>JAPPVO010000002.1:222090135-222690135 GCA_030407325.1 Camellia japonica
TGATATAGAATGTATACAAATGACTCTCGTATATATAGGAGAGGAAGACAAATAGACTAACACACACACCTACCACACTATACACTCACCTACCACACTAACACTCACCTACCACACTAATACTAACCTAACACACTCACATAATATACTAACTCACTCACCTACCACACTAAGGTAGAGTAGGTGTGGAGTTTTTATTTTTACATTTATTTTTACATTCAACAGCCCCCCTCAAACTCAAGGGGGTTAGGAACTAACCAACTTGAGTTTGGAGAGAGTAACAAAACAGGAAAAAATAATCTGACAAATAAAATAAAAGTGGATAGGAGACACTGTATGGTCATGTTGGACCGTTGTAGAAGATAGTTTATGGGGTCATATCGGACCGATGTAAAAAATAGTTTACGGGGTCATGTCGGACCGTTGTAGAAAACAGTTTACGGGGTCATGTCGGACCGTTGTAGAAAACAGTTTTCGGGGTCATGTCGGACCGTTGTAGAAGACACTATACGGCTGTGTCGAACCGTTGTAGCTGAGAACCGAAATCAATGTCGGAACAGTTTACCGAGTCTTGTCGGACCCATATACGAGCTAACCGGAATCAATGTCGGGACAGTTTACCGAGTCTTGTCGGACCTATATAAGAGCTAACCGGAATCAATGTCGGGACAGTTTACCGAGTCTTGTCGGACCCATATAGGAGCTAACCGGAATCAATGTCGGGACAGTTTACAGAGTCTTGTCGGACCCATATAGAAGTGTCATCAAAAAGCGTGCCATCAAAAGACGTGCCATCAAAAGGCGTGCCATCAAAAGACGTGCCCGACAGCCATCAAAAGTCGAGCCATCAAAAGGCGCGCCGATTTGTCGTCTGGCGGCGAGCGGCGCGTGAGGCGCGGGTCGGCCTTGGCTATTTAAACAAGACGGAGGCTGAGGCTGAGGCTGAGGCTGAGACAAAAAACCTGCTGAAAAACTCCGAAAAACTCTTCGTTTTCTAAGAGTTGTATTGCTGAAACACTCTGTTGCCCAGAAAATGGCCTCTTCTTCCCGCCCTCTCTCTCTGTTTCCGGATCTTAATGGTCCATCGAGCGCCTCTGGGCCAAGTACTCCTACTCTGACTCAACCTAGTCTGCCCACACTATTAGTTGAGCAAGTGATGGCTACCCAAAATGATATCGAGGCCAACCACTACACGTTGAGGGCCTGCATGGAGACAGTGGCAGCGGTCACGAACCTGTCTCATCGGCTGCAAAACAAGGCTTGTGAGGTATACCAGGTCAACGCCCAACTCTCTCTACTCCAGTGCATGTACAGAGATGCACGGGCAGAGATTTGTGCCTTGAAGGCTGAAAACAAGGAGCTGAAAAGGCAAACCACCTCCATGGCGAGATTTGGGGCACCGACTTACCTCACCTTTGATGGCCGGAGAGGAGCAGACTCTGGTGGCGGAAATACTGTGGTCGTTTTTGGAGGGAGTACTGGAGACGGGCCTTCGAATGTGCTCGGCGGCGTGGGAAACACGGAGGCAGCACCGGCAAGGGACGCCCAAGACAAAGGCAAGAGAAAGAGATCGGCAGAAGAGGCAAAAAAGTAAGGCCGGTTTTTGTGGTGGTTTTTTTTTTTTTTGTGTAAAATGGTGATCGGGTTTGATTCCTGGGATGAATAAAAGAAGGTTGGTGTGCAAATCTGAATGGTATGAATTGATTTGAAAAAGATTAAAAATAATGTGAAAGAAAAATAAATAAAGAAATAAGAAGAACATATTTGAAATCAAAACAAAAGGTGGAGAGTGGTTCACATGGTTTTGTTAATTGCCCAGAGCAGCACAGCCCTCAACAGCTAACAAGCGAACAGAATCTTGATCATCCTGTGTAAGATCCTCAAATATTGACATGATGTTAGTCTTGAGATGAGCAGGTTCAACAGTTGCAGCAAACTTCCCCAAGTTTGTTGCAGCAGACCTCCTCACCATAGGCATGTCATCCTGACACAACTGGCGGTATATTGACCGTAATTCTGTCTTTAACATCTCTGAGGCACTAGGGTAGGCAATATGAAATAGTCCACAAGCAGAGACTTGAGCTGTAAACCATTCACCTGCTGCCAGTCTCTTGACCAGTGGAATAAACCAATCAACCAAATCACTCTCCCTCATCTGAGAGCCAATTCTACACAATGACTGAGGCTGGTGGTGCTGTTGGTGGTGCTGGTGGTGCTGTTGGTGGTAGTAAGAGCTTAGTCCACTTTCAAAGTGCAGTATTGATTCACTTCTGGAGCGCACAATCAAGCACATGCTCTGCTGAAATGCCTGAAGTCCTGCTCCAGCCAGGAATGCAAGTCGGATTTCTTTCAATTTAAATACATCCCAGTAACTGACAGAATTCTTTCTTTGCTCTTCTTCCTCTAATGCAATAGAAAGCTGATTTATCTCGTCCTCTAACCGGTAAGGACCATAAATTCTAGAAAGCACAACAATGGCTTCCGCTTTATCTTTCTTCATGTAAAGCCAGCGTGGGGACTCCAGCAAAAATATCATAAGGCAAAACTGAATGACAGCTGGCACACCAGAAACTCCAAGCATCCATCGCCATGTCCCTGGAACCTCAGTGAAAGCAAGATTGACCACATATGAAAGAAATTGTCCACCAGTAATCATAAGCACATTAGTACTGACAAGACCTCCCCTTATTTCAGATGGTGATGCCTCTGCAATATACACAGGAGCAGTAACAGATGCCACACCCACGCCCAAGCCAATCAATAGTTGTCCAAGTATGAGAACATATGGATCTGGTGCAGCAGCCATAACAACTGATCCAATTGCAAAGACAGCATCTGCAAGAAGAGTAGCTTTCTTGCGTCCATAAGCATCATTTAACCAGCCACCTGCTGCAGCTCCAATAATTGCACTAACCAAAGCCATGCTAACAATGGTTTCCTGTAGGAAACTACTATCATTGACTGCCTCAAATTCTTCTTTAATATACAGAAGGGCTCCTAATATACAGAAGGGCTCCTGATATTACATTAAAAAAAAAAATTTTGGTGGCTGACTGTAACTTGTATTATCAGCTGGGGCTTGAGGGACCACCAGGGGCTTGCTGCTGCTGAGTCTGCTGGCTATAGTAATCATAACCACCTCCCTGAGAGGTCTGCTGATTTGGTGCACCAGTTGTCTGATCCCAGCCAGTGGCATAACCACCTGATGTTGGTTGAGGAGGATACCCAGGGTATGGTGGCTGAGGTGGTGAAGAAGAGTGAAGGTATGTGTAGAAAATTCTGGCGGGCAGCGAAGGCAAAGTTACCGGCCGGCTGCCCGCCGGTGAGAAAGAAATACAGGCCTAAATCTTATGGCTCTGATACCATGTAGAATTTAATGTATAAATTGATGTATTATTGATTGATTCTTGATTGATATAGAATGTATACAAATGACTCTCCTATATATAGGAGAGGAAGACAAATAGACTAACACACACACCTACCACACTATACACTCACCTACCACACTAACACTCACCTACCACACTAATACTAACCTAACACACTCACATAATATACTAACTCACTCACCTACCACACTAAGGTAGAGTAGGTGTGGAGTTTTTATTTTTACATTTATTTTTACATTCAACAGTGCACCTTCATTTATGCTTATATTTTCAAGTTTATGATTTTTTGTTGAACATGGGATGCATTCCATTTGCTCTATATACCACTAGAGATGACAACAATTTTAGAATCCACAAAAATGAACTCAAGGATTCCTTTCTTTTTTATATATATCTTGAATTTTTTATTTTTTTCTCTTGTTCTATGTAGAGCTTCCGTAGAAGTAAAGCTCATCCTTTATGCTGTGGATGATACTGAAACCATGAGACCTATCTAGCGAATGGCACAAAGTTATTGAACACTGGCATGATTTTTGCTTTCAGAAATGTATTGTTCGTGGAAAAATATGTGCAGTCATCTTATCTGTTGCAGATGAACTTGCTGTGAAGATCTGTTCTGAGTCATACAGGTGCTAATCAGGTTGATGGGTTTCGTCCAAATTTTCATACAGAGACAAATGGACAGAATAGAGAGGTTTTGCGTTTTTCTTATTGATAGAATCCTTCCAGAGAACCACTCCTCCTGGGATGATGCAACGGTTAGTTTCTTTTCTCTTGATGAAACAATCCTTGTAAGTTAATTTTGTGATGGACTGAGTTCATGTTTGATATTTGTTTCAAGACTCTATGGTTACATGTTTAATAGGTAAGTTACCGATGTCACATTATCACTCTTTCCCATTGTCAACTCTTTTTCAAAGTTTACAAATTTGCCTAGAGTTTTGAGCAGTAATTGAGTACCAAAGTCTGTCTACAAATGAAAAGTAATTCCACTTTAAATTTCTGATGTCATGTAGGGAATGTTTCAGCAATCCAATCCGTTGCATGTGATAATAATTTTTAGTGTATGTATTTGACTTTACCATTTTTGTCAAATCGGGATACGAATCGTGTATCGTTTTTTAATTTTTTTGAATTGTGTGTCGTATCATATATCGCAAGATACTTTAATAACTTTAGAAATAGGTAAAAAAATAAATATAGTTATAAAAAACAAATATCTTTTGAGAATAAAACACTAAACAATGTATAACTTTGTCAATTGCAAAAGTAAAGTTCTTTAAATTAAATATCTACATGCAACAATACATATTATCTTCACAAGGCATAAATTAATAACGCAAGATTCTTAAACCATACAATAGATATGTTAAAAAGGTCAAGGAATAAACTAAAAAGTATTGTTCTCATCTCAAAAATAGTTTTTTTTTTTTAATAAGTTAATGGAAATTTTCAACAATATTGATTTACATAAAATAATTTGATTTTTTTTTTTCCTTCAAATTTGTTAAAGAAACTTAAGTATTTATGCAACATACTTATCGCATTATGTACCGCGTATTGTATATCGTATCACGTATCGTATATGTATCATAAGATACATTTAATTTAAGATACGTATTGATGATAATATTGGTTTCATCTGAAATGTATCAAATCGTAAGATACGTATCGTGAATTATAAGATACTGACAACACTAAACTCTACTAGTACAGTATTATTGTTAAATGAACTGATAACACCATTATATGCACTCAACATTTAGTTTCCATATGTAAAATGTATACATGTATGTGTTCTTGTCCGTTCATAAGGCCCACCTCCGCCAGACATGAATACACAAGTTTTCCTATGCTTTTTGTGTTAGAATATATGGTGTATGTATTTTCTATTTTTCCGAATTAGAGGCGTAATTGTGTTAGAGTCCTATTAGAGGCATAATTGTATTTTCCTTTTTGGTTTAGGATTTAGGGCTATATAATCTAAGGTTTGATTGTAATCATAGATGCAATTGAATATACAAAAATACAGAAATCTTACATGATATCAGAGCCAAGTTTTGAAACCCTAGCAACCATTGTTGAAGCTTTTCTATTTCGTTGAACTCTCTGGTTCAACCTTGTGAATACGCGCGACCCATCCTATTCGAGATTGGGTTCGGTTCATTTGGTCTCTGTTCAAGTCGATCATGGTTGATTGCAATCCTGGTCTCTCTGTCTCTTCTTCAGATCTTCAATCTGACGCTTTCCGTTGTCTCGCCATCACGATCGTGGTTGATTGCCTCCTTACAATTGTTGGTTCAGATACGTCGTTGACGTTCGCCTCTCTCTCTCTCTAGTTCAGATACTCAAACACACACATTTGGTTCGTGGGTCTTGATCTCTCTCTTGGGTCACGGTCCATCTGGTTCGTCGTCTGCTGCTCTGTTTGTCTCTCTGTGTTCGTGTTTTTTGGCTCTATAGTACTGTTCTTTAGCTTTGTTTGTCACTTGTAAAATATTTATTTATAGTTTGGCCCTCTTGGTATTATCTTTCAACCTGTTAAGCCTTGCTTTATTATAATGTCAGAAGATAAAATCCAAGCTATTAAATGTAAACTTACAAGTGACAACTACGCTTATTGGTCTAGTGTTATGAGAAATTTTCTTCTCGGTCGGAAAAAATGGGGATATGTTTCTGGCTCTATTCCCAGTCTATTGGATCCCAAACAAGAAGAATATTTGCTTTCCCGTGACACTTGGGATTGTGATAATGTTCAAGTTTTGACCTGGTTCCATAACTCTGTGGATGACTGTATCGGGATGATGTTCTCTAAATATAGCACTGCCAAAGAGGTGTGGGATTACTTGCAAAGTGTTTATCAGCAGTCGAACTTTGCCAAACGGTATGAGTTGGAAACAGCTATTCAGGGAGCTTGTCAGCGGGATCTGTCTATTCAAGATTTTTACATTGAGATGACAGGCCTCTGGGAACAGTTGGCCCTCATGGAACCATCTAGTCTCAAGATACTAGACGTTTATGTTGAGTTTCAAGAGCAAGGTCGGTTAGTGCAGTTCTTAACAGCTCTCTCCCCTCAGTATTAGGCGATCCGTGGTGGCATCCTTCACCGGTCTTCTCTCCCCTCTGTGGATGCTATTGTTCGCGAGCTCCTCTCCAAGGAAACCCGTCTTAAGACGGCCAGTCAAACTCTATCTCCATCTATCTTCTTGGCTCTTACTCCATCTCCTCTGCTGTCGAACCCCCCCCTCATCAGCCTTAGACCAATGCAAAGTCTAAGAAAGGGCCACTAGCCTCTGATGAGTGTGCTTTCTGCCATCAGAAGGGCCATTGGAAGCTATGAAGCATAGACACGGCAAAATGGAAGCCGTGGCGGTGTCGGATACGGGGACACGCCGGGGACACGTACGGGACACGCATCTGGCGTGCCCCTTAATTTAATTTATTTTTTTGCAGGGGACACGCGTGTCCGAATCTGGACACCATGGACACGGCGAGATGAGTAAATGAAAGGGGGAAAACGAGAACAAACCTGGTCGATCGACGATCCAGAGCCAGATTCGACTTTGATCAACGATCCAGAGCCAGATTCGACTTCGACGATCCAGCCCCTTCGCCTTCGCAGAGCTCTCTCTCTCTCTCGCCTTCTCTCTCTCCCTCGCTTCTGATCCTGATCGCGATCGCGATCGCGATCGTCTCCCTCTCTCTCGCTTCTGATCTCGATCGTCTCCCTTGCTTGTCTCCCTCTCTCTCGGTTCTCCCGTCTGTCTTCTTGATATTATAACTATTATAATTATTATATATTCATATATAATATATATAACTATTATTATTCATTGTATAATAACTATATATAATATATATAACTAATAACTATTATTATTTTATTATATATTATATAATAGTTATTATATAACATAAATATACTCATTAGATAATAAATAATACATATTATAAGTAATATATATTTATACATATTAATAAATAAAAAAATAAATACATTTATGTATGTAAAATAAAATAAAATAATTAATTACAACACATTATTTAAAAATATAATAAATAAATAAAATAATTAATATGTATTAAAATAAAAATATTTATAAAAAAATTAAAAAATTTGCCGTGTCCCCTGCCGTGTCCGTGTCCGTGTCCCAATTTTTTAGAAATTACCGTGTCCGTGTCCGTGTCTGTCCGTATGCGTGTCCGTGTCCGTGTCCGTGCTTCATAGATTGGAAGTACAATTGTCCCAAGAAGGGCCGTCAGTCTGCTCAGTCTTCTCAACTACCTCAGCCATAGTCCCGAGGTCCTGTTCCGAGTACTTTTTGCCCTCCTGCTGCTTATACTGCCTCTGCCTCGGCTTCTGATCCTGATTTGGCTTCCTTGAGTGCCCAAGTTGCTCAGCTCCAGCATCTCTAGTCCACCTCTCAGTCATCTTCATCTGCCTCTGCTCCCACCTTACTTCATTCAGGTTTGCTTGGGTCCTCTTCAGGTATTCCTTTATCTGTCTGGCGTTTTTGACTCTGGTGCCTCTCATCATATGACTCCTTACCTTTCCTTACTCCAAAACTGTATCTCCCCTCCCTTTCCTATTACTATCAATACTGCTAATGGGTCTGGTATGCCTGTCTTATCTATTGGGTCTGTTTTACCCTCTGCCTATGAAGCACGGACACGTGACACGACACGGACACGCAAATACGCAAATACACAAATTTTCAAAAAATGGGGGACACGACACGCTGGGGACACGTTTAATATATATAATTAATTTTATTTATTATATGTCATAAAATTATTAAAAAAATTATTTTTTTTATTTAATGTTATTTTAAAAAAATAATTAATTTTATTTATTATATGTCATAATTAATTTTATTTATTTTATTATATGTTCAATACATATTATTCAAATGAACAAAACTAATCAATTTTTTTTTTTATATATAAAATGGAATTAGAAAAAAGAAAAAAAGAAGAGAGGTGTTACATTGACCATTTATAAAAGAAAAAAATAAAAGAAAGAAAAAATAAAATAAAATCAGAGTATAAAAGAAAAAATAAAATCAAAATATAAAAGAAAAAATAAAAGAAAAGAAAATCAAACAGAGGCTGAGAGAGAGAGAGAGAGAGAGAGAGCGACTGAGAGAAAGAAGATTAGATCAGACAGAGAGGCTGAGAGAGAGAGAGAGCGCGACTGAAGGAAAGAAGAAGAAGAATGAAGATCGAAGAAGAAGAGCAGTGACGACTGACGAGACACGAGTGACGACCGACGAGGAGCGATGACCGACGAGAATCAAAGACGAACAACAAATCGACCAGGTCCTCTCTTTCTCACCCTTTCTCTTCTGTTTCTGTTCTAATCGAATTAGATTAGGGCAGATGTTGATCTGTTTTTACTTGTTTACAAATCGACCCCAAAAAAATTACTTAAATTGTGAAATTACCCCGAACGTGTCCTGAAAGTGTCTATAACGTGTCCGGAACGTGTCCGGATGTAAAAAAATTTTAAAAAAAATTGGGACACTCTTTGCTGCGTGTCGGACACGTGTCAACCGCGTGTCCGACGCGCGTCCAACACTGGTACGGAGCCCTCGGAGAGGTGTCCGTGCTTCATAGCCCTCTGCTATGTCTGCTGTTACTATTCCCTATGTTCTTTATGTTCCTCAACTGTCTGTTAGCTTGTTTTCTATCAGTCAACTTGATGCTTCTGGTTTTGATGTTATCTTTTCTTCTTCTATCTGTTGTGTGTAGGATCGGGTGTCCAAGAAGCAGATTGGGACCGGCCGTAGAGTTGGAGATCTCTATGTGGTGGAAAGCCTGCATCTTCCTCAGTCTACATCCCCCGTTGCACTTTCATCTTTTCAGTTAGATTTTCAGTCGAGTCAGTTTTATTTATGGCATTCTCGCTTAGGTCATTTGTCTATTGACCGCTTGCGATCTTTAGCTCAGTCAAGATTGTTAGGTAAAGTTTCTCCTAGTCAAATTAATGAGTGTCGAGGATGTAAACTTGCTAAAATGACGGCCTTACCTTTTAATAACAGTACTTCTATTTCTATTTCTACTTCTTCTTTTTCGCTTGTACATATTGATGTCTGGGGACTTTCTCCTGTTCTCATTAAAGGGGGTTCTACATATTACGTGTCATTTGTTGATGATTGTACCCGCTATACCTGGGTTTATTTTATGGCTCATAAATCTGACTTCTACCAGATATATTGTATCTTTCAGTCTATGATCACTACACAGTTTGGGGCCACAATTAAAATCCTCTAGTCTGACTTGGGTGGGGAATACTTTAAAATTGAATTCTGTGAGTATTTGGCCAAATTGGGCACCATTCACCAAACCTCTTGTACTGATACCCCTGCCCAAAATGGTTGTGCTGAGCGTAAACACCGTCATCTTCTTGAGACAGCCCGATCTCTTCTTCTGTCTGCCTCTGCTCCGGTACCATTCTGGGGTGAGGCAGTTCTTACCGCTACTTTCCTCCTTAATCGCATGCCGACTCCCTTACTCTCTGGTCGATCCCCTTATGAGGCTCTGTATTCCCAACCTTCCAATTATTCCCTCCTACGTGTCTTTGGGTCTGCTTGTTTTGTCCTCCTTCCCCGTAAAGATAGGACCAAACTTAGTGCCCGGTCTATCTTGTGTGTCTTTTTGGGTTACAGTCTTACTCAGAAAGGCTACCGCTGTTACGATCCTGTCTCCCGTCGCCTTTATGTCTCCTGTCATGTTGCCTTTCTAGAACGTCTATCTTACTTTTAGTTTCCCCCTCTCACTGCTCCAGTTTCCAAAGCGGATTTGGTTCACATTAACCCATTTCCTTCTAATGTATCGTCTAATGAGTACATCTCCACTGTTCCCCCTGAGCTTGTCCCTTCTTCTCCTCCTACACCTCTGGTTGCTTCTCCTCTTTCGACTTATTCGCCTCCTCCGTTGTTAGTTTATTCTAGTCACAAGGCTCTTCCTCCACCGGTTGCTTCTGCCCCTGTTGCTGCTCCCCCTACTTCTGACGACTCCGATCCTGCTGAACACCGTTATCCTACTCGAGCGTGTCATCCTCCAAACAGGTTGGGTTGATCTAATACCTGTTTTTTTGTTTCCAATCGTACTTTTTTGTCTGCTATTCATTCTTTTTTAGAACCTCAATCTTACAAGGAGGCCTGTCAGGATCTTCATTGGGTTCAAGCTATGGAGGATGAGTTGTCTGCTCTACAGAAAACTAGTACTTGGGAGTTGGTTCCTTTGCCTGTTGGTAAGAACCTGGTTGGTTGCAAATGGGTCTACAAAGTCAAGACTCATTTTGATGGTTCTCTTAAGCGTTACAAAGCTCGTCTGGTTGACAAAGGTTTCTCTCAGGAGTATGGTATTGATTATGAGAAGACATTTGCTCATGTTGCCAAGATGACTACTGTCCGTACTTTGATCTCTGTCGCTGCTGTTCGTTCTTGGCCTCTTTATCAGATGAATGTTAAGAATGCTTTTCTTAATGGCCATCTCACTGAAGAGGTTTACATGTGTCCTCCGCTGGCCTTCACCATCCCTCTAGTTAGGTTTGTCGTCTTCGGCGTGCTCTGTATGATCTGAAGCAGTCTCCTCGTGTTTGGTATGATCGATTTCAAACTGCTGTTAACGAGCTTGGGTTTCATCCTTCTGCTTCCGACTCTGCTTTATTTCTAAGACATACATCAGCTGGTTTTGTTGCTTTCTTACTCTATGTGAATGATATGATCATCACTGGCTTGGACTCTTCTGCTATCTCTGAGGTCAAGCAGCATCTTTTCCGCACCTTCGAAATGAAGGATCTGGGTCCATTACGGTATTTTCTTGGTATTGAAGTTGCTTCTTATCCCAAGGGCTATTTTCTGTCTCAGGCTAAGTATACTAATGAAGTCATTCATCGTGCTGGTCTTACTGATACTAAGGTTTCTGATACACCTATTGAGCTTAACTTTACTGATGGTGTCCCTCTGGATGATCCTACTTTATATTGCGAGTTTGTGGGTTGTTTAGTTTATCTGACTGTCACTCGCCCTAATCTTGCTTATGCCGTTCATGTGGTTAGTCAGTTCGTTGCTGCTCCTCGCTCTACCTATTGGACTGCTTTGGTTCGCATTCTTCGCTATCTCAGGGGTACCATCTTTTAGGGCTTATTGTTGTCCTCTACTTCCTCTTTGGACTTGGTGGCCTATGCTGACTTTGATTGGGCTGGTGATGTTACTGATCACAAGTCTACGTTTGGTTTCTGTATGTTTCTTGGAGATTCTTTGATCTCTTGAAAAAGCAAGAAACAATCAGTCGTTGCTCGCTCTACTGCTGAAGTTGAGTATCGTGCTATAGCTCATGCCACTGCTGAGATTGTTTGGCTTTGTTGTCTCTTGTCTGATTTAGGTGTCTCTCAATCCTCCCTGACCGCTCTCTATTGTGACAATTGCAATGCTGTTCAGATTGCCTACCTACAATACTATCTTTCATGAGCGGACGAAACATATTGAGATTGATTGTCACTTTGTTCGCCAGCATCTGCAGTCTGCCTCTATCTCGCTTCCTTTCATTCCTTCGGCTTTGCAACTTGCGGACTTCTTCACCAAGACTTACACTACAGCCCGGTTTCAGTTTATTCTTAGCAAACTCTCAATGTTTTCTGCTAAAACACCTTGAGTTTGAGCAGGGATGTTAGAATATATGGTGTATGTATTTTTTATTTTTCCGAATTAGAGGCATGATTGTGTTAGAGTCTTATTAGAGGCATAATTGTATTTTCCTTTTTGGTTTAGGATTTAGGGCTATATAATCTAAGGTTTGATTGTAATCATAGACACAATTGAATATACAGAAATACAGAAATCTTACATTTTGATGTAATGCTTTTTTTAGTTTTATACTTCGTTTTCCCCTCTATTTTGTTTTTAGAATTTTGGTGATGAATTTAGCTTTTTGTAGAATACAAAATTATAATTTTGGACCACGTGTGGCATGTACTAACATAATGAAAGCCTTCTCAAAATAAATACACTAAATCAGTTTTGAGCACATGAGAAGAGAGTATTGAGAAGAGGGTATTCTCATCTTCAGTAGTGGCGATGTCATTGCTTGGTCTGAGATTCTGTTCTACAATAATTCTCTCAACATGTAGTTGCTGATGATAGTGTGATGCTCAAGATGTTCTTCCTGAATTTCCAATTTTATATTTCATATTTATTTTTCCATTGAACTTCCATTTCTTGGTGATTTGCCTTGTTATTTACTCATCAAAAAATAAAAATGAAAATGAAATTGTGTTTTGTACTTGCCTTAAATGTGTCTATTTCATCTGTACCCCTTCCTCTTTTGTTGAATTTTTGTCTCTATTACCCAACAAGTCTACACTGGCTCATTTTCACCACTCTGTATTTCAATGAATTTGCAGAAATGATTCGAAGAATTCAGACTAGCGAGGAACACATTTTCAACCTCATGATTCCCATCTTCGGGGCTGGAAGGTCTGCAAAATCAGTGGATGATGTAATTACTCGCGAATTATTTGCCCTGAAATCTTAAACTTCATGCACTCTGCCAATACAAGGTGTTAATTATCATTTCACTGCTTTTGTTTTGGTTCTTCTTTTTTCGTTTTTTTTTTTTGTCTTAATTAGTTTTTGCACCAAATAGCTTTGTATAATGATTGTATACACACACTAGTTGTTTTCCAGTTGAAGTACTCGTTATGATGGACTTGGCAACACTTTCACTTTTTGTTTGGAGTAAAGTTTGGTAGGTGCCTCGAAAAAAAACTCTAATCATTTCTTTTCTTTTCCTCTTCATATCTGCCTATTCTTTCTTTTATTTTCTCTCCTATTTTACCAGTGTTATCGTTGTTAAGAAAATTGTTAGCAAGTGCTCAGGAATTTTCAAAATTACAGTTTAGCCTTCTATTTTCAAGATGTCTTCAATTTACCCCCCTCTAAAATTGCAATTTACAAGATAATTGTAATGTTGTAGAAGAAGAAAATTGAAGAGGGTATTGAGAGAGGGGACCGAAGACATTGGCGGGGCAGTGCATGTGTGCCAAGCAATTGAGGGAACCCACAGAGGCGGTGTTGTTGAGAAGCAAAATGGGTCAGATTTACATCATTATGGACCCAAAACACCTAATAAAGTACAAGACTATACTTATCTATATGAAAGCAAAACTTTCGAAAGAAGCAACTTGTTTGGTTCTTATTAGGCTATTAATAGAGTGTACATGTGTGGGTGTTTTTTCCTTTTTAAAAGGAAAAATACAAAGAAATAAGAGTAGAATATTATATTATATTCTTATTGGATTCTGTTATCATTATTGGGTATTTTTAACTGCCAAGTATATATTTTGGAAAGAATAATAAAATGATGATGTTGATAATAACCAAGTCTCGAGTGGTCAGGGGGAGGGGCCAGGGAGTGGCAAAAGTGGGTGGTTGATTTCTATCCTTTAATAATATTTTTTTTTTTTTATTTCTATTGATATAAAATAGCCGAAGTAACATTTTGACATAACATTGAAAAAATAATATTAAGCTCATGAAATAGTTTATAAAATTAGGTTTTAATGTTGATATTTTTTTCTCAATAATCTTCCTCCATTTCACTTGAATGGTGTTGTTCCAGTGTAATAAATTGCCCAAAAACCTATTGATCTTGTAATTTTGCATCTATATTTGGTACAAGAGGCCAAATTACAAGGGCAGTGAATTAGAGTGGGGGCCAGGAAGAAATCTGGTCACGTACGGTGAGCAGAGAGAGTGAGAGAAGTGAGAAGGAAGAGAAAAATACAAAGAAGGCTATAAGTACAAACTCTAAAAAATAAAACAGTTCTATTTTGTAACTCGAATTTCTTAAGGCTCAAATGGTCTGAAATTTCAAAACGATGTCGTTTTGGCCTTTTTTTTTTTTTTCCTCTTTCCTTCATAGTAACTCACAGAATAAGAAGAAAGAAGAAAGAAGAAAGAAGAGAAGAGGGGAACAGAGAGAGAGAGAGATCAACCAAAAATCAAACCCAAATCAAATAGAGAGAGTGATACAGAGATCATCATCATCACACAAAAATCAAACCCAAATCACCCAATACAAAGAGAGAGTGATGCACGGAGAGGAGCAGAGAGAGAGAGAGAGAGAGATCAACCAAAAATCAAACCCAAATCACATAGAAAGAGTGATACAGAGATCATCATCATCACACATTCACACACAGAGAGAGAGAGAGAGAGAGATAGATACACAGAGAGAGAGATATAGATCTATGTATACACCAGAGGATGGCCGCGCCAGTGATGGCAGCGCTGGTGATGGGTGGTACGAGCGCTCTCTCTCTCTCTCTTCTCTTCCTCTCTCTTTCTCTTTCTCTTCTGCTCTCTTCTCTCTTTCACTCCCTCCCTCCCTCTCTATGTTTCAAATATAAGACGGAAAAAAAAAAAAAAAACTGCCCAAAACGACGTTGTTTTGGGCAATCGAGCCGTTCGAGCCAACGGGATTTTGAGCTACCAAGGATTATTCAAAATAAAAAATAATAAATAATTGGTCACTTTGGAGTTGTATATACTGTGGCATTTGGGAACATTCTTAAAAAATAAATAAAAAAGAAAAAGTTAAAAGTCAGTTTTTAATTCATTTTTTTGTCATATCACCCCTCACATAAAAAAGTTAAAAAAAATTAACTTTTAACAATCTTTTCAAAACACCTCACAATCTAAAAAGGACCAAATGACATTGAAAGGTAAGGCAAGTTGGTGGTACTGCAATGTGAGAGCAAGTACAAAAGCCAATTGGAACTTCACGTCACCATTGGTTGGATTCCACTTGGTGGGTTGATTCAATCACTGCCCCCTTCTTGGTAGCAAGGGCGAAGGGTGGTGGGGCAAGTAAGGTTGGGGGGCTGCAATGGTGATTGGGTAGTAGGATTGTAACGGTCGTGGCGGCGGCTCCTGAAGATGGTTGGATGTGGGAAGCGAGGACCAGTAGCTGGTGGTAGGGTGTATACTGAGAGATTAGAGTCATAAAATTTTGTCCGAAATGTTAATTTATTTATAAATGTAATAAAAAAACGAGTAAATTATATTGACATCCCCTGAGGTTTATGTTTATTACAGTTCTCCCCTCACCTTTTGAAAATTACATCTTCCTCCCTAAGGTTTAAAGTTTCATTACAAATTACCCCCTTAGGTTTAAAGTTTCATAACAGTTCCCCCCTCATCGTAATGATCATCATACATAAAATTAAATTAACAGGGAGGTCAATGTAATTTTCCAAATGTGAGAGGGTGAACTGTAATAAATATAAACCTCAGGAGATGTCAGTGTAATTTACCCTAAAAAAAATTAAGGAGATAGTGGCATGTAAATGGAATTACATATTTGAATCTTCTACCTCACATTATTAATAATTAATAAAAATTATTTTGCCAAATGTTAATACTAACGTTTCATTTGATAAAATTGACAAGATTAAAAAGTCAGTTTAGTTTTTGATTTATTTTGAACTTTTTTCAATTTTGAGTATTTTTTTTTTAAAGTCATGTCTGGACTAGACGATTTAAAAGGAAAAAAAAAAAAAATTTGAATCAATTTTTAAAAAGTTCATTAAAGATGAAAATAAATCAATTTTTTATTAAAACAAGCTTTTAAAATTTTAAAATTATCAAATCAAGATGAATATAAGAAACATAGTCATTTGAATCAATTTTTAAAATTTTTAGTAAAAATAAAAATAATTATAAATAGAAGCCTCACATGTTCAAGTCATTAAGATTAGATCTTGGGTAATAGTCAGTCATCGTTTGGCAATTCAATATTTTAGTTTAAAAATTTTAAAATTATTAAAAAAATTAAAAAAAATCAATAGCATATATCAAAAAGTTAAAAAAATAAAAAATTTATTTTATCAAAAAGTCAATATTTTACTTTTATATATCTTTTTGTAAAAAATTAAAAAATCATTCTAAATATATTAATTTTTTATCTTATATTTTAACTAAAAAATAAAAAAAAATTATTAAAATAACCTATTACCAAACCACACCACACCAATTTATGAAGCGAGTTTGAATTAACAACAATGATACATCTCACTAATTTAGGAGCACTAATGGATCACTAATGAGGTGAAAATTCAAAAAAAAAAAAAAAAAAAAAAAACTTAAGACCAAAACATTACATCAATCAGTGAGACCCACTCTCTAGAGCTCCTTTAATGCTCCTAATTTAGAGCTCCCAAACATTTTTCTTGAATTAATTACTAAGTTGATTAGCCGCCATCAATCTCATTACTACCATGTGCAATAACAGTACAAATTTGAGGAAATATTCCTATAAATGATGCGAATTGATGGTAATGGATTCCACATGTAAAACTTTGAGACTAATGATATGCCAAGAAAACAAAGGTCTCAAAAAAATCACTATTTAATTTATTTTAAATCTCATTATTTTTTTACTTTTTTATATATTTTTTTAAAAAAATCAAAAAGTCAACTTGTAACTTTTTAAAACAACCCAGAATAAAAGAATTTCAAACTGGTATGCTTAAAACTTATCGTCAGCTTTAGAGATTTTGAGAAAACCGAATGCCTAGGCGTGGGTCAGTTGCGCCCATAGATCCTTCAATTCGCCATCCGTCTGTTAGATTGGCGGATTAAAAAAAACTAATCCACATCAGTCCGCCAATCCAACGAATGCAAATTGGCGAATGGATGAGAATGAGTTTGATGGTTTAAAATGTTATAAATTTTCAACATAATTCAACTTGTGCACTTTCTAAAATATATATATATATATATATATTACAATCAATGACTTAAAAAAAGTATTACAATTACTGCATGTCTCATCCAAATAAAGAAAGTTTGAAATTTTAAAATATTACAATCACTGCATACTTCATCCACATAAAATATTATAATATGTGGTTTTTAAAATATAAAAACAATTCAAACTATCAAAACCATGAATAGAGCAGTAGTAAAGATTGTATGCTTCTGTATTGTTACATCTATATCTATGTTTGAAAACAAAAACCAACCAGCATATATAATCTTTTTTATTTATTATTTTTAGAGGTAGATTTAAAAATTAAAAAATATAGATAAATAATACATTTATTTTTTTTTAATTCCAAAAATATATTCAAGTTGAAAACTCTTTTTTAACAGAATATATTCAATAGAATATTTAAAATTCTTTTCAATTGAAAATACAAACAGAACATCTAAACAAATTGAAAATACAAAATCTTACAAATTACTAAGGGTGCTCGCGGTTTGGCGGTTCGGTTAGAGCTAAAGGAACCTCAATTCCGCAATCCATCCAAGACTAGGCGGATTAGAAAAAATCAATCCGTAAATATCTACTTATCATCACGCATTCGTAAAAAATGTGACGGATTGATTCGGTTTGATGAATTTAGATAAGTTGATCTATCCGCCCTTATCCTTAATGATGGTTCATTTTGGACTGTACTATTGCAATGGCTTCCTCCTTTTTTGAGGAAGTTGGTGCCATTAACTTGTGATTACAATTTCTTAACTTTAATGGAGGCGTTAATCATGCAATTCAATAGACAAAATGTCTTTTTTAGGTGAATGTAGTTTTTTTCTTTTTGTTTTTTGGGATAATACATGTTAGTCTATATTTTAAAAAGTACTTATAAATTAATGATAAATTTTACAAGTATTAAAATGTGAAGAGAAATTTTCTTCATTAATTAGCAATTAAACCATTGAGCAATAATTTTTTTTTAATCCCCAATTAGTTACCTTGTAATTGAGTACCTTCTTGAACATTAATCTTATTTTAAATCTGAACTAAACATACTCTTTTAATGAGCCCAATCTTCCTAATAAGCCTTCGTTTGGAATGTAAATTAACTTTTTAACTATTTTAACTTGGAACTAAAAAGTCTCGTATTTGTAATTTTTTAAATCTCAAATCAAAATGTAAATAATATTCACAATATTTATAATTTATATTAATTTATCTAATATTTTGACATTTCTTTAAAGAGTAAATGACATTGACATCTCTGATATTTATATTTATTACAGTTCCCCTCACTTTTTAAAAATTACATCCTCTTTCTGAGGTTTAAAATTTCATTACAGATTGTCCCCTGAAGTTTAAAGTTTCATAATAGTTCCCCCACCGTAATGATTATCATATATAAAATTAAATTAACAGAAGACCAGTGTAATTTTTCAAATGTGAGAGGGTGTATTGTAATAAATATAAATCTCAAACGGTGTGAGTGTAATTTACCCTTCTTTAAATTAGTAATATTTTGGGGAAACGGGGGTCGGGTCGGGTCTGTCAAAATGTCTTCAGTCCTTTGCAGAGAAGAAGATCCAGACGGTGTGTGAATGTGATTGTCCAATTTCACATCTCTCTCTCTCGCTCAATCGGAGACGAAGAACAATCTGAATAAATCGGAGCTTATATTCTCAAAAAGCCCACTCGATTGATTCGATTTTCTCGTCTCAGGTCCTCCTTTCTCTCCCTTATATTCCTCATCATTCTAGCTTCAATTCATATATATACATATACATTCATACATATAAGGGAAGGAATTCAATGTATGACAAAGAAGTAGATTTAGAAAATACCTATATTTTGTAAATATATATGTAAGTATGTATGAACAAATGCGTGTTAATTTTGTTTGATTGTTTTATTTTATTGTGTTTGTGAATTTTCAGGTTTGAGCTCTGGGTTATGGTTTGTAGTCTGGAGTAGAATTTAGATCGGGTTTTTAGATTGTGACACATTTTCTAGAGTAAAGTTGGGATTGGAATTTCTCATTACGGTTTGGATTGGATTTGTTGAACTAATTGAGAGTCATTGAAAGGGTTTCTATTAATAATTGTGAATCTGAAACTGACTGTAATTATACAGGGCTAAAAACCATTTTGGTTTCTGGGTTTTTCTAGGGGGTGAAGTGAAACCCTAGAAATAGTTTGAATTTTGTGGAAGATAAGAATTCAGCACTGTTCCTTGAATTTAGAAGAATAATGGGAGAAACTATAGCTTTGTTTAAATAATAGAACAGTAAAGAATCAATGGAAGATTGTTCAAAGTATGCCCATAGTCCTGTTCACTTGGCAGTTGCACGCCGTGACTATGCTACCCTCAAGAACATTATCTCAACCGTACCTCGGCTGGCAAAGGCCGGAGAAGTTAACACTGAAGATGAATCTCTTGCGGCCGAGCTTGAAGCTGATGCTGTATCGGCAGTTATTGATCGCCGAGATGTTCCGGGCCGTGACACTCCTCTGCATCTTGCGGTGCACCTAAGGGATCCGATCTCTGCTGAGATTTTAATGGCAGCAGGTGCTGACTGGAGTCTCCAGAATGAGAATGGCTGGAGCGCTCTCCAAGAAGCAGTTTGTAACAGAGAAGAAAATATTGCTATGATCATTGCTCGGCACTACCAGCGTCTTGCTTGGGCCAAATGGTGCCGTAGACTACCTCGCATTGTCGCTTCAGCAACTCGAATTCTTGATTTCTACATGGAGATAACTTTCCATTTTGAGAGCTCAGTTATTCCGTTCATTGGTCGAATTGCACCGTCGGACACTTATCGAATTTGGAAGCGTGGTTCCAATTTCCGTGTTGATATGACCCTTGCTGGCTTTGATGGGTTCCGAATTCAAAGGTCTGATCAGACTTTCCTCTTCCTTGGAGAGGGATATTCTTCTGAGGATGGGAATATATCTTTGCCTCCTGGATCTTTGATTGTGCTTGCTCATAAAGAAAAAGAAATCACAAATGCATTGGAGGGAGCAGGTGCTCAACCGACAGAAGCTGAAGTTGCCCATGAAGTGGCCTTGATGTCTCAAACAAACATGTATAGGCCAGGTATTGATGTTACTCAGGCTGAGCTGGTTCCCCATCTAAATTGGAGGCGGCAAGAGAGAACTGAGGTGGTTGGAAATTGGAAGGCAAAGATATATGATATGCTTCATGTGATGGTGAGTGTTAAATCGAGGCGGGTCCCTGGTGCTATGACTGATGAGGAGCTTTTTTCTGTGGATGATGATGAAAGGACAGGAAATGGAGGTGAGCATGATGATGATGTATTGACAGCTGAAGAAAGGATGCAGTTAGATTCTGCCCTTCGCATGGGAAACTCAGATGTTCTTTGTGAGGATGAGGACCGTGGGGTTCAGGATGGCCATGCAAATGGTGATAGCGGTTCCTATGAAAATGCTGAATCAAAAGAGAAGAAGAGTTGGTTTGGTTGGAATAAGAAAGGTTCGAAACATGGAGGTGGTGATGATTCAAAAATTCTGAAGAAGTTCTCAAAGTTGGCCCCAGAAGGTAGCAACCAACGACCTAATGATGGTCAAAGATCATCCTCTGAGTTTCCTAGGGAGGATATGGGGGATACTAAAAAGAGTAAAGATAAATGCAGCAAGAAGAAAAAGATGAAGGGGGCCACAAGTGAGCCTAAGAGTGAGAGTGAGTATAAAAAGGGTTTAAGGCCTGTTCTGTGGTTGACCCCGGATTTCCCTCTGAAGACGGAAGAGCTCTTGCCTTTACTCGACATCTTAGCCAACAAAGTGAAAGCTGTTAGGAGACTGAGGGAGCTTTTAACTACTAAACTACCTCAAGGCACATTTCCTGTTAAGGTAAATAGTGAACTCTTTTTGTTTGCATGTTTGATTCTGGTAGTACATACTCCCTATCATTGCTTCTTTCTCCAGCACGATTGTATTTTCTTCTTTTACTAGTAAATATCATTATGGTGCTTCCCGCTGCTAAGATGATATTCTATATTCACCTGTTTGAAATTGCCTTATTTCTCACTGATAGACGCAAGGAGTGGGACCCACTGAATATGATCAAGTGCATCCCACTACCTTCTGCCTATAGGTGAAAACATTTGGTGAGTATATCTGCTGGATATACCATTACTCTATGCTTGTTGAATCACGTTACGAACTTGATAAATCCAAACTTGTTGGGATGCTTCCAATTGTGATATCAAATAGCATGCTCTCTGTGAAAAATTAAAATAGTGATATGATTCTACTTAATTTGGATATGATTCATATTTTCCTTATGAGAGTATGATCAGGGCTCATGCATGTAAACATAATTGTGCCTCAGTTCATTATTGGAAATGTCTTAGGCCTTTGCCTTCTAGCTCTCATCTATTGATGCTAGATTTCCTTGATTATTAAAGAGATTAATTTTTTTTAGGATTCTCTATTTTAGACTTCAATCCTGACTAATAAATTGCTTATGGACTTTACACATCTATTAATTCTTGTTCCTCTATGTTTTATATGAACAATTGCCATTGTATTTATGCAAAAAAAATTGCCATTGTATTTTGAGATCTTTAGATACTTCATCTAGTTTTTCAAATACTATCTTTATTCTATTCATGCAATTGACGATGATTGAAACCTTACACCTCCCAACTAATCAGCAGCTGGCCTTGAATAATACTTTCTTTCCTCAGTCCTTGAAAGTTTAAGAAAGATGCTACATTTTTTAAATCTTTAATCTCTCTCTCAGAGAGGACAGTGTCTCTTAACATGTGCATCTTTCTTAAGGGCTGATTTTAGGATATTACATTAAATTATAGTTGAAAGGAATTTATTAAAGAAAAAGGAAAAAGAAAAAAGTGCTTCTCAAGCATGATCACTCCAACAATAAGGGGGGAAAAAAGAAAGAGATAAGATCAAAGTAAAAAGTTGTCTTTGTAGCTAACAAGAATCTTCACAACCAGCCCTTCCTCCTAAGAAGTTGTCTTTCCCTTGACAGCATGAAATCTTGTATTTACCTCATTGACCATTTGCCTTTGTTACTCTTCCTTGTCAATCAATAACTAACTGCAATTATAAATTGGTTGATCAATTTTGGTATAACATGCTAGGATTATTCTTCTTTTTGTTGTCCTCTGCTTTCTTAGGTCATGTTGGATCCTGAACAAGATGATGACTGTGGTGCGTCACTGTAATGATCTAAGGGGGCTTGCAAAATTGCTGATATATGTGATACGCCTTATAAATCTTTGGCTGAGAAATCTTGATATAGGAGTTTACAATGTGTAGACACATTAGTAACCTAAAGGGTTTGTATTGAGTACAGAGTTTGAACCCTCAAAAACATTCTGGATATGATCGACATATTCACTTTTCTTGGATGCAGATCTCCCTGTGGGTGTGATAAACATGCAATCATATTTATTGGGGGGGGGGGGGGGGGGGGGGGGGAATCTGGCAATTTGGCCTAGCTTTTGAATTGGGCATGCCACTCTAATGAGCAGTTTGCCATGGCATTTAAACTTTTTTATGCTGACACACTTCAGCCAGACCATTACTGTGATTCTTAGAGACTGGGATTTTAGATGGGAAATTTTGGTATTATTTACTTTGACTCATCTTTCCAGACTGATGGAATTTGTTATAGGCTGTAGAAAATCTCTTGTTGTGGTGTCGAGCATGATTTTCTTCAGAGGACAATTTTTTTTGATAAGTCTTCAGAGTACACAAATTTTACAGCTCATATTAGTTTCATCAGGGGAAAAAGGCGGGGTCAGTTTGGTTTTGGTTCATATTTGTACTTTTGACTGATTACCTGTTCTGTCATGTACTTGTTAGATCATGATGACAATTTAAATGACTCTTCAGTGCAAACTACATCGAAGTAAGTTCATACAGATGGATCCAACTAGTGATAGTCTAATATTTTGAACAGAACATGGTAGAAGTTTTAGCAGTGGTTCTGCCATGTGCTTAGATTCTTTTGATGGTATTTCACTCCTCAAAATGGGAGTGGTGTCGTCTACTTTCTTGAATGCTCTTTTTCAAGAAGGCTAAATTGGATATTAGAACTACCTTCAAGTTTTTGAATTGCGTTTGGTTATGGAATTGACTGAGGCACCATCATTTACTCACAGAAAACACACCTGTGGCTTGAGTCACTGCTGTTTTTTCTAGTTAATTGTATTTTCTAAATTTGTGTGAGCAAATTGCTATAAAAAAAAATAAATAAATAAATAAAAAACACTTGGAAGTGTGATGGTGGATGCAGTTTTTGGAGAGAATATGCGTGCCTTTTTTGAAACTCGTGATGGTTACTGGGAAATTAAAGAAAAATTGGTAGAATCTAGCACCCCTTAATATTGTTGGAGGAATCATGGAAGTCGAAGTTGGGTGCCAGTGAGTGCACTTGCAGGAAACTTCTATGGTAGATAAACAGAAAAAGAAAGAGAAATAACGGGGAAACAAACAGAAAAACTCCTCGTGCAATAAATTGATAGTTTGTCTGTGTTTTTTTCAGTTAAAAAGAAGATAAGTGAAGATAATTCGGGTTTTTTTGAAGTCCAAGGCAACTGCGGTGTTAAAGGGGAGGAGGTAGTGAAAGTTTACTGCAACATATAATGGTAGACAAAAGGACAATATATCCTTAGTTTGCTGTATTTCTGATCACTAGTTATATAAACACATTGAGGGTATCATAATTAAGAAGGATGAGTGTGTGGAAGGGTAAAGCCTGTAAATAATGTCATAAGCTGAATGTATAGTTGTTAAATTGATATTCAAATTGTGTTTTGAAATTCTAATGCTATGAATCTCAACTGTCCCAGCAACTTTGAGGTAGCCTATATGAATCTCATTTTTCCAATTTGCTCTATTAATGGCTAAACCATCATTTAAGCCTTAAGTGACCATGTCTTCTTTCAATACCTTAACCCATGTTGAATTTGGACATTGTTGCTCTTTTACATTGGTGGGAAGGTTGCCAATTATTTTGTCTTAAATCTAAGAAATAGTCTAGCAGCTTCATGAATTTATTAACAATTCAAAACATTTAGAGTTCTGATGATATTTAATTTCATGGAGTTACACCAGAGATTAATCAATCACTTGCAATTTTTAAAATTGGTAGTAATTTACTAAATTGGCCTATTCACTCCCCTTTCTGGGCACAATTCCATAGATGCATTTAGCTATTGCATTGATATGTCCCGATTCTATATCATTAGAATTTTTATTGGGAGAGATGTTCTGTAATCTCACGGTATATCATGGATTCTATAATTTGTTGTGTCATTTGCAAAAACAACTGTTGCATCTGATGATTAGTTCTTCACATTACTGTATTTCACTATTGGCTCTTTCTACTAAAATAATCTTGGGTTTTCTCAACTGCAGATTGCTGTCCCTATTGTTCCAACCATTAGAGTCCTCATCACTTTTACAAAGTTCGAGGAGCTTCAGCCGATGGAAGAGTTCTCAACCCCTCCTTGCAGCCCTATGCATTTTGAAGATGCCAAATCTAAGGAATCGGAAGGGTCAACATCATGGATGTCGTGGATGAGAGGGAGCCGTGGCGGGCAATCAAGTGACAGTGAAGGCCGCAGCTTCAGGGATGAAATTGACTCTTTCCAAATACCATCTGACTATGCGTGGGTTGATGCCAATGAGAAGAAGCGCCGTATGAAAGCGAAGAAAGCAAAGAACAGGAAACATAGGAAACAAACAGCAGCTAAAAGCGGGGACAGTGGACGCCAGGCAAGCGAGGATTTGGAAGAGTAGATGAGGTAAAAGACCATTCCTTAAAACACCGACCTCAATTCTTCCCTCATATGCGGTACCAATGTACCATGACTCTTGGGATAGTTATTTTGTTTCATTGTTGTATTTTTATGCGATGTGAAATTGTTGAGGAACAAGATATTCTTCGTTTTTTAATATTTTTTTGTTTTCTTTGTTCTAGTTCTTTTGAAACCTCTCCATGTATCTACTATATATCTGTGATTATCTAGTTTACATTTGTGATTGGATTCTTTTGAAGACTGGGACTAGACAAGCACCCTAAATTCTTAGTCATGCAGCTATTAGAAAGCCCTTCTTCATGTTGAACAACGATTTTACAAGCTTTGGTAGCGCTCTGAAGTAATCAGAAATGGAGCAAATTAAATTTATGTGAAGCAATTTTCTGAACAGGGCCCTTGAGTTGCAGTTTAGTATTATTATTTATCTTAAACGTGTGATTGAAGTTTTTGAGCCATCTAGATCGGACGGACAGGGTTGTTTGTTTAGGTTTCAATTAAATGTTGCCAGGATTTGAAGGACCTAGCAAGGTGCTTTGATACTGCATGGCAAGAAGTCTTATGTGATCATATGATAAACCTTTGTGGTTGGAAAATGTTTCAGCTGTCGATATACCTTCTTTTGTTTTTTGTTTTTTTTGGATACTGTCAATATCCTGGAGGGTCCAACTAGTTGTTATAGGTATGGTATCTCTAATTAAAAGAAATTTTTAGTATGATTATATTGGGCGATAAGTTGAGTCAATTTCAGGGGTAAGTAAGTTTAATTATAGCGATAAGCAAACAAGTTAGAACGTTCAAATTTAATGATAAATAAGGGTCATATTGTGAGATAAAAATTACAAAATTCATCTTATTTTTTGTATATGATTTTCACTCATTAGTGATCAATGATTCTATTTTTCTCTTTTTCGGATCTATTGAGAATGATTTTTAGTATCGTACCAAAAAATATTATTTTGTTTCTTTCTTTTATTTTATTTCATGCTTCTTTATTTGCTTCTTCCTTTCTTTTGTGGTCAATAATTATATTTCTCTTATTCAGATCCATTGAGAATATTTTATAATAGGGTAAATTAAACTCACCTCCCATGAGGTTTCTGACAAATATAGGGACCTCCCCTATAGTTTCAATAATTACAGTAACCTCTCCTACTTTACCTGACATTGTATAGATTCTCCCAATCCGTCAATTACACATAAATGACGTTACTTTTCTATACAAAATGACCATATTACCCTTTTATTTGAGCGTGAAAAGACGAAAATACCTTTCGATTATGGTATTCAACTTTGTTTTTAATTTTAATTTTAATTTTTTGTTCTCTCTCATCTCATCTCATCTCATCCCCCTATCCCAACTTCACTTTGGTTTCGAATTGCAACAGCAACGTAATCTGAATTATCTAAATCACTCTCATTGTTCCTAGGCACTACCTAAAACTCCACCGAACCAGAATCGGAAAACCCACCAACCACAGTTGGCCGAGCCTCGTACACCAATGTCGGAAGCTCTTCGTCCCAACTCGAAACCAATTCGACCAAGATCTTCAAAAGCCCTCCAGGAGCCAAAACTGTAACCAAATCATACAAAGCAAATGCAATTAGCAAAACCCAAGTGGTCCATTCAGCCAAATTGGTAAACCAAGCCGCCACAATAATCCCCAAAGCAACCATAAACCCTTGTTTCAAGAAAATAGGTATAGCACGAGAGAACACAGAGAGAAAACCCACAATAGCGAAATTGAGAAGCAAGACGAAACAAGTGATGGAATCGATTGGGATTGAGAAATGTTGTATGATAGAGAGGAAGATTGAGCAGCCCATTGCAGCGAGGATGAAAAAGGCGGAGAAACGAGTGTAGTTCTTGAGGAAATTGGTGAAATTATAGTAGTTGAGGAGGATGAGGAGGAAAGTGATGATAGAGATGATGATGACGACGAAGACGAGGGCGTTGAGAAGAGCACCTTCGAGTTTCTGGGTGGCGGAGTCAGAGGGGGTTTCGAGGTAGACCAGATTGGTGGCGGTGCGGATGGGTACGGCGGGGCAGAGGAGGAGGAGAGGGAGTAGACTAGGAGAACGACTAAGAGCATGCAGATCGAGACTGGGGCCATGACTCTGATGATTTTGAGTCCGATGGATTCAAGAATGCTTTCGTCCATTGGAGGGTTTTGGGTTAGGGAATTTAGTCGAATGGGTGATATGAGGGTTTCGGAGAGTGAGGGTTAGGGATTGGGGTGGGGAGGGAGGAGAAAGAGGGCAATTTAGGAGACATTTTTGAAGATTTAAGAGAGAGAGAGAGAGAGAGAGAGAGAGAGAGATGGTAATGAAGTTAGCAGTCACAAAATGAAGTCAAAGGAAACTACCCACAATTTTCTCAGAAAATACACTGTTCCGGACATAGATAGGTTGAGGACACTTGACGGCATTATGGACATTTTAATGTTTGGCTTTGATGACATCCATTTTTTCTGTGAAATAAATAAACAGAAGTCAACAGAAGGGGAAATCTTGACATTGTCAGGTAAAGCATGGGAGGTTACTGTAATTATTCAAATCACAGGAGAGGTCCCTGTATTTGTCAGAAACCTCAAGGGAGGTAAATGTAATTTACCCTTTATAATATGGTACCAAAAAATCATTCAGTATATTTAGTTTCAGTTTTCTAGAAATTCAATCTTTTGTTTTTTGTATTTTTTTATTTTTAGTGAATATTTTTAAAATTTTAAGATTTTTTTTTTACTTTTTTAAATGCACCTTACTTAGATGTATCTAAATAGTAAAATATTTTAAAAATATTTTAAAAAATTAATAAATACACAAAAATATGAAAAATGTACTGAATTTTTATTTTTATTTTTTTGTATTTTTGATATTTAGTGAATTTTTTAAAGATTTTTTTTCATAAATATTATACTTTTTAAGTGTATTTATGTCAGGGGTGTTTAAAAATTTTAAAAATGTTAAAAATATTTTTAAAAAAATCAGTGAAAACAAAAAAATACGAAAAATGAAAAAGTAAAATTTTTTGAAAAGTGAATTTTGAAAACTGAAATCAAACATAGTGATTATTTTTCTTTCTTTCTTTCTTTTTTTGTTTTTGTTTTTTTTGTATGATCTTTGTAAGGAAGTATTTTGTGAATGACAGCACGTGGAGGTGACGCCGAAGTGTCAGCCAAGGTGCCACGTGGCAGGGTCCTGATGCTGAGGTGATCTCGACTAAGCCGAGGTTATCTGCGGAGATAACGAAATCCGAGATGAGCGGATAAGGGATAAAAATCCTAGAACAAGGGAGGATCTCAGTCTAGATAGAGATAAAGCTCTTGGGGAGTTTATCCCTATCTAGTTGAAAGTCCAGGATGAGCATTGAGCCTGAGTCCACTAAAATGAGGCTTTTACAGGACCAAGTCAGTGCTGGCTATAAAAGCAAGACACCCCCGTGGGTCTGAGGTAGGCGTGATATACTGTGAGTAGTAAGTTCTTTCTTGTGAGTTAAGCACAGTTTGTTATCTTTGAGAAATATTTGATTACTGACTTGAGCGTCGGAGTGCCCCCGGGTGGACGAACTACCGTCGAATTCTTATCTTTCTGTGATGGGTTGTTCGGGCTTAATCTATTCTGCCTATGCTCTCCAGCTGAGTTCCCCGTTTGGTTGTGTGGTCAGAAATCAACACCCACAATTTGGCGCTATCTGTGGGAATGTAAAAAGAATAAATGGCCAACGACGGGCAGAAAGAAGAGATCAGGGATGACGTCCTATGTAGGAGTGGTAAGCATGCCGATCCTAACACCGAAAAAGAAAACCATAATGAAGGAGTACGAGATTAGAATCCTAAGGATAAGGACGTTAGCAAGGAGGCAGACCCCCTGAAGAAATCAGGTCGAGATGAGTATTATAACGAAAGCGACCTTCAAGTATGGAAAGATAGATGCCTAAAGAGGGACGACGAGATAAAGGGAATGGCCAACAAGTTGGTAGATCTACAGTTGGTTGTCAACTTCATGATGCAGAACAACGTCATGCAACCATCGTTTCCATTGCAGGACATGTCGATGCCAGGGGCCAAGACTGACGCCCAGAAAGGAGGGCATAAAACAATCCCAGTAGTCCCACAACATGGCAGGGAAAAAAGCCCTCACATCAGCCTTCACGGGATGTCGAGCGAGGAGAGTCAATTAGGGGTAACTCACAGAGGACACCTCGGACTATGGGGACATATGTCAAAGAGCCCCGAAATATCCAAGGGAAAGGCCTGTGTTTTGACACTGTAAATGAAAAGAAGTCTAAGAGGACACATAACGACACTAGGAGTAACGCACCAAAAAGACTGAAGTCCGTTGATAGCCGAGCTCCTGGTCTGACTGAGGAAGATTTGAGGGATTACCTCCAGAGGAAGCGGCAAAATGCCAAGGTCATATCTCCCGTCAAGCCGAGAACGCCGTTCTCAGTTAAGTTGAATAGGTTTGAGGCCCCAAAAAGGTTCCATACGCCGAGGTTCCAAACTTATGATGATAAGTCTAATCCGAACTTTCACGTCGGCTTATATCTGAATTCGATGGCTTTGTATACTGAGAACGAACCGTTGTTGTGCAAGGTGTTCCCCTTATCTTTTGGGGAGATTGCATCGGATTAGTTTCACAAATTGCGCGAAAGGAACTGTGAAGAGTTGGGAAGGCCTGGCCGAGATGTTTGTGGCCAGGTTCGTTACAAACAAGTTGCAGCCACTAAGGGTAGACTTCCTGATGGCTCTGAAAATTAGCGATGGTAAAGACCTTAGGGCTTATGCCAAGAGGTATTGGCCCCGTTTGGTGTAGCTATTAAAACAACTTATAGATTATAGCTTAACAGATTATAGATTATGACTTTAATCAGAAGTTGTTAATCTGTTTGGTGTAGCGTTGGATTATAGATTTAAGTTGCTGAGTAGTGTTTGTTAAATAAGCTGTTGAAATAACTTTTTCAATTAATTTTTATTTTTTGTTTGTCTACATTTCTCATAAAAAAAATAATAATAATCTATAGTCCATTTGAGTCTTTTTCTATTTTTTAAAAAATAAAAAATAAAAATTTAAGAGTATAACCATAATAACATGTTCACAGCAAGAAGCTGATAATCAGAAGCAAGGGTGAGCAGCTTCTCAGAATCAGCTTTTGAGTTAAAAAAGCTGTTACAATCAGAAGCTGTTTGAAATAAGTTTAACCAAACAGTCCAAAATAACTTTTTCAAAGCTAAAAGCCATAAGTTGGCTCTGAAAAGCTTAAACAAACACCCCCATTATGAGGTGTTCAACTGAATACCGGGATGCAACCAAAAATTGGCGGTTGTGTCTTTTAAGAACGGCTTGGAAGATGAATGCCCACTTCGAAAGTCGTTGGAAAAACTCTGCCAAAGAGTATGGAGGAGCTCATGGCATGAATCGAGAAATATACCAGAGCAGATGAGGACACGTCAGGAATGAAGGCGCTGAAACAAGAGAAGAAGAATAGCTCGTCGAAGAGAGGCCGATGTAATATTGGTTTTAACAGGCAGGAAACAGGGCTAAGGGCTGCATAGGCAGTTACCACTATGTTTTCGGATCCCAGTTTACAAAGTTTTAGAAAGAATCAGGAACTAGCCGTATTATAGAGCGTCAAAGAAGGTCCTCAGTGAGTTCATCGGAAGGAGCCTTGGAAAACACTGTGCCTACCACAATAAAGATGGGCACCTAATGTAACAACCCTCATACTGCTTACCGATTTAATTACCGATTACTGCTAAACTAAGACTGACTCTGAATGGTAAATGAACTGACTGAATTACTGAATTGACTGACTGGAAACTGGAACTGAATTGACTGTGTATGTGTGTTATTTTGCATTCTATCTGTTTGCCTATTTAATTATCTGTTTGTATTTTTATGTTTAATCTGCAAATTGAAGGCCTTATCGGCGGCCGAATCCAAAATTGATTGATGTTCCATGATTAGTAGGATTTATGTGATTTTATGGTATATTTATTGAAAAATTGATTAGGAATGATTAAATTAGATTAAATATTGATAAAATGCGAAGTTGGCTTTATTTACCAAACTAGCCCTTAGTGGGCCACTATCCTAGACACATCTAGAGGCTTGCATACATTGAATCAAACTTTTCCTCAGCCAAAATTGAGAGCTCCACCGTCCCTAGAGAGAGAGAAAAGGGAGAGAGTTGATTTTCATCACATTTTGCTTAATTGTATGTGGAGATTTAGAGGATTGAAGCATAGAATTTCATATTTAAGCTTCTACACTTGAACTACACGACTTAGGTAAGGATTTTACCTTCTTAATGTTGTGTTTAAGCTAATTCTTGCATGATTCATGCTTCATTGTAGAGTTAAGTCATGTTTTAAGTTCAAACATGTTGAATTGGAACTCAATTGTTGCATGCATGTACTTATCTTACATTATTGAGGTTATTCTTCAAAGATTTTCACATGCATGTCCATGTTAATGTTAAGAACCATGATTTCACCTTGTTTTGAAAAGAATGAGCTCAATAGAGCATGTTTTGAAGCCTTAAATTGATTTAAAGTCTTGCATGTTGTGTTTGAGTTTCATTCTTGAAAAATGGTTTGAGATTGGGTTTGAATTAAACACCCTTGGGCTTTGATTTCTTAAATTGAGTTTTGAAACATGTTATTCTATGTGTTTAAAAGAGTTTTCCAGGAAATGGGCCCAAGAGGATCGAATTGGGGGCATCAAATTTGAGTTTTGAACTTAGAACACAAACCTGGATTTTTCCAGACTTTTGCCTCCCGCTCGAGCGGGGGAAAGTAGCGCTCGAGCGGGGAAATCAAGCTCCCAGCACTTTGACCTGTTTTACAGTCCGCTCGAGCGAATTGATGCGCGCTCGAGCGGAGAAATCGTACATCCAGTACTTTGCACTGTTCATCAGTCCGCTCGAGCGGAGGAGTGTACGCTCGAGCGGAGTACTGAGTGACACGCTCGAGCGGGAAAGTTGACGCTCGAGCGGGTCCCTTTGTTTGCATGTCCGCTCGAGCGGGGAAACCTGCGCTCGAGCGGGGCTTTATTTTCACCGAAATTTCTGAAACTGTTCTCCATGTACATCTTTGCATCCTCATCCCATTCTAGGCATTCTTAGGCCTAGTTTAAGACATCATAGTGAGGATTTAGATGTAGAACACACAGAGGCAAATTTAGGGGATTAAATTATTATCTTTCCCAACTGTATAGCTTAGTGTGTGTTCAATCTGTTAACTGTATAGGGTTGGCTTTCCGAGGAGACGCTCTAGTCCACTGTAGCCCAGAACTCTGTGAGTAACAATTGTGTAAAGATATGTTCAAAATGATTATCTTTTGAATACTGAACTGAACTGTTTACTGAACTGATATTGATTACTGAATGAATGTATGTCCTTTATTTCTGAACTGTACTGTGGCATCCTTAGCACCTACTGTTTACTGTTACTGTTACAGAGATCTCTGTCGGTTTCCTCGTGGAACCACTATTGTTTACTGACTGATGGCCATCATTACTGTTCGGTCTTTTAAGACCTACTGTTACTGTTATGCTAATGGATGTACCACATATGACTGTTTACTGTACTGAACAACTGATATACTGATTGAATTGAACTGTTTTCATTACTGTAAGGACATTCATTCTAAACCCCTTTACGCTTTATGTTATTCACTGGGCTTTAGCTCACTGCTCATATATATATGTAGGTGGCTAGGCACCGGATCAAAGCTAGAAGCGTCGGGATAGATTCCCAGTTTTGTCAAGCCAACCAATGTGCCTCACTGCGAGGTTCCGAGCCTGCCAAGCTAAGGCTTAGGGGTGTTTTAGTTTTTCCCTGCACTGTTTTGTTTACTGTATAAACTGTATAGACTGAACGTCTGCACTGTATTGGTTAATAGGGACTCGATCCCTGTTCCGAATGTTTGTAACTGTTCTGCATACTGTTTTGTACTGTATATATATATATATATATATGTGAATGTATGAAAAATCTTTTTGGCATACAGACTATCACAGCTCATTGGACATTGTTTTTATTACTATAGTGGCTTCCGCCATGCCCCTGTACTCTGTTATACTTTCTTACTGTTAAGTAGGCCTTCGGTAATCTCGGATTACTGGCCGGTTACGGTGCTAAACCCATAGGGGCAGGTTTGGGTCGTGACACCTAACTCAGGGGTGTAGAGCCCTGAAGATGCACTTGGAAGACCTGACCAGACAGGGTTACTTAAGGGACCTAGTAGATAAGGTCAGAACAAGGGAAGAGCATGCAAGGCTTCCCTCGGCACCAGCAGCACCACCACCGCCACAACAACAGCAAGTAGAACCTCGAGTGATCAATGTGATTCACTCAAAGGTTAATGAGAATGATATGCGAAGAGAGACCCAAAAGGTAAGGCATTTACATCATTTGTATCAAGTTCAGCAAAAGAGACCTAGGACAAACGAGTACTAGGGATCGACGGTGTCCTTTACTGAGGTAGACCTAGACATGGTACAACATTTACACAACGATGCTCTGGTAGTGACCCTCAAGGTTGGCGAATACGAGGTGAGGCACATTTTGATCGACCAGGGCAGCTCTTGTAACATCATGTATGTCAGATGTTACAAAGAGCTTGGCCTTTACCAAGATGATTTGGAACAGTCCAACAGCCCAATGATCGGGTTCAATAGAAACGCTAACATGGCCCTTGGGAGCAATAAATTTGGAGGTACAGGCAACTAGGAAGGTAAGCATGGAGTTTACAGTAATTGACACCCCTCCCCTTACAATGCTATATTGGGAAGATCGTGGCTGCACGCAATGAAGGTTGTTCCCTCAACACTGCACCAGTTGTTACGATTTCCAACTGAACTGGGGATTAAAGAAGTTAGAGGAGATCAAGTGTAGGCTTAGAATTATTCCATGGCAGTAATGAAATCAAACTGCAATGTGCGAGAGGCAGGAAAAGTGGAAATTGAAGACAAGGACATAGAGGTCCTGGATGACGTCGGCAAAGAATCGACCGAGAAAAGCGAGGAAGCCTTAAAGAATATTCTGATCCAAGAAGGGGATGAAGAGCGCTTCTTTCTTCTCTGCTCGAACTTGGCCGATGAGGAGGAAAGGGAGTTAGAGACTTTCTTACAGGCCAACAAATAAGTATTTTCCTAGACGCCATACGATATACCAGGCATTGACCCCGAGGTCACATGCTATATGCTCAATGTAGACAGGTCGGCTAAACTTATCATCTAGCGGGGGAGGAGGCCGACATTAATGCATGTTGAGGCAGTCGAGGGGGAAGTGGACAAACTGCTGGAAGCCAAAGCCATTCGAGAGGTGAACTACCCTACTTGGCTATCCAACACTGTGGTAGTGAAAAAGAAGAACGGCAAGTGGAGGGTCTGTGTGGATTTTACCAGCCTAAATAAGGCTTGCCCCAAAGCCAGCTTCCCTCTACCTAAAATTGATCAGTTGGTGGATGCTACTTCAGGGCATGGAAGGATGAGCTTTCTGGATGCTTATAGGGGATACTACCAGATAGCAATGTATCCCCCTAACGAGGAGAAGACTACATTTATCACCCCAAAAAGGCTGTACTGCTACAGAGTGATGCAGTTCGGGTTGAAACATGCAGGAGCAACCTATTAGAGGTTAGTGACCAAGATGTTTAGACATCTGATTGGCAAAACAGTAGAAGTGTACATTGATGACATGGTCGTGAAGATCAAAGAACTTGGGAATCACCTGGCCGATTTGAAGGCAGTTTTTGATATCTTGAGAATATATCGACTCCGACTCAATGCTTCGAAATGTGCATTTGGAGTCGGGTCTGGTAAGTTTCTAGGATACTTGGTCACCAGAAGGGGCATTGAAGCAAGCCCAGATCAAATCAAGACCATAATTGACTTAAAAAGCCTGACATCCGCAAAATTAGTGCAGATGTTGACTGGAAGGGCCGCAGCCCTGAATAGGTTTATCAGCCGAAGTTCTGATAAGTGTAAACCATTTTTTAGTTTGTTAAAGAAGGTCATAGATTTTTTGTGGACAGAAGAGTATGAAGTCGCCTTGGCCGATTTAAAAAAGTACCTGACAACAGCTCTAGTTCTGTCAAATCCAATACCTGGAGAAGAATTGTTCCTATATGTGGTAGTTTCAGAGCATGCAATGAGTGCAGTGATAATCAGAGAAGAGAAAGGAGAACAAAGGGCAGTATACTATGTGAGTAAAACCCTAACAAGTGTAAAGACCAAGTACTTACCCCTGGAGAAATTAACACTGGCTTTAGTGATGGCTTCCAAAAAGTTGAATCATTATTTCCAAACCCACAAGATTATGTTGTTGACTGAGCATCCCTTGAAGTCCCTGTTGCAACAAGGAAATCTGATAGGCAGGGTAGCCAGATAGGCAGTAGTGTTGGGCCAATATGACTTGAAATTTAGGCCCAGAATAGCAATTAAGGGCCAAGTTCTGGCTGAATTTGTGGCTGAGTTCATCCCTGGTGCCATCCTGCGTCGAACTCTGGTGAGCAGCGGCTTGGGATGCCCAGGGGAGCAGGAAGAAACCCAACTCCACTCTAGCAAAGCAGAAGAAAGAAGATAAGCCAAAGCCCTACGACATTCACATTGGCGATTCCTTCTGCATGTTTGTTGACAGAAGCTCAAACCGTCAAGGAGCGGGGGCAGGAGTAGTGTTAGTATCGCCAAATGGATGAATGATAGAGCAGTCTATTCGTCTGGGGTTCAAGGTCTCAAACAATGAAGCAGAATATAAGGCACTGATTGCAGAGTTGAAGTTGGCAGCAGCAATGGAGGCCGATGAGGTGGTAGTCTTCTGTGACTCCCATTATTGTGAATCAGGCAATAGACGAGTATACAGTCCGAGATGAGCGAATGATAGCCTATGTTAAAGAGGTTATCAGATTGCTTTTCTTGTTCCAAGATTACAGGTTACAACAAGTTAGCCGAGATGACAATAGTCACGCCGACGCCTTGGCCAACCTGGCTAGTGCAATAAAGTCAGGAGATCCAAGGACAATCATGATTGATTACTTGATAGGACCAAGTGTGGAACCTCTAATAACAGAATATGAGACAATGTGTGTGGAGATGGGTCCAAGTTGGATGGATGCAATAATGATGTTCCTCAAGTATAGCAAGCTGCCAGACAACTAAAAAGAGGCACACAAGACCATATTGAAGTTGGCCGGGTTCAGCCTAACAACAAATGGCCATCTCTACAGGAGATCCTTCACTAGACCCCTTTTGAGATGTGTACATCCCTCACAAGTTGAAGACTTTCTGTATGAGATTCATGAAAGAGTCTGTAGAAACCATGCCGGGAGTAGATCACTTGCTCATAGGGCCATCACTCAGGGGTACTGGTAGCCCTACATGTAGAAGGATGCTAAAGCCTACGTCAGAAAGTGCGAGAAGTGTCAAAGGTTTGCACCTTTGATACATCAACCAGCAGCTGATTTGAATCCAGTATCCAGCCCTTAGCCATTTGCTCAGTAGGGCATAGATCTTGTTGGACAACTGCCCCAAGCGATTGGGCAAAGCAAGTTTCTACTGGTAGCAACTAACTACTTTACCAAGCAGGTAGAAGCTGAACCCCTTGCGAAGATTCGAGATATTGATGTAAAGAACTTCATATGGAAGAACATCATCACTAGGTTTGGGATCCCAAGGGCAATAATAGCAGATAATGATACACAGTTTGACAATAAGCTAATCAAAAGCTTATGTGCAAAGTACAAAATCAAGAGCTACTACTCCACTCCAAGTTTCCCTCAGAGCAATGATCAGATAGAAGTATCCAATAAGACTATCTTGGATGGGATCAAGAAGAGGCTAAAAGCAACCAAGGGAAAGTGAGTGGAAGAGTTGTCTAATGTGTTGTGGGCATATCAGACTACGTTGAGAAGATCAACGGGGGAATCTCCTTTTGCCATGGCATATAGCACTGAAGCGGTTATCTCACTGGAGGTCGACATCCCTAGAATCAGAACCCAAGGAGTGGAGAATGTGAATAATGAGGCATACTGGCCCGATATCTGGACCTCGTAGAAGAGAGAAGGGAGAAAGCAGCAATTCGGCTAGGGGCATACCAGTAGCAGCTTGCTAGGGCTTATAATAAGAAGGTCAACCCAAGAAAGTTCAAGGTTGGGGACTTGGTCCTAAGAAAAGTTATCAGCAACAAGAAGGATCCTAGGGAGGGCAAACTTGGCCCGAACTGGGAAGGACCTTACAGAATCATCTCGATTGCCGGCTATGGAGCATATCGACTTAAAGACATTAATGGCAAAGAGTTGTCAAGACCTTGGAACACTTGCAATTTGAAGTTTTTTTATCATTAACTTTTTGAGATTTATGTAATGACTTATTAGCCGAAGCTTTATTAAAATATTAGCTCATTTTTGTTTTTCATATGACACTTGTTTGACGATGTTTCTGATTGAAACATGATGAGTAACTTAGACTTATTATATGGCAGAGTTGAATTATACTTGCATATGATAGAGTTGAACTAAATTGGATGAGTAACTTATTATATGGCAGAGTTGAATTATACTTGCATATGATAGAGTTAAACTAAGTTGAATAAAATCAGACTTGCCATGTTGGCAGAATTGACCTAAGTTTGCTCTAGATAGATTAACAGAGAAACCAAGGTAGAACACCTTGGCTAGTCTTTGTTTGAATCCGACTTCGGCAATAGACCATAGGCGCATGCTTAATGTGAATTTAAGTGGAACTTAGGTTAGGGGGTAGGGAGCAGGAATGATAAATAAGCTTGAAAAGCTTAGTACTTGTAAAAAAAAAAAAAAATTAGAAAAATTTACAAGGTAGAGCGGGCTTGGACACTTCTTGAAATTTCAGAACAATTTACAAGTTGAAGTTAGTCGAGGTAATAAAAAGTGGGCTTGACACTTGTTGAAATTTCAAAAACAAATTTTACAAGTTAGCTGAAGTTACCGTGAAAGGGATATCTGAAATATTCAACCCCGAGATAACCACCCAGCTTGTCAGGCTTGGAAGGGTGATAAAATATTTTTTAAACAACACATTTGTGGAAATATTTTGATAAAATATTTATAAGTGTTGGTCGAGAAAAACAGTCAAGGTTTAAAACCGAGGTGGTCAGCTAAGGATAACTCCGAGGTAATACTTATCCAATATGCTCTACCCCGAAGTGATTCATAGAATATACTTGGAAGAAGTAGAAAAATATTCTAAGTATGGAGAAACATACAATCATGCGAGGCATAAAGAGAAAAGAAGTAAACATGTATGAAAAAAGCATTCAACACTTAGCCAAAAGAAAGCATGCATTCATAGAAGAAACTATTTCAAAGACAAAAAGGCACTTCGGCTTGGTTAAGGAAACTACTTGTTCAGATTACAAACAGGCACATCGGCCAAAAAAAAAAGTAAAATAGCTTAGATGGCAAAATGTTACAAAAGTAAGAAGAAAAAGTACAAAAAGAAGAAAGTCCTAAGTGCATGCATCTTTGACATTTTCCTCAGTCTGCCTTACCACGGCAATTGGCGTTGTGTCAGCCTCGACAGGCAGCTGGGCAGACTTCTCAGCTTGGACCTTGGCGTCGATCTCACGAAGAGTCTCATCCAGGCTCTTTTCGGCAATCTCGATCTCGGTTTCAGAAGTAGTTTTAGAAACCTAGTCTTCGTCATCCTGAGTCAAATCTAGGACTTGCTTATTCAGAGTTGGGGACTTAGCCCCAACAGCTGCAACTTCTTCAACGTCAACCTCAATCTCGTCCTCAGATTGGCTTGGAGTAGGAGGAAAGGGCTTGACAAGTTGGCTTGTGTCCCGAAGAGGCGAGTCGTAGGGGATGGCCAACTCGTTCAAAGTAACCATCCAGCCCAGAGTGTACCCCTTATTGCACACCTGGTTGACTTGCTTTTTATAGGCATCTCGCATGTCGGTTATCGCTTCTGCATAGGCCTTCTCGTCGGCCGCCTTGATTTCGGCCACTTTGGTAGCCAATGCCACTTGGAGCTCAGTCTGGGCTTGACACTCCTTCTCCTTGGCTTCTTTGGCCTCGGCCTTAGCGACCTCAGCCACATTCTCAGCAACTTCGACTCGATTCTCGGCTTTGCTTTAGGCCAGTTGGGCAGTTTTTGCCTGGTCCTGCAAACTTCGGATGCCCGCCTTAGCCTTATTTAGCAAAGACAGGAGCTTGGCTGCCTCCTTTGTCATGTTTGTCAGTTCCTTCTTAAATTCCTTGGTTTTAACTACAAGGGATTGAACTTGCTGGATAGCCTGCAAAAAAAGAAAGAAAATTCGTTAAGTATAAAAACCAGAGTTAAAATTAAACAAAAAGTTACAAGTGTTGAAACTATACCAAGACATAGTGCTGCATCATCAAGGTGTAGTTTTCGTACTCCGAGAGCTCGGTCATCAGATTGATATCGGCCGGAAGAAGAACGGCGATAGAGACTGCAATGCCGACTTCCACATTATCGAGTGTGCTATCCCCGGCTAGAAGAGGTCAGTCTCCTACCTTGATTTCCGGAGTCTAGACCTCATCGGCAAGGAAAACACCGGGCTGAGGATCTCCACCAGACCTCGGCCTTTTGGATTGCTGTTAATCAGACGCTCGGCCTCGGCAGGCCTCTTCTCGGTAGAGGCAGACTTCTATTTCAGCCAATTTGGAAATTGGCACCGTGTCCTCTAATTCTATCTCGGTGGCACTGGGTTTGGCCTTAGTCCTTTTAACCCTTTTAATCTTGGGTTTTGGCTGAGATTGAGAAGGGAAGGAGAAATGGACTGACACCATGCCGGGAATGTCGACAAGAAGGTCGTCCGAAATGATTTTAGCGCTGGCCCATTTCTTCGGCAGTAGCAACAACAGTGACCTTGATGCCAAAACAGATTGCTAGAAGGGCTATGAGAAGGTTAGTAGCGTAGTGAGCCGATTCCTCAAATTCTTGGCGTCGGCGGCTGTGAGTAGGGCTGAGCAAGGAATCCGTAATCCGATTCAGTCCAGTCCAATCCAGTAGGTTTGGATTGGTTTATTGAATCCGTGGTTTGGTTTCGGATTGAAAAATTAAAAATCCGTAGTTCACGGATTGGTTCCGAATTGAACCCCACGGTTCCGGATTTGAACCGATCCGGACCGTATACAAATAGTCTATATTTTTATTATATACCCTCTTGCATAGTATCTTCTCTTATTTCATATAAAACTTAAATCTAAACCTAAACTTGCATAGTATCTTATTTTATTACTTTTGTTTGCTAGTTTTTAGTGTTAATTTGTAATGGTCTAAATACTTATGGTGGAACTAGTTTTCTTATGGTTGTTTAAATTCTATAACAGTTTGTCGCTATTACGAAAAAACATGTTGCTATTGTGAAACTAATATGATGCTATATTTATATTTTTATAAAATTAAGTGTTATATATATATTTTTTGTTATTTAATTATGTAAATCCGTGATCCTAAACCGATCCGATTCGTGTTTAAATGGATTGGTCGGATTGGTTCCACGATTTAAACGGATTGGATTGGTTCCAATTTTTCAGGATCCGTAGATAACGGATTGGTCCTGATTTTACTCCAATCCGGTTCAATCCGGACCATGCTCACCCCTAGCTGTGAGTTCTGTCGGCAGGAGCGGTAATTGGAGCTCGACGTCGGCGTTGGCGTTGGCATTGGGATGAAGGAATTAGCTGGGGAGCAGAAGTTGATGGTTGGTCTGCAAAGTCAGAGGTAGAGGCTTGATTTGGCCTTGGAGATGAAGCAGCTAGAGGAGTGGTCGTGGATGAAGGAGATTTGCTCTCTCTAGGAACGTCGGGTAGAGGACTTCGGTATGTCGGGATGTAGTTGAGAAGGAGTCGTGCCTTGCGGTCGTCAATAGGGAGGCAAAGAAGGCGTATGAGGTCGACACTGGGAACGTGAGTCTGGCAAAAGTTCTTTTCTGGTTGAGGAAGAGCTGCAAGACAAACAAAGAAATCATAAGAATAGACAAGTAAAAGATTATTATATGAGGCAAAAGTTAAGGGACTTTTCGGGGGGATGGACTAAGTCCTTACCCTTGTCATCCCTAAGAACCTCACGGCGCAAGGGAAAAAGGTAGAGCTCATCATCTGGTGTGAACTCTCAATTGCCCGAGACAATCAGGTAGCTTGTACTATGTAGATCTCGGCTTGAGGTAGTACGTGTAGGTGAAGTTGGTTTTTAGGCCACACATAGTGTAGCAATACTGGATGTCGAAGAGGGTAATTCTGGCATTCTACCGGTGGGCCAACTCGGCAATACCATTGATGATCCTAAAGGAATTTATAGCTAGTTGCATAGGATTGAGCTTGTAATAGTGAAGGACCTTTCTAAAAAGAATGTCAAGGGGGAACCTGACACCACCCTCAACAATGGAGACCACTAGGAAAGGCATGTAGTCCTCTCCTGGCATAATAGAGTCATCATCTCCAACCAACTGAATTTGAACGTCGGCTGGAATGAAGAATTCTTGCCTAAAATATTCTAGTTTGGTAGGGGTGTGCACCTTCCATTTAAACATGCCCATTATCTCGGCAAGATAGGGTTGAATAACATATTTGTTTTGGTAAAAGAAGTTTTGGTAAAGATTTCAAGACCTCGGCTAGAACCTGAGTGGTACTAGGGTGAGGGTTTTTGCTGCTTAAAGGAGATTGTGTTTCGATTTTCCTAGGTATGTGGTTTCTGTCAAATCCCAAAACCTATGATCTATGCAGAAACAGGGATCAAAGACAAGCATCTGGAACAGAGCAAGAAGATCAGAAAAGAAATGTAACTCAGAAATCAAGAATGAAGCAGAACCAAAAAAAAAAAAAAAACAGATGTTCATACCCAGAACAAACAAAATCAATGGGTAGTTGACATACTGGTAATGAAATTCAAAGCACAGACTTAACGGCAACACATGAGCAATTAATTGATACAATATGAAGACATAGATAAAGATTGAACATCACAAAATAAATTCAAGAACAAGAAATTGAGTCATAATAGAAGGAAGACAAGGTATAGTCATGAACACCAGATTTAATGGCAATAGATGTAGCATACAAAACATGTGAAAAAGCAGAGGTGTATTCAGAATAGTGGAAGACTGAAATTTGAAAAGATAGAAATTGAGAACTTACCGAATAAGGCCGAGGAAACAAGGCTGGAGTAATACTCGCCGGAGTTAGACGATGGTAAACGCTAAAGTGGAACAATGAAAAATGCACCAGATGAGCGAAATAGAGCACGGTTGCAGAGCTTCAAAGGTATGAAAATGGTGAATGTTGTAGAGAGAGAAAATATGGGTAGAGAGAGAACGAAGGAATGAAAAATGAAGAGACGAAGAGAGAGAATAAAGGAGTTTTGTTAAAAAATCGAAAAGAAGACAAACCATAATGAAATGCCTTGGACGATGTGCTTGTCAGGCGGCATCACAGAAGTGATGCGACTTGATAGCGCGTGTCAGGTACGAACCAACGAGGAAATGATGCGTGTAGGAAACGGTTGAAGGGACTGTGCGTGACAGCTCATGCGCAGTCAAAACTCTTGGAGTTCTTGATTAATAAAGCAAAAACCTCGGCTATAGATGCGATCTTGGTTAAGAAATTAAAAGAACTTGATTCTTGGTTCTTGATCTTGGGAAAAGTCAACGGCTGAGTCCTGGAGTAAAGAGGTCGACGAGTCATGATCTTAGTCGGAAAGATAAATAGGGTTTCTAGCTGATGTGCTATATGGTCCAACAATGTAGGTTCTATCATCTCAGGATGTCGAGGTGATAGAACCTAGGTGGCAGTTGTGGAGAAGTATTTTGTGATTGGCAGCACGTGGCCAAGGTGACATCGAACTGTCAGCCGAAGTGCCACGTGGCAGGGTCTTGATGCTGAGGTGATCTCGGCTAGGCCGAGGTTATCTGCGGAGATACCGGAATCCGAGATGAGCGGATAAGGGACAAGAGTTTTAGAATAGGGGAAGATCTCAATCTGGATAGAGATAAAACTCTTGGGGAGTTTATTCCTATCTAGTTGAGAGTCCAAGATAAGTATTGAGCCTGAGTTCACTAAAGTGAGGTTTCTATAGGGATGAGGTCAGTGCTGGCTATAAAAGCAGGGCACTCCTATGGGTTTGAGATAGGCGTGATATACTGTGAGCAGTAAGTTCTTTCTTGTGAGTTAAGCACAGTTTGCTATCTTTGAGAGATATTTGATTACTGACTTGAGCATCGGAGTGCCTCCGGGTAAATGAACCATCGCCGGATTCTTATATTTCTGTGACAGGTTGTTCGGGTTTAATCTATTCTGTCGGTGCTCTCTAGCTGAGTTCCCTGTTTGGTTGTGTGGTTAGAAATCAACACCCACAATCTTTTTCAACAATAATATGAGTTAAGATAATGTTTAAAATATCCATAATTTTGCACTAATTTGGACACTACACAATTTGAAGATAAAATAAAGACATATTTTATATTTTAAGACAAAATTAACATAATTAAAAGACAAATCAAAATGACACAAATAACATATTTTAGAAACTAAAAATTTATTTTACCCTTATAAATAAACCACATGCAATTATTCCCTTTATTCGATTTTTTTTTGGTAGAGAATTACCAATACAAGAATTTTGATATTGACAGGGAACAAAGTTAGATTGTCTTCGTCTCCTAATGGTAGCATAAACCACAATTGTCAACAATCTATCACTTCTTGTAATAGGAATGTTGGCATAGTCTTTCATTACAATAGGGCCTCACGTAAGTCTTTTGTTTTGGTGCACGAAACAAAAATATAAAATAACCATCACTTATTAGTCACTTGTCAATTTCTATTTAGGCATTAAAAGCTTGTACTCTTTTCTGTCAATAGCAACCATTTCCTTGGCAATAGCAACGACGGCTGTTCGAAAGTGGGTCCCACTAATCATTTACGGTCGGGGGGAGCACTACTCTAACCGTACGACCACCGTTTGTTTAATATCTCTCTCATCAATCGCCGTTGAATTTCCATCAATCAGATTAGTCAATTTTAATGTGAAATCAACGGTTGATAATCAATGAAAGAAGATTGATCAAAAGCAGGTAATAACTGTTTCCCTAAAGCAACACGGCCTCATATATCATCACATCAATTCATGATTAATCCATTCATTCACTCGAAATTGAGAGTTGCGTGAGAGACATTGCCATTGGAACTCCCAAATTGCGTGCGATTCCTCAGCCGCCAAAGAACTCTCGTACTCAATTTGCAGCGTCCTAAGGTTCAATCCTTATCTCGTACGATGTTTCTTGTGTTGAATTTCAGCATACCCATCTCGAATTCTTCAGCTTTACCTCTTTGTATCGACCCTGGTTTTGTGGGTTTTTTCATTTGTGCTTGTGGTTTGTTGCTAATTGTTTGGGTTTTGATCTGTTTTTGTTTGAATTATAAGTGGGTCTGGGTTAATTCGTGTTTTTTATGTGACTGTTGAGTTGGGTTTGAATCTTTGATTTCGTTCATGGAGGACTCAACTCATGTTGTGGTTTATTTATATGTTATGTGTATATATTTTTTGGATGTGTTTTTGAACCTTGAGAAGTGAGAATTATGCAAAATGGAGTTGTTTGGGGTGATGGGTAGGGGACCCACTTTGTGGGAATTGAGATATTGATTAGCTGATGATTTTCTGAATTATTGATTTGTTGTTTACGATTTTCTCTTGTGTTTTCTGTTGATTATTTCGGATCCTATTGAGTTTTTAATCATCTCTTGGTTTGCTGATTGTTTTCTGATGTAATTTTTATTTTTATTGAACAACCTTGACAAGTTTAGTTATATTATTGATTTTGTATTTTCAAAGGACAAGCTCTAGTGGTTGAAACCCAGTTTTTATTTTAATTAATATGGTGATTTCTCCATTCTATCTTAAAAGCTATGCCTTCAATCTTTAGTGGCTTGAGTTACATTTGTTTAAAGGTCTCTACTGACCAAGGAAGCACGGGTACGGGTGCGGGTACGAGTACGAGTGCGGGTACGCCGATTCGGCAAAACTCAAAAAAAGTACGATACGGATACGGCTGCGGTACACCGATATTTTTATTTTTTTTATAAAATATAATTATGGTTAAAGGATCCAACCTACAAATTAAAATTAAATATCAAAACTAAAAAAAAATACTACTCATTTTCCTATAATTTAAAACCATTAAGCGTTAAAAATAATATTTGTGAAATCTCTCACCTTGAAATGTTATGCACTGTGAATTTGTGATCATAATTTATTTTTAAAATCTTTCTTTTTGCTCATCAATTTGCTATTTTAATAGGGTGAGACCAAAGAAATAACAGGAGATCAAAGAAAGATTTAAAGTTAATTGCGAACAGTAAAGGAAAAAAAATTCTCAATTGGGGCAGGTTGTCAATTGCAATTTGCATAATATATAAAATTGCATCATTTTCAACTACTACTAATCAACTAATACAGTATCAATTTTTGATGTTTTGTGCATAAACTTTAAAAGTTTGTTATGATTAAAGATTTTATAAAGAAATTCTAGGAGGATCTGAAGCAAAAGCATAATGCATAGCCATACACAAAACTACCCTTTATAGGCCTTGTTATTATTTTTTTGGTTCAAATTGCTTTTTAAAAACATCAAAATCATTTGATGATATACTTATACAATTCATACAGACAGACATGATAGCAGAGAAACATCAAAATTACTGATATGCAAGGGCACAAAAAAAAAAAATTTTAAAATAATAATAATAATTGCTGATCTGCAAGGGCGGCAGCAAAAAAAAAAAAAAATGGCCATGGCGTACCCATGGCGTACCCAAATGAGCCAAACGTACCGGACCCTCTTTTGCTGTAGCCGGTACGCGTACCTGCACCCGACAAGTATCCGGTACTCGTACAGCACTATTTTTGGAGTACCCGTGCTTCATAGCTACTGACCATTTTAATCCTGATTTGGCTTTTGAATATGGATAAAAACTCTAATTTAATTTTTTTTGAATTGGTTCCCCAACCTTCTTTTTTCTTTTTTCTCTTCTTTTGCTTCAGAAGTTTCTAGTTCTTAGACTTGAGTGGCTTTAGTTCCATGGATATCCATCATAATGATAAATGAGTTGGCTTCAACATCATTTCTAGTCTTTTTGCAAAGTGAAATTTCAATTTTGATAGAAATATTGGAAAGCTTCTATAGAATTGCTTAATTGGGCAATAATTAAGCCTAAAGTAAAAACTATAATATTTTTGTTTTAAATTCATTGAAGATAAAAGCCTTAAAATAAACTTAGGCTTAGTGTCACAAGGTTAATAGTAAAGTAAAACAAAATTTTTCTTTTCACCTGCTTAGCATCTATCTTATGTTGTTCAATTTTGTTGATATGCTAGTTTCTTATTCCTTGGCAGGTCCTACAAGCATACAAGCCATAATCCCGAGGGTACTGATCTTGACAGATATCAATGATTGGGTTCTAAAAACTGTTCCTTGTGTTAACAAACAGTAAGCTATTAGTTAGAAGACGTGTAGTTGATGCTGTTTGGCATTTGTAATTTATATGACCAAAATGGACATGCGACCTCCTTTATTTCTTCGGAGATCCGGTGAAAAGCAGATGAGTAACATGGGTGTTTCTGGAGCCATGTCTTCATTTCCTACCTATTCGGAAGAGAAGTATCCCAAATTGCCAGATTCGTTTCAGGTTTCCTCAGAACGGGAAATGATGACACATCCAATTTCTCCTCTATCAAGTCCATTGGCTTCTAAGAGTGGTACAGTTGGGCACTTGTTCTCATCGGGTTCTGGATTCTCCACAGATGTTCATTTCTCTTCAGTTTCGCCTCAAGCAAGGTGTCCCGGTAATTCTCCATTCATTTCTCAAACATCTAGTGATGGAGCATCTTTGCCAGCAATCCGTTCTTCTCGTTCAGGTGTACGATCCACACAATTAATTAATTACCCCAAGGAAGACAATGATATGTCCTGGACCCCAGATTCGTTGCAGGACTTCCTTGACTTTCCAGAAAACGTACATGTCCGTAATGGTCAGGTCGAAAGCAGCACTGGTGTAATGGCATCTGAAGACCATGTTAAGAGAACTGATTGGCAGGAATGGGCAGACCAGTTAATCACTGTTGATGATACTCTAGACTCAAATTGGAGTGACATTCTGGTTGATAATGTACAAGATCATCCTAAACCAAAGGTTTGTTCCTCAACTTAGATTGAGATTTATTTGTGTGGGACTGAGATATGTTAAGAGTGTGGCTCACCCTTTAATTTTAGGTGCTTATCGATTGCATCTAATACCTGGATGCCTGTATTATGTTTGATGCCTATAATGTGCCTCCATCAGTTCTATAGGTTCTAACTATTGAACCGAGATATATAAGCCATCCTGTAGTTTTTTTCTATCTTTTATTATTTATTTATTTATTTTTATATAAAAAATACCTCCTAAATTGTATTATAGTGTTTAAAGTTGAAATTACTTTTAGATTTTTTGAATTAAAATTACTCATGCCTGGATGCTTGTCTTATGTTTGATGCCTATGATTTGCCTCAGCCATACAGAAGAAATAAATTCCAACATTGAACTGTGATATAGAAACCATCCCATAATTTCATTTATTTTTTCTTCATTTTTAAATTCCTCTTAATTGTATTAGATTTTTGAAGCAAAAATTACATGTAGGGTTAAATTATGTAGAGTTCTTTGGACCATTAACTGAACCTCCACAAGGAAAAGCCTATACAATACTTGTTTCTGCTAGGCCGCCCCCTGCTTGTGAATTGTGTGTATGAAAGTGAAAGTCTATACAAAGCATGAAGCTCTAAAAGGATGAAGTCATGTGATGACATCATGACTTCAGTATCTAAATTTTCTGAAGTTGTGTTTTGGCTTCATGCTATCACGTTTTGAAAACACAATTTCAGAAAGTACCTAGGTTGGCAAATAAGTTTAAAAGTGTTTGGGTCCAAGAAATTTGTTTCTAAATCACTAGGGGTTGGTAAAAAAATCCATTTAAATGCTATATTTATATATGTTTTCTGCTCTCCCTTGGACCATTTTGAAGCTCAGCTAGAGTCTTAATATGGGAGGGGGCAATCTATACCCAAGATGCCTTGATTTTGATTTCTTTGTACCTGTTTTTTTGGTGCTTGGTCCTTCTTTTCTTTTCTTTTGGTTACTCCTCTTGTCAGCCGTCTGGCATCACTTCACTAGAGTTGCTACTGTTTTCTTTCTTATCCAAGATTATTATTTTACTTTTGAATGGCATACCAGGTGATAGAACCATCTACGGATATTTCTGCGCACCAGGCCCAACTTCATCTTCATCAATCTGCACCATCTGGAGAAACTTGTCATGTTGTTAGCCCCTTAGCTAGTGCAGCCCAGACCAAACCCCGCATGCGCTGGACGCCTGAACTTCATGAAGCCTTTGTGGAAGCTGTGAATAAGCTTGGTGGTAGTGAAAGTTCGTACCCTCCCTTTTTTTTTATTTTTTTTTATTTAATACTTTTTTTGCCTATGGCCTTATGGCCTAGTGGTGTGGAGGCAACACTAGGATGTTTTTGCATGGGAGAGATTGGGGTTCAACTCTTCCAGGAATTAATATAACATTAATAACTAACAACTGGCTTTCGGTGATCAAAATAATAATAATAATAATTGTGATCTCAATAAGGTTTGAGGAATCATGGTGATGTACATGGGTGACACCCCGTATGGTGCCTTTTTAATATAAATTAAACCTTCTACTGATTAACAAAAAATAAAAAATAAAAGGGTTTGTGGAATCATGGTGTTTCTCATTGCATTGACTCGTGATTTTAACTCAGGAGCTACTCCAAAGGGTGTGCTGAAGCTCATGAATGTTGAAGGCCTGACCATCTATCATGTTAAAAGCCACCTGCAGGTATGGATAAGTTTTTTTTATATTGATTCTGCTTCCCTTTCCAAAATGATTGTGAACTCACCAAATTTAATTGGATGTGCTTTTCTTACATTTCAGAAATATAGAACAGCCAGATACAAACCGGAGTCATCAGAAGGTACTAACTCAACTTATTAGACTTCAAACTTGTCATAGCAGAGATAACATCATTCATATTTGCACATCGTTCTCATGCTTGCTGCATTTATTGATTATGTGAACTGTTGCTCTTGTATATGAAGAAGCCAATTATATGTACACTTTATCTTATCATCTTATTAGGGGGAAAAAAAAGATAGAAAGAACAAAAAAAAAAAAGAAGGAAGAAAGTAGTAATTTGTGCATTTATGTTTTTCTTTCTCATGCACCTCCAGTATATATATAACACAGTAGTCTAAGATAATTTTGTTGTCTATTTGTACTGCAGGAACTTCAGAGAAAAAGTCAACTCCTGTTGAGGACATTACATCTTTGGATTTGAAAACGTAAGTTTGTTTATTCATCTTTCCTTACCTGGAAAGTTTCTCAGATAACATCATAGTGAAATCTGTATGTTATTCTTTACCCCCTTTTGCTTCGGGGGAACCACTTCATGCTGTACATGTTTCAAAAGTTGACAAGCTCAATTTCTAGTTTACAGTATGTTGCTTCTCTGTAACTATGATCGATAAGTGACTTGGCCTTGAAAGTGAGACCTTTTACTCTTTCCCATTAAAAATGTTTAGTGATTTATGTCTTCTATTTTCTGACAGTCATTTTGGACAGGTTTAAAGAAATTTCATAAACTATGTGAGGAAGCAATTGGTGGCTTCTAAAAATCTTATTTTGTGACATTAGATTGGTAACTTGCACCTAAAGGATGGTAGTAGGGTGTAGAATGACATTAGGTATGGATTTGGTATAGTTTGAATTAGAGGCTGGCTCATGTTGAGGCTGACCTTTTTTTTTTTTCTTCTTTTTTTCTTTTTTTTTAAAGTTTTTTTGAGTGGAGTTAAATTTGAGGTTGCTGTCACCAAAAGCCACTTCATTGCCAACCCTTGTGGTCAATGCAAATTTTTTGTTAGGAGATCCATTGATGTCAAGAAACTCTTTATGATCATTGAAAGAATTGAAAGTGTAGACTTGTTACATTCTTGCTAAATTCTGTCATCCATTTTCTGAATTCTTGATTCTTTTGTGTACTAGTTCTTGAATATCAACTTTCTTGCTATGAGCATTTTGGTTTCTGTCTTTCATCATCTGTTTGAAGTTAAAGTTGCTTCTTGTAATAAAGTTAGAAAAATGCTATAAATAAACAAATTTCTTACTTGATTTTCTTAGCCCCTGGACACAGAGGCATGGGTCCTATATGTTTTTGTTGTTGTGGATCCCACTACCTTTGTGTCTAATGGTAAGAATATCTGGTGGAAAATCTGTTTATATATAGTGTTACTTTTTAAGTTATTTCTGCTTGTTTGGCTAGGTGAAAAATAATGCATTTTTCCTCTTCTTCTTCTTCCCTCTTTTTTTTCTTGTTTGTTTTGTTTTGTCCCCCCCCCCCCCCCCCCCCCTTTTCAGGTGTGTTTTTTTTAGCTGGTATAATACATTCTTGGCAGGGATTTCTAGCCCTATCCCTTGTGTATAAAGTTACATTGTAAAGTTTTATTTTACGTTTCTTATGCTTAAAACTTGAAACTGAACTCTGTTCCTCTGATTTTGAAAACAGGAGTATGGGGATTACTGAAGCATTGCGAATGCAGATGGATGTTCAGAAACGGCTCCATGAACAACTCGAGGTATGCCTTTGATACTCGGTATCCAATTGGGTAGTTACTGCTCAAGTTGGAGCTTCTATTGCTGGTCATTCAGATTATTGAAAATGCGCCTTCAGGAGCATATTTGGGAATATATTTCAGATTCCATTGAGACCTTGATAATTTTGATATATTGCTTAGTTATGCTGACTATTCATTTCTCATGATAGTTGAATGAGAAGTTTATACTTGCTTTTCATTTGGAAAGAATGCATCTTTCGACCCATTTATTTCCTTCTAACAAGCTATCCATTGATCTCATGTGTTGTCTAAAATTGACTCCATATAGCAGCATGAATGGCGAATGGTATAGCAGTGTTTCATACGCCAGCAACTCCCATCACATAAAATGGTTTCAGTGACACTATGAAACCCATAATTGACTTACACTGCAATTCATACTCTACAAAATTTGTCGTCTGAGCATGCCATGAAACCCTTGAAAGACTGGCATCAAAATTCATACCCATAGAAAAGTTGTGTATCCTATATGTGTGCATGGTGAGATTCTTCTGCCTTTTTTGTACCCAAGGGAAAAAGGTTGTGGCTGCAAGGATTAGATTAGAGATTTAAGGATTGAACCTCACATTGGTACCTATTCTACTAGTGCTCACTGCTCATTTTACTCCCTCGGTAGAAGTCAAATGGGTCTCTCTGGGCAATGAATTTTTAATACTGTATAGATTCTTTTTCTTTGTCAAGAGGGCTGCAAATGTTGTTTTTCCAAAGATTTTAATACTGATTTTATTTTTAGGTGTACTTTCAATTGCTATGCCCACAGATTGCTGCAAAGTTTGATGAGAAGTCACTGCAGAATTTTTTTTTTTTTTGAAAGGGTGTGTGGATCTATGACTTGCTGTTAATTCTGATATTGTGCCTGCAATTTTTATTTTTTATTTTTACTTCAGATACAAAGAAATTTGCAGTTGCGAATTGAAGAACAAGGGAGGTACCTGCAAATGATGTTTGAGAAGCAGAAGAAGATGGGTGATGAGAGGTTGAACGCGTCCTCCTCCAATTCAGATGAACCCCCTCCCCCTACGGTCATGCAATCTTCCCACGCCAACAACAAATTAGAAGCCTCGGAAGAAGAGGACAACATCAATGCAGGAAGTGGTGGAAGTATCGCAGGCTCAGTACTAGACGAAATTTCCAAGGACTCAATTGAGAAACAAACGGAACCTGAAAGCAAAATTGACAAGGATCTCAACCCAGATGCTAAGAGGTCTGCTCCTCCACCTACGAAGCGTGCAAGAGGAGATGAAACAGCAGTGCTCGTAAGCTAAACTGGTGTTGTGTTAGTTGTGTGGCATTACTTTGTCAATCAAGTCAAAGAATGGTGGGAACTTTGGACATTCTTTCAAGTAGCAACTTGTGCTTCTTTTTTTCCCTTCTTCTTTCATTTAGCAAATAAGCAAACTAACTCTCTAAACTGGGAAAGAAGGCTTCTTTGTATATATGTGCTTGTTAATACATCTGTAGGAATCTTTTGTGCAATTATGTTTTGGGTCTTTTGGTGGTTTTATTTCATTATTACCATCTATTTTGTATACCAATAACGGACTAATCACAACTCCCAGTTGTGAAGTCATCATGTTTAAGTTGAAGTAGATCTCTCTCCAAGATCAAGTTTGAAGTTTCACTACGCTGATGAGTATACATGTGAATTGTTTAGTACTTGCTTAGAATAATAGAATTGATATCTTAAATTCTGTGCCCTTGTGTGGTGACAGGAAAAAAATATTTTAAAAAAAAAAAACTTGCCTCTACATAATGTACGTAGCAGCCTTCTTATGTTGCAGTGATACACAGAAGAAGTGAATTCTAAACACATTTCAACATTTCTTGGCACAAACTTGTCCAACTACCAATATAAATCTCATAACAGAAATAGATAAAAAATAATAATTAAATAATTAAATTGTCTTTTTCGTTTTCTGCTTTTGTCGTGAAACTTTTTTCCCACTTAAAATCATCCATTAAAGGACATAAACTAGAAAGAGGAAAGATACAATCACTGTCTTTGATGCTGAGAAAATGCAAAAGAAACTTGGAACAACCAACTGAACTACCTAAAAATATTTCTTTTGTACCTACAAAAAATTGCCAGCATGAATTCACATACTTCACCAACCTTCTGTATATACTATACCAAAGATAATGGTCTAATTACTGTATCGTCATATACAATATCGCATAGCAGCTGAAGATCAAAAATGGTCATTATTGGCATTCAGAACTTGCGCATGGTTTCACTCTCCTAGTAGTTGTTCATCTGATGGCACTTGACTCGGTTCCTGTAACAGAAATTAGTGTTTTATATTTCTAAGCAGCAATGGAAAGGACCAAACAGAAGAGCCTATATACGAGCATTCAAATTTTTATACAAGTGCATAATGACAAGCACTTGAAATTCTTTGATCCCAAACTTTTTGGACATCGGGATTGCAAATTTGGTAAGAGACATCAAACAAATCTACAAACAGTAAGGGCGCAGTTAAGAGCATCTTATCAAAGATAATATATACTAACCTTTTCCTCTCATGTCTCGACAAAATGCACTTCTACAACAGCACTGAAATGCCTTAATAGGATGATTATGATCATCGAAGTCAATCCCATAATCCTGAAAGTCAAGCATATGGAAGACAAATAATTGTTTTAAGGATATGTAGCTCCAAGTATCTCCACCAAATTCAAATAATTAAGCAACAACTAAGCTACATAGTCATAGCACTTGGTTCCTAAGTTGCCAAATCTACTAATTAACCTACTTTACTAGTTCGTTCAAGTACATTCAAATTAAATGTTGACATTGCACACTGATAACAATTGTTTAACAATTTCACCAGTAGTCACTTGAAGAAGTATAACATAATTCTATGAATAACATTTTTAACTCCACTTACCCAAGTCAGTTCTTCCAAAGCATCCACATTTCTTTTAGTGAAAAAGGCAAGCTGCATAAAAGGAACATAGGTGTGCTTTAAATGTACTTCTCTTGAGATGGATGGGGGATTAATAGCCCTGAAATCATATGCATGAAACTGTGCAAATGGAAAAAGTCAAACCCATACATGGTAATAATGGTGATCGGGAGACTCCACTTCGACTGGTATCTCAAGCAAGTTTGCATCAAAGCATCTGGAATGGAAAAGAAAAATGAAAAATAAAGGACTATTTTTTCAAAAAGTAAATTACAAGTACAAAAAAGAAAAAAAAAATCCAAAGAAATTGTTAATTTCTGAAAGAATTATATGCTAACTAAAGGGTATGTCCCCTCAACACATTTTGTTATTTATTAAATTAAAAAATTAAAAAAGCAAAAAAACATAAAAGGGAGAGCATGGAAAAAGCATATACAAATATGTCACATTCATGTCAATAATTAGGTTCTTCATACCATGGGCATCATGGACTTAAAAGGAGCAAGAATCACAATTCATTCTTTGATTTTAGAGAGTGAAGGATTACTAACAAGCCTTATTAAGTTAATTGGAAACATGTAATGTGTAAAGGGGTAAAAATATGAAAATCATATTCCATAATGATCAATTAGAGTTTGTCGAAATTGCTAACTGACCTTCTGCATATAGTTAGACCTACCAAGAAACGTGCCAAGGTGGTGGTCAACAATAAGAACAGAGAGGCATGTCGAGGCATGCATAGGAGGTACTTGGTTCATTGGAGAAATTGGCCACAGATAGATTATTTGTGGATTCATGAGGCCAAGCATGGGCAATAGGAGAATTTTCTATAAAGATTTTCAAAGGCTTTATCAACAGAGTCTAGTTCTTCCCACTCTATCAAAGCCAATTTAGCTTAGATTATCAAAATAATAAAAATATATGATATCACAACATTTTTGTATTTATTCTAGAACCAGTTAAGTTCAATTGTGAGGAGCATGTCTACTTTAACTGGCTTACAAAGGCTTTGCCATTTGGACATATAAGCAAAGTAACACAAAAAGTTGGGCTTTTCATGTAATTACATATATATAATGTCACACAGAGAGAGAGAGAGAGGAAGGGGGGGGGGGGGGAAGGAAGTAAATAGAGCTCACCTGTGATTTACAAACCTAGCAACATTTCCATAAAATGTTGCATCCAAACAAAGTGCATCTTCATCCTTTAGAACTCCTTCCGAACCCCAATCTGCATCAAGTAGCACTGGGTATGTATGTCTCTCTTTGCCACTGCTTTGCTTATTACGCTCATACAGTTCCATGTTCGTTAAAATTTCCCCAACGTATTCGCACACAAAAGAACCTTTAGGCAAGTCCTGGAGTGTTCTAACACCCCAGCCTTTACCGTCATTTGTCAAGAACACCTGAAACATAAGGGATATTAAATAGCTGCAGATCAAAACAAACTGGGAGATTAATTTAAAGAGTCAATGATGGCGACACAAGTAACTTCTGTAAATGATTGGCGGGCAACACTAAGATCGAACACAAACAACTAACTAGAATAATTTTTTATGCCTTTATTAGATGTCTTTCTAATGGGGCAAGTGAAACTGAAAATAAAGCATAATTCCACGGAAAGAATAATTTTAAACCTTCGAGAAACAAACTATTGACCTCCAAGAAGAAGGCATCATTTGCTACTAGAAAGAAATGCATCTACAGGCTGGGGATGATACTATGCTTATACACAAGTCCAGTATAATAATTAATGATAATTAGTACATTCAAAACAAAAGTCACTACAACATAATGGCTCACCTGCAACTTGCAGGTAATACCTCTCTGCACAACTCTATTTCCACATTGCATGTTACAGCCACATTTCCGCCAGCATTCTTTGATGAACTTCCTCACCAAATGGCCCTTGCATGGCTCAGGCCTGATCCCATTCTTAGCCCTCTCCAATGGGCAATCTTCACAATAAAAATGGTAATGCTTTTGTGGCTCTCGATTCATAGAAATACAAGCTTTCAGAAATTCTTCCTTTAGAAGGCCTTGGGGTGTGTAGGCAAACTCTCCCCCAGTATCACGAGCACATGCACAAGGTATAGATAAGGAAAGACAATCCCCTAAACATCTTGAACAGCAATCATCATCCGCAATTCTAGCCAATGAGAAATGGATGTATGCATTCTGATAAACTATGTTCTGAGCTATGTACACGAATTTCGGTATATGCTCATTGCCAGTATCATCAATCAATGAAATCCGTACCTTTTCTGTTCCTTTTGTTATGTCATTTATTTTACGAGAAGTCCTTTTCCTATCATGACTGGTAGCTTGCTGCTGAGTAACCACCAAACCACATGAATTTGAAGATTCTGAACAGCTTGCTTCCTTTTTGATTAAAGATCTGGCAGTGGAATGCGTACCTAGTTCTATATAACTTTCACAAAAGTCTTTCAACAACTTCAACACAGAAAACTGGGACCCAACAATTTTGTATGATCGTAGATATTTATTCTCCACAAGTTTCAGGACAGTCTCTAAATTTGGAGCGTGGAAGTTAGTTTGTCCAAGGGCAGAGTTACAGTTCAAAGAAATTCTCACATCTCCAGAGAGCGATGAAGCAATCTCAAAATTATTTGGAGAGGTTGTCCCAGAATTGCAAGCTGAAGCATCAACTTTGTTGTCCTTATTGTCACATGGAGACACTAACTCTTTGATGGAACTATTTCCAATTGAAGGACCCTCCAGTGTACCTGGAAGAGCTAAACAAGACCAAAGCAAAAAGTCAGAAACGAATAAGTAATACTTGAATGTATAATAGGAAATACAAAATCAATAAGATGGGTACATATGGGGTAATCATACTTATGAAGCTAGTTGTTTTCTATAGCCTCAATAAAGAAAAGGACTAAGAAGAAACATATATTATTTCCTATACAAATTCCAGGGCTCAAATGAACTTCAGTGGTTGTTAGAATCATGAAAAACCTTTAGAATAACTCTCCTGTCATATTTCCTCAGTCAAGCTAATTACTTAAACCCTACAGATCATGGGATTTTTTTATTCTTTTCTCTTAGTAGAACAAGATCAAAAAACTATAACCGGTGACAGAAGCAAAACTCAATGATCTGGTCTATCCTTTTTCATTATGTAGCTCATTGACTGTGGCTTTGACAGAAAAAGCATATAGAACCAAGGAAAAAATTCAGAATTCAATTTTGCACATAACATAATACATACACAGGCCAATATCCTAACACAACCAAGCACAAATTCACATAGGCAAGCGCACATGCATACATAAACCAGTAGTCCATCATATAAGATCAAATAATATGTCGGCATAAGTACCTGGCACATCATTAACAGATTTCTTTCTTTTAGGCACCACAAAATCTTCACCACGACAATCTTTATGCTTCTTTTCTCTCAGCATATGGTCAAAAGCAGCTCCATCCCTTGTCTGATTAGAAAGCAAAGCAGATGATGCCCTCTCAGAAGATGATTTTGTCAATTTGGTGGCCAAATGCGGGGAAATAGGGTCCTTCCCTTTGTTACTAACAGCTTCTGGAAGGGAATGAGAACTAGATCGAATTTTTATATCTTTGGAACACGATTGAGATGATTTCATCAGTTTTGGGACAATTGAAGTTTGGGGTTTTTCACCCTCTTCTAAACCCAACATGGTGTTCGCATTATCCATTGTAGATGAAACCTGATCTTCCTGCTGTTCCAAGTGCAATTTTTTTAGTGGAGGTTCTGACCCATCATGCTCCATTGCACTTTTCTTCTTATCTTCCCTTCTCTAGAGAAAGGCCAAGGGAATGAAATCATTACAAAATTATAAAATTTGAGAAAATAGAAGATTGTGAAAGTAATTCAATAAATACTGCATTGACTACAAATAATAACTATGTAAATTACTGCTTCTCTTAAACGAATTGATTAATAAGAATGAAACAAACCAAGCTCAAGCACCCTATGCTGCATAACCAGATAAACAAAGAAACTATATTATCACTTGAATCATAAAAAGTTCAACAATTAATAAAAGAGTAAACCTTATCATCTGTGCACTCAAATATAGCATCAGCAAGAGTACGGTAGCTATCCTCCTCAATGAGTTCCCAATTATTATCATACAACTTCAGAAGATTCCTGAGCACCGGTTTCACAGTTTCTGTAGGAATGCCCAATACCTTCATCGCACTGAAGGCCTTCAAAACTTTTGGATTAGGTGCCATCAATTATCCAAAATTGCAAGATCTCAATTCAGTAATATTTCCTTTTCTACCTGTTCATATTCATCAGTCTTGTAAGATAGACAACAAAACTCAAAAAAGAGTTCATAAATTACAATTTGTTACAATCATTAGGTTCCTTGAGAAACAAGATACAGTGTATGAAATAATACATAAACAAACAAACAAACAAACAAAATTAGTCTTTGCCAAGCAAGATTATGAAGTGTAGATAACTTAAGTTCCTTAAATCCAAATCTGATACATATTAAGAAAACTTTCAAGGGTAATAAAAATGAGATCAGATGATTTGAAAGGAATGCAAAACATAAAGCCATGATCTTGAACTAGACATCCAAATCCACATTGAACAAAAACCCTGACTTGAAAAGGCAGATACTCCATAAAAAGTTGTACATAGTATTTTTTTTCTTCAATTTTTTTCTTTTATTATTATTTTAGAATCAAACACTTGGAACACGCGTGAATCACATATGCATCTTAGCACAAATTTGAAGAGAATTACTTGAGGGTCAATGATTAAAATCAAAACAATGTAATATAACAATTAATCTCTTTTTCTTTATCTTTTGGCTCTTTTATTTTAGAAATCAACCTAAAACTTCAAATTTGTTTGGGAATACTTTTCAAAATACATATTAGGACTTTCTAATTCACACTTTTCCCTAACATATAAAATGTAAAAACTGAATTCTTACTATTTTTCTTTGCTATAATAAAATATAAATATATTTGCAAGGTAACAAACGAGTAAGCTTTTATTTAACGTACACAAATATATATAATTTGTGCTTGTATCCTGCTGTGTCGTGTTCTAATTTTGTTAATTTGTTCCTGTATCCTCCCATGTCCATGCTTTTAGTCAGTACGAACAGGATTTCCCCACCTAAAGATCATCAAAAATCGCAAAACAAAAGCTTGAGCCCACCCCATCAAATGGAAAAAAAACTCAAATATAAGCATTACAAAATTACAAAAATTGGAACCATTCCCATACATGAAATAAATTGAAACCAAATTACTTCAAGGAAGGTCTCTCTCCCGCACACACACGCAAACACAAACACATACACACACGGCATGTCTCTTTTGGTGCAACAAAGAATTCCTATTTGTGTTGAAGCTAAAGTAAACAAAATCATTGTTTAAATTCATGATTTCTATCCTCTGGGTGGTCCAAATACACCCTAAATCAAGATTATCAAATGTAAAAACACTATGAAGCATTTTAAACCTTGAAATTGAATTAAATACTTCAATTTTTCCACTTGTTAAATCAGTTTAAACAAAACAACAAAACCCTCGCTGACAACATTCACTAAACTTTTTTTTTTTTTTGGGTGAATAAACATTCACTAAACTCACTATCTATGGAAAACAAAACATCAATGCTCTGTTTGGTAACAGAGAAAAACAGAGTAAAAATGAATGTACAAGAAATTCTTTAAAAGGGTTGCATTAAAACCAAAGCGATATGCAAAATTCCAACATTATTCACTACTTCCTAAAACCAAAGCGATATGAGAAGACACAAAGAGTGATTTTTATCCTCTGGGTGGCCCAAAATACACCCTAGGTCAAGATTACCTAATGTAAAAACACCGGAAATCATTTAAACCCTGAAATGAAATAAAACACTTCAATTTCCCTATTTGTTAAATCAATTTAAATGAAACCACGAAAACCCTCACTGACAACATTCAATAAAGTCTCAATATTTATGCAAAAACAAAACAACAATGCTCTGTTTGGTTGCCGAGAAAAACAGAGTAAAAACGAATGAACGAGAGAAAATCATAAAAAGGGTTTTACTAAAACCAAATAATCTACCATGAGAATTCTCAGCAACGAAACAAAAACAAAAACAAGAACAAAAAAAGAAGGAAAGATTGAAGTCTTACCTTATATATAAGAGTCGTAACCCCTACTCCAAGAAAACTAGGAGGATAAAAAATGCGAAACAGAATAGGATTTTTGAGCGAGGGTTTCGGAGAGTGAGAAACAACCACGATCGTTTCCTAATCGGGTTTTTTTGGAGAGAGAAGATGGTGCCTACAACATGACTGGTACGGGTAAAAGGAGGCTTGTATATATTCAGGAAATGCTCGAGAGAGAGAGAGAGAGAGAGAGAGAGAATCAGCTCCTCTTAGTCAAGTGCACAGATATATATATATATATATATATATACATATATGTATGTATATACTACATCTGAGAGTGAGTGAGAGAGACAGAGAGAGAGGAGGGGAAGTTCACAGTTGAGAGAGAGAAAGCGATAAAGAGAGAAACGTAGGCAGAAGAGAAGGATCATGGTATAGGTATTGAACGTGAGTTGTTATCCTATACGGTTAGGTTTACACTACTACTACTGAGATCCTCTCATTGATACATTAGGTCATTTTAGACTATGTTTGGTTCATGAATTTAAAAAAAAAATTTGAAAAAAAAGAGAGAGTAAATTACACTTCACTCCCTTCAACTATTATGGTTTTCCACTTTATCCATTTAATCTAAAAATTGATACAATGTATAAATTTTTTAAAAAATTTAGGACAAATTTCACTTTACTTTATGTGCTTTGGACTAGATGCGGTTTATTCTATGACGTTCAGAAATCACTACATAATCTCTACATGGTTTGTAAACCAAAACGCACACTAATTTTTGTATGTAAATTGACAGTTATACCCTTCTCTCTCGCTTCTTTCTCTTCTTCTTCATTATATCCAGAAGTGTTATACCCTTCTCTCTCTCTCTCTCTTCCTTCTCTTCTTCCTTCATACCAACATTTTATACATACATATACATATATACATATCAACACCATAATTATTTACGCATCCCTTGTCATTACTTGAATTTCAACAATTCTCTCTTCCAATTTAGAGCCACCCACGTACCCAAATCCACATTGTTCGAAATCCAATTTCGCATTAAAAAATTTTCACTTTCATTCAACAAAACACTTGATTTAGTTTCATGCTACCAACTCTAACATATATATATATAAACCTACAAATTGTATATATATATAATCTCTATATATATGTTGTGGGGTTATATTTGAGTACCAACACGTGCAAGGTGACGCCGACGTGTCAGCCGAGGAGCCACGTGTCATGGTAAGTTTTGCCGAGGTAATTTAAGATTTGCCGAGGTTATCTCCGAAGATATCTTAATCCGGGATAAACGGATAAAGACCTCTCCTTTCTCATACCTCGGCTAAACATGCAAAGGCCGAGCTACCCGCAGAAGAGTTGAGCCGAGGTAACTATCAAATTAGCCATACCTGCCTATATAATATGATAATATTATCTTGGTCAGGTGGATGTGCAACCATGTGAAGAAAGCCTTGAGGCCAAAACTGCTGGCTATGAGGCCATGTGAGTTGGCCATGAGGCCACAAGCAGCCATGTGGAGTAATGAAGAGCTTTTATCTGGAAAGCTGCCAAAAGTGCAACAATGGCTGGCAACCCAGCTCAAAAGCTTGATGGCCTCTCCATTAACTTTTCCGGTATATATACGGAATGGTTGAGAAGAAAGTGAGAGAAAAATGAGAGAGAGAGAAGATTACAAGTTAATTGTAACACTCACAATCACAAGTTTAGAGAGCAAAGTGAGAGAGAGAATTACAGAGAGTTAATTGTAATTCTTACTGCTTGTTCAATATAGTGAATTACCTCGGCCTCCCGTGGACGTAGCAATATTGCCGAACCACGTTAAATTCTTTGTGTTGTTATTTGTGCCATCTATTCTGCTTGTGTTCTACAGTTGAATCACTAAGATAGGCAGTGTGATCAGAAAATCACTCACACAATTTAGCGCCGTCTGTGGGAAAGTAAGACGAATAGATGGCCAGTAACGCACAAAACGAGAAGGTCGGGGGCAACACTCCAGCTGGGAGTGGTAGGCCTATTGACCTTGACGTCGAAGGAGACAACCACAACGACAAAGCCCGTGACCAGGGGCACGGGGGAAAAGACGTCGTCCAGGAGGGCAGATACTACAAGGAGGATAACCTCCAGGTATGGAGGGATAGGTGCATACGAAGGGATGAGGAAGTCAAGGACCTGGCAAACAAGTTGGCAGACCTGCAGTCGGTCGTCAACTTCATGATGCAAAACAATGTCATGCAGCCGCCATACCCACTGCAGGATACGCCAATCCCAGCAGTTAAAACTCAGAATGGAGGAAGGAAGATAACTCCTGAAGCATCACAACGCTCCACGAGCAAAAGGCACACTCACCCGCCCTCCGGGGAGGTCGGGCGAGAGGAATCCAGACAAGAGAAGTCACGGAGGACGTATCATACAACGGATCAGGAACCCAGAGAACATCGGCATGCACAAAAGCAGGCTCTCTACTTCGACACAACCCACGGAGAAAGATCAAAACAGGCACACCACGAGGCCGAGAGTAGTGTGCCAAAGGGACTAAAATCAAAAGATAGTCGAGCCCCGGGGAGGAGTAAAGAAGACTTGAGAAACTACCTCAAGAGGAGGGAACAGAACGCTGAAGCCGAGGTAAACTCATTCGTCAAGCCGAGGACACCATTCTCGGTGGAACTGGACAAATTTGAAGCACCAAAAAGATTCAGCATGCCGAGGTTTCAAATCTATGACGGTAAGTCAGACCCTAACTTCCATGTTGGATTATTTTTGAACTCAATGGCGTTATACAGTGGAAATGAGCCTTTGCTCTGCAAAGTATTCCCATCGTCCTTTGGGGAGATTGCATCGGACTGGTTCCATAGATTACCAAAGGGCAGTGTAAGGACATGGGAAGGCCTGGCCGAAATGTTCGTGTCCAGGTTCGTGACGAACAAGCTACAGCCATTAAGGGTGGACGCTCTAATGGCTTTGAAGATCAGCAAAGATGAAGGCCTTAGGGCCTATGCAAAGAGATACTACGAGGTGTTCAACCGAATACCTGAATGCAACCAGGAGGTAGCGGTCGTGTCTTTCAAGAACGGCCTGAAAGAAGATTGTTCACTACGGAAATCTTTGGCAAAAACATTGCCAAAGAACATGGAGGAACTAATGGCAAGGATCGAGAAGTATGCCAGAGCCGAGGAGGATACATCGGCACCAAAGCAGGTCAAACAGGAGCAAGGGAACGGCTCGCCGAAGCGAAGCCGAAGTAACAACGGATTCAGTAAGGCAGAGGTAGAGCTGAGGGCCAAGCAAGCAGTAACAACCGTGTTCCGAATTCCAATTCAAAAAGTCCTAGGAAAAATTCGGAGCCAGCCTTATTTCAGAACACCAGCAAGGGAACCCGGGGAGTTTATGGGAAGAAACGCGGACAGACATTGTTCTTATCACAATGAAAACGGACATACAACACAGGGCTGCAGAGCCCTCAAGCACACTTGGAAGATCTGGTGAGGCAAGGCCACCTCAGAGACCTTGTCAATGAAACCAGACGAGGGAAGAACAGGCAAGACTGCCTCAGGCTGAAGCAGCCCCACCACCGCTGCAACCCGGGCAGAAAGACCTCAGGTAGTAAATGTAATTCACTCCAAGGTGAATGAAAACGACATTCGGGGGAAACCCAAAGAGTAAAACACTTGCAGTACGTGAACCAGATCGGACTGAAAAGGTCTCGGACAGAAGATTGCCAAGGTCCGATGATAACCTTCACCGAGGCCGACTTAGAGATGGTCCAGCACCCGCACAATGATGCCTTGGTAGTATTCCTCCAGGTTGGGGAGTGCCAAGTAAAACGCATCCTGATAGATCAAGGCAGCTCTTGTGACATCATTACGTTAGATGTTACAAGGAGCTGGGCCTTCACCCTGACGACCTGGAGCAATCGAATGGCCCGATGGTCGGCTTCAATGGAACGCCGACATGGCCACTGGTGCAACAAACTTGGAAGTACAAGCAGGCACCAAGAAGATCAGGACCGAGTTTATCGTGATTGATACACCTCACCATACAATATCATCATGGGCAGGCCGTGGTTGCATGCAATGGGGGCAGTACCATCAACATTGCACCAACTACTGCGCTTTCCAACAGAGCATGGGATTGAAGAAATTAGAGGGATCAACTGCAGGCAAAAGAATTGCTCCATGGCAGCAATGAAGACTACTTGCAATATTCGAGAACCAGCCAAGGCCGAAATTGAAGACGAGGACATGGAAGTCCTGGATGATGTCGGTAAGGAGCCGGCCGAGAAGAGTGAGGAATCACTAAAGAAAATTCTCGTCCATGAGGGCGATGAGGAGCGCTTTTTTCTTCTTGGCTCAGGCTTAGCCGAGGAAGAGGAAAGAGAACTGGAAGCCTTTTTAAGAACAAACATAGAGGTGTTTGCCTGGACACCTTATGAAATGCCTGGCATTGACCCCGAGGTCACATGCCACAGACTGAACGTCGACAGGTCGGCTAAACCTGTGATACAGCGAGCTAGGAGACCGACGTTGATACACGTCGAAGCAGTGGAGAAGAGGTTGACAAACTTCTGGAAGCCAGGGCCATCAGAGAAGTCAATTATCCAACATGGTTGTCAAATACTGTGGTGGTAAAGAAGAAAAACGGTAAATTGAGGGTTTGCGTAGATTTTACAAGCCTGAATAAAGCCTGTCCCAAAGACAGCTTCCCTCTGCCAAAAATTGACCAGCTGGTGGATGCTATATCTGGACATGGGAGGATGAGCTTCCTGGACGCTTATAGGGGGTATCATCAGATAGCCATGTACCCCCCGGACGAGGAGAAGACAGCGTTCATCACCCCAAAAGGCCTGTACTGTTACAGGGTGATGCCTTTTGGACTAAAGAACGGAGGAGCAACCTACCAAAGGCTGGTAACCAAAATGTTTAAGCACCAAATAGGCCAAACAGTGGAAGTCTACATCGACGACATGGTCGTAAAGTCCAAGGAGCCAGAAAATCATCTTGCCGACCTAGCAGAGGTATTCCACATACTCAAAACATATCGGCTCCGACTCAACGCATCAAAATGCGCGTTTGGGGTTGGATCAGGTAAGTTTCTAGGGTACCTGGTAACAAGAAGGGGAATAGAGGCCAGCCCAGACCAGATCAAGGCCATCCTAGATCTTCAGAGCCCGACCTCGGCAAAACAGGTTCAAATGCTCACTGGCAGGGCCGCAGCCCTAAACAGGTTCATAAGCCGAAGTTCGGATAAATGTAAACCCTTCTTCAACCTGGTAAAAAAGACTGCAAATTTCCTATGGACTGAAGAATGTGAGGCCGCTTTGGCCGATCTAAAAAAGTACCTGATCACGTCTCCAGTCCTCTCGACACCTGAGCCCGGGGAAGAGTTGTTTTTATACTTAGCCGTGTCAGAGCACGCAGTGAGCGCAGTACTAATCCGAGAAGAGCAGGGAGACCAGAAGGCTGTCTACTATGTAAGTAAAACCTTAGCCAGCGCTGAAACAAGGTACTTACCACTGGAGAAGCTAATGCTGGCCTTAGTTATGGCCTCAAAGAAGTTGAACCACTACTTCCAAGCACACAAGATTGTGATACTAACAGAGCACCCATTGAAATCCCTGTTACAACAAGGAACTTAACAGGAAGAATTGCAAGGTGGGCAGTGGCCTTGGGCCAGTATGACCTGGAATTCAGGCCCAGAACAGCAATTAAAGGCCAAGTTTTGGCCGACTTTGTGGCAGAATTCACGCCGGAGTTGAGCTGGGATGAACGAAGTCCTAGCAAGCAAGAAGAATCCCAGCCGACAGCAAAAGAGCAAAAGAAGGAAAAGCTCAGACCTTGCAGCATCTACATCGGCGACTCATTCAGACTCTTTGTCGATGGAAGTTCAAACCGACGAGGAGCGGGGGCAGGAGTACTGCTGATATCCCCAGATGGAGAAATAATAGAACAATCCATCCGTTTGGGGTTCAAGGCCTCAAACAATGAAGCTGAATACGAAGCATTGATTGCAGGACTAAAACTGGCAGCAGCAGTAGAAGCAGATGAGGTAATAGTTTTTTGTGATTCACAATTAATTGTTAACCAATCAACAGGAGAATTTGCAGCCAGGGACGAGAGGATGTCGGCATATGCCAAAGAGGTCATCAGATTAGCCGAGTTATTTCAAAACTGCCGACTTCTTCAAGTTAGCCGAGATGATAACAGCCACGCCGACGCGTTGGCCAACCTGGCGAGTTCAATGCAAACTGGAAAGAAAAGAACAATTATGATCGACTACATGTCGGGCCCGAGCATAGAACCACGGAACGCAAAGCAAGAAGCAATGTGCGTAGACATGAGGCCGAGCTGGATGGATGCAATAGTTGTATTCCTGAAAGAAGGAAAACTGCCAGAAGATCGCAAGGAGACACACAAAGTCAGATTGAAGTCGGCAAGATTCAGCCTGACTGCGGATGGACATCTCTACAGAAGGTCCTTCACAGGACCCCTTTTAAGGTGCGTACACCCTTTACAAGTTGAAGATTTTTTATATGAAATTCATGAAGGAATTTGTGGAAGTCACACTGGGGGTAGATCATTAGCCCATAGGGCCATTACCCAAGGGTATTGGTGGCCATACATGCAAAAAGATGCAGAAGCATATGTGAAGAAGTGCGAACCATGCCAACGGTTTGCACCTTTGATTCATCAGCCAGCTGCTGACCTAAATCCAGTATCCAGCCCTTGGCCGTTCGCCCAATGGGGCATGGATCTGGTTGGACAGCTTCCCCAAGCAACTGGGCAGAGAAAATATTTGCTGGTAGCGACAGATTACTTCACAAAGTGGATAGAGGCAGAACCTCTTGCCAAAATCCGAGATGTGGACGTCAAGAATTTCATATGGAAAAACATTATTACCAGATTTGGCATTCCTAGAGCCATCGTTGCCGACAACGGAACGCAGTTCGACAGCAAACTTATCAAGAACTTCTGCGCCAAATTCAAGATCAAGAATTACTTCTCAACACCAAGCTTCCCCCAAAGTAATGGGCAAGCAGAAGCATCCAACAAAGTAATTTTGGATGGAATAAAGAAGAGGTTGCAGGCAGCAAAAGGGAAGTAGGTAGACGAATTGCCTAACGTGCTTTGGGCATATCGGACTACGCCGAGAAGATCGACAGGGGAATCTCCATTTGCCATGGCCTACGGCACAGAAGCAGTCATTCCACTGGAAGTCGGCATCCCGGGGATCCGAACCCAGGGAGTTGAAAATGGGACAAATGATATACTCTTAGCCCGAGATCTGGATCTTTTGAAAGAACGAAGAGAGAAGGCTGCAATTCAGCTTGCAGTGTACCAGCAACAGCTTGCCAGAGCTTACAACAAGAAGGTCAACCCAGAGATTTTCAAGTCGGCGATCTAGTTTTGAGAAAAGTGGTCGGCAACAAGAAAGATCACAGAGAGGGCAAGCTTGGCCCAAATTGGGAAGGACCTTACAGAATTACCTCGGTGTTAGGTAATGGAGCTTATCGGCTTGAAGACAATGGGGGCAAAGCATTGCCAAGACCCTGGAATACTTGTAACTTGAAATTTTTCTATCATTGAGATGGTCCTTATTCATGGCCGATGTCATCAATAAACACATATGACTGATAAAGAGGCTGGAAGACATGAACAATGAGAACCCAAGTGGAACTCAGGTTCACATTGGGGGCAGAGAAGATTAGAGAAGATACAAAGTCTACCACTTGTTGAAATTTGCAGCAATTTACAAGTTGGTCTGGCCGAATACAAAGCCTACCACTTGTTGAAATTTGTAGCAATTTACAAGTTGGTCTGGCCGAATACAAAGCCTACCACTTGTTGAAATTTGTAGCAATTTACAAGTTGGTCTGGCCGAATACAAAGCCTACCACTTGTTGAAATTTGTAGCAATTTACAAGTTGGTCTGGCCGAATACAAAGTCTACCACTTGTTGAAATTTGTAGCAATTTACAAGTTGGTCTGATCGAATACAAAGTTTGCCACTTGTTGAAATTTGTAGCAATTTACAAGTTGGTCAAACCGGTACAAAGCTTAGCTTCGCTTGTTGAAATTTGTAACAATTTACAAGTTGAAGTTAAGCCGAGATGGTTCCTTAGTTTCGCTTGTTGAAATTTGTAGCAATTTACAAGTTGAAATTAAGCCGAGATTACTACTCTCCTCGCTTGTTGAAATTCATAGCAATTTACAAGTCGGGGTGAAGCTGATGCTATTGCTAACCGACATATAGCAATCCACAAGGTGGTCAAGCCAAAGAAGATGTTTAAACACTTGTTGAAATTTGTAGCAATTTACAAGTTGAAGCTACGCCGACATGTGATCATCTGTTGAAATTTGCAACAATTTACAAGTTCAAGTAAAAAGTTAAGTATATTGTTTAAACACTTGTTGAAATTTGCAGCAATTTACAGGTTGAAGTTAAGCCGACATGTTATCATCTGTTGAAATTTGCAGTAATAAAAGCTAAGTATATTACTTAAACCCTTGTTGAAATTTGCAGCAATTTACAAGTAGATCACTGTTTAAAATTTGATTTTAACTTGAGTAAAGTTTACTGTTTATACTAATCCTTGTTGAAATTTGTAGCAATTTACAAGTAAGTCAGACTGAGATTGTTGTTTAAACTTAAGAAAAGTTTGCAAAGTTAACATTGAATAGTATATGTTTTATAGTTATGAGAAGATTGCAGGTCAGTATTATGCCGACGTAAAACTTGAAGTTATCATACCCGAGATATGTAACCCCGAGAAGATTATGCAAAGGAAGAATTATGTAAATCATGCAAAATATTCTAAGTATAGAATCAAACAGAAGCAATGAAGAAAAATTAAAGACTACAGCATTCAAAGAGAAACAGTTGCATATAAAGAAGGCACTATGGCCTAGCAAGTCAATTGTTCACAAGTGACAAGGAAGGGCACATCGGCCACAAAACAAAGCTTACATTGTTCAGAAAACAAAATAAAGTACAAAAGTTAAAAAAAAAAAAAAAAAAGGCTAAGTCTCTTCAGCATTAACAGTTGGTCGGGCTGGGACCTCGGAGGGCTCTTGAGGAACGACCTCGACATCTTTTTCTGCCGCAACCTCAGCATGCTTTTCCATTACAACCTCGGCCTCCTTATCCGCCGCGATCTCGGCGTCTATCTCAGCAAGGGTCTTCTCAACACTCCTCTCAGCCAGAAGAAGGTCGGATGATAACTGGACTGGGTGAGTTTCCTTGGATACCTTCTCAACCTCCTCATCTTCCTCTTGGGTTAAGTCTAGGACTTGATCACCCTGAGGAGGTGACTTGGTCTCAGTGGTATCCTTGGATTTCCTCACCAAGGCTTCGCCATCTTCATCTTCATCTTCGGCCTGAGACTCAGACTCATCTTCAACTTGGCTTGGAGGAGGAGGCTGAGGGAATGGCAGTTGAATCTGATCGGCGTTCCTCAGAGGCGAGTCAGCCGGGGTGTCAAGTTTCTTCAGAACAGCCATCCAACCAAGGGAGAAGCCCCTGTTGCATGCCTGCCTGACTTGAAGCTTATAGTCCTCAGCGACATCGGCCATGCCTTGAGCATAGGCCTTTTCATCGGCCTCTTCGATTTCGGCCTTTTTCGTGACCAGGGCTTCTTGAAGCTCCTTCTCGGCCTGGGCCCTCCTATCTTCAGCTTCCTTCAACTGGGCTTGAAGAACTTTATTTATAGCCTCAGCAGCGCCGATCTTCTCCTCGGCAGAAGTTTGGGCTTTAGTAGCAGCCTCAGCCTGATCTTCCAACTTTTTCATTTTTGCTTGAAAGCCCTTGTTGATTTTTTGAACAGCAGAGAACTCCTTCTTCATTTCGGCCAACTTTTCTCGACATTCAAATGACTGCATTGAAAAAGAATGGGCGTACTGGATAGCCTGACAGAAAATAGAAGTGTTAGAAAAAATTCTAAGTATGAAACAAAAAGGAAGGACGAGTACCAAACTGGAACACTTACTTGAACTGAGTGTTGGAGCATTAAAGCATAGTTCTCATATTCACTATTTTCAGCATTTCGCTCCAAATCACCAGGTAGAAGCAGCGCAGTACTGAGAGCCACGCCGACATTTATGTCCTCGGCACTCTCACTGGCCATTATTGGCCTGTCTTCCAAAGTAATTTTGGGGTCCCAAGGCACATTCGGTATCTTAGACTTTGGAGTTTTTGCAGAAGAAGACCTCGGCTTCTTTGATCTTTGGGACTCCGCTGGCTGAGTTTCCGCAGACCTTTTTGTCGAAGTTGAGGCATTCTTCATGTTCTCGGCTAGTTGTGAGATGGGCATAGCATCCTCAGCTTCAGCATCAGTAGCCTTTGGCTGAGCCTTCTTTATCCTTTTTGGCTTCGGTGGGGGCACGGATTGAGTGGGAATTGCATCAACGTCGGCTGGGAGGTCGGCTAAGAGGTCTTGGGCGACAGGCTTTACACGAACCATTTCGGCAGTTTTTACAAGTCGACGTCGGCGTTTTCTTTCTGGAACTGGAACCAAGTATGGTGCCGATGTGGAAGGCTGATCGGCTGGATCGGGTATGGACTCTTGATCGGTTCCTGATGTGGATGCGGTCTGAGTCGTGGCAGTTGGTGGAGAGGCGCTCTTTTTCTTCTTCTTTGGAACGTCGGGCAAAGTTGACTTGTAGGTGAGGATGAAATTCAGCAGCAATGGGGCTTTGCGCTTATGAATTGGAAGGTCCAGGAGTTTCTTCAAATCCTTCCTAACAAAGTAAGATTGGCGGAAGGACTTTGGCGGCTTGCGAACGTCTGCAAAATAGAACACAACATCAGAAACAGTTAATTGTTTTTCAAACTTAAGAACAAAACATCAGCTAAGTAAATTGGCGTTGGGTTCTTACCCTTGCCCTCTTTTACTGTTCGGGGGAGAGGGAAGAGATGGGCTTCTTCGTCTGGACCAAATTCCCAGTTTCCAGAAGCAATGAGATAATCATCTCCAGCCCCTTTGTTGGAGTCAGGAAGGTCGGCTACGATGTTATACTCAGTAGACCTCGGCTTGAGGTAATACACGTAACCCTTTTCTTTTAGGTTGAGGGCACACATAGTGTAACAGAATTGGATGTCGGCAAGAGTGATCCTAACATTCTCCTGCCGAGCTAAGGCTATGATGCCATTAAGCGTTCTAAGGGCGTTGATAGTGAGTTGCATAGGGTTCAAAGAATAGTAATGAAGGACTTCACGAAAAAGGGGATCTAGGGGGAACCGAAGTCCACACTCAACAAAAGCTACGACAGGGAAATGCATGGTATTTTCTGTAGGCATGATGGAGTCGTCATCACCAGCTAGCCTAAGATAGACATCTGCCGGGATGGAGAATTCTTGCCTGAAAACTCTAGTTTGGTTGGGGTGTTAACCCTATTTCTTCACATACCCATGATTTTTGGTATAAAAGTACTAGGCTACAGAAACAGGTTACTTTCGAAGGGTTATTGGGACCTCAGCCTAAACCTAGGTATGTACTGGTACAAATTGTTTCAATTTTTCCTAAGGATTGATGGTTCTATAAGCAAATCCCAAACCTAAATCTACGAAGAACGAGTATGAAGGACAAAAAATCTGGAAAATAGAAAAGCAAGAGCGAAGCTTCAGATTCAAGAATTCAAAGAGTGGAAGACCAAGAATAAAGGAGAAACAGTGCAAATGTTCATGTGTAAAATCAAGAAATAAAAGACGCATTCAGGTGAATGATTCGCAAATTAAAAGCTAGAGCAGAACAGTAACGACAAGAAATTTCAGGGATAATCAAGAACTGGAGAGGAAAAGCCAGTTGCTTACCAGATGAGGTGAGGCCGGAAAAGAATTCGCCGAGGTCAAACGACGGGTGCAACAGTGACGAAGACTTCACCAGGAAGACGAATGGAGACAGTAGCAGAGTTGAGGGCTTCGAGCAATGGTAGATTCGAAGAAGAAGGAGCCTTAGAGAGAGAGAAAGCCAGGAAATCAAAAAGCAAAAGTAAAGAGAAGAAGAGAGAGACAATTGTTTTGTCAAAAAAAGTGAAACGGCGGCAAAAGCATTCATTGCGCCTAGGTTAACGCATGCGTCAGACGGCGCAAGCAGAAAAAAGACGGCTTGCAGGCGCGTCACCAGCACGGACCAATAAGGATAAAACGCGTCGGTGGAACGGTTGAAAAATGGTGCATGACAGCTCATGCGCGTGGGAGAATCGATCTAAATTCTTGTTCTTGGATGAAGACATGTCGGCCTGAAATGGATGATCTCGGCTAGAATGTTCTTAAGCCGACGTACGAGAAAGAAGTTCAATATAGGTTCCATCACCTCAGTATGCCGAGGTAATAGAACCTAGGGGGCAGTTGTGGGGTTATATTTCTGAGTACCAACACGTGGCAAGGTGACGCCGACGTGTCAGCCGAGGAGCCACGTGTCATGGTAAGTTTTGCCGAGGTAATTTAAGATTTGCCGAGGTTATCTCCGAAGATATCTTAATCCGGGATAAACGGATAAAGACCTCTCTTTTCTCATACCTCGGCTAAACATGCAAAGGCCGAGCTACCCGCAGAAGAGTTGAGCCGAGGTAACTATCAGATTAGCCATACCTGCCTATATAATATGATAATATTATCTTGGTCAGGTGGATGTGCAACCATGTAAAGAAAGCCTTGAGGCCAAAACTGCTGGCCATGAGGCCATGTGAGTTGGCCATGAGGCCACAAGCAGCCATGTGGAGTAATGAAGAGCTTTTATCTGGAAAGCTGCCAAAAGTGCAACAATGGGCTGGCAACCCAGCTCAAAAGCTGATGGCCTCTCCATTAACTTTTCCGGTATATATACGGAATGGTTGAGAAGAAAGTGAGAGAAAAATGAGAGAGGAGAGAAGATTACAAGTTAATTGTAACACTCACAATCACAAGCTTAGAGAGCAAAGTGAGAGAGAGAATTACAGAGAGTTAATTGTAATTCTTACTGCTTGTTCAATATAGTGAATTACCTCGGCCTCCCGTGGACGTAGGCAATATTGCCGAACCACGTTAAATTCTTTGTGTTGTTATTTGTGCCATCTATTCTGCTTGTGTTCTACAGTTGAATCACTAAGATAGGCAGTGTGATCAGAAAATCACTCACACATATGTATATATATATATATTCCTAAAATCTGTTCAGACGCTTAATTTCAATGACAACAATTCAATTCCACAATTAGTCACATCCAATTCATTAATGTTCAGACACTGCATTTCGAAACCTGATCCCAAAGCATTATGAGGATAGCTGATATCCAGTTCCTCCAACCACGACATCAAATTGGCTATTGTTAGACTTATTTATTTTGATGATTTATTTAATTATATTTTAATTTATTTGAAAGAGAAAAATAGAATCTAAAATTTATTTTGATGATTTATTTAATTATGTTTTTAATTTATTTAGAAGAAAAAAATATAATCAAAATTTATTTTGATGATTTATTTGAAAGAGAAAAATAGAATTAAAATTTATTTTGTCTCATTATTTCTTACCTAAAACTTTTATCCTAAATGTTGTTAGAATGTATTTAATATTTGATTAAATCAGAGGTTTAAACAGCCCAAAATAAAGGTTCAAACAACCCAGCACAGCAGTAGGCCAAAATGTTCAAACAGCCCAGCACAGCAGCAGGCCAAAAGGTTCAAGTAGAAGATATTCAAATTAGTAATGATGGAGTGGAAGATATTCAAATAAGTAATGATAGAGTGGAAGATATTCAAATAAATACAACGATTATCAACGACTGTAAATTCAAATAAATACAACGGTTATAAATTCAAATGAATACAACGGCTATAAACGGCTATAAGTTTCATCATATATACCAAAACCTCTAATGTAAACAAGTTAAAAAAAAAAAAAAAAACCCCAGAAAACATTCCTTAATTAAAAATCATTTTCATCTATTCTCTAAAAAATTCTCTCAGAAGTGTTCTTCAATTTTTGTTTGCATCATCTCTCATAAATTATACACTGAGCCTTTTAGCATTAAACTCATATTTCTTGTGTGAGGTTTACAGAAAATCTCGAGCTTTATTTTTATATCTATCTTTGAGAGATAATTCTTGTAGCTTTATGTGAAAGCAAAAATACATTTTTTTCAACCTTGTAAGAGTATAGTACACTCAGTGTTCTTGACTTAGAAAGTCTGTGTAAAATCTGTGGAGGATTGCTTCATTTGTAAAAAGGTTGTTAGCATCCTGTGAAGCTAGAGTATAGTGGAAAATCTCAAGTGAAGCTTGAGGAGTGGACGTAGGCCGAGTTGAAACCAAACCACTATAAATTTGTTTGCCTCTCTCCCCCTTATCTCTTTATTTTATTTAAATTGCCATAATTATATTTCACATTTTCACTGTGCTAAAATCATTAACTGACATAGCTGTTAGAACACTTGTTTTAATTATTTTTATTTCATTAACTATATTTATCTATTGTGCTAATCATAATTTTTATTAGGGCTCGTTTGGTTTCGTTTTTCTGAAAACAGTTTTCAGAAAATTCTACTTTCTTATTTTTCGTATTTTTTTGTTTTTATTGAATTTTTTTAATATATTTAAGAATTTTTTTTTTAAATTTTTAGACACACTTAACATAAATACACATAAAAGTATAATTTTTGTGAAAAAAATCTTTTAAAAATTCAATAAATACCAAAAATACAAAAAAAATACGAAAATTTAGTATATTTTTCATATTTTTATGTATTTGTTAATTTTCTAAAATATTTTTTCACAATTTTTTTTTACTTTTTAGATACATCTAAGTAAGGTGCATCTAAAAGAGTAAAAAAAATGCTTAAAACTTTAAAAATATTCACTAAAAACAAAAAACACGAAAAACAAAAAACTCAATTTTCAAAAAACTTAATCTAGAAAATTCAAACCAAACACACTGATTATTTTTATTTGTAAAAACCTTATTCACCCCCCTTTTAGGTTGTCTATGATAAACAATTCAATATCGCAAAATTGTGAAGTGGGTTCGAAGTCCGTTGATGATTGTAAGAAATTTTTTGGATGAGAGAGAGGGATTCGATATTTAGTAAGATCAAATCATCTTTCTTCTTATTTTTCTTTTTCTTTTTCTTTTTTTCCTGGGTGGAGGTGGATATTGATGGCATTATTTATAAATTTGAAGATGTGCCAAAGGTATTTTTATCTTAAAAATAGTGTTACTATCCTTATAAGCGCGTGACTCTCACAATGTGTTCTCTTGAACGGAAAAGTTAACGGTGTGTTTTGGTCCACAAACCACGTGGGGGGTTATGTGGTGATTTTCGAATGTCAGTGAGGTAAACCGCACCTAGCCCAAATCATAGGGGGTAAAGTGAAGTTTGCCCAAAATTTTAATCTAACTTTTATGTCTCTATTCTATTAACAAAATTGACAGGAAAGATTCATGTAATGTGTACATGTCGTATTTATGATAGATCTTTAAAATGTATTTTTGCATAAGTATGAGATGTGCACATTACATGAATATTTTTCGTCTGGTTTGTTAACAGATTGGAGAGATAAGGTTTAGATTGAAAACTTTCAGAAGATGAAAGAGGTCAATTGTATCGATTTCTAGTTTAAGGAGATAAAGTGAAAAATGGTGATAGTTATGAGGGTAAAGTGTAATTTGTCCAAGAAAAAAAAAAGGTTAAATATTCACATATTTTTTTCTTTATCTTTTTAAATCTTTTTTCAAATTTATAAATCAAACACAATGTTAGAGATCACATACTCCATGTTTGGATTAAAGTATTAATTACCAAAAAAATACGATTCTATCGTGAGGAATCCAATTGCCAATAATAAGATTTTTATGCTAGTATCAATTTTTTGTTTTTTTATTGGGGATATTACTTGTCAATGGGAGTACCAAAAATATATTACAAAATTTATAATTTATAATTTTAATTATAAATATGTATAAAATTTACTATTTATTTGTAATTTTTTTAAACATTTACATGGATTGAAATTTTCTTTTTTTATTTTCCTTGTTATGCTGCTATCATTAAGGTATTGAGTTAATTTTATTCAAAAAAAAATCACCTTTTTTATTTGTGTTAGCATCCACGGTTCTCATTTTTTTCGAAAATTCATACAACAATTTAAAGTGTTTCTTTAGAAAGTGGTGCTTTCTATAAAACTTTCTCAAAAATAATTTTCAGAAAAATAATTTGTCAAATAAAATTTTCATATAAGTTTCTATTTTATTTGTTTTCAGTAAAAGAAAATAAAAAGTAAAAACAATATATATATATATATATATATTGTGATGGAAGTTAAGATTCTTAATTTAATTTTTAAATCTATTTACCTTGATTACAAATTCGTCCCCTCTAGTACCAAAAAAGAAATGCTATAGTGATGAAAATTGAGTATTAATTTTTGAATACCGTTTAGAGGGTGTTTGAGATGATTTAAATAACTATATTTTTTGAATTTTTACAAAAAAATATGTAAAAACATAGAGAGGCAATGTAATTAAAAAAGATTTTAAAAAAAAGTACACTTTTATAAGAGATGCCAAATAGTGCCTTAATGTGTTATCAATGCATTAATATAAAATTTACAAAGTACAAATTTACAAAGTAAATCTATGTTCCATTAAACTAATTCATCAATGACACATTAAATAATAACACATTTAATGTGTTAATTTCATGCTGTCATATCCAAGGGATATAATGGAGGAGACAAAAAATTATATTTTGATTTTGTTTCTTTAAGTACCTTATTATAGCAGTGTAAAAATGACACGTAACTTGAGATGGGCCCAGCCCAATTAGGCCCAGTTAGGCCCAAGCCGAGTCCAGTCCAAGACCCTAGGCTTGGTACATCATTTGGAAGTTCGACTTATCAGTCTGCTCAATGCGCATTCCAAAGCCCGGCCCGCGCCAAGACCCTGTGTCATTTTTTGTGAAAAAGAATAAAATTTTGGTGAAAAAAATAAAAATAAAATTTATAAAAATGTTCCAGCCCGCTGAGCCTTAGTCCCGACCTGCCCGATACCCGAATACCTCCTGGGTCTAGGTCTAATTTTTGGGCCCATTGCTCGGCCCGACTTGGTCTGAATTTTGGCGGGAGCCCATGAGGCCCGACATAGGCTGGCCTGAGCCCGAACCCGAACTCGGATGGGCCGGGCCAAATTTACACCCCTACTTATTCCTACATCATGGTCATTATCTTTATCATATAAAACTCTTCACTTTGCTTGGTTTGAGTTTTCTAAAAACACTTTTTAGAAAATTTTACTTTCTTATTTTCTATATTTTTTTGTTTTTACTGAATATTTTTAATATTTTAAGCAATTTTTAAAATTTTTAGACACACCTAACATAAATACACTTACAAAGTATAATTTTTGTGATTTTTTTTTAAAAAAATTCACTAAATACCAAAAATACAAAAAAAATTATGACAATTCAGTACATTTTTATATTTTTATGTATTTATTAATTTTTTAAAATATTTTTTCACAAATATTTTACTTTTTAGATACTTCTAAGTAAGATGCATCTAAAAAAGTAAAAAAAATTACTTAAAATTTAAAAAATATTCACTAAAAAAAAAAACACACACAAAAAAAAAAAACTTAATTTTTCAAAAAACTAAATTCAAAAAACTCAAATCAAACACACTGATTAGTCTCTTCATTTTATCATTCAAATTAGACTAAACTTTAATAAGGATTATTTATTTTTATTATTTTTATTTTTTTAAGGATTACTTGTTAAATAGGCAAATTCTTGATGAATGCCTAAAAATGAATAATTATGTTGACTTATTATAAATAAATTTTGCTTTCTTTTAATGTTTTGTTGAGATTCATTTCAAATTTATTTGGATACATGTATTGAAAGGTGGATACATTTGAAAGTTCATGTATTTTCTTTCTAACTAAGGCATGTATGAATTAATTATTAATTCATGTATTCGAAGTATTTTTTTTTAAATTCATTTATTAGGAGGTTCATTCCCTCATTATTTATGTCTTTATTATTTGAGAAGGGTATACAAACATGGCTCATTTGCAATTGATGAGATAAATATATATATATATATATAATGTAGAGAAAGTATGAAATACGCTTGTAACTTTTTATTTGAATTAGTAAAATAATATTGTCCGTGGATAAACTTCAAACACAAAGAATCACATAAATTTAAACTAATTTAGTTATAAGATTGATTATATTTAATTATGAATTTAGTTATGAAATTAGATTTAGAAAGAGAAATTGATCAAAAAATAATAATTTATATCTCATTTTTTTTATTTTTTAAAAAATTTCTTCAAAATGTATGACCCAAACATAATTTTAGTTTTTTTTGCTACAATGTGTGTAGAGGGAACACAGTGTTTAGGTGAGCGACTGCGCACTGGATTATCGGTCAATAACCTCCAGCTGAAAAGAAAAGGACACAGCTCGGGCCTGCACTTTACGACACGAGGAGTAAAATTATTGGTTTGAAACCTGCTACTTTTGTGGACCCTACTATGATCTGTGATTGTAGTCAAAATTGGATTATCATGTAGAACCACCATCAATTTTTTTGATCAGTAGAACCACCATCACTTGTTGCCCTTAAAAAATGTTAGTATATAAATTAATAAATATTATAAAATTTTCTTATTAATTGATATGATTATGTAATAAGAAAATTTTAAAATCTAAAATATGACTCAGTTTAATAATATAATATGTGCCATTTTTAATAAAGTACCAGCTATACCAGTGAATAAATTTTGTTTATTTTATCAGAAGTGATTGGTAGCTCGAAAGAGAGGCCCCCGAATCCTCCCGAATTCAAAAATGACGTTGTTTCGTCGTTTTGATTTTTTTTTTTTTTTTTCAGAAGAAGAGAATGAAGAAGAAGAAGAACCGGAAGAAGTAGAATTGGAGGGGCCAACAAAATCGGGCTGGAGGCGGAGGCGGAGGCGGGGCGGAGGCATAGGCAAGGGGCGGAGGCGGAGGCAGAGGCGGGGCTGCGAGGCAGAGGCGGAGGCGACGGCAGGGCTGCGACGAGGCGACGACGGGCGACGATCGGGCAAAGGCGAAGGCAGGCGGAGGGCTGTCGCAACTGCCATCTCCTCCTCTTCCCCTCTCTTCTCTTTCTCTTTCTCTTCTAAATTTCGGGCTGTTCGGGGGGACAAATTTGTGGGGAAAAATCAATTTTCTTATTTTATATCATTCATTTTTTTTTTTAATGTGAAAATTACTTTCTTTTTTCTTTTTATTTTTATTTTTAAATATGTGACTCGATTCATGAGTTGAGATTACATGTACTCTCTAATACAATACTTTATTTTCTTCTTAAATTTTATTGATTGATAAAATCAATAATGTTAGGAGAATTTTTGTATAAAAAAATTAAGTATATATATTTGTACACGATCATCACATTAGAGTATTAATTTAGAGCATTTCATTGTTAATTTTGATAAACTTTTATGTCAATACTTGCACTGGTGATGGTGAGGGCGTTGGTGAGTAACCGTGGTGATGGTAGAATTTTTTAGTTAACAAAGAAATTTATGGCATTCAAATTTTAATAAGCCAGATATTTGTGCATAAATTTATTTATTTTTATTATATTGTTCAGATATCTTTCATGTGAAACTTGTTATTTGTTTTGTAATAAATTCTTATCATTTGGGGGTTGTGGCAAAAATTCCTTTACAATTATGAAAAATACTACACAAATAAAAAAAATTCCTTCACATAAAAAAAATTATCACTTTGTTTGGTTTGAGTTTTCTAAAAATACTTTTAAGAAAATTCTACTTTCTTGTTTTCCATATTTTTTTATTTTTACTGAATTTTTTTAATTGTTAGACACACCTAACATAAATACACTTAAAAAGTAAAATTTTTGGAAAAAAAATCTTTAAACAATTCACTAAATATCAAAAATACAAAAAAAATACAAAAATTCAGTACATTTTTCATATTTTTGTGTATAATTTTTTAAAATATTTTTTCACAAATATTTTACTTTTTAGACACAAATAAGTAAGATGCATCTAAGAAAGTAAAAAAAATGCTTAAAATTTAAAAAATATTTACTAAAAACAAAACAAAAAACAAAAAAACTTAATTTTTAAAAAAATTTAATTCAAAAAACTCAAACAAAACATAATAATTATAATTTTTCTTACAAACTGATGTGATATTGAGTGGTTAAACTTTTTTAAGTTGTTCCAAAAAAAAAAAAAAAAGACTTTAGAATGCAAAATGAAAATTATTAATATAACAGATGTCACATTTGCAAATAAAATTTATACTTTTAAAAAAAAATAAATAAATACATATAGATAGCATTACTCTAAAATTATTACTATATTGTCATTGGGAATTTGTGATTGATGACCTTCGCGTGAGTAGTTGAATAGTATCCGAACGCGTTGAATCCTGGTTGTTTAGTAAAAAAAAAGTCAGCTAGTGTTGAAGGGAATTCAACGATATCTATCTTTAGAGGAATCTAATTGTTCATCTACCAAGTTAAATTAAGCTATTTTAGGGTACATAATAAATATCCACCTTCGTACATTTGATTTGTACAAATTTGACTACATTTTATAGTCAATAAAGCATGAGTTATACATCTGTAACATGATGAGATTGTATAGTAAAAATAATAATTACACACAAATTATAGTCCAAATTCAATTTTTATATAATAAAATTTATATCTTAAATTAGTTTGAACTATTTTTTTTTTGTGTGTGTGTGTGTGCGCGCGCGCAACCAATAACATTGTTGGAGATTATTATATTTTAAACAATAATACTATATCCATTGAATTTTAGCTTATTTGAATTGTTTAAATTTGTGCATGCCGATCATCCGATCGGTCATCCAAGAAGATGCTTGTCATCAAGGCAAATGCCAATTGACACACTGGATGACAAGGGTGACAGTCGCAGTTGACAAGAGTAATACCGATCGTCCGATCATATCATTTGGAGAGAATTAGACTACCTCTATTTTAGTGAACTAAATATTTTTCTATTTTAAATGAAAACAAATCATACAGAATTTACTACCTTGAAATGAGAGACAGAGAGAGAGAATTCATTGTAAATGTCATATTACTCAATTCTTCAGAACAACCCAACCAAATCACACATTTCCAAGTTTTCCTTACCTCACTCACCAATTGTGAGCAAGAAGTAGTTTCTTGCAGGTAGCAAGATATACCAATTAGTACAACATTTTCATTGTAAATGTCATATTACTCAATTCTTCAGAACAACCCAACCAAATCATACATTTCGAAGTTTTCCTTATCTCACTCGCCAATTGTGAGCAAGAAGTAGTTTCTTGCAAGTTGCAAGAAATGCCAATTAGTACAACATTTTACCTATGCTTTTAGAGTTCTTTTTAAATCAAATCTAGTCTTCTCCTTTCACCATTCTGCACCAAATAACACATGTATTAGTATCAATTACCTCAGCTTTTAGAGCACTTTCAAGGCTCTCGAAACATTGCCAAAACACTCATGTCTCAAAAAGTTTGGTTGTGTGTGCAAGTTTTTTTTGTTTTTTGTAAAGTACACAAAAACCCATTCTTGAAAAAAAATTCTGAACACAACCCACTAGTGTTTCGAAAAATACTATTGACAAAAAATGAAAAAAAATAAAAATAAATTAAAAACATAACCAAACACAGCTGATACTACTACGTACCTTCGCTTTTCCTCTTTGAAGATCGATAGAAATAGAAGAACATGAATACAAATAGCAATGCAGCTGCTCCTCCCAAAACAATTGCTACTAATCTCCCTGAAGATGTACTAATTTGATTTGTTTCATTCCCTATTTATTAAGTTCAAATAAAACAAAAAAAAATTTGTTACTAAAATATTCATAATGTTGATTAACATGTATTTGCAAAGTTAAAATTATGTTGAGATAAGAGTGAGAGAACTAAATCTCTCTCTCTTCCCTACCTTGATTTGAGTTGCCAGGAATCCCATTGGAGCTAAAGCTAATGAAGCAGCTGTCCAGATATACTTCTCCTGAGAGTGAATTTCCACATTCATCTTGAGCAATTTGGACTGCATCGTTCACACACCCTCCACATTCACACCCTTCTAAGTTTCCTCCACACTGAGCCACCATGTGCATGCTCTCATAGGTCATGTCGATGAACCCATTAGCACTGCTCACAACATTGCTCTCGAGCGCTGCAAATGCTGCATCTCTCAGCTCTGCAAACCCACTCGAGTCCGCTTTGGACTCACTGCAGGTCTTGTGTTGCAATTGCACCCTGCAAGCAAGCAGAGACGAACTCAAGATTCTAATTTAGAGGAGACAAACATATACATTAATCAAATTTTTGAAAAAAATAAAAATATCAAATTTTATTTGTACAAGAAGCCGTTTATTAATAATTTGATCCATTCAAATCAGATTGTTTCAAGTAACCACATTATTTTAATATATTTATTTTTTAAAAAATAAGCAATAAGTATAATTTTATAAACAAATCATCCATTTGAATGTGAAAAAATTATATGACCAAGTTTATTAAATCAATTTGTTTTTTTTTTCTTCTTATGATCAGAATCTACGAAATGAATTAATCAGATTATTAAGTGGGATTCTTATGATCAGAATCTACGAAATGAATTAATCAGATTATTAAGTGGGATCCATGATTAGTTTTCACGGAAATGACTGCACTGTACAACCCAAATTCTTAACAAAAGTAAAGCCCAATCCAAATAAAAAAATAGCATAAAACTATTTAAATTTTAAAAGGGAAAAAAAAAAAAAAATCTAGAAGGCTTGTATAGCTTAGACATAATTAATAGTTAATACTGCATGGCTATGTCCATCCTTACCAGGAAGTCTCAAACCCGTCCGCCTTGTAGTTCAAGTAACATCCAGAAAGGTGAATCCGAGCCGGAATGGCCTTGCCACAGAAACCACTTGACATGTCAGGGAGCCCGCTCACGCAGTCATGGCAGTCGCCGTTGCTGAGATCAATCCTGCACTGGAAGAGACCGGAGATGGCAATTTTTTCGTCGCCTGTGCTGGTTTGGTAGAACTTGGTTCTCGAGGACTGATCGACAAGTTCTTGAAAAAGGGATGACAAGATTTGTTGTAGAGACCCTTTAGGATCATTGAATGTTTGGTTTGGACAGTGGCTGTAGATCAAATTGTTGTGGCTTGAGCTGGTATTGAGATATGATAAACTATTTCCAAAACAAAGATTGAAAAACAGAGGGAGGGAGAGAAGAAAGCAGGCTTTTGATGATGAAATATCCATCTGGGGATTGTGTTTTTCCAATTCAAGATGGTTTTCCTGTTGTGAATGTTTTGGGATTGATTTTGTAGCTTGTGGAGTTGGGAATTTGGGCATTTTTTTCCTCTCCTAACTCCATCTAACCTTGGAACAACTTGAGTTTAGAATAGTGTTCACAAACAGACGAAACCTGAATCTACATAATATAAAAAGGAAACTAAACTATCTGAGAAAATGATAGTAGCTGAACTTCAAATTTGACTTTGAACTCAAGTTTCATTTTAAATAGTGGTATTGGGAGTATTTAGTAATATGTATATGGAATCGAATGATGTGGTTGGAATTTTTTTAAAATTATTAGTTGCAAAAAATAAAAAATAAAAAATAAAGGACAAATTACATTCATTTCCATAGTTTCTTCTTGATCCTAGCATGTATTTATATTATCTTTTATACTATTATATAAAGTACACAGCTCTGTTGGTGTGAATAGTATTTTTTCATTTCCAAATTGTTGTTTACAACTACACCTATATAACTACTTAAGTTTTAGTTTTGAATTTCAAATTTTGATAATTTTTCAATTTCTTTCCCTCTTTCTACATTCAACATATTGATTTTCATATAATATTTATTGAGTTTGCACACCATCTACTTAGTATTAAAATCATGATATAAGCTCAGCAAAGTTGTCCTTTTTTCTTTTTTTTTTTGATTTTATTTTAGGATTAATTTTATAGGTCTCACCCAACTTGAACAAATAAACCTTCTATTTGTATTTATCTACCATTTTCAATTGTTTGATCAGAGTTGAGGATTCTTACCTGCTAGATGTTGTACCAATACATATAGGCCATGTTTGTTTGGACATATTAGATTAGATTGGATTAGCATTTTTATGACTAATTATTCTATGAATACGAGTCTCTTCTGATTGTGTATCCTATCCTATGTTTGGATTGAGTTAATATTATAAAGAGAGATTAACAAAATATTATCAAATCTGATATTTGTTTAAGGGGATTAGAATGGATAGGACATGACAGGACATGAGACATCCAATATATTGACCATAATACCTTGTTGTAATTAATGTAAAATTTTGCACTAGTATGTGTTATAATTTTTAAAAAGCAAATTTCCCTATTATTGCTCCACATCCATTTCAATTCATTTGAACAAAATTTAATCCACTTTTATTTTTTTAATAGAAAAAATTAAAAATCATTCAATTAAAAAATTTATATATACATAAGCAACCATTAAAAAAATATAGATATATAGATATATAGTCAGGGTTAATTTAGTCATTTGATGAGTTAGTCCAGACTTTGGCTTAGTTCCCCAATTTATATCTCACCCTCCTCTGTGGGATTGAATAGTCCATCATTCGTGGGATACTATATCTAGATGGATTGTTAGTTTGTATTTCAATTTTTTAATCAAATATCGGATTAATAATTTTATTGGATTATTAGTCTAATCCCAAGCACATATCTGCCCAAACAAGAGTAATGTTAGGAATCATGAAAAAAATATCATGAAATGCATCGTGAAGATTTTTCATCCTTTAATTAGTGTGTGGTATTTTATTGTATGTACAATCTAAAGGTGGAGAATCTTTTATGATTATTTTTATGATATTTTTTTCATGATCTCTAGCATTACTCGCCCAAAACATGGCTAAACATTATTATTATACTCTCTCTCTCTCTCTCTCTCTCTCAAATAGAGCCATTTATATGATGGAATTCGCGTCTTAATTAATTAATTTATTTTTTGAACTAGGCATCTTGGCTTTGTTTGGGATGTGAGTTAGCTTTTTAATTTTTTTGGCTATTTTAGTCTAGGGTTAAAATACTTGGGACAAGTTTAAAATAATTTTAGTTCAAATGTGACATTTTGTCTTATTAATTTTTAGTATATTTTGTCTTTTTATTGTTATTTTAGCCTTTTAGCCTCCCAACTTTGGATGGCAAACGAGGGCGTAGCTCATTATAGTGTTCTGGGAGATTCTATTTGTACCTAAAAAATCATTAAGTACGCCTAATTTTTCAATACTTTCTATTCAATTACTTAGGATTATAATTTTTCTCAATACACCTTATGTTTTTTTTCTCTCCAAATTATCCTTTAAGGTATACCCAAATAATTAACAAATCAAAATTTTCAAATTACACCACTTTAAAAATAAATGATCTCAAATTACACCACTTTGAATTATAGATAATTCAAAGATGTAAAACACATGAAAAATAAACGTTCAAAAGACCTAGATTGTCTTTTGAGGTAATCATTTTCATGATTCCTAACTTTTCCCATGTTAAAATGTTATTAGATAGGGATCATCGGGTATTCCGTACGTTGTATTCATGAACAAAAATTCAATAGCCATAACCTAGAAGGAATACATGGAGAGATAATAAATGCATTGGGTAGGTTGTAACATAAATGCCAGAACCCTCTAATGGATTGTATTTTGTGTAGGTTGTAACAATGAATGTCTCAAATTGGATTTCTTAGTGCATCCATTGATTGAAGTTTTGGGTTTTTATTCACCCAAAAAAAAGAGCAAGGATCCTCTAGAGTGAAATTTCCCTAAAGTTTCCTAGAGTACTATATTGTGTGGTTGAGATTTACTGGCAAGTCACATCAGAAAAATTGATGTGATTTGCCAGTAAATCTCAACCACACAATGTAGCACTCTAGGAAACTTTAGGGAAAAATCACTCTAGAGGATCCCAATTCCAAAAAAAAAAGGTTTTGGGTTTGTATTGTCCTAAAGGGTGCTTATTTTTTGGAGAAGATTCTGATTTATATTTCGGTGGTGTTACATGCACTAATTAGTATATTAATTAGTGTACTAACACTAGTTATAGCATTATTATTGACTCTACTCATTAATTACATTACAAATACCAAAAACCTCTTAAATTATGTAACATCATTAATTGATGCACTAGTTAGTACATAAGTTAGTGCATATAGCATTATTCTTTATATTTTGTTCATAAAATTAATGCCATTGAAGATTTTGATTTATATTTTATTCTTTAGTGTTTTGCAACTTCTTGGCCTTAAAATCCATTTCTTCCATCAAACCCTCTCAATTGAATATGTATAAGTAATTTGGATGTACCCTAAGAAAAAATATAATATTTAATTTTAAGATTTAGTGCTTGTTTGGGTTAACCTAAAAAAGTGCATTTTTTTTTTGTTATGTATATACATTTATTCGGGTCACATTAATCAACATTTATTAATATCTTCTCTCTACTTTTTTAACAATTTTCTTTACTTTTCTACACATTTTTTTTTAATTTTATAAAAAGTCAAAAAGTACACTTATTTCACTACTAGAAAAGGGGTATATGACACGAAACTTTTTGCTACGGCATACGTTGTCGTCAATTTCCGTTGCCAATGGTCACTTATTGCGACGGTTAATTCTGTCTCAAAAAGAAGGAAGCATCTGTTCAATGGGTTTTGCGACAGCAAATCTGTGGCCGTCGCGAAAACTCATTTTTTGCGACGATTATTCCCTCCCGCCGTAAATATATATTTTTAATTTTTTTTTTTTTTTTTTTTTTGCGATGGGCATCTTTGTGCCGTCGCTAATAGCCAAAAAACAAACCAAAAATTTCCAAATTTCTCAAACGTTGGCGCCTCTGATATTTTCGTTCCTCTCTCTCTCTCGTCCGCCAGCATCAGTTTGTTGATCCACCTTCACCAAGCCGACATCGCCGCCCACTCTCTCTCGATCTCGCCATCGATCTCGGTCAGTACATGGATATCACCTCTCTCAGAGCTTTAGGAGTCTTCAACGTTCAATCGGTACCTCTCAAGGTATTGCAAATCCAAAATTTGTATTTTTACTCGCAGTTTGCACATTTGTTTTCATCTCTCTTTTACTTCATTCGAAACCCTAGAGTTTGAAGGTAATGACTCTCTCTCTTTCTCTCAGTTTGAATTTAAGAATTTTGTATTCGATATTTGTATTATGAATTTGAAATTTATAAAAACCTAGAGCTTGAAGTTAAGGGTTTTCTCTTTGCATTCGAAATTTGTATTACATATTGAAATCCTGTAGAATAATAAACTTGTGTTTTTAATTTCAAAGTTCTCTCTCACTTGCACGCCCACACAAATTAATGATCCTAATTAACTTTGTAGCCTAGTTAATCCAGGGTTGGGTGAATTTGGTTCTATCCCTCATTCTTTCAATTTGTTTGAACTTGGTTTGATATATCAAGACATAAATTTGATGGGAATATTAGAAACTACTAGTTCCTAATACAAGTTTTACTTCTTTCTACTTGATTAAATCTTGTGATTCTGAATCTTAATGTGACTGATAGCTTTGTTATCGTTTCTTGTTCTCTCTCATTTTGATTTTGTTATGTTTCATGTGTGAATTTAATAGGGAAGGAATAATTGCTGCATCTGTGTTTAGGCAACATCTGTCTATATTTTACTTATTAAAAAAAATAAATAGGCAACATGCATCTTTGTTTCCCTGCACGTAGATTATTTGGCCTTCTGTTTTTGCTAAGCTGTGATCCGCTGTTTATGATGCTTAGGATATATCCCTTCTATTTGCTGCTTTTTGCTCTGTGCTCTGGTTAGCTTGGGGCACTAGAGGATGACATGTTCATGGTCTGATGTTATAACTCATTGTATATGTTATCTTATTTTCTGACTTTGGAAAATACATGTGGCACAAATTAGAGTATATTGCTATGTTGTGTTAGCTGATAAAATGTATTATTATTAGTTTTTGGGTTTCAGATACACAAATTAGATAAATGAAAACCGACTGAATCATTTAAAAATGGAAATGAGAAAAACACTTTTTTTTTTTTTTTTTTTTTATAGTTCTTTCATTGGATAAGGGTAGTAGTAGAATTGTCTACTTACAAGAGTTAATTCTAGGAGGTATTCTGCCTAACTAGTAGTAGAACTGCCTCTATATTTATTTTTCATTTGATGGTTGAACCAGAGATTAGTCCGTATTTCTTTTTGGGCATTTGCCTGAATTTGTTTAAAAACTGATTAGGTTTTCATAATAATTAGTGGGAACAACACAAAGGGAAAAGAAAAAACTTAGGCTCTAGTGTTGGGCATTTGCTTGAATTTGTTTAAAAACTTATTAGGTTTTGAATAATTATGTTAATAACATTTTCTTTGCTTCTATATCTAGTGGTGACCACAACTATCTCATTCTTTTTATTTCAAGAGAGAAATGGGGATGCTAAACATCATGATTCAGAGCCGCCAACTCCACATTCACTTATAAAAATGGGTTCAAGGTTAGTTTAATTATTATCATAACTTGCAATTAAGAGCCAAATAGTGTTCCAATTTGCAATTTCTGGGGACCTGTTCTTGTGAGTTTTCTATGTTAGAATCACATTTTAATATTCTTTGGCAAGCATTTCTTTAGTTGAAAACTGCATGCTCACTGCAGACATTGGCAAACACTGATTGAGGCTTCTATTGGCTCATCAATACATCATTCTAATCAAAAAAATTATCATGCTCTGAACAATTTCAAAGAGTCAATTTTATCTTTATGAAGCAGTTACTGCTATTGGGCATCCAGTTTCACTGTATCACAAACAATTTATGCCCTTGAAAACAAAAAAAAAAAAAATGAGAGAAAGATCTAAGGAATAACTCTGATATAACTCTGATTGTGGACATACCTGTCAATGTCCAGTTCATAGTTTTTGCTAGAGTGAAATATCTTATTCAGAAGACACCTCATTTATAATATTTTACCTTTTTAAAATTCTCTTTTGAATGCTTATATAAATTGCTTACTAGAAAAAAGGAAATATATTAATGTATTTACTAAAATTCAATTAATGTCGTTAAAAAAACTTACTCCAGTAACTTGTGTTTATTTTAAATTAACATTTATTTTATTTCTGCTCTATTAGGGCTTCCCCTTGGTATGATGTCATGTAACTTAGGGCTATCGACCCACATTCTCTTTGAACCCCTCCTGCTTCCTGTTGTGCCTTCAACTTGAACTGTCAACCTTCACTTTTCTTTGTCTATGGAGTCATTAGAGCTTTTTTTCTTTGCTCCTGGAAATACTAAAGAAATCATTCAACATCTGCATTGTGTAGGCTTTATGTGGGGCCTTTAATAGTACATTGTTGTCCCAGATTAGTTTTAATGGTGTTGCAATGGTTAAAAAATAGATGATTTTTACTGCTCAAGTACCTTACATTCCCAAATTACGTGCAGAGAGTGTAGTAACATGGAACACCCTGATGGAATGAGCAATTGGGGCAGAGAGTGTAGTACCCTATATGCCCAATGCATTAAGCAATTGGGGCAGAATTCTTCATCTATACAGGAACAAGAGTAATCCTTGAAGCAGTTGCTTGAGCATATTGATACACGTGAAAGTGTTTTCAGTGCTGCTGGATCTCATTCTCAGGCAGTTCCTGTACTCATGTCTCCTCTTCAATCAGTATCACTTGGGGTAAAGATGCAGGCTGCTACTGCTTTCAACTGAAGGAGTAGTGCCAGTACTATGGGAGCAACTACAGAAGGGGCTAAAGGCTGGAAACGTTGTTGATAACTTGCTGATATGAGCTTTAAGAAACCTTTCCAGCAGCACTGAGGGATTGTAGTCTGTAATCTCTGTAATCACAGTGACGATATATGTGCATGCATTGAGAGTGTCGATGTTGTTCCTGCTTTACTATGGCTACTAAAGAATGGTAGCTCAAATGGGAAAGAAATTACCATGAAGACATTGAACCATTTGAAGATCTTATTTTGCTCCAATCTTCGATCTCCTAATCGCATTGAAGATTGATATAAGGATATTGAAAAGTATGGCTTTGAAACAGGTCTTGTCTTGACCTCCCAACCTTGTAGTTTAGCTTTAAACACAGATTATTTGTTGTTGCTTAGGTTAAATGTAACTTCAATTAGCATACCCTCACAATCTCTCTCGCTTTCGCAGACTCTACAAACTCTCTCTACCAGCCCTTACTCTGTTTTTTTTTTTTTTTTTTTTTCATTTTTGTTACTGGAGTTAGTATTCTAGGTAATGTATAATACACGTGTATACATTATATTTCTATTTTTATAGTTTTTTTCAAATATTCTTGTTCTTATTAAAATTCTGGTCTGAAATGCAGGTGGAGTTGAATGCTGTGTAGTGGCTAGTAAATGAGATTTAATTGGAAGCAAATCATTTTCATAGATTGTTTGTTGCTGCCTTTCTAGTTAGTTCCTCTGCTCAATTTATCATTCAATTCAATCTCAAACCTTTCGACTCTCAAACTCAACAAGGTATGGAAAACTACCCATTTCCTCATTCTCTTCTTCATCATTCTTCTTTTAATAGGTTTGATAAATCAGTATTTCTCTGGCAAACACATTTCTAGAATAATATGTAAATGGTCTGAATAAGTGTGTAATAGAAACTCTAATACTTTAATTAGAATAGAACTTAAAATGTAATTCAAAATAGATTATACAAACCGATTTGGAAATTCAATATTATAAAGTGTTTCTTATCTATATGTAATTTAATTGTTGTTAGCAGACATTGGATTGCAAAAATATTTTCAATAATGGATTCGTATTTAAATATAATGATTTTATTGTATAATATGGCACTAGTTTGTTTAACCAATCTTAATAATTAATATTTACACATTGTGATATTGATCTTATAAGTTTGTCTGGCATTACCAATCACAGCAAAATAGTGAGAACCGGTTGATACACTAAAATGCTCAAACGGCTCTAGATGTTAACGAAACTTGACACACACGACTAACTAGGCACAAATGACTTGTAGGAAAAGACAGGGCTCAAAACCGATTCTCAATTTTGAATCTAGAGTCTAGTTTCCGTTTGTGAAAACTTATCCTTTAAAAACTCTTTTTGGAACTGGTTGACAGACAAATGGCTAAACGGCGTCGGATGTCAACAAAACTTCACACACTTGAATAACTAGGCATAAATTACTTGTAAGAAAAGAAGGGACTCAAAACCGATTCCCGATTTTAAATCAAGAGCCTAATTTCTGGTTGTGAAAACTTGTCATTTAGAAACTCTTTTTTCCAAACCGGTTGACTCATTAAAATGCTCAAACGGCGTCGGATGTCAACGAAATTTGACACACACGACTAACTAGGCACAAATGATTTGTAGGAGAAGACAGAACTCGAAACCGATTCTTGGTTTTGAATCTAGAGCCCAATTTCTGTTTATGAAAGCTTGTTCTTTAAAAACTCCTTTTCAAACCGGTTGACTCACTAAAATGCTCACATGACATCCGATGTCAATGAAACTTGACACACACGACTAAATAGTCACAAATGACTTGTAGGAGAAGACAGAACTCAAAACTGATTCTCGGTTTTGAATCTAGAGCCTAATTTCGTTTATGAAAATTTATTCCTCACAAACTCTTTTTCGAACTGGTTGACATACTAAAATGCTCAAATGGGTTCGGATGTCAATGAAACTTGACACGCACAACATACTAGGCACACGTCACTTGTAGGAGAAGATGGGACTCGAAACCAATTCCTGGTTTTGAATCTAGAGCCTAATTTCTGTTTACGAAAACTTATTCTTTAGAAACTTTTTTCCGAACCAGTTGACTCACTAAAATGGTCAAATGGTGTCGGATGTCAACAAAACTTGTTCTTGAGTACGTGATGATATCTTCGCATGTCGATATTGCAGCTTACAATCTTTTTTGTATTTATTTATTTTTTGAAATAAATATCAAACGTTTTACATTTTCTGTAAACTTGAAATTAATTATATTGTAAATGATGTTTTTTGTGTGTTTCTTTTTGCAGATGCAACCCCTTTTGAATACGTGATGATATTTCGCATATTGATATTGGAGCTTACCATTGATATTAAAACAAACTATAATAGATATGTTTTTTTTATTTGTATTGTCGATACTTTTGTTTTGCTTTAGATACAAAATTTATGTTCTTGAATATCAAAAATTATTAGTATTGTTGGAGGATGCTTTATATATTTTTATAAAGAATATTTGATTGACAATTGTTACAAGATACATATATATATATACGTATGATTTTGTGAATGTGAATGTTGATGTGTGTGGATGTGAATGTCGATGTATTTTATTTTAGAAAATATTAATAATTTGTACAGGGAATGAATTAATAAAGTATATATTGATTTTATGAAAATAATTTTATTGCGACAATAATAACCGTCGCTAATGTAATCATCATTTCCTTACATTTTATTAGCGACGGGTTAACCAGTAGCATATACATATTAGTTTAAATCTTTAGTGACGGTTAAACTGTCGCAAATATGGTATTAATTTAATTCTACTTTTTTGCGACGTTTTAAACTGTCGCTAATAATACTTTTCGTGACGTCAAATACCGTCCCTAAAAAAGTTTTGGCGATGGCAACTAACATCGTCACTAAAAGTGAAGTTTTTTACCCTTTTTTGTGTCGAGTTAAACCGTCGCAAAAACCATTGATTAGTCGTCGCCATAAGAAAGCGACGGTTTGTAACCGTCGCAAATACTTTTTGTCATGCCCCCTTCCACCACTCCCCATTTCCCGTCGCTACTCTGTCGCAAAAAGTTTTTTGCGACGATATATGGACCTTTTGCGACGTTTGAGACCGTCGCAAAAACTTTGATTTTTAGTGGTGTTTAAAACATCCCAAACCACCCCTTAATATGTATTGTCCTTATTAGTAAATTTACATTAGAATATAATAGGAACTAAACTTTCAAAATTTTAATTAGATATACTAAGAGGGCTGCTATTAGCACTTATCTAATTTCTTTGAACCCTCCATTTCTTTGAACCCCTACCCTAAATCCTAAATTTTAATAAAATTTCTTTAAACACTCCACTTAATATCAATTTTATCAATATTCATAATATTATCACACCCAAGTGCACACCGACCCAATTTTGCACACCCTCTTTTCTTCTTCTCTCAATAAACGATGAACGATTGAGAGACGATTGAAAATAGCAAACGATTGAGAGATGAATCGAGTGTCCCTCTCTTCTCATTCTCTCATAAACGATGGCCTCTTTCTCATTGTCATCGTGAACGACGGTATCTTAGTCGGAAATCTCTTCGACGGTCTCTTTCTTCTTCTCTCAGGTAGCCTCCAACTCCCTATCACATATTATTATTTTTGTTTATTTCAGGGTAAAACCATTAATACAGGGGGTTTTAGAGGGAAAAGCCCTCAAAAAAAATAGAAATAGGGGGAAAATCCTACAAAATGGAATCGTTCAGCATTCCAGTGTCAAACAAAATGTTTATATTCAGCACTGTATTATTGAACTAAATATCTTAACAGTCAGCAAATCGGTACTGAATTGAAAATGACCTAGAATCGTAAATGCAAGATAGATAAACTTACCAATGCAACGCCAACCTCATCAAAGTTGTTGTCATCGTTCTCCATTGCTCTATAAGTATCAACGAATGGTGAAAACGACCACAAATGTAGAAACTCAGAGTTTATAATAGAATTGTTTGCAACGTTAATTGATTTGGAACACCGAACACATTTGAAACTACCGAACAAAACGTTATTGATTAGTTGGTTTCAAATATTTTTCATTGAAGATGAATACGTGGGTTTAGGATAGTGATGAAGAAGAATATGATTAGGGTTTAGGTTGGTAAGGAATACGAGATGTGGATGGAGGTGGGTGTATAATATTGTAGAGTGTCATTCTGATTGTTTTCATTTGGTGGGTGGGTGTTCCATTAAAAGTTGTCCTTTAATATAATTTTATTTCAGGGTATAATTGTAATTATAAAAAAAAGTGAGAATTGAAGAGTCCAAAAAAATTAGATAGGTACTAATAACAGTACTCTATACTAAGTTACTATTTGAATACAAATTAAATCACCCTAGTGTTTCCACAGTTTTGAGTTTTTAGGCTCTCTCTTTGCAGGCCCACATTGCTTCGCCCAAATAATCAAGGTTTGAATTCAATCATTTAAAGAAGGGGAAAAAATGACACGTGTCGGTGAATTTTGAATAGGGATTGGAGCACCAACAATATGATGACTGTTTGGGCTTGCCATTTAATTTTTTAATTACAAATATTGTAAACACCAATTTGAATTAGGGAAAATTACTCTAAGGTCCTTCTCCTATTTTTAGTAATGGAAGAGATCCACAATATTATTTTGTGATTGGTAAAGTCCCTCAACCCCACACCTTTATATCATAGAGAAATGTGACTCTCACAACCATGGCACTCAATCTCCGATAGAGATAGACCGGTGTTTCTCTTAACGAGAACAATACAGGGAGGAAGCCATAAAAGGTGGAGATTGGTCATCCATGGCGAGCGTGCGCATCATCCTCTGCAACTACTCAGCAACCACTACTCCCACTCTCCATTTTCGAACCCCCAAATCAACATTAACCCCACTCCAACAACTTGTACTCAATTCTCCCTCCATACCCATATCGCTTTGGAAGACGACCGGAGGCTTATCTGTGGTGACCCGAGTAGGTCCCGACACTGGCACCTACATTTTTGCATTCGTCCTCCCTCTCTCTCTCTTCTCGTCGTCACTGTCTTCACTACCTCCCGAATTGCCAATAAGCTCGACCGCGATTTTTCCATGAGGTTTTTTATTCTTTTTCTTCTTCTTCTTCCTACCCATTTCATATCCTTTTTTGTGTGTGTTTGTTTCAACAATTAGAATGTTCTACTTGGTTTTTTGTTAAATGGTTCAAATAAATTTTGAATACTTTGGTTGATTTAATGGTCAATTGACGAGTGTCGCTATGCTGTTGATTAAATGGTCATCAGTTTGTGCCATTTGCAGAACAGAGGATGAATCTTTAAATCACATATGTTACATTGCTCATTTGTTTGGAAACTCTGGTCTAGCATCATCAAATGGTGGGGAGTGCAATGGGCTGTACCAAGTACAGTGGAAAGCTTGCTTCATTGGTGGAGTGGATGGAAGTTTAAAAAAGAGGAACTACAAAAATAGAAAGCTATACTAGCAGCAACTTTTTGGTCTATGTGGAAACACAAAAATGAAGTTATTTTCAATGAGGTCCAGCCCAATCTTGAAGAACTTTGCGACCTCATCAAGGTAAGAGTGGCCATGTGGATGAAGTCAAATCTAGTGGGAAGAGATTATTTAATTAACCAGTTTATATCAAATTTGGAGAGTGGGAAGTCTAGAGAAATTTGAAGAGAATTTCTCTGGAGAGTGGGGTGTCCAGAGAAATTTGGAGAGAATTTCTTTGGGCCATTGTAATGGTGAATTTCTCTGGTTTGAACCAGAATATCTAGCATTGTATACACCTTAGAACCATACAAGCCTGCGAACATAATGACTCTTGTACTTAGCTTATAGAAACCATATATTGTAATAAGCAAGGCATATTTGGCTATTATAGATTCTTCTTACCATAACATGTATGGGAACTCACTGAAAAAGGTAATTTGTTCTTAATGTCATCACCGTCTCTTTTTATCGGAAATTCTTGTTATGATTTTTAACAAATTGAGATAATTACAAGCTACAATGAGTGAAACTTCAGGAGAATTTGAGCTTGCCCTTTTGACAATCCCACAGTGTGCACATAATCTTGCAAAGTACTTTGCAAAGGTATTCATCCAATCTTAAGTTTTTCTTTTCTTATTAATGTAAATAGGACTTCTTAGGATGCATATATATATGGCTGCTGTATGTAGTAGTTTTAGGGACTAGACTATTATTTGAGTCCTGAACAACTGGTTTTTGAGATATTGACTTGGGATTGTGACTTCCCAATTTCTTTACTTCTATGCAACGCCACTAGTGCATAATGTTTTCTCAATTTCTCTGGTTTGAACATAATTTCTCTAGAACCAAAATTTCTCTAGAGAGAATTTCTCTAGTTTGGACAAAATTTCTCTAGAACCAGAATTTCTCTGGTTTGGACAGAATTTCTCTGGAACCAGAATTTTTCTGGTTTGAACAGAATTTCTCTAGAACCAAAATTTCTCTGTGGAAGTCCAGAGAATTTCTCTGGATTGATTCGAGGGACCTTAGACATTATGAAAATATTGAAGGTCTTTTATGCTATAAAATCTTAATACTAGGGACCCTAAAAAAAAATCCCTTTTGAATTACTACCTCCGTCCCAAAATAATGATTCTTTTTAGAAAATCTAATTTTTTTTGGTAATATAATTATTACACTTTAAAAAAATTAATTTTCTAAAATTACCCTTTGATAGTACATTTGTTAAGGAATATCAATGTCATAATTGTACTTTTTATGTTAATGAATTTAAAAGAAGGGCAAAATATGAAATTTATATTATTTTTGTACTTAATTTTTGAAAATGGACTAATATTTTGGGACAATAAAAAATGGAATAAAGGACTAATATTTTGAGATGGAGCGAATAGATAATTCCAATTTGAAAAAAAGGACACGTGTCGGTGAATTGTGGGTCCCAGGTAGGTATTAACGAACTTATATCTATCTATCTATCTATCTATATATATATATATGTATATTATATAAGGAAAATGGTGTTTTAGTGAGGAGCCTTGTGAGAATTGCAATATCTTATACTAATTTTCTTGATTTTCTTAATTTTAAACAATTAAGAAAATCTTCATTGGTTAGCTTTTACTTGATAATCCCACATTGAAAAAGAAGAAAATAAATGAATTATTTTACTCATATAAAGTGAATCTTATACTCCCATCCCATTTAATATTGTAGTGTTGTGCATGTTTTAATTCAATATAGTTTAAATTTTGAAAGTTTTAATTAATTAATTATGTCCTAGCCGATTAGGCTAAATCATTTTTTATTTGATTGATTTGTTGGTTTAACCGTGATTTTAGCGGTTTTATTAAAATATATTGATTAGATTTGTTTGATTTTAAATAAATTAAAGATTGATCTAATTAAAGATCGAAAGACTAAGATTGCTTTATTAGAAATAAACTTTCCGTCCAAATAATTATTAACTTTTATTTTATAATCCCATATCAGAAAAAGAAAAAAAAGAAAAAAAAAGCGAGTTGTTTCACTTATATAAAATGAATCTTAATAGTGTAGTATTGTGTATACTTCAATTCAAGATAATTTAAATTTTAAAATTATTTGACATTTAAAAGTTTTAATTAATTAATTTTTGTATAAATTGGTTGGTCATTTGACCTAACCAATTAGGCTGAACCATTTTGGGTTTTGACCAATTCGCTGGTTTAATCGCGATTTCTCGTACTGATTTTATTAATTTTAAACAATTAAAAAAATTTCCATTGGCTAACTTCTATTTAACCATATAAAAATAAAACTCTAATTAGTTTATGATTTATTTTATAATCCCACATCGGGAGAAGAAGAAAAAACAAAGTTTGTTTCACTATCTATCTATATATTATATAAGAAAAAAGGGGGTTTTTTTTTATAGAGAAGCCTTCTAGGAGTTTCAAACCCTTATTCTAAAATTATTGAATTTCTTAATTTTAAACAATTAAAAAAAAAATTTCGTTGGCTACCTTCCATTTACCTTTTATTTTATAATCCCGCATTGGAAAAAAATAAAAAGAAAAGTGAATAATTTCACTTACATAAAGTGAATCTTATGCTCCCATTTATATAAACAAAAGGAAATTTTTAGTGAGAAACCCTATAATCAAAATATCACACTCATTTTTTTGATTTTCTTAATTTTAAACAATTAAGAAAATCTCTATTGGCTAGCCTCCATTTAACTTTTATTTTACAATCCCACATAGACGTTCTGATTTTAAAAATAATTTTGTATGATATTTTGAAACTCTCATAATATTGAATTTTAAAATAATTACAATCGCATATCGAGAAAAGAAAGAAAAAGTGAGTTGTTTCACTTATATAAAGTGTTACAATCCCACATCGAGAAAAGAAAGAAAAGTGAGTTGTTTCACTTATATAAAGTGTTACAATCCCACATCGAGAAAAGAAAGAAAAGTGAGTTGTTTCACTTATATGAAGTGAATCTTATGAAGGGGTTTTGAGCGAGAAGCCTGCTAGAAGTTCCAAACTCTCATTTTAAAATTATTGAATTTTTTTAATTTTAAACAATTAAGAAAATTCTCATTGGCTAGCTTCCGTTTACCTTTTATTTTATAATCTCAAATCGGGAAAAAAAGGAAAAAGTGAATTGTTTCATTTACATAAAGTGAATCTGATACTCCAATTTATATAAATTATTGAATTTTCTTAATTTTAAACAATTAAGAAAATCCACATTGGTTAGCTTCCATTTAACTTTTATTTTACAATCCCACATTGGGAAAAGAAGGAAAAAGTGAATTGTTTCACTTATATAAAGTGAATCTTATGCTCCCATTTATATAAGTAAAAGAAGATTTTAGCGAGAAACCCTATAACCAATACCATTTTTTTTATTTTCTTAATTTTAAACAAAATTTTTTTTAGAAGCCCTATAAGTGAGTTGTTTCACTTATATAAAGTGTTACAATCCCATATCAGGAAAAGAAAGAAAAAATGAGTTGTTTCACTTATATAAAGTGAATGTTATAAAGGGGTTTTGAGGGAGAAGCCTTCTAGAAACTCCAAACCCTCATTCTAAAATTATTGAATTTTCTTAATTTTAAACAATTAAAAAAATTCTCAATACTTCATTTACATAAAGTGAATCTTATGCTCCAATTTATATAAATTATTGAATTTTCTTAATTTTAAACAATTAAGAAAATCTCCATTGGTTAGCTTCTATTTAACTTTTATTTTACAATCCCATATCGGGAAAAGAAGGAAAAAGTGAATTGTTTCACTTATATAAAGTGAATTTTATGCTCCCATTTATATAAGTAAAAGAAGTTTTTTAGTGAGAAGTCCTATAATCAATATCAATTTTTTTTGATTTTCTTAATTTTAGACAATTAAGAAAATCTCCATTGGTTAGCTTCCATTTAACTTTTATTTTACAATCCCACATAAACGTTTTGATTTTAAAAATAATTTTGTATGAGATTTTGAAACTCTCATAATATTTAACTTTAAAATAATTACAATCCCATATCGAGAAAAAAAGAAAGAAAAAGTGAGTTGTTTCACTTATATAAAGTGAATCCTCTCATTTTATATTATAGTATTGTATATGTTTCAGTTCAAGATGGTTTAAATTTTAAAATGAAATTTAAAGGTTTTAATCAATTAATTTTGTTGTAAATTGGTTGGTCTTTTGACTTAGTCGATTAAGCTGAATCGATTTCGATTTGACTGATTCACTGGTTTAACCATGATTTTAGCTGTTTTATGAAAATATATTGCTTAGATTTGTCTGATTTGAAATAATTTAAGATTGACCTTATTAAAAATTGAACGACTAAGATTGCTTGATTAGAAATAAACTTCCCGACTAAACAACTGTTAACTTTTATTTTACAATCCCACATCCGGAAAAGGAGGAAAAATGAGTTCTTTCACTATATAAACATTATGCTCCTATTTAATATTGTAGTGTTGTGTATGTTTCAGTTTAAGACAGTTTAAATTTTAAAATTAAAATAAAATTTTTAATTTTTAATTAATTAATTTTTGTGTAAGTTGGTTGGTTCTTTAACCTAGTCGATAGGGTGAATCGTTTTCGGTTTGGCTGATTCGCTGGTTTAACTGTAATTTTACCAGTTTTGTCAAAATATATTGGTTAAATTTGTTTGATTCAAAATAAATTAAAGATTGACCTAATTAAATATTAAACGGCTAAGATTGCTTGATTCCAAATAAACTTCCCGCCCAAACAATTGTTTACTTTTAAACAATTAAGAAAATTCACATTGGTTAGCTTTTATTTAACTTTTATTTCATAATCACACATAGAGAAAAGTGCAAAAAAGTGAAGTGAATTTTTTCACTTACATAAAGTGAATCTTATACTCCCATTTATATAAGCAAAATGAAATTTTTAGTAAGAAGCCTTATAATCAATATCTCATACTAATTTTTTTGATTTTCTTAATTTTAAACAATTAAGAAAATCTTGATTGGCTAGCTTTTATTTAACTTTTATTTTACAATCCCACATTGAGGTTTTGATTTTAAAAATAATTTTGTATGGGATTTTAAAACTCTCATAATATCTCTCCTTAAAAGTATTCTTTTATAAAATATATAGATATATCGATAATCTTAATGTCACACTTACTGCTCCTTAATACAAAAATTATGAGATACTTATAATAATTTTAAATTTGTATTTAAAACTTATAAATTATGAGATAGATTATTATAATTTTAAATTTATATTGTGTCGATTTTATATTTAAATTAATAGATTGTTTTTCATATTTAGTGACAGTTTAAATTTTAATAAAATAAAATTTAAAAATTTTAATTAATTAATTTTTGTATAAGCTGGTTGGTCTTTTGACCTAACTGATTAAGCTAAACCATTTTTCGTTTGAATGATTTGCTGGTTTAACCGTATTTTTAGCGGTTTTACATGTTACGATTACTCATTAAGTTTTTAAAATTTCTTTAATTATTTCCTTTTCAAAAATCGATATGATAACTTTTTAAAATTCATATATTTTTATTCTAAAATAGTGAAGTATTAGAATTACGTTATTTTTTTTTATAACAAAGCATAATTTTAATTATTAATTGTCAATACAACAATTTTAATCTATCTATACTATATATTATAGTAAATGAACATTTGAAAGAAACCCTTAAACTTATATATAAAATTTTATTTACGTGAGAAAAAATATAAAAAAATTAAATATAATTATCATATTTTTAATTAATAATATATTATTTTGTTCTGTGCATAGCACGTCTGATATACTAGTATCTATCTATACTATATATTAAGCAAAATGGGTTTTTTAACCTCAAGCCTTGTGGGAGATCCAATCTCCCAATCTAAATTTCCTGATTTTTTGATTTAAAAAAAAAAAAACTTAGCATTTATTAACTTCTCCCAACCCCCAAGTCTTACCCTCATAATAACACTTTAATGCATTAAGAACAACCATAAAAAAAATTCTTTAAAATCCAACACATACGAATTCCTTGAAAAATCCCAACATATATGATTATTATCCCTCATAATAACACTTTAATGCATTAAGAACAAGCATAAAAAAAATTTCTTGAAAAGTCCAACACATATGATTATTATCAAAATATTAAACTTTAATATAATATAATAAAAAAATGGACATTTAATTCCTTGAAAAGTCTAACACATATGATTATTATCAAAATATTAAACTTTAATATAATATAAAAAAAGGAAAAAAAGAAGGCATTTAAAAAAAAGAAAGAAGACATTTAAAAATCTTCACATATATAGATAATTGTAAACACAATCCGTGCATAGCACGGGTGATATGCTAGTATTATATAAGGAAAATGGAGTTTCTAGTGAGAAGACTTGTGAGAGCTCCAAAGTCTCATTCCACAATTTTTAATATTTGTGATTTTAAAAATATTTAAAAATAATTCTATTGGCTAACAAAGTAATTATAGATTAAAAAATAAATAAAAAACCACCTAAAATTTTGAATTACAAGTTCTTAAAATCTCTCTTCCCAATATTTCTCCCTTCCTAAATCTCATCTTATAACAAAATAACTATACAATAAAAAAATATTATACATTAAAAAAAAAAAAAATCTCATCTCACAACAAAGTAATTATATATATTGTAATGACTCAGATTCTAATTCATTTTGGATTGGTGTAAATTAGTACCCGTCACCTTAAAACTTGTATGGTTGTCAGACTCTTGACATTGATGGGTTGGCAAGTGAACTCTAAATATTATAATTGAGGATCCTTGGGGGATGTTTGGAACCTTGATTGAAGCCTTAACAAGGTATTTAGGCAAGATTAGCTCAAAAGCCCCAAATTTGAGTTTTCGTTTTCGTTTTTGACCAACCTTCACTCTTTAGCTCTTTTCTCCGTCCATACTTTGAATTTGAATGTTAGGCTAGAGCCATTGGAAAGCTTGTTTTCGAGGCTTCGATTTGGATACAAGAACGACCTAAAACGGAGTCCGAACGAGAGAGTTATACCTGTTTGAATTTTTAGTGCCTCTGCTGGTTTTTTATAGGGTCAACACCAGTCTGGGAAGGGTCGACCCTCTTATATTGCAGAATCTGTGTATTAGTTGCTGGAAATTAGGGTCGACCCCCTCCTGTCTAAGGGTCGACCCCCTTTGCTTGTGCCAGATTGTCTTTTCTACCTAAAGGGTCGACACTTCTGCCTGAAGGGTCGACCCCTGCGTGTTATTTCCAAAATTTTTGAGTCTGAATGAGCCCTACTTTGGGGGTTTTGGACTTATTCTTTGCAATGACCTCAGGGCTACTTTTCTACTATTATAAATAGATCCAACACTCTTCTCTCTCATGATTTTCTCCCTCCTCTTTCCTCTCAAATCGTGAGCCTCTCTCCTCTCTCTCTAAACCCAACTTTTTCCCAGTTAGATAGCTAGATCTACTCAACTAGAAGCATCTTCACACCTAGGTCCCTTGAGGAAGGTTGGAGAGCATGTCAAGGGCTTTCTTTTGATCCAAGGACTTCGAGATTTCATCAAACTTTGGGTTTCTCCGAGTTTTCTTTTCATTTCTTTGAGGTAGGGATACTTTTATCCTAGTATTTCTTTATTTTGAAGAGATTTCATGGTATTGTTGTGACTTATAAGCTAATTTGAGGATCTTGTTGGATTAAACCCATGTTTTATACAAATAAATCATTTTGCTTGACTTTTGCTTGAAATTTCTTCACTCTTTTACTAAAAACATATATATAAATGTTGTTAAAACCTATATCTATGATGAAGGAGAGAAACCCCCAAATTTGGTAAAACCCTAACTTTTCAATTTGAATAGAAAACACTAAATTGAGTGGAATTTCCTTTGATTCATGGAATATTATGCAATTAAGAGATGAAAGATGTGGATGTTGATATGGTAAAGGAATTGTGACTTGAATGTTATTATTCTTTGAATATTATGTGGTGTTTCATCTATTGTGATGATGGATGTTTGTTGATGGAATTAAAATGAGATGGAATTGTTAATTGTGCATGAGTCTGGGTAAGAGTCGATTTTGGAAGTGTGGTGTTATGTTGGTACCCGTGCGGGGAGTTTAAAAGATGCCCAAATGCCCTGTCTAGGCTTATCGCTGGACGAATGTGGGAAAAATGTTTTTGGGTGTCCACACAGTCCTGCCATATAATAGCCGGCGAAAGTGGAAAAACGGATGGTTTTCTTGGGTGCCCACTTCCTGCCGCATAATAGCCAGCAAATGTGGGGGATGGTTTTTGAAACTAAAGCAACTTGTGTTGGACTCTTACATGGGACTCATGGTTTGTTTTCCATTGATGTGATTGTTTAATTGTTGTGTTGTAAAGGTGTGAAATGTAATGGTCCATGCTTAATCGTTATGTATTTACATAATTAATGAAGATTACATGTGTTCATAACTACTTATTATGTTTTGTCTCAAGGGTGCCATAAATTTATTCGAATGATTAAATACTTGGTTAATGTATTCCTACTGGGCATATAGCTCACCCCTATTCTATTTTTCAGGAAATAATGTTGTACAGCTACAGTGGTGACTTGAAGTAAGCGGTTTTGGGATTGATAGTTGAGAGTATTTTGCTATAAAGACTTAGGGCTTGTTTGGTTTGTTTTTGGGAGAGTTGTTTTTGAAAAAAAATTTGGGGGGAGAGTTTAGAAATTTTTTTGGTTTGTTTGGTTGTATATTTTGGGAGAGTTGTTTTTTTGTGAGTTTGGGATGATTTGATATTTTGAGAGAATTTGAGTAGATGTGTGTGAGAGAAAAAGTGATTGAGAAGGAGAGATGAGAGAGAAAAAGTGATTTTGGAATTTTTTTGAGAAAAACTCAAGCCAAACAATTTTTTAGAATTTTTTTTCTAAAACTCATCTCCCAAATGCAAACCAAACATACCCTTAGAGTTTTGTAATAGGGCTGTTAGACTTATTTTGTTGTTATCTTGTACACCTATGGGGTTCTTTTATTGTAATCGTCATCTTGTTTGTAGAACATGGAGTTGGGTATAAGATTTTAAGGACATGTAAATAGAGAAGTTATAAATTTTAATTCTTAGTTTAGTGAAAAGGATGGCTTTGGGGTGTGTTGTTATATTGGTTGTGATGGATTCATGTATGAAATAACAGGTCGTTACAAATGGTATGAGAGCATTAGGTTCGAATACCTTAGGCTCGTGGGAAGTGACTTTTGTCACAATGGGATTCCTAGGCTAGGATGAGATGTTTACGTGTCTTGTGTACCTTATGTATATATGTGGTTATATGTGTATAGGGTTAACTTCTGAGATATAGCTTTTATCCGTTGCACTCATCGAGATCCTTTTGAAAAGGCATCTGATAAATGCTTTTTCCACTTAGAGGTCCTTGATTGCCAGGGAACTGGCTAGTATCTTAGGAGGGTAGCCTGTACGTGCTTTATGTGATTGAATGATAATGTGGATGGTCTTATGTAAAAGTAGATATTTGTGTAAATGCTTGTTTGGATGGTGTATAGAGCATGAAAATCTTGAGTGGAGAACCTTGGTGTGTCACATGGGTTAGGTGTTAGCATTGGTCGTGAGTTGGCATAGGTTTGCCCTAGTGGTGGTTGGCATGTCTTGAGAGGCAGTAATACTTTTGAATCCTTTGTGGCAGTGTAAGTGGTTATGACACGGTAGGGATTATGGTGGGTGAACATTATACCTTAAAAAAAATAAAAATAAAAATCTCATCTCATAACAAAGCAATTATATATTTATAAAAAAAAAATTATAGATTAAAAAGAACGTAAAACCACAATTGCTATTTTTTATAATTTTAAAAATATTTAAAAATAGTACTATTGGCTAACAAAGTAACTATAGATTAAAAAAAAAAAACTAAAATTGCTAATTTTTGTAATTTAAAAAATAATACTATTGGCTAACAAAGTAATTATAGATTTAAAAAAATAATAATAATTGAATTACAAGTTCCAAAAATCTCTTCCATAATATTTTGGGGATTTTTTTTTTGAGGTCCCTAGTATTAAGATTTTATAGCATAAAGGATACCCAATATTTTCATAATATCTAAGGTCCCTCAACATCGATCCAGAGAAAATTCGACTCAAGAATTTCTCTGAACTCCAGAGAATAGAGAAATTCTGGGAATTTCTTTGGACTTCCCAGAGATTTTCTCTCCAGAGAAATTCTCTTTCTCTGCACTTTCCAGAGAATTTCTCTGGACCTCCTAGAGATTTTCTCTCCCCAAAGAATTTCTCTATATTTTGGACTAATTTTCTCTGGTTTGCTCATAATTTTCTCTGTATCTTTTATCAAACCAGAGAAAATTGAACAACCACCATTTTCATTTTGACCAATTTTCTCTGAACTGTAAAACATTCAGACAACAACAACCCAGAGAAAATTGAACAAACACCATTTTCATTTTGACCAATTTTCTCGGGACTATAAGACATTCAAAACACCAAAAGTAATGGATATCATAACACAACATTTAACTAGACCAATAAATTTCACCAACAATGGGATGAAGTTCATGGCTTGCTTCTTAATGATGATCATATCATAAATGTTACTCACAAAAAGCTTAAAACCCTCATCAAATCTATAACGATCCCGGTTGTCCCTTTGCTGTTCAGTTGTATTCCGGACTCGGTTCCGTGAAGTTGATAGTGGTAATTGTCTTGTTTACGCCCTTTACTCTTTGTGTTTGGGTTTTGGGGATGTTTTGGGCAGGTGTGTTACCGGTTGATTGAGCCTTAGTCTCAATTCTAGTCGCCCATGTTTTTGGTGTTGCGCTCGAGCGGGTTATTCTACGCTCGAGCGAAGTTTGGTTTTTGGTTGTCCGCTCAAGCGGGCCTTCTTGCGCTCGAGCGGGGTTTACACACTCCCAGTATTTCGTGTTCCTGCAAAACTTTTGCAGGTGTACTTTCTACACTCGAGCGGGTTTTCTGCGCTCGAGCGGGTCGCGCTCGAGCGGGCTTGTTGGCGCTCGAGTGGGTAGTACTTTTTGGGTGTAAGTTCTGGGAAGGGGAAATCCACGCTCGAGCGGACTGGTTTTCGCGCTCGAGCGGATGTGCTTTATTCCTGTGTCTTGGCGCTCGAGCGGGCTTTCTTGCGCTCGAGCGGACCTAGTCTTTTGTTCTTGACGCTCGAGCATTGTGTTCTCCGCTCGAGCGGAAATGTCGTATATCAGTTGGCAGCTGGGCATTTTAAAATCACTTTTTACATTCACACTCTCTCTCTTACTTTCTAAAAAGCCATTTTTGAGAGCTCCTCTCTCTAGAAACTCCCTTCTCTCTAGGGTTTGATCTAGTTAGAGTGCTTCCTTTCCTTCGGCCTTTGTAAAAGTTGTGTTGATCGTCGAGGGCTTCGTTTTGATCCGTGGATCTTGGTGTTTGGAGCATTTTGATTTTCTTCATCTTCTTCCTTGGGCTCCGAAATTTGAGGTAGGGATTCCTACTCACTCTTATGGGTTGTAACCTAGATTATTGAGCATTTGGTTAAATGGTTTGATTTTGGGATCTAGGGTTTCGAAATGTGTAATAGGGGTTTTTGTCATTTTGGTTCTTAAATATGTATTTTGGGTTTCAAAATGGTGTTATTGTTGTTGGTTGTTGATTTATGGACCATAGGGTTCTTGTTGGAAAAAGGGTAGAAAACCCTAAGTTGTAGTATAAATTAATTGATATAATTAATTTGGAAAAAATGTTGTTGTTTTGAATTTGAGATGGAAATAATGAAATTGGCTCATTATATTGTAAAATGGTGGAGTTGGATTTATTAATCGCTCACTTTTGAAAACATTGATATTTTATCTGTTGGAGCTTTTATTATCTGTTTAGAAATAATTGCTTGGGTTACCGGTGGAGGGTAGTTTTGATTGTTGTAGACAATGCATGATGATTAGGCAAACTAAAACTAATCAATTGGATATGTCATAGAGTATGACGGTTGATAGAATACATTAACGTTATGTATTGATTGATTGTGTATATGACCTATGTGTATATACGTTGTGTGTGTGAGAGAAGATAGGAGATGTACTCCACGGTTTAGGGGAAGATAGGGGATGGACCTCTAAACCGGATGTTGTTTGGGAGGAGATAGGGGATGGACTCCACTGATACAGCTCATATGCTTGTCAGTTAAAGTGTTGATATAGCTCATATGCTTATCTTTGGAAGTGTTGATATAGCTAATATGCTTATCTGTTGAAATGTGGATACAGCTTGTATGCTTATCTGTTGAGATGTTGGTACACTAGTATGTTTATCTATTGTAAAATGGGAAGCGTTCAATATGAGTCACTGTCTCATATAAGCGGTTGGCCAGGTTCTCAGCCGTTGATGTAAATTGAGAAAATGATGAGAAATGGAAAATGAAATGAAACATGAACATTGTGGTCATGTAATGGAAATGGGTTATGAATTGATTTATGGTAATCGAACATTTATCAATTGCTAATGTCTTAGTTACTGCTCATATTGTATTTAGCATACCTCTACTGGGCGTTAGCTCACCCTATATGGGACATTATTTTCAGGTACAGGTAGTATGCCACCTCCAAGGACTTAGCTTGGAAGGATATGGGAGTTAAAGACTCTTTTTGATTATTTTGTTATATTACATGTACATCAAGCCACGGGCTTATTTTGTATAGAGTTAGTACTCTTCTTTTGTGTAACCAAGTGTTAACTTGGAAAGCTGTAAGCCTAAAGGGCACTTGCTTTTGTTGTTAATATGTAATACTGTTGTAAGAATTACTCTGATGAATGAAAAGGTGTTGATTTCTTTATACCATTGCATGTCTGAAATGATGGGATTTATGTATTATTTTGAGGGCGTTACAAAATCCAAAAAACTTGAATTCTTTGGGAATTCTAGAAATTCTTTGGGTTCAAACCAGAGAAAATTCAAAGCATTTAATTTTCTTTGAATTTCTCTGGTTTGAACTCAGAGAAATTTGAGTTTTCTTTGGTTTGAATTAGAGAAATTTGAATTTTCTCTGGTTTTATGTCTACAATTCAATCTACATTTCAAGAGATTAAAATGCAGGAAAGGGACTCTATAGATAGCTACATTGAAGAAAAACTTCAATTTTCAAAATTAAAATAGAAGATAATATAAAGAGAATGGAAGAGAAATTCTTCCCAGACTCACATACCAGCAAGCTTTAGTCTCTGGGTATTCGAGGTTTGAAAACAGTGGCAAATCAGACTCATGATTAGCTATATATGAATCCCCAAAACCATTAGAATTAGGTGAGGACAGATATACCCTAGAAAATATGCAGATGAGTACAACAAAAATTTATTGAATTCATTCAGAGAAAATGATAGAAATTTCCCAAAAAAATTGCAGAAATTCTGAATCAATGTCAACAATATAGCATATTCAAACAATGAAATCGAAACGCATTGATGAAAATATAACAAAAATTAATAGAAATTATACAACTTAAACGAAAAGTATTAGTATTATACTTGTCAAGAGCCTCTTTAAGTTCAGAAGTGGCATCTTTGGCTTCTTCAAGAGTTGGCACACCACCAAATTCAAGTCTCAGCATCGGCTCATTGGAATTTACGATCGTTTCTTCAACTCTGTTGGCGAACTCCCAGTCGTTGAGCTCCCAACACAGTCTTTGCGACTTAGCGTCGATCAGATTGTTCAGAGAATCTCTCAAGACGTTTTGATTCACCTCTTTGGAAGAAGCAATGATAGATGAGATAGAACGACTGGCTCTGTGAGTGACTAAGGTAACTTGATGTTCCGCTGGAGATACCGATGGGACGCCGTGAAGACTGTCGTTCACGACGGTGATTCTGGCTACCTTTGCTGCCGCTTTCATGGCTCCGCCACCTCCCATGGTTGCAATTGATCAAAACCCTAGAACAAAATCATATCTGTAACGATTTTATAATATTTGATAGAGTCAAATTTCTCTGTGATAAATGAGTGTAGGAGTTGAGGGACCTTAGACATTATAAAATAATATTATGGATTTCTTCCATTACTAAAAATTGGAGAGGGACCTTAGATTAATTTTCTCTAATATTTATCTCTTTCCTAAATCTCATAATAGATCTATCTCTACTATATATTATACCAAAGTGACTTTTCATGTTAGAGGCCCTAAGTATTTCAAAACTTTAAATCTAATTTTTTGATTTTTATAATTAAAAAAAATTAAAACATCTATTGGCTATTCCAAGGACATAAATATTAACCGTTAAAATTATTTAATGCAAATATATTACTAGTAAAAAGAAGAAAAAATTAGTCTAAGGTCCCTCTCCCATTTTTAGTAATGGAAGAGATTTACAATATTATTTTATAATGTCTAAGGTCCCTCAACTCCCACACTCATACATCACGGAGAAATTTGACTCTATCAAATATTATAAAATCGTTACAGATATTTTTTTGTTATAGGGTTTCGATCAATCGCAACCATGGGAGGCGGTGGAGCCATAAGAGCGGCAGCGATGGTGGTCGGAATCGCCGTCTTGAACGGCGGTCTTCGCGGCGTCCCCTCGGTATCTCCGGCGGAACATCAAGTCGCCTCTGCCACTCACAGAGCCAATCATCTTGTCTCATCTATCGTTGTTTTTTCCAAAGAGGTGAATCGGAACGTCTTGATAGTTTCTCAGAACAATCCGATCAACACTGAATCGCAGAGGCCGTGTTGGGAGCTCGATGACTGGGAGTTTGCCGACGGAGTCAAAGAAACGATCGTGAATTCCAGTGAGCCGATGCTGAGACTTGTACTTGGTGGTGTGCCGACTCTTGGAGAAGCCAAAGAAGCCACTTCTGAACTTAAAGAGGCTCTTGACAAGTATAATACTAATACTTTTTGTTTAAGTTGTATAATTTCTATTAATTTTTTGTTATATTCTCATCAATGCGTTTCGATTTCATTGTTTGAATATGCTATATTGTTGATATTGATTCAAAATTTCTACAATTTTTTGGGAAATTTCTGTCATTTTCTTTGAATGAATTCAATAAATTTTTGTTGTACTCATCTGCATATTTTCCAGGGTATATCTGTCCTTACCTAATTCTAATGGTTTCGGGGATTCATATATAGCTGATCATGAGTCTGATTTGTCACTGCTTTCAAACCCCGAATACTGGAGACTAAAGCTTGCTAGAAGAATTTCTTTTCCATTCTCTCTGTATTTTTTTCTTATTTTAATTTTGAAAATTGAAGCTTTTCTTCAATGTAGCTATCTATGGAGTCCATTTTCTTGTAGACATCAACAATTTCTCTGATTCAAACCAGAGAAAATTCAAATTTCTCTGAGTTTAAACCAAAAAAAAATTCAACAACAGAGAAAATTACCTAGAGAAATTGAAATTTCTCTGAGTTCAAACTAGAGAAATTCAGAGAAAATTGAATGCTTTGAATTTTCTCTGGTTTGAACTCAAAGAATTTATGGACTTTCCAAAGAATTGAAGTTTTTTGGATTTTATGAGGGTTGCAAGCTTTTTTTGAGTAACATTTATGATATGATCATCATTAAGAAGCAAGCCATGAACTTCATACCATTGTTGGTGAAATTTACTAGTCTGGTTAAGTGCTGTGTTGTGATATCCATTGCTTTTGGTGTTTGAATGTCTTACAATCCCGAAAAAAATTGGTCAAAATGAAAACAGTGTTTGTTCAATTTTCTTTGGGTTGTTGTTGTTGTCCGAAAAAACATAGAGAAATTCTTTGGGAAGTCCAGAGAAATTATTGGAGAGAAAATCTCCGGGAGGTCTAGAGAAATTATCTGGGAAATGCAGAGAAATTCCCAAAATTTCTCTAGACAGAGAAATTCTCTGGATCGAATTTTATCTAGATCGATGTTAAGGGACCTTAGATATTATGAAAATATTGGGTGTCCTTTATGCTATAAAATCTTAATATTAGGGACCTTAAAAAAAATCCTCTAAAAAGAAAAAGAAAAAAACACACAATTCTCAACCTCCATCTTCCTCTCAAAATAAATTAAGCCTTTATTTAAAAAGAATATAAATCTCATACAATCTTCTCTCTCGTAAAATAAATCTAATGAAAAGGAAACTCTCTCACCTCTCATAAAATGTATACTATTAATATCTTTCACAACTGGTCTGATCTATATAAACATAAAATTTAGCCTAACATAAAATAAAAATTAAACTTTATATCTAGATTCTCTCTTTATTCCATAATTAAACACAATTTTATTCCCAAATAAATTTAAACATATCTATACTACATATAATTGTTTTTAAAAATCTCATAATTTATTATTTTTTATAATGATTCCATGATTTATAATTTAGAAAATGAAAGATGAAAAAAATTATTCTTATGCATTCTTTCTCTAACAAATTCTTTCTTCTATCCAAAAATCCTAGTCATCATACATTATATTTTTTCTAAGCCATTCATGTCTTCATCGCCCTATAAATGTTACATTCATGGAACGATAAAACTCGTAGTTTTTTAACTTTATTTTTATGAGACAATTTGGAGGTTAGTTTATGTTTAATTTATTGTATTCTTTAAACAGACTCTTTTATCCTTTAGGTAGACCATTTTTTCTTCTTATTTTTTATCTATGACCATTTTTTTGTTTTTGTATTTCATATTTTGTGTGTCATTTCTCCCTCCTCTCTAGCAACCATTATCTGTTTTTTGTTTATAACTATTTTGTATTGGTTAATATTCTTTTACAAGAATTTTCATATTAAAATGGTGTGATAGGGTCATTTGTATAATAAAAAACATGTCACTCATTATAAAGTGATAGATCAAAATCAAAACCAAATCATTATTAATAAGTTTTTTGTATTGATTTTATGTTTGTATATCATTACTTTTTTTTAAAAAAAAAATTTAGTTTTAATAGTTTTTTGATATCATGATGTGTAATTAGACAGTTGGTGCAGAGTATTTCTTCAAAGGCATATAATAGTTTTTCAAAGCTATAAAAACAAAATTTTAATTTTAATCAATTTTTTCAAAACTATTGAAGGTGTTAGTCAATTATTTAATTATTTATCTTTAATATGTGCAGCTCCTTTCTTGTTTTATGGTACTTCCCTCTCTACTCCATTGTGAGTTCATATGTTTTTATAAAAAAATCATATGTAATTTAAAATTTTGAATCTTTTTATATAGGAAGTTAAAAAATAAATTTTAGAATTTAAAATATAGCTATATGTACGGGAAAGAAATTCACCTTCTCGTATAATCCTGTTGACCAAGTCTGCGCTCCTCCGTACGACGTCGCTCAACCACCTGAAAATACACACGTGAGCTAGCCGGCGGGGGTGTGCCGGAAACCTCTCCGATGCCTAAGTCAGTAAGCTTGACAAATAGACAAAAGCTCTACAAATTCAGGGAGTAAAGTTGCATTACCTCTCCAAAGGTGATATTGGTGAGCTTATATAGGTTTCGCGTAGCACAATCCTGGTAGGACTCTTACTCCTCCATGTAGAGTCCTTCTAGGATTACTCCTCCTTGCGTAGAGTCCTCCTAGGATTCATACTCCTGAAGGATAACGCTTATCCTTCAACACCCCCCTCACTGCTTAAACCAAGTGAGATGGTTTTACCACGGTTGGATGTCAATACGACCGAAATAACATGACCATGCTAAAGCCGCAGACTAGACCGAGCTACCACTAGTTCGGTTCTTACTTTCACTGCGTGTACCTCGGTTTGACATACTCCAACTGTGGTGTTTACTTACTCCCGTGCTAACCGTAGTAAACCCCCGACCGAGCTAATCTATAGCTAGGTCCACCACAAGAAGCCCAAATACCTTGGTTCTGAATACCACGACCGAGATAACTACCTTTACTCCGTCTGGTGACCATAATCATATTTGGACCGTGGTAACACTTGTCAATCCCTTTTCATACCTGGACCGAAGTAACTATGGCGCGCTACGACCGTGCTAACCAAACCGAGGTCCACCATGAGAAGCCATCATACCTCGGCTCAAAATACTATGACCGAACTAACCATCTTCACTCCGACCGTGGTGACCGTCACTACACTTGAACCGAGCTAACACTTGCGATCCACTTGCTAAGCCCTTTTACCGCGGCCGACATCTTTACCTCGACTGACCCCTTTACCTCGGCTGATATCTTTACCTCGGCTAACATTGCGGTCAACCAAGTTACTTCGGCTCTTCTCTCTGTTTGACTACCTTGCTTGGTAACTCGGCCATAGCGTTGACCGCCACTAGGTCCTGTAGCTAGGTCCAATAGCTTGGCCCCGTAGCTAGGTCTTGTAGCTCAGTCTCGTAGTTAGGTCCCATAGCTCGGCCTAACTTGTTTATAAATTACCCTCTCACTATACAAAACCATGTCCTTTTAAATATAGCTATATTTATTATTAATTTAATCTATCTATTACCTATCCTTATTTATATTATTATATAAATAAAAATATTGTATGATAATTGAAGTTCAAAGTCCCAATCTATTTTTTTTCAAAATTTAAAATTGTTAAAATGCATTTTTAATATCATTAATTTCTTCTTACTATAAATTTTATTTTAAATCTTATAAGATTTGTTCAATGACTAATATTCAATTTTTGTAAAAAAATTCCAATATATTCCTTCCACAAGTTATTATAGCAAGTCTACAAAATCATATTTTAAAATTCAAAATTATAAATATTTTTATTTATGTTTTAAATAAGCATGTTAAAGTATAAATAGATATCAAATAAAATTATACTTATTAATAAATATGGCATTAGTTTTAGTTGTAATCACATCTTTTTAATGTTTTTATTCATTTTAAACTTTTTTTTGATATTTTAAATTACATGTTACGATTATTTTTTCTCACTCATTAAGTTTTTAAAATTTCTTTAATTATTTCCCTTTCAAAAACCAATATAACAATTTTTAAAATGCATATATTTTTATTCTAAAATAGTGAACTATTAGAACTATGTCATTTTTTTTTTTTATAACAAAGCATAATTTTAATTGTTAATTGTCAATACAATAATTTTAATCTATCTATACTATATATTATAGTAAAGGAACATTTGAAACAAAACTCTTAAACTTATATATAAAATTTTATTTAGGAGAGACAAAATACAAAAAATTAAAATAATTATCGTATTTTTAATAAATAATATATTATTTTATCACATGCATAACACAGGTGACATGCTAATATTATATAAGGAAAAGAGATTTTTAGGGAGAAGCTTTCTAGAAGCTCCAAACCCTCATTTTAAAATTATTGAATTTTCTTAATTTTAAACAATTAAGAAAATTTCCATTGGTTAACTTCCATTTACTTTTTATTTTATAATTCCATATCGGGAAAAGAAAGAAAAAGTGAATTGTTTCACTTACATAAAGTGAATCTTATACTCCTATTTATATAAGCAAAATGAGATTTTTAGTGAGAAACTTTATGATCAATATCTCATACTAATTTCTTTGATTTTCTTAATTTTAAACAATTAAGAAAATCATCATTGGCTAACTTCCATTTAACTTTTATTTTAGGATCCCACATAGAGGTTTTGATTTTAAAAATAATTTTATATGAGGTTTTGAAACTCTCATAATATCTTTCATTAAAAGTATTATTTTGTAAAATATATAGATATATTGATAATCTCAACGTCACTCTTACTGCTCCTTACTACCAAAATTATGAGATAATTATGATAATTTTAAATTTGTATTTAAAACTTATAAATCATGGGAAAGATTATTATAATTTTAAATTTATATTGTGTCAATTTAAATTTAAATTAACAGATTGTTTTCCATAGTTAATGACGGTTTAAATTTTAATGAAATAAAATTTAAAAATTTTAATTAATTAATTTTTTTTGTAAGCTGGTTGGTCTACTAACGAATTTGGATATATTTGGAAGATCTCTCTCTAGACAGCCGTTCATGAACTCAAAGGATATGATTTAGGCATTATTTGACATAAATTATATTTATTTGGATTATATTATGTGGCATATATTATATTTATTTGGATTATATTATTTTTTTTGTACATATTTTTTATAAAAAATAAAACATATATTTATTTAAATCATTTCAAACAACTTTTAAATGAGACATATGATATATGCCATCCATCATAAGAAATTGCCCTTGGTAAAAATAAAACAAAGTAATTTTTTTTAATGAACTTTTATATTGTAATTTTTTATTTAAAATTTATTTTTTTAATTTTTAATATTTTATATTTAAAATTATTAATTAAACTTTTATATTTTTATTTGCTAATATATTATTTATAGGGAAAGTATAATATAATCTATATGTTTAAAATTGACCAAAATCTCCCATATGAATTCATATAATGATATAACAAAAATCATAAATACATATAAGATTCATTGTGTTATCCACTCACAATTTTTTTCTTGGGAGCTTTTTTGATAAGTTCCCTTTATAAGAGTTTTATTCCATTTAATCTATATCCTTTTTGACTATTTAATTAGGTTTCATTTGAGGTAAGAAGACCAAAATACCCTCAATCTCTCCTGCCCCCATTAATGTTGATTGTCATTATATTTTGGTAGTTCCCATGACCATTCCTATTTCCCATATCTTCACTCCAAAAAAATGTATTAACTACACAACACTATTTAATATTGATATGTATTACATACAAAAAATTAAACATGGTTCTTTATTGATTGTCATTATGTTTTGGTAGTTTTCATGCATCTAAATATTGATTGTACGTGATGACGTGAATGTTCACATTAAATGACGTTAATGTGAATGTTCACATCAGATAGTGTGTGATAAAAGTGATGTTAAGGTTCACATTAGCATTGCATCAAATTACACAACTACAAGACTCAACTTTCATTTGAATATAAACATGATTGTACGTAATGACGTGAATATTCACATTAGATGACGTGAATGTGAATGTTCATATCAGATGACGTTGTGATAAAGGTGATGTTAAGATTCACATCAGATGAGAGAGAATGTTCACATTATTTTTAATGTGTTGTCAATTAAAAATATATTCACATTATATAATAATATAAAATAATAACATCAATGTTATTTAATTTGTGTATGAAATTTCTTATACCTTATTCCTTTCCTTTCTCTCTCCTCCCCCAACATTAAATATCAATATTAAATATAAGGACATAAGAGTCTAAGAAAATAATATAAATTAAGAAAAAGGACTTTATGGAATGAAATTATAAATACATGGGATTAAGTGGGCTAAAAAACAACCGTGTTGGGGACCCCAGCACCCTCAGCTCCACGTGGGGGGCTGTGCTCTCAAGACTAAAAAAAATTCAACCAATTAAAAAACAATGGGGGTTGTGGGGTCACCCCCACTGGGGGTCCAAGGCATTTCTCGGCTAAAAAATCCTTCATAGACTTTTTGAATTAGAACACTTCTAAATAGGAGTTATCAATAAAAATCCCTTTTTTCTTTTCTTTTCATTTTCATGCAAATAGGATTATCATACAGTGGTTGTTTTCTCATCTTTAAACAAAAGTCAATACTTGCGATATTTTCCGCTCCTCCATGTTTTGTACTTTTTATGCTGTCTTTTGACAAACGTGGAATGGCTATCCCACCTTGTGTAACCAACACTTCCATATAAATAAGTAACCAACACTTCCTTATAAATAAATAATACTTGCTTCTTGGATAAAAAAAAATATATATATATATATATAAATGTTTGAGAGAATGTAAAAAATAAATATTTATAATTGTACGAGTAAGAAATATTCTTCTCATATAATCCTGTTGATCAAGTCTGCGCTCCTCCAAACGTCGTCGCTTTACTCCCTAAAAACACAAACGTGAGCTAGTCGGCGGGTGTGTGCCGGATACCTCTCCGATGCCTAAGTCAGCAAAATAGACAAATAGATAAAAGCTCTGTGTATTCAAGAATCAAAGTTGTGTTACCTCTCCATAGGTGATGTTATGAGCTTTTATAGGTTTCGCGTGGCACAATCCTAGTAGGACTCTTATTCCTCTATGTAGAGTCCTCCTAGGAATCACACTCTTGAAAGATAATGCTTATCCTTCAACACCCCCCCTCACTGCTTAAACCAAGTGAGATGGTTTTACCTCGGTAGTATAACAAAACGACCGAGCTAACACGGCCATGCTAAACTGGCAACAACGACCGAGCTCTGACTAGCTCGGTTCTTCCCTTCATGGCTTGTACCTCAGTTTCACCTGTTGAGACCGAGCTAACCATAGCAAGCTTGGGCCGAACTAATCTAGAGCAATGTCCTGAGGAAAGCTCAATACATCTTGGTTCAGAATGGTATGACCGAGCTATTTGTTACCACTCTGACCGTGACAACCGAGCTAACTTCAAGGCCCTTTTAGGACTGAGCTTACTACAAGGTCCTTTTACTCAGTCCTTTCTTACCTCGGCCCACAGAACGGCCCATTACATAGCTCGGCCCAATTTACTTATAAATTACCCTCTCAATTGCCCTTTAATTCCATCTGCGTAGCATGATTGGGATTACTCATTACCAGCCGAGCTAACAACTTTAGCCTTTCAACCGAGCTAAATTCACACCGAGCTACAAATCTGTCTGGTCAAAACGTCTCTTCTGTTGCTGTAACTGAATCACTTCCCATTCCATGGACATGTGGCAGACTCTCATTGGCCCAGTGTAGCCGTCACGCCGTCTTCGTACCCCAAAAAATTTGAACAGTCCCACCTAAGACCAAGGTTTATACCAAAACCCTAATTTTCTAAACTACAATACCTCTGTTCATCTTCTCTCTCTCTCCCTCTGAACCTCCATTTCTCCTCAGCCTTACACTTGCAGAGCTTGTGTTTCTTGCTGTTGCTACTTCCATCTTCAGTGCCTTCATCTTGAACTGGTAAATGGTTCAAATCTACTTCCTTTTCGTCGATTTTGCACATGTTTTATAACACATAGCATGTTTATTTGTATGTTTTTCAAAGCATATACCATTTTTGCTTCCCTTTTTTGGAAAAAGCCCACGTAATAGAACTATTGTACTTACGAACAATCTAAAATTTTTTCCCTTTGATCCAAAATTACACTCCAACCGAACTAGGATACTGTTTGTATTAGGTACAAGCTTAGCCAAACTAAACAACCGAACTAAAACTTCACGCCATACTTATAGTTTCAATAAGTCTAAGTACCTTTTGCTTAACTTAGCCGAGCTAGCGAACTATACTAGGTTTGTGCAATGCCGTACTAGAAAGCCTCAACCATTGACCGAGCTATAACTTGGGGCTAAACTAACTCCCTGACTTAGTCAAAACCGAACTAAGAATGCTGCACCATAAGCTACAACTGGGTTACGAACTTCTCATTAACTTAACCGAGCTAAAGTCCCCTGCTTAAACCGAGCTAAGAACGGATACTATTCCACGTAGCCGAGCAAAGACAACATTTATTTTACCTTTGTTTACTTTTAGCACGGTCCACTGGTCTGTGCTTAACACTTTTCCTTTTTACCTTGCAGACTTAGGTTGGCCAGGCACTCCCTTGAACGCTTCAGCCGAGATATTCCATATTATCTCAGTACCGAGCTAACACTTGAGGTTAATTTATACATAATTTAAACCCATATGGGAAAGTATAGGTTCTTAGTAAACTCACCAGGTGCTATGGCCGAGTTCCGAAGGGACTACCATATCCCTGATGATGTCCATCTTACCTTAGCCGAACTAGATACCACACCCTGGGGAAACCCTGGCTTTGTTCCCTTTACCCTTCTTTCCATTGTAGAAACCGGACTTAGATTCCCTATACAGCCTCTTCTTTGCGAATTTCTTAGACAAACAAACCTCTTCCCTACCCAACTTTCCATAAATTCGTACCGCATAATAAATGGCATCGCCGAGCTAAACCGCCGGTTTGGCCTCAACCTTGGTTTGGCCGAGCTATTTCACCAGTACTCTCTAGGCCAAAATGAGGACGGCTGGGTTTACTATTTAAGAATAAGGCGCCGCCGTGAAAAGATAATAAAGAATACCCCAGACAAAGATATAAACGACAATGATTTTTTCTGGGTTTCTAGGAATTTTGAAGACCATAAGGCCCAGATCCCAGGCGACCGAATAAACTGGAACAAAGGAGTTGCCAGTATAATTACCTCGGCTTAGTTTTGTGCTTTCTTTATTTCATTTGCAGGCTTTGAACTGCACTGACCATTGTAATTTTCCCTTATGCAGATTTAAACTTTTTAAAGTCGCAGTATAGTTACCCAAACCTTGCCACCCTCCGCGCCGCGCTAAGATATCCTAACCGGAGTTGGGCCGAGCTACTCAACTTTGAGCCGACCTACTGATACGGTAGCCGGCGAAAGACCAGGGTGACAGACTTCTTGCTGGAGCCCTCTCCTGAGCCTGATCCTTCCTTTCCACAAATCAACCTCATTCCATTAACAGCGTGTAGACACCCCATTTTTGACCGTCCTCAAGACTTGGACGTCACCGTTGGAACGCTCGGTGATCATCCATGTTTGTGTTCGTTTGGAGTTCCCGGAGTTCTCGGCTCGCGCGCCGTGCCTCAGGACCTCCGGACTCGACCGTTTGTGTTTGGTTTCGCACCAAACACTTGTGTTTTGCCTTGGAAGGGCAGGGAATGCTTTATGAGGCATCCCTACACACCACCGGCTGGGGCTAGAGGCCACCGGCTGGCTAGAGTTGCCATCGGCACTATATTGTGCCGGTCGGCATTCTTTTGTGCCAGTCGGCACTATTTTTGGCAAAATGACCATTTTGCCCTGCCGACTACTGTGCACTTGCTTTCTGGGATATTTTCAGACAGCTTTGTAGCTTTTTCTCCCCTCCATACACGTGTATGGAGGGGATACACTCCTTCCAAGCTTGTTTGACAAGCTTTACAATGCCTATAAGAGGAGAGCTCCTCCTCTTAGCTAAGGGTTAGCATTTTGGAAGGCAAAACCAGAGCTTATACATATATATCTCTGTCATATATCTATAGATACATAGATCTCCATCTCTTTCCTCTTGTGTGTGTGATTTTAGGCTTAAAAGTGTAGATTTACCTTACTTTTGCACCATTACACACACCATTTCACCTTAGCTCGAGTTTGAGAGACTTAGGAGGTTGTTTGTGTTGGTTTTGGACTGGTTTTGAGCACTAGAGAGTGGCTGCATCACTTGTTCTTCAAAGGGTCTTCAAGGGTAAGAACATCACTTTATATTCCCCATTCTTGCAACCTCTTTCTACCCTCTTTACTTTGTGTTTTTGAGTTTGTGTTTAAGATAAAAAAGTCTTGTTTTTACTTGTTCTTCAACCTTCATTAAGGTCATTTTATAGTTTGAGTTAAGCCTCATCACTTTAGGCCTTGTATGGCCACTTTTAGTGCCTTTGCTTAAGACCCTCTTTACTTGGTGTTCTTGGCCTTCCCACCACTGAAAATCAGTGGGTTTTCAGTGGTGAGGAAGATGGCTTTGAAGTCACATAAAGGGGAGGGACACCCCTCTCCCCTTGGTCCCTTGTTTGCCTTTGTTTTGGGTTCAAAGAATAGCATGTGTGCATAGTCTTGTTTGGCTTCATTTCAGAGTTTTTTTGAGTGTTTTGGAGCATGTTTAAATTCTGTTTTTGGTCGGATTTGTCATCTCTAATATGTCTCTCATACTTGCTTTGAAATGCTTTCTTATGATTAAAAGTATGCCATACTTTGAGGCCATGATTTTAGTATGTTTCTAGCTTAGTTTCATGAAGATGCTAGCATCATTTTGCCATGTTGGAGGGCTGTGGGCCACTGTTTTTATCATGTTTAGTATGCTTGACATGTTTGTTTTGCATTCTAGTTTGTAAACCTTGGGGTATGTGAGTCTCTAGCATGTTTAGCTTGCAATGATCTCATGATTTGGCATCATTTTAGATCATATTTCAGTCCCTAAATCATGCTCACTTGTTTGTGCTTGTCATCTCTTTCATGCTTTAAAGGTGTGTCCTTTTATGCCTAAGAATGGGCCTTGTGTATGTTTCCATGATTAATGCATTTTGGGGTGTCATGTGAGGGGATTTGGGTGTCTTTTCGCATGCTAGAAATCTGTTTTTGCTTGCTTGGTATATGCCATGTTTGGTCTTGTTAATGGTAGTAAGGTGTGCTCCTTTTGGTGCCTTAGACTTGGCCTTATTTGGTTGGCATATTGGCATGCTCATTGGTCACTTTCGCCACTGTTTTTGGGCTAGTTTAAGGGCTGCCCCATCTGACTTGAGTCCACCATTGCATGCTTATATCATGATTGTTGCATGTTTGATTGATGAAGTCTTGAGTACATGCTAGTTCTAGGTTTGATTGGTCCATGTCCACATGCCACTTGTGCCTTGCATGCTCTAGCATTTTGCATGCCTATTGTGTTAGTTGCATGACACTTGGTATGACTTGCATCCTTGCATCATTGTTGCATTATTGAGCCATTTTGTATACTTGCATTTCATGGTTTGGCTTGGGGATTGTCAAGTCAAGCATGAGGATCGAGAAGAGTTCACACTTTGAGTGGTGAAACTCGTCTCCATCCTCAAGTCACCAAGGCCTTTGACTAGCACATGATAAGGTTTTGGATTTCATTTGTTTGTTTGCATGCATTTTTACATCAAAATGCAACCTTGGTTCCTTAGGCTATCATGCACCAAGATGCACCATTGATGGCCCAAGAACCAAGGGTCATACCTCCTTGAGTCCCCAAGCATGATAGGAGGCAATGACCATGCTTACATGTCCCCCAAAACCCATGCCATGCATTGCTGTCTTGCTGCTGCTGTCAATCTGTCTGCTGCAGGGACTTTCTGCCGGCCGGCATTTTATTGTGCCGATCGGCACTGTTTTTGTGCCGATAAACTCCATATGCAGCCGGTGGACAACTCAAATAGCCGATGACCACTCCTCCCAGCCGGTGGGGTACTTCAGACCATTTGGAAGGTATCCCAGAACTTTAGGAATTTTTTTAGAGAGGCAGGACAGTAAAAGCAGAAGCAACAGTGCCATGACACGGGTTTTCCGGGGAAGACAGATCGAGCACGCATCATTCGCACATCCCAAGGCAGGGCTGAGGCCCCATTGCATTTATTTATTTATTTGCTTTGATTTTAATAATTAGAATTTGTAATAATTTATTTATTTATTCGGTCTGTATTATTATTTGGTCCCTCCGTGCGAGGGCATATTTGTAATAAGGGTGTGTGAGTGTGTGTATGTCTTCCAACCCCCATTTCTTTCTATCCCTTTTATTTACCTGCTTATGATGGTAGATTAGGGCATACTTATTTTAGCATACCTTATGCAATGCATGCGTGCATTCATGCATTTGTTTACATGCATCGGGCTCGGTACATCATACAAACTGCATCGTACTTTCAATTCCAAATTGAATACGTGATAGTTGTAGCATTTCACATGCCATGTCTAGGATAGCCGAGCCTACCTAGATTACAATTTTGCATGTGTTGCATTAGACATTTCAGTATGCTTAGGTCCATGCATGGATTTCTGATAAGCTTCTGTTTTGGCTCGGAGTACGATGTAAGTATTTTACGCTTTAGCATATCGCATGCGTGTGAATGTTGCCATGACAGTATGCTTACCATGCGGCTAAGTGCTTATGTGATATAAAATGTTTGAATGCCTGTGGGTGGAGGTTGGATTGCTTGAGTTGGGAAAACTCATTGAAATCCGTGTTTTAGCCTACTTGCGAGTAGCAAAATCCAAAGTGTTTTCAAAACAAACGGATATGCAATGTTTGTTTCCAAATTAGGCGATCTAGTCTATACTTGTTTGCTGTGCGCATAACATAGTAATTCTAGGCTAATAATTGGGATAAGAACGCATAATGTTTTCAAAATCGGATATCACGGTTAGTAGAGGCCGGTCTTCGGACCGGGCGAAAGGGGGTGCTCATAGCTGACCTTCCCCGATCGTACCCAAGCTCCCGAGCCAAGATCACTTTGGTGATGACGGACACGTGGCCTTCGGCACCGAGTCAGGGTTTCCTAAATTTCCCATTTAAAATATTTAGGTGGCGACTCTGTAATCTGGCAAAGCAGTCCATGTTTGGCACTACTTTTCAAAATCTGTTTTTTTCTCAAAACGATTTGCCAGAGTTGGACTCTTTGGTTCAAGATTTAGAACCGCAACACTTACAAAAAGGAGAGTCCGAACTGTAGCCGAGGTCCCCCGCGGACGTGCTACAGTTTCTGGCGACTCCGCTGGGGATTTTAGAGAGCTTGACTCGAACTCGTGATATCCTGTTTTGATGACACTTATGTGTTTCTTTGCATTGCATGTGCATTGGTGCGCCTAGGACACCGTGTTGGCCATCTGCTATTCCTGAGCGGTTTGCCGGAGGCTTGTCTTGTCAAGGCATGACCATAAGGCTGACCGGTTGCGGGCTCTGCCAGTATGGGAACACAAACCCCGGTTTTACCGGGGCACCCTTTTTGACCATTCGACCTAGTGCATATTCGGATCCATAGTGACCATTCCAAACTAGGACAGGTTGCTTACCCGATATAGGTTGTTTGAAACCGCTGCGTGCGTAGTGAAACCCTAGCTCCTGACAAGATAGGACAGGGAAACCCTACCCCAACGTAGGGGTGTTTTGGCTCTCTTTTACCTGCTATGTGCTTTTAGAGTGTATCTCTGCAGGGGAACGCATATATCAGTTTGCAAAGTTTGAGTATCAGGCCTGAGGGCACTGGCATCAGTATTGTTGAGAATTAGTTGTGTCTGTGGGTATCAGTTCAGTTCTGGACAGGGATTCTGGGGAACAGTGATAGAGTACAGTTGTCCGGCTACATCCGTGTTTGATCTGTTTGGGGCTGAAATACCGCTTGTTTTCCGTTTCAGTTCAGAGATTCAGAGGGTCGATCCAGAACAGCTAGTGTCTTCTCCTTGCTGAGGCAGGACTGAACATGACGCAGAATGCAGAAGAACTTGTGGTCATGACGGCTGCATTGAATCAGGGGATCACCCTACAAGATGAGACTGCCGTTGACATGCCGCATCCGCCCAGATCACCGGCTGCGCACCCAGTTTGGGCCCCTCAGCTATATCAGGCTCGGGAGCCTACTACCTTCGAATTGATGGGGATGATCGGTGATCTCCAAAGGTCTATGGCAGACCTTGTTTATGGAATGTCAGCTCTACCACCAGCCGCACCGTATACCGGGAGCTTTGTACCTCAGGAGCCCCCGCTGTTAGGCCGAATTGTGATTGAATTGAGTCAACCGGAGATGGCCTCCAACTATGGCAGCGAGGCGCCGCCAACAAATCAGGCCGAGGCTAGAGATAAAGGCAAGGTGAAGGCAGATGCCGACCCTATCGAACAACTGCTGTGGGCAGTAGAGGCTTTGAAAGCCAGGGGGATGAACAAGTAACAGATATCTACAGTTGCGACGAAAGCTGTGGAGGATGCTTTCCCCGCTCCGCCTGAGGGCAGTTCTAGTCAATCAGAGAACCGGGATAGGCCCCGTCACGCCAGAACAGTTCTTCCCACTCCCAACCTTGCACCCGGGAGGGATCAGAAATCCAAGGCCGCACCCGCCGATCCGTTCGCTAGTGCATCTAGCAAGAGTACTCAGGCCCCGAAGTACCTGCCCCGAGGGCACAGGGTCTTCCACCCTCTTTACATGCCTCTGTCTAGGGCACTGTTGATTTTGGCCAAAAAGGGGCATCTCAAACCCTTGGAGCCCCGACCCTTACCAAAGAATCTCCCCGCCGCACATGATGCTTCTCTGTACTGTGCGTACCATCAGCAGACGGGCCATGCCACTGACAATTGTTTTCGCCTCCGTCACGAGGTGCAGGATTTGATTGACAACGAGGTTATCCTCCCGCCTACCTCAGCCAAGTCAGTCACTACAGAGTTCTTGGATTTTGAGGACACAGATACTGCGAGTATATAATCAGAAGGTGAATTGCCTGCGGGCAGTGTTTGGGTGCATTTTGGATATAGCATTTGGCACGCATCTTTGGGCACCTGCTAAATATTAATTTTTGTAAATTCTGACTTGGGTGTCGAGTCAGTCTTCTGTTTTGTCTTGAGCCTGTTTCATTGTTTTGAGACATTCCTTTTGCTTAAGGGTCTGTCTAATTGTAATGAGTCAGTCCCTCTTCTATAGAATACCAGGTGATTTCGGGGTTGTTGCCTCAAACACCGTTTTGTCTCATAAATAGTTGTTTTTGCTTTTTCTTGAGTCCGTTTCTGTCAGGAAGCCAGTTTCGCTCACAAATCTACATGAAACAGCCATGGCTATCAGGTGCTGTGTTTGTCGCTATTCGAATTAGCCGTACCAGAGGGTGTGAATGGAACGACAGTACATACCGCCTGCTCTCTTGTGCCTTGAACATCGTCATAATGACCTAATTTCATAAAACCCTTTTCAAACACTGTGGTGATGAAAACGAAGAGGAAGTAATTCCTCGGGTTTTGCAAAATTTTGATCATTTTGAGAAAAGGAGCGCATGCTAAGCTTTTTATGAATGAAATCATGCTTGTCGGCGTGAGTACTGAGAAGGACCCTGGCCTGACCCAGATTGGTTCCACACCATCTTCAGCACGAGCGATTTGTCGTTTTCTTAAAAACTTTCAAAAACAAAATATTTTGTGCAGTCTCGTGAAGACTTGTGTGGAATCGCTCTTGAGATTGTGTAGCCCAGGATCGCTCTCAGCCTCAAGACTCGATCTATCTGTCGCAAACCGGAACCCGTTCAAAACATCAGTGCCGTGAAACGCCTGTGTGGCCCATTTTGAAGCAGCCCTCGAGCAAGAGGCATCAAAGCCAGATCGTGGAGATCAGATCCCACCAGGCAAGGCTCATGAAGCAACCGTGATGAACCCTTCTGCAAATCAACACCACAGTCACTCTCTCACAGAAAGGCCTCAATTTCAAAACCATTTGGCATGGGCTCGCTACACTTTTACCCTTTGAGAGGCTCGCTGGGCCGAAAACCCGGAAGGGCGACCCAGGCAAAAGTTAGAGCAAGCAAAAAAAATACATACAAAAGGAAAAGAAAAAAATACAAAAAAAAAGAAAAAAAAGAAATAAAAAAGAAGCAAGAAAAGAGAAGAAATAGAAATGAAAATGCAAAAAGAAAAGAAAAAGAAATGAAAAGAAGGAAAACATAGCTCGCAAGGTCGAAAACCCGCATTGGGCGCCTTGGCAAAAATTAGAGCCTAAACAGTGAAGGTTAAAATACCCGAGTGTACCTTAACCGGAACTACGTAAGGCTTGATTCCCATGTTTGGGATACGTAGGCAACTTCGTCCTGAAGTCCAGCCCCCAACGCTTCCGTAGCGTCTTAGCCCATGTCATGGTTTTGATCACTTTTGCCTCCTCTGAATCCAACGTCTCGGTTGCAGCGACCTGGAACTACGTGATTAACTTCTTCTTGAAGTCCAACCACCAACACCTTCAGGGTGACTGTGTCCATATATTGTTTGTGGCCGTCTTCGTTTCTCCGCGCCAGAGAGCCCCGTCGTGATCAATCATCGATGAGCATGCCGCGGTATCATCCAAACAAGGGGCAACTTTCCGTTGCCCTGCATCGCCATAAGTTGCCCTGAGTTGCCATCCAGACCAGGGGCAACTTTTCGTTGCCTTCTCCCCCTTTTAAGCCAGGGGCAATTTTCCATTGTCTCCGATCCAAGGTTGCATATCTCGAGGGTAAGTTCCGCGCTCGTTGAGCGTTGACTGTTTGCGAAAATAGTTTTTGAAAATTTTTACTGAGGTTGACTTTTTTTTCTCGAAAATTATTTCATTTTTTTTTCAAAATTGGACCATGTTTGGACCCCAAAAAGGGAAAATTTTCAGTGCTCACCGCCTGATTCGCATGATTTTCAAATAAAAAATCGAATAAGCGTGTTAGTCTGACTCTTATTTTGATTAAAAACTGTTTTAGAAAAAAAGAAAAAATGGTCAAAGCGACGAACTAGGGGCACAGTTGAGTCAGGTCTTCTGTCTTTCCCCCGTCAACATACTCGCCGGTAAGGCGCTCTATCTACCAGAAGGAATAGCCGCGAGCTAGCTGTATCGGGCATGAATCCGCCGCTTCCTATTCATCTATCAACCACTCAGGGGAGGGATGGAAAATGAGAGAATAAAGAATAGAGAGGTGTAAGCCGAGAGAAAAGTGAGAAGAAGGTCTTGTGAGAAAAACCGAGCTCGAGGGCCGAGTGATGCGAGAATCGCAAATCAGAGAGGGTGGGAAACCTGCCCAGAAGAATCGGCTCCCCGAGATCTTTTGTTTTCAAACGCGTCCATGTCGTGTCTTTTGGTTTGTTAGTCTCAACTTAGTTTTGAGTCTTTTTCGAGTGTGTCTCGTTGTGTTTAGGTCGTGTGCCTTTTACTTTCTGTACTTGAGTTCTCCGGCGGTGTCCAGTTGTAGGCTCGATACCCAGGTTAAAAACCTCTCTTTACCTCATGATCGTCTGTGCTCAGAATGCCGTGCCATTCTCTACATCCATGCGAGGTAAGAGAAGAAATGGAAAATTTGGGACATCCGAGTCTGTTTCAATTCCAGTCAGTTCCGCCTGCCGTGATCCGGCTGGTCAGATTGGGCTGTTTGTTCAGGGTTTGCTATGTGCAGAATGAGCCGAGGACTGTATTATGGGCTGTACGCAGATTAATCCCCAGCGGAGTGTGGGCTGTGTTCGGTTTGAGCAGTGGTTTGTATGATTTGTTTGCTGTTAGTTGGTTGGCTATCCGATTATTACAGTGCAAATGCTCCATTTTCAGACAACGAATCAAATTTCGTTTACCTTGAGGTGTAATATGATGCAATGCAGTGCGAAGTATGAGCTATGTAAATAAAACACTTTTCAGACAAAAAGTTTGTTTTTATATAATCTCTTTCAAAGTACAACTTTTGAAGAAAGCAAAATCTGCCGATGGCAGTACAAAGTACTCTATCTACAAAAAAGGGAAAAGTACAAAGAAAAGAAATAAAGAAAAGAAGCAGCAAAATCATTATCATCAGCAGCAGGCCTCATGCCTGAGGATCAGTCCTCGCCCTCTTCCTGGGCAAAAGCACATAAGCATCGTCGGAGCTGTCACTGTCGGAGCCCGAACCCGAGCTGTCCCCGGCCTCCTCCGCAAATGACTCCGTCCCCGCCTCCGACTCACCATCTCCTGGAACTGGAGCTCGTGAGCTGCTCCCCACGTGACCACGTCCCCCTCTAGTGCGAGGGAATATCCTGCCATCCCGAGTAGAGAGGGGAGGCCCAGCTGGAGCAGCGCCACCACTGGAGGGATCGGGAAAGGAGGCTGAAACATAAAGAACAAATACATCAGAAAAACTGTGAGCAGTTTATCAGTGCAGAATGCAGTGTATGAGTACAGTGTGTGGATGCCGTGAGCAGTTTATCAGTACAGAATACAGTGTATGAGTACAGTGTGTGGATGCCGTGAGCAGTTTATCAGTGCAGAATGCAGTGTATGAGTACAGTGTGTGGATGTCGTGAGCAGTTTATCAGTACAGAATACAGTGTATGAGTACAGTGTGTGGATGCCGTGAGTAGTTTATCAATACAGAATACAGTGTATGAGTACAGTGTGTGGATGCCGTGAGCAGTTTATCAATACAGAATGCAGTGTATGAGTACAGTGTGCGAATGCTGTGAACAGTAAATCAGTGCAGGATGCAGTGTATAAGTACAGTGTATGAAAGTCGCGAGCAGTTTATCAGATTTTTGTGCAGTGTAGCAGATTGTGCGAAACAGAGTATGGTTTGAGACTGTGGTCAGAAGAACATACCGGCAGGCTGTAGACGGCCAAAGCGTCGAGAGTCCGCTGCAGCATCCCCATCAGGGAGGCATTCAGCTCCACAGACTGACGGGTATACTCGGAGGAAGCCTGCAAAAGTATTAAAATGCATCAGTATTCTGTGGGATATTTGAATGAATTGAAATGAAATAACAATGCAAGATGCAGAAATAAAGTAATACATACCGGAGGCAAGTCGGGAATGCCGGCCAACTCATGACCAGCTGGAGGAGGAGCAAAAGGGATCTGGTAGGTCTCCCCACTCTGCCCCCTGTATGTCAGCATGGTAGGCAGAGCGGGCCAGCCCGTCCCTCGTCCCCTCTGCACTCCTCTCCTGCCGCGAGCTCGGGCTCTCTGTGACGACCCCACCCCTGCTCCTGCCTCTGCCCGGGCCGCTGGCGCCGCAGGTCTCGCTGGATCAGCTCGGGAGCCCCCGCTCAAAGGCCGCATCAAGAGGTCCGGACGTACTCTGAGTAGTCGCCCTCGCCCCTGTCGGCATCTACGTCCACGGCCCAGCCAAGGGGGTGTAGTCCTCCATCTGCTGGAAGCTGTACCCCTCAGTCTCCCTCATGCGCTCGGGAGGAAGGATCAGAACTATCTGCTCCGGCAACCCTAGGGTCTGGCGTATGAAACGCTCACCCAGGTACCAGGCCCGACAGACTGGGCCCTCCAGGAGAATCCGGTAGCTCGAGGTCTCGATGGAGCCGGCATACCGATCTCGTATCACCGCTGGTAGTGGAGCCCACGGCTGCCAGGTAACCTGAAATGAAATACAGTTGATTATCTACTGATATAGTAATGTACGTTTGAAAGCGAAGCTTAAACGGACTGTAAGTAAAACATACCTCCGGGGGGTGATGGTGTCGAAGAAACGGCGGAAGAAGCTAAAAGTGTCCCGGGGCCTCCGGACGCATCGCCCGTCGTAACGGCGAGAGAAGGGGACGACCAGAGGGGTCTCCGCCTCTGGCACTGGCTCTAGTCTGGGGAAGTAGGCGTACACCCACAGCTGCAAAACAGACGTCAGTATGACTATCAGATCAAGCAGGATGCAGAATAAAGCAGAAATAACGGAGCCGTGTGTTGTGTATTGTGTGTGCAGAGTGTACAGCGTGAACAGTGTGCAGTCAGTGTAAAGTGGAGTATGTGTGTGCCGTGTGTACAGTATACAGACTACAGTGTGTGCAATGTACAAAATACAGAAAGTATAGAGCAGAAATATAAAGTAGGGAAGAAGACATACCTCCCAGGCTCGCCAGTAGCCTCCTAGCAGCTGTCCACTGCCACGAGAGACTGAGCTCATATAACCGTAAAGGGTGGCCAAAGCCGCGCCCCCCCAGTCATACTGCACAATCCTCTCGACGTCCACCAAAGCGCTGAGCAGGCAGAGGGGCACTGTGTTCGCCCGGTCGGCAAACAGGGTGGTCCCCAGCAAGAACATGAGGAAGCCACGCGCATATCTCTCAGCGGCCTCCTGGGTCATCGGAGCTGCGTCCACCAGCACGGGCTGCACTCGGAACTGCACCTCGAACCAGGAGTAGCGGACGAACCCTGGACGAGCAAGTGGCGGCGCCTTGCCGAGCAAGTAAATCTGAGCGGCAATCCACTCATCCATGTCTGTATCGAAGGGGATTGGATCACCCCCCACCCCAATGCCGGTGAGCATCGAGAAGTCGTAAGGGGTCATCGTCATGTCCCCAGTCGCTGATAAGTGAAATGAATCGGTGGTGTCCCACCACCTCTCTGCCAGGGCGGCAAGGAGAGGTCTGCAAGCAGAGAAGCCTGGAGAGTCCCCTGCAAAAGGTGCCAAAGCCGGCCCGATCTACAATGCGGCTAACGGCGTCAGGCAACGTGGCGTACCAATCGCGAGCGGCGACGTTCCCATACCCGCGGATGGTATGGGAATCTCCCTGTTTCAAGCAAATAGTTGCAAAGCAATATGAGATGTACAGTTTTGAGGAAACATGTTAAAGTCGATACAAATCTGGTATGCGTGCAGATTTTTTGAAATTCAAACAGAAACCGGGTACCGGTGAGCTTACAGTAAACTACAAGCGCGTGATACGTCAGTGTGTTTTGGATGCTCCAGTGTAAACTTGGTGCATGTGTGCACATTTTTCAGATTCAAGCAGATATCGGGTTTCAGCGTACCAAGTGGGTGGACTACAGCCTGTGATGTGTCAGTATGTTTGTGAGGGTCAGCATACAGATACAGTACATGCGTGTACATTTTTCATTCAATTCAAGCAGATATCGGGTTATAGTGTGCCAATAGGTGAGCTACAACGTGTGATGTGTCCGCGTGTTGGTGTAGTTTTGTGCAAATCTAGCATGCGTGCGAGTTTTCAGATTCAAATAAGCACCGGGTATCGGTGAATTCGCAGTGAAATGCGGTGTGCCGTGTTTGGGTGATTAAGACTAGTGCAGTGTGTGTGCATGTGTCTCGGTCCTAAGCAGATATCAGTTGTGAAGTTGTCTACGATCAACTACAGTACAGTGTATCAGAGCTAAGCAATTAAGGGTCGTAATCAGCTATGTCAGTTGACAGTTTACAGTTCTACATTGCGAAAAATAAAACAGAGGAAAGTGTTACCTCGACAGCGCCGAAGGACAGGTGAGAGGTCGGCTCGCGCAGTAGAAGCTCCGGGTCCAGAGCCCTGTCAAAACCACGGAAGTGGCGGAGTCCATCTGGCGGAAGTACGTGAATGGCCGGGCGGTAGGTCGCCGGGTCAAAGGGACGCTCACCCAGCGGGAGGAGCTCGACCCCGGGATCCATCTCATGGTCCGAGGGAGTCCCGACGTGTGGAATATCATCGGCCATGGCAATGGAGATGAGAAAAATAGCCGGAAGAAGGAAAACGGCCGGAATGCGAAAAGTCAACCGGCAAAGTCAACCCCGAGAGGGTCGGAAATGGCCGGAAGGGTCGAAATGTGAAAATACACGGAAACGAAGACAAAATCAAGGGGAACAAGTCCCGAAAAGCGGAACTAGCAAAATGCACCGAAACGAAGATTTGTTCGGTCGAAAATGTCCGAAACGCGAAGAATATCGCGAATCCGACGAAAAAACGGGTGTAAAACGCGAAGAAATCGATGAGAAATCAAGAAAACAAACTCTAGAGAGAGAGAGTAGGGATTTTCGGCGGTTTAGAAGTGTGGAAAATAGGGTTTAAAACCCTATTTTATAAAGCCCGGAGTGAAATGGCAGTTCTGCCCCCGATCAGGCATTTTCTGCCGGTCGGCACCTTTTTGTGCCGGTCGGCACTTTTTTGTCCGATGGATGAGTTTAGGCAGCCGGTGGCAGCCGGTGACCACCCCACCCAGCCGGTGGTTTCCCAAGGATGTTTTTAGGCAAGATAAGGGGTTTTTGGGTCTTCATAGCTCAAGAAAGTGCAAGACAGTGCATCCCCGACGCTCAACCGGCCTCCGTTTTGACCTCGGACCGTGTCTTCTGTGCGTGGCACTTAAATTCAAGCGAAGATTGTATCCTTTTGTATCCTTTTGTCTTCTATAAGATTTAAGTAGCCCCGTGTGCGTTGCATGCATCCATCGCATTGTCTGGGGCGTCGCGTCGTGCCGTTTCGCGCGTCCCTTGGGACTTGCACTGTTTTGCACTTCATTTTCCATCCAATGAGGTATGCGTGCCTCATGAGCATTTCATCTTTTGCGCACGGTCCGGCGGACCAAAAACACGCACGGTCCGGCGGGACCCTAAACACGCCCGTCTAGGAGACCTTAAATCCTTGGAAGGTGCGAAACCCTCGTCTGATGAGGCACGTGTGCCCCATCTTGCATTTCATTACATCTCGAGGCATGTAGGCCTCGTTTTGCACTTCATTTTCCATCCAATGAGGTATGCGTGCCTCATGAGCATTTCATCTTTTGCGCACGGTCCGACGGGACCAAAAACACGCACGGTCCGGCGGACCAAAAACAACACACGGTCCGGCAGGACCCTAAACACGCCCGGTCTAGGAGACCTTAAATCCTTGGAAGGTGCGAAACCCTCGTCTGATGAGGTACGCGTGCCCCATTTTGCATTTCATTACATCTCGAGGCATGTAGGCCTCGTTTCCCCCCCGGTCCGGCGGGACCCTAAACACGCCCGGTCTAGGAGACCTTAAATCCTTGGAAGGTGCGAAACCCTCGTCTGATGAGGTACGCGTGCCCCATTTTGCATTTCATTACATCTCGAGGCATGTAGGCCTCGTTTTCCCCCGGTCCGGCGGGACCCTAAACACGCCCGGTCTAGGAGACCTTAAATCCTTGGAAGGTGCGAAACCCTCGTCTGATGAGGCACGTGTGCCCCATCTTGCATTTCATTACATCTCAGGCATGTAGGCCTCGTTTTGCACTTCATTTTCCATCCAATGAGGTATGCGTGCCTCATGTTTCATTTCATCCTCACTTGCATTGTTTTGCATCCCGTGTGGCACGTGTGTCACATTATGCAATTGCCCCAACGAGGGTCCGGCGGGACCAAAAACACGCACGGTCTGGCGAGACCTTAAACCGCTCATTTGCATTGTTATGCATCTCAAAAGCCGTGCGTTGGCGCGCATTTCAAACATCATGCATCATGTGCATTTCAAATGCATACACTGTGCATCCCGGTCTAGGAGACCTTAAATCCTCTGAAGGTGCAATTCCTTTGGTGTTTGTCGTGCCCGAACGACTTCCGGTGGTCTGGTAAAGCCACCTGTCTGTGTTTGCGGTGAGTTCCTAGAAAACCAACTGGGACGGTGAAAACTAGAGTTCGAACGGCTTATGCCTAGAACGCAAAGGTTCGGGATCTCCGAGACTAAAGTCTGGTTTAAATACCCAGGGGGTGTACCCTCGGCTTGAAATCTGTATGGAAGCCCCATAGGTTGAGGCGGCGTGTTTACGCCTCGATTCTGGATACTGAACCAACCTAGTATATCGCCTTGTTGGTAAGATAGGGAAAACTGCGATCATAGTCATGCATCATTATAGGTAGTGCACATGCATTGTCATGCATCATTATCGCATATGTCATGCATTTCGAAAAACCAAAAAACAAAAAAAAACACATGCATTGTCATGCATCATTATCGCATTTGTCATGCATCATTGTAGTATAGTGCATATGTCATGCATTTTCTGTAAATATCCATCCCATTGCATGCATCCACTGCATCATCTTCCATCCATGGCTTGCGCCTTTCCGGGTTGAGCTTGGTCTGGTATGTGCTCATACTTTTCACGTCTATACACCAATAGTTCTGTGTGCGCTCGCGCCTTGAGGGCTTCGACACCTTTTCTATGTTAGACATGGCTTGTACGTGTACATACCCTTCCTAGGCGAGATTCGGTTTGGCCCGCGTGCCATATCCATTGTATCAATATCCACTTCTAGTACATTGTAGTTGCATGCATCCACTGCATCATCTTCCATCCATGGCTTGCGCCTTTCCGGGTTGAGCTTGGTCTGGTATGTGCTCATACTTTTCACGTCTATACACTCATAGTTCTGTGTGCGCTCGCGCCTTGAGGGCTTCGACACCTTTTCTATGTTAGACATGGCTTGTACGTGTGCATGCCCTTCCTAGGCAAGACTCGGTTTGGCCCGCGTGCCATATCCATTGTATCCATTTCCATTGCATTATAGTGTAGTATTGTTGCATCCGGCATTAGGATCATTATTCCCTCATCAGCGGGTCGTTTCCCCACTTATGTCAATCCACCCAATACTTGTCCTTGTGTTCACCTACATCACTCATAGTTCTGTGTGCGCTCGCGCCTTGAGGGCTTCGACACCTTTTCTATGGTAGACGAACTTGTTACCTCCATCAATCTCTTTGACATTCGTGTGGTTTCGAACCGCTCATGATTGAATCATGATTCAATTGCCCTGCACGTAGTTTGCATATAGTTTCAATCGCATTGTATCATTTGCATTATTCATACATAGCTTTGTATATATTGCATATTATTTAGCATTCACATCGCATATGTCATGCATGTTGCTAACAATATTGTACCTGTTAAGTTTGCTTTCTTTTCAGGCACGATATTGTATGTACGGTTCATTTACCGCTGGTGGAACCAGGCGAGCCGCACAGGTATTGTATCTCCCGAGTGAGACGTTTTGAGAATTGCATAATTCTCTTACATCCTTCTGCATTGTAGTGTAGACTGTTGCATGTTAGCTTATAACTGTCGCATGTATGCTTCATTACAGCTTTCTTTGCATGATCATAAGTTATGCTCGGCTTCTTGCATTTTCAGTTGCATTTTGCCCCCGCCTACGGGCGCATATCTTATCTTTGGCATGTGTGCCTCCTGCATGAACTACGCTGGTTTATTCCCTAAGGGATACGTAGGCAGCTTGCGAGTTCAACCATTTGCGCTTTGTATGTTTGTCTAAGTCTTCGGCCTTGTCAAAAATGGGTCGTCTCTGGGCTTTGACATTCACTCACGTCATTGTTATGACTTTCGAGTTCTGTCAAAGAGGGGCAACTGTAGACACCCCATTTTTGACCGTCCTCAAGACTTGGACGTCACCGTCGGAACGCTCGGTGATCATCCATGTTTGTGTTCGTTTGGAGTTCCCGGAGTTCTCGGCTCGCGCGCCGTGCCTCAGGACCTCCGGACTCGACCGTTTGTGTTTGGTTTCGCACCAAACACTTGTGTTTTGCCTTGGAAGGGCAGGGAATGCTTATGAGGCATCCCTACATACCACGGTTGGGGCTAGAGGCCACCGGCTGGCTAGAGTTGCCATCGGCACTATATTGTGCCGGTCGGCATTCTTTTGTGCCGGTCGGCACTATTTTTGGCAAAATGACCATTTTGCCCTGCCGACTACTGTGCACTTGCTTTCTGGGATATTTTCAGACAGCTTTGTAGCTTTTTCTCCCCTCCATACACGTGTATGGAGGGGATACACTCCTTCCAAGCTTGTTTGACAAGCTTTACAATGCCTATAAGAGGAGAGCTCCTCCTCTTGGCTAAGGGTTAGCATTTTGGAGGCAAAACCAGAGCTTATACATATATATCTCTGTCATATATCTATAGATACATAGATCTCCATCTCTTTCCTCTTGTGTGTGTGATTTTAGGCTTAAAGTGTAGATTTACCTTACTTTTGCACCATTACACACACCATTTCACCTTAGCTCGAGTTTGAGAGACTTAGGAGGTTGTTTGTGTTGGTTTTGGACTGGTTTTGAGCACTAGAGAGTGGCTGCATCACTTGTTCTTCAAAGGGTCTTCAAGGGTAAAACATCACTTTATATTCCCCATTCTTGCAACCTCTTTCTACCCTCTTTACTTTGTGTTTTTGAGTTTGTGTTTAAGATAAAAAAGTCTTGTTTTTACTTGTTCTTCAACCTCATTAAGGTCATTTTATAGTTTGAGTTAAGCCTCATCACTTTTAGGCCTTGTATGGCCACTTTTAGTGCCTTTGCTTAAGACCCTCTTTACTTGGTGTTCTTGGCCTTCCCACCACTGAAAATCAGTGGGTTTTCAGTGGTGAGGGAAGATGTTTTTGAAGTCACATAAAGGGGAGGGACACCCCCTCTCCCCTTGGTCCCTTGTTTGCCTTTGTTTTGGGTTCAAAGAATAGCATGTGTGCATAGTCTTGTTTGGCTTCATTTCAGAGTTTTTTTGAGTGTTTTGGAGCATGTTTAAATTCTGTTTTTGGTCGGATTTGTCATCTCTAATATGTCTCTCATACTTGCTTTGAAATGCTTTCTTATGCTTAAAAGTATGCCATACTTTGAGGCCATGATTTTAGTATGTTTCTAGCTTAGTTTCATGAAGATGCTAGCATCATTTTGCCATGTTGGAGGGCTGTGGGCCACTGTTTTTATCATGTTTAGTATGCTTGACATGTTTGTTTTGCATTCTAGTTTGTAAACCTTGGGTATGTGAGTCTCTAGCATGTTTAGCTTGCAATGATCTCATGATTTGGCATCATTTTAGATCATATTTCAGTCCCTAAATCATGCTCACTTGTTTGTGCTTGTCATCTCTTTCATGCTTTAAAGGTGTGTCCTTTTATGCCTAAGAAGGGCCTTGTGTATGCTTCCATGATTAATGCATTTTGGGGTGTCATGTGAGGGGATTTGGGTGTCTTTTCGCATGCTAGAAATCTGTTTTTGCTTGCTTGGTATATGCCATGTTTGGTCTTGTTAATGGTAGTAAGGTGTGCTCCTTTTGTGCCTTAGACTTGGCCTTATTTGGTTGGCATATTGGCATGCTCATTGGTCACTTTCGCCACTGTTTTTGGGCTAGTTTAAGGGCTGCCCCATCTGACTTGAGTCCACCATTGCATGCTTATCATGATTGTTGCATGTTTGATTGATGAAGTCTTGAGTACATGCTAGTTCTAGTTTGATTGGTCCATGTCCACATGCCACTTGTGCCTTGCATGCTCTAGCATTTTGCATGCCTATTGTGTTAGTTGCATGACACTTGGTATGACTTGCATCCTTGCATCATTGTTGCATTATTGAGCCATTTTGTATACTTGCATTCATGGTTTGGCTTGGGGATTGTCAAGTCAAGCATGAGGATCGAGAAGAGTTCACACTTTGAGTGGTGAAACTCGTCTCCATCCTCAAGTCACCAAGGCCTTTGACTAGCACATGATAAGGTTTTGGATTTCATTTGTTGTTTGCATGCATTTTTACATCAAAATGCAACCTTGGTTCCTTAGGCTATCATGCACCAAGATGCACCATTGATGGCCCAAGAACCAAGGGTCATACCTCCTTGTCCCCCAAGCATGATAGGAGGCAATGACCATGCTTACATGTCCCCCAAAACCCATGCCATGCATTGCTGTCTTGCTGCTGCTGTCAATCTGTCTGCTGCAGGGACTTTCTGCCGGCCGGCATTTTATTGTGCCGATCGGCACGTTTTTTTTGTGCCGATAAACTCCATATGCAGCCGTGGACAACTCAAATAGCCGATGACCACTCCTCCCAGCCGGGGGTACTTCAGACCATTTGGAAGGTATCCCAGAACTTTAGGAATTTTTGAGGAGGCAGGACAGTAAAAGCAGAAGCAACAGTGCCATGACACGGGTTTTCCGGGAAGACAGATCGAGCACGCATCATTCGCACATCCCAAGGCAGGGCTGAGGCCCCATTGCATTTATTTATTTATTTGCTTTGATCTTAATAATTAGAATTTGTAATAATTTATTTATTTATTCGGTCTGTATTATTATTTGGTCCCTCCGTGTGAGGGCATATTTGTAATAAGGGTGTGTGAGTGTGTGTATGTCTTCCAACCCCCATTTCTTTCTATCCCTTTTACTTACCTGCTTATGATGGTAGATTAGGGCATACTTATTTTAGCATACCTTATGCAATGCATGCGTGCATTCATGCATTTGTTTACATGCATCGGCTCGGTACATCATACAAACTGCATCGTACTTTCAATTCCAATTGAATACGTGATAGTTGTAGCATTTCACATGCCATGTCTAGGATAGCCGAGCCTACCTAGATTACAATTTTGCATGTGTTTGCATTAGACATTTCAGTATGCTTAGGTCCATGCATGGATTCTGATAAGCTTCTGTTTTGGCTCGGTAGTACGATGTAAGTTTTTACGCTTTAGCATATCGCATGCGTGTGAATGTTGCCATGACAGTATGCTTACCATGTGGCTAAGTGCTTATGTGATATAAAATGTTTGAATGCCTGTGGGTGGAGGTTGGATTGCTTGAGTTGGGAAAACTCATTGAAATCCGTGTTTTAGCCTACTTGCGAGTAGCAAAATCCAAAGTGTTTTCAAAAAAACGGATATGCAATGTTTGTTTCCAAATTAGGCGATCTAGTCTATACTTGTTTGCTGTGCGCATAACATAGTAATTCTAGGCTAATAATTGGGATAAGAACGCATAATGTTTTCAAAATCGGATATCACGGTTAGTAGAGGCCGGTCTTCGGACGGGCGAAAGGGGGTGCTCATAGCTGACCTTCCCCGATCGTACCCAAGCTCCCGAGCCAAGATCACTTTGGTGATGACGGACACGTGACCTTCGGCACCGAGTCAGGGTTTCCTAAATTCCCATTTAAAATATTTAGGTGGCGACTCTGTAATCTGGCAAAGCAGTCCATGTTTGGCACTACTTTTCAAAATCTGTTTTTTTCTCAAAACGATTTGCCAGAGTTGGACTCTTTGGTTCAAGATTTAGAACCGCAACACTTACAAAAAGGAGAGTCCGAACTGTAGCCGAGGTCCCCCGCGGACGTGCTACACAGCGGAGCAAGAGATGGCAAAGAAGAGAGCTGTAAGAGCCTTCATCACCGAAATAAACCATCCTGAGGTACCACAAGCCGGTCAGACTCAGTAGACCGTGGTAGCCTTACCATCTCATCAGCCTTCATCATCCCACCCAAGCAAGCGTGCTCGGACTTCCACAACCGAGCCACGCCTTGTCGACAAAGATGAAACCATCATTCCCCAATCCACACCACCAAGCCCACAACCGAAGCACTCTGACCGAGCTAGCTCCTTCAAGTGGGTGCCTAAGGTCACATACAAGAACCGCGCTATCACTGACTCCGACTCAGTGGTCACAGAAAAAGACCATATGCTGGCCTTTAATCTGGCCAAGAGTGTCTGCCTTCCAGCCGATATGGATCACCACGATCATCTTACCGAGCTGAAGGCCATTCGCTTGGCTTCAAAATCATTGGTGTTGGTAAGTTCTCATTTTCCTTCTCCAAATTTCAATATCTTTTCGCTCGGTTTACCCCAAAGTTGTTTCTCTCCTTGTGCAAGCCTTACAGAAGAACCATATCGCCCACAAACGCGTGCTGGAACTTCGAAAGACCACAAGGCAGGCCATGGTAGAGGCCAATGCTAAAATGGCCGAGCTAAAAGAATCCCAGCAGAAGATGGTCGAGCTACAGGCCGAAGTAGCTCGGCTCACTGGCCTGGTCAATTCAGCTGAAGCAGATAAGCAAAAGGCTGCGACCGTGCTGAAAAACAAATACCTGCGCGAGCTAGCCAAGCTCGAGGGAAAGAAGAATACCGAGATCGCTCGGTTGGAGAAGAGCGTGGAAGACGCCAAAAATCGGGTTACAAGGAGGGGGAGGCCACTTACATCCAACAATGCGAAGCAGCGAAAGATATATTCTTCAAGTGTGGATGGAAGGCGGCTGTGGCGCAGCTTGGTCATAGCTAAGAGACCGAGATTTTCCTCAACCCTTCTCCTCATTTCATACCTAGCTACATGGTGGAGTACGCTACTGCCATTCAGTAAAAATTTCTTGAAGATGATGATGAAGAAGAGGCCCTAGAGGCCGATAATGCCCCGGTTATTGCCAATGATCCCGTCGTTCAGTCAGCTCGGGTGGAGCCACCGGTGGAGGACTTGGTTGAAAGTGTGACCGAGCTACCTGCTAAAACCGGGCTCCGAGTTGAACTGGATGCGGATCTTGATGACCTCTTTGCTTGATCTTCTATTTTCTTCTTTTTTATTTTTGGAAAGAAACTGTAACCGGGCTGGGCCCCACTTTTGTAACTCTTGCATTTTGAATGACATCTTCTTTTGTTACAACTGTTTGTTCAGTTAACTGTCATGCCATGCTTGCATTTACTTTCAAATTGTAATCTGAATGCAGTACAACATTTTCTGGTCGAGATACCTATCTCGGTCTTGACGTTGAAATCTACCTGGTCATACCTGCCAACCTCTTTAGCCTAGGTTTTTACCTCGGTTGAAGATCACTAAAAGTTGTTATTCCAGCCAACCATTCTTTAGCCTGGATCTTTATCTCGGCTGAAGAGTACTAAGTGTTGGTTTTTCCAGCCAACCACTCTTCAGCCTGGATCCTCATCTCGGCTGAAGAGTACTAAGTGTTGGTTTTTCCAACCAACCACTCTTCAACCTGGATCCTCATCTCGGCTGAAGAGTACTAAGTGTTGGTTTTTCCAGCCAACCACTCTTCAGCCTGGATCCTTATCTCGGCTGAAGAGAACTCAAGGTTGGTTATTCTTGCCAACTTAGAGTGAAGTGTTTGGTTATTCCTTCCAAACGTCCTGCAACCTAGATCCTTATCCTCGGCTTAGGAGAGGTGTTGATTTTTCCAGCCAACCTCTTCAGCCCAGATCCTAATCTTAGCTGAAGAGAGCTCAAAGTTGGTTATTCCTGCCAACCTAGAGCGAAGTGTTTGGTTATTCCTGCCAAATGTCCTGCAGCCTAGATCCTTATCCTCGGCTTAGGAGAGGTGTTGGTTTTTCCAGCCAACCTCTTCAGCCCAGATCCTAATCTTAACTGAAGAGAGCTCAAAGTTGGTTATTCCTGCCAACCTAGAGCGAAGTGTTTGGTCATTCCTGCCAAATGTCCTGCAGCCTAGATCCTTATCCTCGGCTTAGGAGAGGTGTTGGTTTTTCCAGCCAACCTCTTCAGCCCAGATCCTAATCTTAGCTGAAGAGAGCTCAAAGTTGGTTATTCCGGCCAACTCTTATTTCATTGCCCCTAGTACGCTAAAACTATTTTTACAGAATAAAACAATTTATGCTGAAAAAGAAACTACTTGTTTTATTGAAAAAAGAAAAACTACAAGTACGTTTTAAAGAAAAGCTAAAAATAAAATAGTTTGAGATTGACAGTGTTCCATGGCCTGGGAATGGTCTTGCTGTCTTTATCTTCCAAGTGGTATGCCCTTTTTCCTGCTAATCCAACCACTTTGTAAGGTCCCTCTCAATTGGGCCCTAACTTGCCATCTCCAAGTACCAGGGTGTTTCCCATTATTTTGTGCAGCACCCAATCTCCAATCTTGAATTACCTTGGATGTACTGTTTTGTTATATTTTCTGGATAACTCCTGCTGGTATGAAGCGATGTGAACCAGTGCTCTTTCTCTTCTTTCTTCTGCAAGGTCGAGCTCCAATGCTATGGCTTCTCCATTTAAGTCTGGATTAAAATTTTCACTTCTAATTGTGGGGAGGCCAACTTCCAGTGGGATTACTGCTTCCATGCCATAGGCCAAGGAAAAATGTGTTTCTCCAGTAGACCGCCGATGTGTGGTACGGTAAGCCTATAAAACATGAGGGAGCTCCTCAGCCCACTTTCCCTTTGCTTTCTCTAACCTTTTCTTCAATCCATCCAAGACGACTTTGTTTGATGCTTCCGCTTGGCCATTTGCTTGGGGGTATGCCGGTTGTAGACGCGCCCGCGTGGGCCTCATGCTACGGTTCGGACTCGATTAGTCACGGTTCTTAATCTGATCTCGCAATGTGCAATGCAAGACTGATAAATCACCAAAGAGTCCAAATCCGGCAAATCGTTTTGGAAAACAGATTTTTTTAAAAGAAGTGCCAAACATGGACTGCTTTGCCAGATACAGAGTAGCTACCTAAATATTTTTATAGGGGAATTTAGGAAACCCTGACTCCCTAAGGCCACGTGTCCGTCATCACCAAAGTTGCCTCGGCTCGGAAACTTGGGTACGATTGGGAAAGGTCAGCTATGAGCACCCCCTCTCGCCCAATCAAAGATCGGCCTCTACTAACCATGATATCTAGTTTTGAAAACGTTATGTGTTCTTATTCCGATTAATTAGCTAATCTTACTATGTGATGCGCACAACACAAAAGTATAGACTAGATCGCCTAATTTGGAACAAAGCATCGCATATCCGTTCGTTTGGAAAATGGTTTGAAATTTGCTACTCGCGAGTAGGCTAAAACACGGATTTCAATGAGTTGTTCCAACTCAAACAATCCAACCTTCACCCACAGGCATTCAGGCAGTTTATATCACATAAGCATATAGCCACATGGTAAGCATGCTGTTATGTTAACATTCACACTCATGCGAGATGCTAAAGCATAAAAAGCTTACCGAGTACTCCGAGCCAAAACAAAGAATTTGTTAGCAATCAATGTATGATCCAAGTCCATGTTAAGTGGCTAATGCATCGCATACAAAATGCAACTAGAATAGGCTCGGCTAATCCTAGTATGGCATGTGGAATGCAACAAATAACACGTATTCAAGTTAGATTTGAAATACTATGCAGTTAGCATGATGCGCCGAGCCCGGTGAATGCAATACAAATGAATGGATGCACGCATGCATAGCATAAGGATGCTAAATTAAATATGCCCTAATACTAACCATCAAAAGCAGGTAAGTAAAAGGGAGAAAGAAGTGGGGATTGGAAGACATGCATACACGCACCCACACTTATTACAAATTCGCCCTCGCTCGGGGGGACCAAAAGAATAATACAATTTAATTAATCTACAAGCTGATTAATTAAATTATACAATACTTAACTAATTAACGAATCAATTAAGCTACTGAAAGCAGTGAAGGGCATCGGGAAGAGGTATGCACGCATGCTCGGATTGGCTCCGCTCGGAAATCCACCGCCATGCACAAGCTGCCTCTGTTTGCACTGTTTTTCTCCTATGAAGACTGCACAAGTCCCAAGGAACACTCTCTGATCATAGTGGAAGGTCACCGGCCAAGGGGGGACACCACCGGCCAAGGAGGAGTGGTCATCGACCATCTATTGAGCTCTCGGCCACCAATTTATGGCCGGTCGGCTCTGGATGTGGTCGGTCGGCCATGTATGCCTGCAGAATCCTGTTTTGACAGCAGCAGAGGGCAAACATGGCATGGCAAAGCATTTCAAGCAAATGTGTGCACCAACACCCTCCTTATCATGTTCATGACTCAGAGGAGGATGGTCCTCGACCCTCGGACCACCAATCGCGCATTTCAATGCGTGATGGCCCAAGATGCCAAGTTGTACATTTTGATTTCAAATGAAATGCAAACCAAATAAACACATAAGGCCCAACCTCTATCACTTGATCAAGAGGCAAGGCATGTATGCCAAATGCAACCTAAGCATGTTAGCTAAGTATGCAACATGAGCATGCAAGCAAGCAATATGCCCTAGGCACTCGACCTAAGCAAACAAGCATGCAAGGCATGGAACAACTATGCTAATGACAAGCATGCAAGATACAATTAAAACATGCAAGTATGCAAGACATATAACATGTTAAGCAACTTGACCAAGGAAATGCATGCCAAACGCAAAGTGTTTCAAGCATGCCATAACATGCGATAGGTCAAGTATGCAACAACACACAAGACGAGCATGCAACAATATGCAAAGGATGGTCTTAAACTAGTTTAGGCAGCTCTTGAACAAGCCCAAAACAGTGGCCAAATGCTATGGAAATGAGGTACAAATGCACATGCAAACATGCACACGAATGGACCAACACTTAAGCATAAAGAGGGGACTTTTAAGCACACTTAAAAGGAACAAACATGGACATATAGCATGCATACTAAGCTCTGAAAATCATGTTATAAAGGTGCCAAACCAAGTAAACAAGACAAGCCAAGCATGCAACAATGTCCAAAACTCAAGGCAAGCCAAAGAAGTATTGAACTACACTTAGCAAAACCAAATATGACATGAGTTGAACAATCAAAATTAGAGTTTTAGCATGTTAAAACAAAGCCAAAAACACATTGACATGGCATCCTAGAGGCCTAGACATGATGGCATGCGCAATGACACATTCATGGAGCATGAAACACAAACTCTTTAAGGCCTTAAAGGAGCATCAAATGCAAGCATGTGGGCATGCCACAAGGACTGAAATGACATGGTAAGTGGTTCCAAACCACTGAAACAAAGCAAGTAAAGCATGCTAGAGGGGTCAACACTCAAGGCTGACAAGGGGGATTACATGGTAGCTATACAAAGAAAAACATGGATGACCCAAGCAACCAAAAACAGACCTCAAGCACACTAAAACATGCATAAAAGCTTCACAAAGCTAGGCCAAAACAAGTGAGCATGGTAGTCTAAATGCTAGACACATGTTAAGGCAATTCATGGCATTACAAGACAAGTATGCAAAGCAAGCATGGTGTGTCTAAACCAATTAAAAACAGTGCTATACCAAGGCAAAATAAGCACAAATAACACTTAAGACATGGCCAACATGCACTTAAACAAGATGCTCACACATGAGGCTAAAATGGCCAACATTGAAGGCAACAAGGAGAGGGGATGGCCCTCTCCTTCTTAGGACCTTAAAGCACCATCCCCACCACTGAAATCCCTCAAGATTTCAGTGGTGAGGAGGCCCAAACAAGGTGGTCCTGGAGCTCACCAAAATAGCACAAAAATGGGGCCAAACAAGGCCTAAGAGGGGTCAAACAACCCCAAACACCAAAACAACCTTAAACAACTATTTTAAGCAAGTAAAAACAAGACTTTTATATGTTATACACTAAGCTCAAAAACAGATGCAAGGTAGGCAAAGGGGCTATGCAAAAATGGGGTGTTTAAAGGTAAAGTTCTTACCCTTGTAGACCCCTTCAAGAACAGCACTCCAGCTGCTTTCCTTAGCTCAAAACCAGCTCAAAACTCTTAAAATCACTCCTTAGTACCTCAGTAGCTAAAGGAAAGTGTAACACTAGGTGTTTGTGTGTAAAACTATGAACAAAACACCTTAAACACCAAAGAGAGGGATATATAGAGATAGAATAGACACAAGACTCAAACCCTAATCTCAGACCTCTCTTGAACTTTTTTTGGAACCCTGGAGGAGGGAGGAGAGGCCCTCCCTTTATAGAGGATCACTCTTGCAAAGCTTACAAAACAAGCTAAGCAAGAGTGAAATCCCTCCATACACGTGTATAGAGGGGGGGCAAAGTGTATGCCAGCTAGCACAGCTAGCATAAAAATATCTGCAAAAGCAGATGCACAGTGGTCGGCCAGCCAAAAATGACAAATTGGCCAAAAAAATGGTCGGCCGACTACAAAGAGTGCCGGCCGGCCAAACATTTGGCCGATGACAACAAAACAATGGCCGGTGGCCTCAAGCCATGGCCGGTGATGTGTGGGGATGGCCAACAAGCCATTCCCTGCCCCTCAAAAGCAAAACACAAGTGTTTGGTACAAAACTAGACACAAAACAAGCAAGTCGAGAGGTCTTGAGGCAAGGCGCGTAGCCGAGACCTCCGGGAACTCAAGACGAATACAAACATGGATAATCACCGAGTGTTCAAACGGTGACGTCCAAGTCTTGAGGACGGTAAAAAATGGGGTGTCTACACCGGTGTAGAATTGTAGAATTCTATCTTATATTCTTCACAAAAGCCTCTAAAAATTTTGCCATCGAACTGAGTGCCGTTGTCAGATATTAGAGCTTTTGGTATGCCAAACCGAGTGATGATATTCTGCCAAACGAACTTCTTCACATCTTTCTCTTTTATTGATGCGAGTGCTTCTGCCTCCACCCACTTTGTGAAGTAGTCTGTTGCCACGAGAAAGAACTTTCTGTTGCTTGGTGCCGTTGGAAGTGGTCCTAATATGTCCAAGCGCCACATTGCGAAGGGCCATGGGCTAGTTAAAGGTAGGAGTTCTCTGGCTGGTTGATGTATTTGTTGGGCGAACTTCTGACATTTCTCGCACTTCTTGACATACTTCTCTGAGTCTGCTTGCATGTAAGGCCAATGATCTTCCCCCTTGGTGGCTTCCGTATACACCTTCGTGTATCTCGAACAAGAATTCTTCGACTTTGTTGGGATGAACACACTTTAGGTAAGGTCTTGTGAAGGATTTCTTGTACAAGGCCATTGATGGGGAGAGCCAAAATCGTTGCGACTTTGCTCTAATCTTGTTGGCTTCTTTCTTTTCTTCAGGTAAGACGCCGTCTTTTAAGAACATTATAATGGGATCCATCCATGAGGGGCCTAATTCGGCGTAACATACCTCGGCTACTTCAGGTTCTTCAATGCTTGGTCTTGGTAGGTAGTCGATCAGTAACGGATGAGGGATGGATGTATCTGCCATTGAAGCAAAGCCTGCTAGTTCGTCTGCTCTACTGTTTTCTTCCCTGCCAATCTGCTCTATCCTCACCACTTCGAACTTCATAATCTCCTTTCTGACTAACTCTTGGTACTTAGCCATCCTTTCATCCTTTGCCTCATAGTCGCCTGAAATTTGGTTTACCACCAGTTGTGAGTCACTGTAAACCATTAGCTCGGTGGCCTTCATGTAGAGTGCTGATTTTAGTCCTGCCAGAAGCGCTTCATACTCCGCTTCGTTGTTTGATGCTGGGAAGCCAAGGTTGACTGCTTGTTCCACTATTAGGCCATCTGGTGAGATAAGGACTATGCCAAGTCCTGCACCGTGCCTGTTGGACGCTCCATCCACGAAGAGCTTCCACATCTCTCCAACGAACAACTTCTAGTAAGTGGAGGGATCGGATGATGCCTTGGGGTCATGAGCGTTGCTGGTATTTTCTTCCAAGTCTACACTTTCTGTTTGCCCCTCACTATCTGATTGTGCCAAGTTTTTACTTGTTGATAAGTCTTTGCTTGGTGTAGCATAGTTTGTTTCTTCCTCCCTTTCTCCACTCCGGTCTGTTTTGGGATGTGGCTGAGCATCCTGTATCAGGGGTTGTGCATTTCCTGCGGCGCTTTCCATCCCCATTTCGGTTGTACCAGTCAAGTCAACTGGGCAAATGTGGTGACTTCCTGGTGTGAACTCTGCCACAAAGTCTGCCAAAGCTTGGGCTTTTATTGCAGTTCTGGGTTGAAACTTGATGTCAAACTGTCCCAACTCCACTGCCCACTTTAAGATTCACCTAGAAAAGTTTGCCCTCTCAAACAAAGATTTTAATGGGAAAGCTGTGAGGACGATTATGGTGTGGGCGTGGAAGTAATGGGACAGTTTCCTAAAGGCCATCATCAGGCTAAGGCCAGTTTTTCCAGTGGTAAGTACCTGATTTCTGCGCCCAGCAAGGTCTTGCTGACATAGAAGATGGGCAGGTGTTGGATTCCTTCCGCTCTGACCAACATCGCGCTGATGGCATGCTGCGAAACTGCCAGGTACAAAAAGAGTTCTTCTCCGGGTATTGGGGTTACTAGCAATGGTGGAGAAGACATGTATTCTTTCAGTCTTTCTAGGGGGCAGTTGCATTCTTCATCCCACTCAAACTTGGCCTTTAGTGCTTGGAAGAATGGTCGACATCTGTTTGACGACCGACTTATGAACCGGTTGAGCGCAGCTGCCATACCAGTGAGATGCTGCACTTCTTTTACTGAGTTGGGCCTCTCTAGATCCTGAATTGCTTTGATCTGAGAGGGGTCTACTTTTATACCCCGGTTGGTTACCAGGAAGCCTAGGAATTTGCCCGATCCTACGCCGAACGCACACTTGGATGCATTTAGACGCAACTTGTTCTTCTTCAGTATCTCGAACATTTCATCTAGATCCCTGAGATGGTCCTTCTCATCCTTGCTCTTGACCACCATGTCGTCAATGTAAGCCTCCATTGTTCTGCCTAACAATGGTTCAAACATCTTGGTGACCATCCGCTGGAATGTTGCCCCAGCGTTTTTTAGGCCAAAGGGCATGACCTTGTAGCAATACAGTCCTCTTAGCATTGTAAAGGATGTGACCTCCTGGTCTGGTTCATATATAGCGATCTGATGGTAACTCTGTACGCATCAAGAAAGCTAAGTCGATTGTGTCCTGCTGTTAGGTCTACCAGTTGGTCTATCCGTGGTAAGGGAAAGCTATCCTTTGGGCATGCCTTGTTAACCGTTTTGTAGTCCACACAGACACGCCATGTTCCATTCTTCTTTGGCACCACCACAGCATTGGATATCCACTTGGGATAGTGCACTTATCTGATAGCTCCTACCTCTAGAAGGTTTCCCACTTCTTCCGCCACTATCTTGGCGTGGTGGAGTGCTGATCTGCGAGTGCGCTGTATGATTAGTCTTGCAGTTGGGTGGACATTTAATTGGTGACAGATGAAGTTTGGGTCAATGCCAGGCATGTCATACGGCGTCCAGGCGAACACTTCGATGTTAGAGGTTAAGAATTTCATGACCTCTATTCTCTCAGTGCTGGACAATGACGAGCTGAGCAAAAAGAACTTTTCTGGGTCATTTTCATCTATCCTTACCTGTACCAAGTCTTCCATCGCCTTCTGTTCAGCTGCTTTGCCGACATCTGCGAACAACTCATTGCTCTCAGGTTCTTCCACCATCTGTACATATCCCTTGGCAGCTCGGCTGCCATTTACTATGACGAAGGATTGTTTGGACATAATTTGGTCTCCAAAGACCTCTTCAATTACTCCGGCTTCGTTGGGGAACCACAATACTTGATGGTAGGTTGACGCTACCGATCGCTTGGCATGCAGCCATGTCCTTCCCAAGATTATGTTGTAAGTGGAAGGGACTTTCAATACTCAAAACTCCACTTGTTTCGTCATGCTTCCTGCTCTGACTGGGAGGATTATCTTGCCCACTGGCCACTCTGGCATTGAGTTGAATCCGATTAGGGGAGATGTTGCAGGCGCCAAGTCTTTGTCCTCCAATTTCAATTGTTTGAAGGTTTCGTAATACATTATCTCACACGAGCTACCTTGGTCGATCAAAATCCGTTTGATGTCATAATCCTTGACGCGGAGTGTGACAACCAGTGCGTCATTGTGAGGGCAATATATCCTTGCCAAGTCTCTGTCTGAAAAAGATATGACATTCGTGGCTTATGTTTTCTCCTTTTTTATGGCTGGTTGTGCACTTAATACCTCCCTTAAGTGTTCAGCCTTCTTGATCATTCCCCTGAGCTCACATACTCGCTCAGGCTCGAATACCCCATGTATTACATTAATCACGCCTTGAGGTGGGGCGTCGATCGACATTCCGTCTGGGTTGTCGTGGTTCTGGGGGGCTGGTTGTGTCCCTCCTTCTATGTACTTGTCCAAGTGCCCAGCTGCTACTAACTCCTCCAGGTGCTATCTCAATGGCGTGCAATTCTCTGTGCGGTGCCCCTTTTCATTATGGAAGGTACATCGGGATCTTTTGTCATAGTCTTTTTGTGCTTCTCCCAACTTAGCTGGCTATCGGACGAAAGGTTCATCGCGTATCTCACTGAGAATTCGGTAGATTGGTTTTTTAAATACCGTGGTAATGGCAGTGCGAACTCTTAGCCACCTTTTGTCTGGATCCTCTTTGTTGGCCCGTCTGCCACGCCCATTCCTGCTTGGTCGTTCTACCGTGTTGACTTTTGCCGAAGTCTTTTTATCTGGTATTGTTGTTGTGCCAGATTTCGCCTTAGCACAGGCGCCATCCTCTTCCACACGAATATGTTGGTGCACTCTCTCCATTAAGGCCTCCATCGTGAGGGGAGGCGTCATAGTAATTGAATCCCTCAATTTGTTGCCGACTGGCAGGCCCCGTTTGTATTGTGCGATGGCGAGGTTTGTAGGACAATCCCAATTTGGTTGAAGGTTTCCCAATAACGATTGTTGTAGGACCTCAATGTCTCTTTGTCGCCCATGTTAATGGAGAGTAGCTGATCGATCTCCACTGGTGTCTTGGTGTTCGTTCTAAACCTTGTCATGAATGCCTCTGCCAATTGTGTCCAGGAGGCGATGCTGCCTTCTGGTGGCCTTTCGAACCAAGTTAGACCCAGGTCGCCTAGGCTGGATGGAAACAGGATGCACATTAAAGCCTCGTTTCGCCGGTACACTGCCATAACCTGGCGAAAGTGGCTCAAGTGCATGTAGGGGTCCATCTTCCCCTCATAAGTGGTGAATTTGGGCTGGTGAAAGCTCGAAGGTAGTGGTGCATTCTTAATTGCCGGAACGAACGGCGAGGTCTGCAGCCTTGCTAATGCTTTGTCTGTTGGTTCGTAAGCAAGGCGCGGCATCGGCATTCCTACCTCGACGCTCCCATGCGTTCGAGGAGCCAACCGCTGAAGGGCTTAAACTCTGCGCGGGTCACGCGCCCTATTATCTTCCTTCCATCGTGCCCTTTCTTCTAGCACAGTTCGCAAATCGGATGATCTAGGCAACTCCGTCTGCCTGGATGACGTCTGGTGTGTGCGCGATGGCCGATAGGTGCTTCCCTCAATATGTGACCTCTCAGTTCTCGTTCTCTCAGACCTGGAATAACGAGTCCTGGGAGTTCTTGACTGAGTGTCGCCTGTTCTTAGGCTCCTACTTTCTGCTTGTGATGGTATAGTATGCCTACCACGATCTTCCGAGTGGCGAGGGGGCGTGTTGCTTTTGCGCCCCTCTCCTGTCGCCACTCCTTTACCTTTGATCTGGTGCTTCATAGACTCCATGTCTGCCGCCATCTTCTTTATCAATTCGTCCTGTTCCTTAACGCGATCCTCCAAACTTGAGGATCGATCCTCCGCCTCTGCCTTTCAGGACTTTGAGAGCGACGGGGGCTGTTATCCCTTCTGGGGTTCTGTCGCTGGGGCTCCAAATCTGCCATTGGAGGGATAGAAGGCAAACCTTCGAGCCTCCCACCTCCCTCTGGGGTTTGACCGTCGATAGCGGACTGCAGCAAATCTTCATTGTGTGCCATTACTTCTACTTAGAGAGGAAGAACTTGGTCAAGAGGTTTTGTTCTTTCTGATTTTCCCATAGACGGCGCCAATTGTACGAGCAAGAAATATTCTTCTCGTATAATCCTGTTGATAAAGTCTGCGCTCCTCCAAACGTCGTCGCTTTACTCCCCGAAAACACAAACGTGAGCTAGCCAGCGGGTGTGTGCCAGATACCTCTCCGATGCCTAAGTCAGCAAAATAGACAAATAGACAAAAGCTCTGTGTATTTAAGAATCAAAGTTGTGTTACCTCTCCATAGGTGATGTTATGAGCTTTTATAGGTTCCGCGTGGCACAATCCTTGTAGGACTCTTATTCCTCCATGCAGAGTCCTCCTAGGAATCACACTCCTGAAAGATAATGCTTATCCTTCAACACCCCCCCTCACTGCTTAAACCAAGTGAGATGGTTTTACCTCGGTAGTATGACAAAACGACCGAGCTAACACAGCCATGCTAAACTGGCAACAACGACCGAGCTCTGACTAGCTCAGTTCTTCCCTTCATGGCTTGTACCTCGGTTTCACCTGTTGAGACCGAGCTAACCATAGCAAGCTTGGGCCGAACTAATCTAGAGCAAGGTCCTGAGGAAAGCTCAATACATCTTGGCTCAGAATGGTATGACCGAGCTATTTGTTACCACTTTGACTGTGGCGACCAAGCTAACTTCAAGGCCCTTTTAGGACCGAGCTAACTACAAGGTCCTTTTACTCAGTCCTTTCTTACCTCGGCTCACAGAACGGCCCATTACATAGCTCGGCCCAATTTACTTATAAATTACCCTCTCAATTAGTATCACATGATGTTTTCTCAATCTGTAATACTTTTATTTTTTTCTCTTTTTCTATTTTAAATAACAATAATGACCCGGAATCCCTTTTTTTCCCACCCCCTTGACCCCCTCTTCACCTGATTGGCCACTCTTTTTTTTTTTTTTTTTTTTTTTTCCTTCTCCTCCAATCACCACCCGCCACGTGTGTGTGGGGGGTGGTGATTGGAGGGGGTCTCAATCATGACCCTTTAAATAACTAAATAATACATTTACCAAAAAAATATCTCAAGTAATCATTTAAGGAGAAAAGGACCATCCACCAACTTTGTAGTCTTTGTCAATCACCATAGAAGGAACTTTTAAAACCATCCACCAGATTGCTTATGTTCTTTCCAATCCTCTCTTGGAAGTTTGTTTTCATATTTCAAAAACATTTTTTTTAGTTTCTCAAATTTCAGAGGATCATCATAAACAAATTTAGAAATGTCCTAGTAACTTCTACAGATAATGACACTGGAAGCTTTGAACATATTAAAAATATGGGTGAATTATACTAACGGTCCTTATAGTTTAGGATTTGTGTTACTTTGGTTCATGACTTTTCAATTGTGACACATTTAACTATGAATTTTAAATCTTGTTCCAATAAGGACAATTGAAGATATCATTACTTAATTTCAAGGGAAAAATCATCAATTTAATAAAATATAAACTAATTTGATAAAAATAAATGATAAAAAAATATTTTTAAATTTTTAAAAATTATTTCTACCCACCAAAGATAAAAGGGAGCTTTTTTGATAAATTCCATTTCTAAGAGTTTTATTTCATCCAACCCATATTCTTTTTGACTATTCCATTAGGTCCTATTTGAGGTAAGAAGACCAAACACCCTAAATCTCTCCTGCCCTCATTAATGTTGATATTTAATGTTGATTGTCATTATATCTTCACTCCAAAAAAATACATTAACTACACACTACTATTTAATGTTGATATATATTACACAAAAAATTAAACATGGCTCTTCATTGATGACGTGAATGTGAATGTTCACATCAGATGATGTTGTGATAAATGTGATGTTAAGGTTCATATCAGCATTGCATCAAATTACACAACCACAAGCCTTAACTTGAAATGAATTTGTCATTGTGTTGTCGATTACATTATGTGAATATTCATACTAAAGCATATAAATGTGAACGTTCACATCACTACATTAGATGAGAGAAAATGTTCACATGTTGTGAACATTCACATCACTACATATTGTGAATAAGAATATGTTGTCAATTAAAAATATAATGAACGTTATTTTTAATGTGTTGTCAATTAAAAATAAGAAGGTTCACATGTTGTGAACGTTCACATCACTATATTAGATAAGAGAGAATTTTTCAGAAAGGTATCATGAACGTTTACATCAGATGAGAGATAATGTTCACATTATTTTTAATGTGTTGTCAATTCAAAATACATTCACATTATATAATAATATAAAATAATAACATCAATATTATTTAATTTGTGTATGAAATTTCCTATGCCTTGATCATTTCCCTTCTCTCTCCTCCCCCAACATTAAATATCAATATTAAATATAAAGGCACAAGAGTCTAACAAAATAGTGTAAATTAAGAAAAAAGACTTTATAGAATAAAACTATAAATATATGGGACTAAGTGAGTTAAAAAATTCCTTCACAGAATTCTTGGGTAAAAACACTTCTAAATGGGATTTATCAATAAAAATCTCAAGATAAAATTATGTAAAATTGATAAATCTTTTAGACATTTATTTATTTTACTAAATTAATTTTTATTATGTATTTGAATGATAATCATGTAATGGGTGGTTGTTAGGTTTTTAATATATAATCGATATATTTAATATATGAAATGTTTTTAATTTTGGATTTTTTGATTTAATGGATTGGTTCAATAATAATATCAAAATTGTCGCCATATTTGACTTTTAGAAAAATAGAAGCTAATTTAATGAAAATAAAAACAACCACCCATTACATAATTGTCATCTAAATACATTGGTAAAATTAATAAATAAATGTCTAAAAAATTTATCAATTTTACATAGTTTTATCTTTACTGGAGCTTCGTTTGGCATTGGCAACGGTAGTCAACTTTTTTGTATTGGGATTTTTTTAGCCTCGTTTGATTTTTATTTTTGGTTTTGGTTTTTTTTGACTTTTGTGAGAGAAAAAGTATAATGATTATGGTTTAGATGTGACATTTTGTTTTATTGGCTTATATAGCTTATTTTTTCTTTTTGTGTTTTTTTAGCCCCAAAATGTTTACCAAATGAGGACTGGATAGAAATAATTTTTAAAAGAGCAAACTTCACTTTATCCCTTTGTGGTTTGAGCCGGTGCAGATTACCCCCTTGACATTTGGAAATCACCACATAACCACAAGGGGGTAATCCACACCGACCTAAATCACAAGAGGATAAATAAATAAATAAATGTCCAAAAAATTTATCAATTTTACATAATTTTATCTTTACTCGGTAGAAATAATTTTTAAAAATTTTGACATTTATTTTTCTCAAATTAGTTTACATTTTACCAAATTGATGATTTTGCCCTTGAAATTAAGCAATGGTATTTTCAATTATCCTTGTTTGGAACAAGATTCAAAATTTAAGATTAAATGTGTCACAATTAAAAAGTCAAAAATCAAAGTGACACAAACCCAAACTATAGAGATCGGTAGTATAATTCACTCTTTTATTCACAAGTTGACACACCCCATGAAGCTCTCACCAAATCCTTTTGCTATTTCAAAGGTGAGATTGGGATTTTTTTTTTCTTAAAAAAAAAAAAAAAATTACCATCAATAAGTAATCAAAAGAATTTTTTTGTTCAATAAATGTATATTTTCGAAATAAAATATATATATATGAATTACACATGAAATGAGATTCACATGGACACAATTTATGAATTAATATTGAGTAGATGTAAATTTTACTCTTTGTAAAGTACTTACTCACCTAATGTAGAGAACTTATTAGTTGGTCTTGGGGCACCATTATGTGGTGTCTTAACGGTATTATAATTGGTGGAAGGGACGTAATTCATAAATTTGTATTGAGTGATTAGAAAACATGAAAATATATAATGAATTGTAATTAGTGAGGAGTATGACCACGTGACGCACTTGAATCAACTAATAATTTTTCCCTAATATGTTGCCTTAATGGTCCCACAAACTATTCCATCATGTTCTATTAAAAACTAGGGCAAATTACCAACACTCCCCTCGAGATTTGACTAAAATACGGATTCTTCCTGAGGTTTGAGAAATTACATCCCGCCCCTGAGGTTTATATTTACATAACAAATTGCCCCCTAAGATTTATATTTACATAACAAATTGCCTCCTAATTTGTTATGTAAATATAACCCTCATGGACAATTTGTAATTTCCCAAACTTTAGAGAGGAATCCGTATTTTAGTCAAACCTCGAGGGGGTGTTGGTAATTTGCCCTAAAAACAATAATTGAGGACCATTTGTGTAGAATAAAAACTAGTGTATTCAAACCACATTCAAGAAAGAAAAAGAAGAAGAAAAAAAAAAACTAGTTTATTCAAATTATTTGTTTATTTTTAACATTTTTATTCTTTAATTGAATACATACATAATGTACTTTTATATGAAAAAATCACAAATTAAAAGATCTCAACTAATTCTTGTAAAAAAATCTTTAAAATCATTAAATAATATAAATAATATTTTTAAATGCCCAAAATAGTACAAATCATCATCTCATATAAATATATATATAATTAAAGAGTAATGTTAGGGATTCTAAATATTTTATCAATATTTTTAGGGTAAATTACACTTTGCACCCCTGCACTTTACACCAAATCTCACTTTGGCCCCTATACATGAAATCATGATAGTCAACCTCTTGCACTTTTGGTCAAATCTCACTTTGATCCTTACACATGAAATCCTCCACTTTTACTCAAATCTCACTTTGGTCCCTACACAAGTATCAATGTCCCTCTTCTGTTATTTCATTTTTAAATCTTCAGCAAAATCTAGTCATGTGACAAAAATGTGATTACGAAATGAGAATAAGAAAGGAAAATTATCCATATTTTTCACCAATACACTTTGTCCTACATGATAAGCACATGAGAGTTATATAGTACAATATATATATATATTATATATATATATTCGTATGGCAAAAATTCGGACGACAAGACAAGAAAGTAGAGCTTTTAAAATAAATAAAAAAATGCAATAAAGAAATCAAAGAGAAAGAAAGATGAGACAGAAGGATGTAGCGATCCTAATTTTTCGTAAGTCATTATTTATTATTATTATTTTATTTTATTTTTGGCTTTATTAATTGTATAGTTACATGAGAATTTAATGTGTTATTTAGTTAATTTAATGTGTTAGTTAATTATAAATAATTAATTCAAATATTTATATACTAGCGTATGCCCGTGCCTAAAGGCACGGTATAAATAATGTTGTGATCAAAATACAGTTGTAATTAATATGTATCATATTAAAATTTATTATGAAGTCTGTAATTTTTTTGACAAAAATATTGAAAAAATATAAAGAAATACTATTCTTTTTAAAAAATTGTAACAAGTTTACTTGTATCATAAGTTTTATAAAACTCAAATAAAATAACAATGAAATAACCTAAAACTCCGGTGATGCAGCTCATAGAGAAGCACCGAAATACTCCTACTGCCGGCAAACAAATAATTATTCCATTGTTTATACCCATTGGTATATATAATACTACCAAATAAATAATTATCATGTTGTTTAAGAATTTCAATTTAGTAGTTTGTCCAACAAACAATAAAAGCTAAATAAATTAAGATTTTAAAAATAAAAATAATAATAAATACAATATTTTGATTTCTCAAAAGTCGTGGAATTTTCTGACCTCTTCCTGGTTGGTGGTGGGTCACCCAAAGATCTTTATTTTTATTTTTATTTTTATTTTTCATTTTTTTTAATTTATTTTAGACTTCACTCTCTATCGGCTTGCTTTTTCCATCCAACCAATCACATTCCGCCTGCATGGTCTTCGTTTTGATGAACCAATTTCCAGAGTCTTTAAAGCTTACAACAACTTGAAAGTGCTCAAAAAGTTCAACTTCTATCAATAGATTCTAACACCTTCAGATTTTAACACCTTCAAACTACTAATTTATCTGGTAATAGATTCTAACCAGGCAAGTCCCTAGGGTTGGTTGGAGGTTTAAAAATGTATATCCGTGTCTAAATTAATTATAAGATTAAAATATAATTAAATTTAAAAGTATTGATTTAAAATGTAATTTATCAAATTTATTGACTTTGAAATGAATTTTGTAAAAATACCCAAACATAAATACACCCCAATAAAATTAAAGTAGAAATTAAAAAATATAATTTATTATAAGAATTCGAAGTCAAAATTCTATTAATAAAAAACCTCTTCTTTTCAGTTTTTGAACAAATCACCACTCCCATTATTTCTTCTCTTTCTCAAAATTTACTTTTGTGATCATTTTTTTTAAGATAACCCAATTTAAACCTAATTTAAATTTTGAGTTCAAATTTATCTACACACACACAAAAAAGCATTTTCTACATAAACATAACTCATAAACTCAATTTTCATACAAATTTAAATTCACCATTTTTTTTTAACAAAACTCAATTTAAACTCCGTTTAAATTTATCCACCAAAAAAAAACAAACATTTTCTACAAACATTTTCCAAAAAGAGTGGATTTGAAAAAAAAAATAAAAAAAAAATTTAAACCCACTTTCTAGTGGGTTTGAAAACCAACATTTAAAGTGGATTTGAAAACCAACATTTTCTAGTGTATGCTCGTGTCTAAAGGCATGGAGGAAATTATATTGAGTTTAATCTTCTCCTATCTAATCTTTTATGTAGTACATGGAAAATTTATTCACAAAATAATTTTGGAGAAAATTGTTCCTTTCTTATAGCATCACACTATTATTCTTGAAGTTATCAATCTTTCTTGTTCTAATTGAAGAGGTTGGTCTCATTTGAACTTAAGCTAAAATTAGAAAAGAATATAATCTCTGTGATTGCAATATTAACAAACCATCTCTAATGTTTAAAAAGAAAAGGCATGAAAAGAAAAATCATACACCGCCGCTCACTCCCATTGTACAAAATTGAAGTGTATCAAAGCCCAAAGTTTAGTAGGAAAAATATATCAGTTAGTTAAGTAAAATGTATGATTAGCAAACTCATGAACATATTACACTTAAGTCTCAGTAATATTACAGTATTTGTTAGTTACAACACTCATTTCACTTTCCTAAGCTTAAGTCTAAGACTCTTCATATTACACTTCTCTCTTGCTAAAGCTTAATTATAAACCAATTACAGAGAAAGAGAAAAATAGAAAGTAAAAAAAAAGATAGATGAGCAGTCTTAATTCCAGTCTAGACGATTCCAATATTAGATAACTATCTGTTGGCCTGAGGCCATGGTCCAAATAATGTTCAAGAGAACTCAGAAATATAGACAGATGAGCAGTAATTGGACATCCTAGCATTAAAAAATCCTTGTGTTCATCAATAGTGCATACAGGTTTAAATTATGCATGACAGTGAATAAATTATCCCAAAATGATAGTAATTTGTTGTTATGTTAGATATAAGCTAGCAGTTCATACCATGTGGAGGAGCACCCATGTCTAAAGCCTCTAAAAGATAGCCAAATTTTGCTTCAGCTTGTAGACAAAACAGAGCCCATATTACATTTGGGTCAATAGTTTCTAGATTTAACATTCGGCTATTCCTTTCCTTGGGAGCAATAAGTATTAACACATCAATCTAAGGAAATTCAAAAGTTCCAAGTGGTGTCCAATTGGAACTCACCTTTAAATGGTAAATATATGTGGCTGTATCTATCATTTCAAAAATATTTTAACTAAAAAGAAAATAAAAATCAGAAAGTAATGTGCAAACCACAGTGATCTACCCAAAACTTGCCAGGAACTATTTTCCAAAGTGCCAACATCACATGTGTTTCAATTCAATGTAGTGTGCACACCACAGTGATCCAATATCTTGAAGAATTGGTCAATGCATGAAAATATATTGATGATTGTTAGTAGTACAATGAAAATTTTGGCCCATAGAAGTATGAAAACCATGATAATATTAATATCAGGTAATTCAAAAGATCTACGTATACTTTCTCCAATTTGGTACTTACATATTGCATTAGATGGGAATATAAAAATAATTTACAACGTAAGAGATAAAACACAGCCCTAGTAATTAATAATTGAGCAACCCAACCAGTATTCGTTAAGTGTCTCCTCACCTGCTCAGGGAAAATGCCAACAATTTCCAAAACATTTTCTTGAATCTCACGCTTATAAATTCTCAAGCTTTCTCCACCAATTTGATAGCACCACAGCAATTAAGTATTGCACCGTTGAATTTCACATGTTAAGTATTGGCAAAAGATCAATATTGCAACTAACAGAGAATAGAGTACATATTTATATACCTCAAAAAAACACTCATCAGTTCTACAGTGAGCAAGAAATTGGGTACCGATGATATGTATACAAATTGGGTACCAATGCTATTAAATAAAATATCCATTATATAATCATTGAAGTGGATTCCACACCAACTGATTGTGTTAATGCTATTTGTTAATTGCTCCTCGTGCAACAAACCAAGTGACAGAACATTCCTGAAAAATGAAAGTCTTAAAAAAACAATTTTACCCTTCTCATTATATGAACAAAGGTATTATATTAAAATAGTCATTATATATACATAGAGATAGAAAACTAATTACCTCACATTAATAGTTTTCAATGCATGCATTTTATGGGATTTTGGTTTTCATGTTTTAATTATGTTAATTTATTAGTTCTTGAAATATGAAATCTATGCTTCAATTAAAATATTTGTTGACCAAGTAGCACTTTTTACTCTGTTAACTTGAAAACTGTTTTTAGAATTGGATCTATAACTGACAAAGTGATGAAATAAGAATACATGAAAAGAAGAGGAAAAGACTACCTCTAAGAAGCCAGCCTGATCAAGGATTGCCCGCATATTTTCTGACATAAAATCAACTCCTAGAACTGTGATATATTGGCAACCAGCTTTTATCATCTTGACAGCCGAATCTGCTATAACCAGCAAATCAAATATATGGATGTGAGGCCAGTGCTTCTGGGCGGCAGTTAAGACCCTTTGGACCTCAGGATCCATGTAAATAAAAATAGTAGAAATTATTTTTGCATAGCATAGCAATTAGAATCGACTTCATAGCAATTAGAATCGATTTCATCCCAAAAATATGCATAGCAATTAGAATTGATTTCATCCCAAGACCCAAAAAATGAGAAGAATCCAAGACAGTAGAGGCCAGAGAGACCCGAAATTAGATGCAAAGAGATAGTAATCGAGGTCAAAAATAATGAAAAACGGCAATTGTCATTGCGAAAACATCATGATTTCCAAATTAGTATCTAATTATCGTCATCGCACACATGAACTATCCCAATTTGAAACAAATGAGACCCGGACATTGCCGTGATCGAACCATACCTATTTAGATATTTTTGATGACGACAACCAATTTAGATATTCAACACAAATAAGTATTTCAAAACACAATTTCAATTAACTTATTTTGAAATTGGGTTTTCAAAACACACGATTTTGAAGCACAATTTCAAAAATCAATTGTTGCATCTAAAAGCTCCTCCTCTTCCACTCCGATCAAACAGCAGCAGCGGCGCCACACAGAGACTGTTCCGCTAGGTTTTACGAAGACACGGTGCTCTTCTCTCTCTCTCTGTTCTATTCTTTTTTTTTTTTTTTCTTTTTTGTTTTTCAAATGAAATGTCTAAGTGTATTGCACAGTAGCAGCAAGTTGAGTACAAAACTAAATTTGGGCCTCTCGAGCCATCACATTTCGAGCTACGTAGTGCCACCGGTGTATATATCTTCATTTCTAATCATAAATAAATGAATCCTAACCCATAATGCATTCGTCACATCCAAAATTATGTCTCAGATCATTGCATAAAAAAACATCAAATTATTTAGCATCAAACCAACACATTTAAACAATTAAACAATACACATTTAAACAAAAAAAACAATTATATTTGAAAACACATTTGAACAATACACACATGATTGCTCCCTAACAGCATCAAACCAACACATTAAATTGGGTAAGCGCTAACATATAAAATTATATGTAAACAACAAACTTCATTTACCTATAACTATACGGTTCACAAAATGAGTAGTAGTTAAAGGTTGATACCTAGCGTATGCCCGTGCCTGAAGGCACGGTGTAAATAATATTGGGATTAAAATATAATTGTAATGTATACGTATTATATTTAAATTTATGGAGTCTGTAGTATTTTTTCATAAAGATATTGAAAAAATATAAAAAAAAAATTATTCTTCTTAAAGAATTTGTAACAGTTTTACTTGGACCAGACGCTCTACAAAACTTAAATAAAATAATAGCTTCCCGTAGTGTATGCCCTCGTGCCTAAATGCACGATGTAAATAATAATGAGATGAAAATGTAATTAAATATAATTTATATAATTTGTTACTAAAAATTTAATAGAAACATTTTTTTTTAATGACGTTAGGTTTCTCACAAATATATGTTAAGTATCTGAAAAACCAAAACTACTCGATATTTTTTTTATTTTTTAATAAAAATAAATAAATTGTTAATATAAAAACAATTATTTAAACAATAACAATCCTGTAGCATTATTCTTTAAATAATTCTGTGCAATTATTTAACTAAAGCTACTTTTTCTTTTCTTCTTCTACTTCTTTTTGTTTTTGTTCTTTTTTGAGCAGATAGCTCTGTCTCTCCTTTTCCTCTACGTCTCTCTCTTCCTATTTGAATTCCATTGTTGTTCAAGTTTAAGCTTCGAATGGGAGTCATAACCCAGTTAATAAACATTACAACACATTAAAAATCACAAACCCAAACCCAAATCTTAAAAACACAAATTCAAACACAATAAAACCTTTCAGAAATCAAAACACATTTCAAAATGAAACCCATTCGAAGTAGATCAGAGAGAAATTTAAAATTCATAGTAACTTAAAAACAAACTATAAAATCATTATTATTAAAATTTATAAATTTTATCACTAATTTGTAATTTTTTTTTTCCACATTTACCCTGTGCAATTATTTCCCCTAACTATGATGATCAAAATGGAGCTCTTAAATAAGGTTGTTAACTTAATTTATATATATAATGAATTTAATCATTTATTTAATAGTGAATTTATATATAGTGAATAAATAGCAAAATTTGCAAACCAATGATGGGAAATGTATTTAAGGCATGCAAGCAGGATATGGCTCAGGATCATAACACCAATTGCTTAGAAACGTCCTTACAAGTAATCAACAGAAGAATGCTGATATGGTTGAGTAGAAAGGTAGGGCCCATAGGGGGCATGTTGATGCAATACCTACATCAAGGAATGTATAAAGACTGGTCCCTAAGAAGTAGAAAGAATGACAGTTAATGCAACTATTTTAGACTTGGCAAAAAAGAGATTAATGCAAGTTAAAAAGGGTAGAAAAGCTGGTAGAGGAAGGCAGGGTCACACATGAATAATGAATTAAGCAACACCTTGCTTCAAGAAGAAGAAAATGTAACTCGAAGCTATCACACAAAAAGCCACGGTCAAACATGAATAATGAATTTGAAAAAGCAGTTCAGTTTGTCATATATTAATTCACAGAAAGAGACATTGTATCTGAATCTGGTAAAAATAATAAAAAGAAGTGACAACCTGTTCCAGCGAGCTTCCTTCTGTTTTTGATGCCTCATTTACTTCAAGTGACAATGCTAGTTCCAAGGCCTTAGAAGCACAGTCTGTTGTAACAGTAGTTACTCTACGAATTCCCTTGGCAATTCCCTCCTCAGACAACAGAGCAAACACCTTAGATTAATCCCATTATTTACACCTTATAAGCATAAATGGATTTCCACCTTATAATTAAACACCTTAGTCCACCTCATATAATTTCCACCTCATATATTAAATGGATTTCCACACTAAAACACCTTAGTCCCTCTCATTATTTACACCTTATAAGCATAAGCCAAGATTAATCCTATCTGTATCAATGGATTTCCAAAACTGGTATAATCGTATATAATCAATGCAATCAAAACACAATAATTTACCTAACATTACTAAACAATAAATCATCCGAAAAACACCTCTTCGTAATTTCTGATTTCAAAATCAAAACAACAATCGAAAATAACATGTTCACAGCCTAAATGTTAGGATTACAAACCCAGAATAAACAATGGAAAATAGCTCTAAAACAAAACCCTAAAATAACGAAAAATAGCCATAAAACAAAACCCTAAAATAACCTGTTCACCTAACAGAGAGGATTACAACCCAGAATAAACAATGGAAAATAGCCCTAAAATATAACAAAAAATAGCCCTAAAACAAAACCATAAAATAACCTATTCACAGCCCGACAGAGAGGACTGGAGAGGCAGAAGAAGTTTTCGAGGACTGGAGAGGCAAACACAAACAGAGATAGAAGGGAAAGGTAGAAATCTTACCTTGCGAGCAGCGTCGGGAGAGATACAGCCGAGTTCGAGAGGCAGAAGGCTGGAGAGCAGCAGAAGAGGGAGGGTAGGAAAGAAGAAGAACATAGAGGGAGAGAGAGAGATAAAGAGGGAATAGGGAGGAGAGTGGGTGAGAACATAGAGGGAAAGAGATAAAGAGGAAATAAGGAGGAGACGTGGGTAGGTAAAAGGCTGAGGGAGAGAAATATTTGGGCGGGAAATACATAGATCTGAGCCATTGATATATACCAAGGTTGATACAGACCATTGGATCAAAATGTATCTCTAAGACAAATTAGACATTTTCAAAAACCCTTCTCCCTTATTATATAGATATATTATAATAATTTATTAAGTTAGAATAGGATTAGGAATCTATCAAAAGAAAAGAAAAGAATAAATAAAAAAAGAGGGTTGTACGGCGGCAACAAGCCGAGTGAGAGAGAGAGAGAGAGAGAGAGATTGAGAGAGAGATTGAGAGACGACTCAAAGGGAGAAAGAGGAGAGGGAAGAAAAAGAAAGGGTTAGGGTTTTGTTTTGGTGGCTCCATTAATTCTCTAAGTGATTATTTGATCTTCAAAAAAATATTGTGAGTTCAAAACCCACTCCCCTTGATTTATATTTAATTTTTTTGTTTTTATTTATTTGATGTTGAATTGATTTCATATTTGCATGTAGATGATTCATCGATTTTAATTATTTTGATTAGTTGTGTATGTAAGGTTTAGGGTTTTTAGATGATTGATTGATTTTAATTATATTGTTTAGTTGTGTATGTAAGGTTTAGGGTTTTTAGTTGATTGTTTAATTTTAATTATTTTGATTAGTTGTGTATGTCAGGTTTAGGGTTTTTATATAGATTTATTTTATGGTTGTAATCATACTCATGGTTATATGAAATTAAAATTAAGTAGAAACCCATAGATAAATTCCTTGTACTCCATCATGATTCTATGGATTGTTGTTTTATTTGAGTATTGGTGAGAAAGAGTGTATAAAAAAAAAAGTGAGGATTATGAGACTTATTTGAATGCCTTAGGCCTGGCATTGTTATGTTTGTTCTCATGAGTGAGATGTTTTGTATATATATATTGTTGCCTCGTTCTCATGAGTAGGCGAGTGCTTTGATTTACGCGCATACATATATGCTAACCATCCGGAGAGTGTGGGTCAAACTCGGGACGATATCCCCGTGCAAGTTTGGCTTTAGAGCGGTGTTAGGTATACGGGAGACACATGGGATATATGTGTAGGGCGGAAGTGGAGGCCGAAGGGGTGGAGTTAAGGTACAAAGAATTTAATTATGAGTTTATTATTATAATGTGTATTGTATTGATTTGTACAGGTTGAAAAATAGTAAATGACCTCGATAAATTATGAAATTTGAGCAGAGGCATGTATACGTGATTTTAGACAACTTTTGTGTTTTAACTTTTTATTAAAAAGATCGATTAGAACTTATAATCGGATGATCTTGATTATTGTAGTTTTGATTCATTTTAGCAATACAGATATTAGAGACTGTTTTAACCCATGAAACGAGTTCATTTTTAATGGTTTCTCGTAAACTGAAGTAAAAAATTATTCTGAACACTTTTCGTATTTTGAAATTTTCCAAAAGAAGTCATCTTACGACAGTTTATTTTCGTTTTCAGTTCCAGATTTTTCGATCGAATTTCGGTTAGGATTTTCTATTAAGTTTTTCTCTCAACTTGTTTAGTTTCTATTAAATTCGTTCGTGTTGTCTTTTAGGAAATTTGATTCTGTACAACTTTTGTTCTTTGAGTTTTGATCAATTCGAATTATTTAAGTATGAAATGGTACATTTTTATACTTCTTCAACAAGTTACTTAGAATTAAATTATACTAATTTTATTTTTTTGCAGAATGATGGGTCTTATTAACTTTTTATGCAGGGCTGACCCACCATATTTTTATTTCTATTTTGTTTATTTTATACTTAATTTATATTTCGTTGTATACGGGTAAGAAACTAAATGTCATCGTATCTCGAGAAACTACCCATTCGTCTCAGTGAGAATGGAACTACTTGTCTTGTCCCGTAACAAGAATTAAATGCGTTTTCGTTTGTGTCTGGTGGACACGTGGGTGTTAAATCTTGTACTCATACCAGCATACCTGTATACTGAACCGTTTTGTCTCTTGGCAACTCGGGTGCGTTCTGTTTGAGGGCAGCCAAGCTTCCTTTGCCGGATTAGTTGGGGCTACGTTGGTGACGTGGAGTAACTATAGTTTTTGGACATATCTCTTGGATTTTTTTTGATATTAGTTTATGTATTTATTTATTTTTTTATGACCTTAGGCCTCGTTTGGGGACTGGCTATTTTAGCCAAAAAGCCAAAAAGCCAACTAAAACTAGTCACATCACCTCTCTACTTTTTTGCACATCTTTTCGTAAAAAGCCAAAAAGTTACTAAAATAACATGTTCCCAAACGAGGCCTTAGTATTGAGATAATTTGGCATGGTTTGTAACCATACATTATTTTAGTTAGTTTGACTATTTTTTTGTTACTTTAATGTTGGAGGTATTGGTTAGTCATGAAATTATGATGGGTGGTTTAGTTGGCATTTAGGTTTTTTTTGTTTCACCCCTAGGATTTGGATGATGGAATATTGATTGGGATTTAGTCCTAATTTAATATTTAATTGTCCAAAGTTTGGGGCGTGACAAAGGATGTGTGTGTTACTGTGAAAAATAGAGTTTTGTGATTCTAATTTATGTAAAACCCTAGCTCATTTTTTTAATTGTTCACAATTTTCGTTTTGTTTTCTCTTAATGCAGTCATATTTTGATATAAATTTTGGAATAAAGTGTGTATTGATGGAAAATATCAATGATTTTTCTTTTTTACCCTCATGTCGTGGTTACATTCTTATCACATGACTAGATTTTGTTAAAAATTTAGACAATTGAGTTAGAGAAATGGGACATTGACACTTATGTAGGGATCAAAGTGAGATTTTACCAAAAGTATAAGGGGTTGACCGTCACAATTTCATGTGTAAGGACCAAAGTGAGATTTGACCAGAAGTACAAGGGGTTGACTGTCATGATTTCATGTGTAGGGACCAAAGTGAGTGCAAAGTGTAATTTACCCATATTTTTACTACATAAGAGCCACATGGTGTGAATCTTATACCTATGTGAGATATTTGGTAGAAATATTGACAAAACATTTAGGGTCCATGGCATTTTTCATTATTAAAAGTAGTGTTTGTTCTCAATTTTTTTCTCTTCCACGTGCCACATCTTCTTTTTTTTTTTTTTCTTTTTTCTTTTTTAATTAAAATGCCACATTAATATATCTTTTTACCAAAATGCTTTCTAAAATTTAATATTTAAAAGACTTTTACTTAATCTAAATTGTGTTTGCTCTCAATTTCTCTCTCTCCTATGTGGCACATCTTTTTTTTTAATTTATTAAAATGTCACATCAATATATCCTTTTACCAAAATTTTTTTTAAAATTTAATATTTAAAAGACTTTTACGTAATATAAATTACCCATAAACAAAATCTAATAGAATTATACACACTAAAAATACTTTACCAATTAATTTTATTATATTTTTTCACTTTTAAAAAAAATTAAATATTAATATGATTTCTTATTCTTACGCCTATCTGATTTATAATATTAATTATATTGAATTTCTTAAATAATTAGAATCACTTTTAATATTATAATAATTATTTATAATATCAAGTTATAATTTAATATCATATAAATTTATTATATATATTTATTTCAGTTACATTTTTGTAACACGAAAAAGTTAACATTATCAAATGAATATTTTTTTTTTGTGTTATAATTTAAAATTATTATATATATTTAGTTAATTTATATTTTTATAATACGATAGAGCTAAAATTATTAAAATATACACAAATAATTGATTTAAAATTATTATATGCGTTGATTTAAATAAGACTTTTATAAAACGTTAGGACTAAGATTATCAAAATAAATAAAAAAAAAATTATTTACCTTTAACTTTTTCTCTCTCCTATGTAGCGCATCACCCTTGTTTTCTTTTTTCTTTTTTTATTAAAATTCCAGATCAATATACCCTTATCAAAATTATTTCTAAAATTTAATATTTAAAAGACTTCTACCTAATCTAAATTACCCACAAACAAAATTAATAGGATTATACATACTAAAAATATTTTATCAATTAATTTTATTATATTTTTTTCACTTTTTTTTTAAAATTAAATATTTAAAATATTTATTTTTATGATACTTATTGTATGTATTTATGTAAGTTACATTTTTATAACATGATAGAACAAAAATTATTAAAATACACATAAATAATTTTTTTAAAATTAGTATATGTGTTGATTTAAATATCATTTTTATGAAATGATATAACTAAAATTATTACAATAAATAATTAGAATCATTATTTAAATTTTAAATTATTATTTATTTATTTTTAATTTAACAATTATTTTAAATATTATATATATTTAAAAATATAAATAATTTAATTAAATTATACATAAAAATATTTTCTAAAATAAATATAATGACTAGTCGACAAATAATTTGAGAGAACAATAATTTGTTGTTTTTAACGAATGTATTGTAGGAACCGTTTGTTATAGTTTTTAATGGTGATATAACTTATTTTTTATTTTGGAGTCTTTGTTAAATTATTTGGTATGGTTTATATTTATAGGTTATTACTTAGAAATAGTTTAAATAAGTTGAAAAAAATTAATTATTTAAAAATTAGAATATAAATATTTTTATTTTTTATTTTTTAATTATTAACTTTTAATTTTAAAAAATCAAGACCATAGTACTGAATTTGAAAAATATTTAAGAACATTAAAAGTAGAATTCTAATGAAAGCATAACTTATGTGACAGTCTCGCTCATTAATGATTTAATGTATATATTTTATTTATTTTTATTTTATGTTACATCATTAAACCTATTGTTAAAATTTCAAATTTAAAACTAGGAATTATTGCTCTACTGAACTTTATGGATAATGGATTGAAGCCAAACAAAACAGAACTCCCCAAATAAATAATTTTTTTTTTTTTTTTTTGAGCAGTCCCCAAATAAATAATTAAAAAAAAAAAAAAAAACTTCATAACAAGGATGACCTTCTTCTTCATTGGAAAAGTCTCTCTCTTGTCCCTCTTTTCTGACTGACTCAACCCCTTTACCAGTAAAGAAGAGCTCTCTCTCTCTCTCTCTCTCAAGGGTTTTGCTAGTTCAGACCTCCAAGGAGACAGATTTAGAGAGAGGACTAGTTTACCTTTTACTCCTTCCTCTTTTATTCTGAATTTCTTTGCCCTTTGCCCAAATTTCAGAAACCAGAGAATCTGAAGTTTGAGAAAATTTTGGGTTTGTCTTTGATTGTCCCAAAGTTTTGAGAATCAAAATGTTTGGAATTGGGTGTGAGTGTTTTTGCTGGGACAGTGCCTCAGAATTCTACCCTTTGGAACCACAGCCCTTTTCTCTGCCTTATCCCATTCCACAATGGCCTCAAGGTATGCCTTTTAAAATCAATTATTTATGTTTTTTCCCCAAAATTTTTAGAATTTTTTTTCTTCTCTGGGTACTTCGCTGATGATCATTGATGATGAGACTGATAAAGATTGTTTTTTTTTAATTTTTCCCTCATTTATTTATTTATTTTTTAAAATACCCCCATTTTAGCTTAGCTTTGTACTAGTCTCTCTCTCTCTCTCTCTCTCTCTCGCTCTCTCGCTCGCTCGCAAAAATAGCTTCTTGTCAGCTTATTATTGTCAACCTTGAATTTGGTTTTATTTTTTTGAGTAAAATAATGGGTAATTCTACAATCTTCATATGGATCTTCTTTGCAAACTGTAATCTGATTATGTTTTAGTGTGTTGATCATTGGAGTTGGAAATAATGCTCTGAGTTTTCAATTTTCACTTGTTTTTTCTAATTTTTTTTTTCTTTTAATATTTACTTTAAACTCTCATTCTTTCTTCTTCTTCTTTTTTTTTTTTTTTATTATTATTTTTTATTTATTTTTTATTTATTTTTATAAAATTTATGACAAAGAGTTTCATTAAATGAAGCAAACATCTCGTGTTGGAGGCACATGTTAAAATAGGTCCTATTTTGAAATTTGAAGTCTTTGAAATTCTGGTAAACAATTATCAATTAAAAAAAAAAAAAATTCCATCAAAGAGCTCAACATTTTATTGGTGCTGAATAATTTTGGTATTGGACACAAATAGTGCTTAATTTAATATATTGTGTTTTCGACCATATTGGACAGTTTTTGGAGTAATACAATTGCTCAACCCCAAGTGAGTATGATAGAAGGTTCTGAGTATGGAGTTGAGATATTGGATTTGTACAGAAGACATGCCAATTTTGTATATATGTTTCCATTTATGGTAGATTGTTCATGTTGGTATTGAATATGTTGATGAATTCATTGTTGGTGGTTTCAATCACACAATAAAACAGTAAAATAAAAGAACAAGCATACACAAAAAACAAGAACACAAGATATGCAGTAAATACAAGACATTTCACAACATTCATTAACCAGTGAAGGAAAAAAAAAATTGTATTTCAATAGAAAATTAGCTTAGCACTATTTTTTCCCCCTTCTGTTTTCTTCTTTTTCTAAAATTAAGTAACTTCATTTTAATATGAGAAGTTATTACAGTAATTTGGATCAGAAGTATGCCATTCATAATGTGATCTTAAACAAACATTTCATTGTAGTTGTCCTGCGTAGCTACATTTGCTTCCTTCATCAATTGATGTAATGTCACCTTCTCAGGTCGAGGTTTTGCTACTGGGAAAATTTGCCTCGGAGAAATAGTTGTTCTTAAAATCACCAAGTTTGACGGTATATGGAGCTGCACTCCCAGAAAATCAAAAGGTGTCACATTCTATCGACCTGTGGATATCCCAGAGGGATTTTTTTGCCTCAGTCACTATTGCCAGCCCAATGACCAGCCGTTAAGAGGCTATGTTCTTGTGGCCCAAGATGTTGGTGCTACCTGGCAAAACATTAGCTCTATTTGTGGCTCACTGTCAAACTCTCCAGCTCTTAAAAAGCCTGTCGGTTACACGTTAATTTGGCGTACAGATTCCCATCACAGTGGATGCGGATACGTCTGGCTGCCAAAACCGCCAGCAGGTTATAAAGCCATGGGTTATGTGGTTACTGGCAAGCCAGATGAGCCAGATGTTGAAGAAGTTAGATGTGTGAGAGCTGATCTTACTGAGACTACTGAAACTTGTGATATGATGCTTGAGACAGATTCGAGTTTTTCAAAGCCACCACTTAGAGTTTGGAACATGAGGCCCAGCCGAAGGGGGATGTTGGCTAAAAGTGTTTGTGTCGGGACATTCTTCTGCACTACCAACCACAGCTCAGGAGATGAGCTAAACATTGCGTGCTTAAAGAATCTTGATTCAACTTTACATGCAATGCCGAATCTAGATCAGATTCATGCCCTTATCAAGCACTATGGGCCCACTGTGTTCTTCCATCCGGATGAGATCTATTTGCCCTCATCGGTATCATGGTTTTTTAAAAATGGGGCACTTTTGTATCAAAATGGCAAGGTCAAGGGAGAGCCCATTGATTCTGGGGGCTCAAATTTGCCTAGTGGTGGAAGAAATGATGGGGAATATTGGATAGACTTGCCAGACAACAAGGATGAGAGAATTTTTCTCAAAAATGGTGATATTGAGAGTGCCGAGCTCTATGTTCATGTAAAACCGGCTTTAGGAGGAACTTTCACAGATATTGTCATGTGGGTTTTTTGCCCCTTCAATGGACCGGCCACCATTAAAGCCAGCTTGGTGAATATTGAATTGAGCAAAATAGGTGAACATGTGGGCGATTGGGAGCATTATACTCTCCGTGTGTGCAACTTCACCGGAGAGCTTTGGAGCATGTACTTCTCGGAGCACAGTGGTGGTGAATGGGTGAACGCTTGTAATTTGGAGTACATTGAGGGAAATAAGCCGATCGTTTATTCATCAAAAAGTGGCCATTCAAGTTACCCACATCCTGGGTGCTATATTCAAGGGTCTTCGAAAATTGGGATAGGTTTGAGGAATGATGTTGCTCAGAGCAAATATTTCGTGGATTCGAGCACTAGGTATCAGATAGTTGCAGCCGAGTATCTTGGAGCTGGAGTTGTAAATGAGCCAAATTGGTTACAGTATATGAGAGAGTGGGGTCCAACCATTGTGTATGATGCGCGATCTGAACTGAATAAGATAATCAGCTATTTTCCTATGTTGCTTCGATTTTCAGCTGAGACCTTTTTTGAATTGTTTCCGACTGAGATTTATGGCGAGGAGGGGCCAACAGGACCAAAGGAGAAGGATAATTGGGTCGGGGATGAAAGATCATAGGTTTGTTTCGTTTGATTGCTTGCTTTTTTCTGTTGTAGTCTGGTTGTGAGTTCGGTTCCTTTCCATTTGGTTCAACTACAAGTCCAATCACAATATTGTCTTCGGGCAAAAGGATTGGTCTTGCAGGCTACTGGAGCAAAGTGGAAACAAATTTCAGCAATTGCCATTCTTCCCCATGGCTATATTCTTAGGTATGCTTCTATATCTCTTGCTGCGAATTGTTTGTAGAGGAGGTACCTTTGTTGTAACAGTATGAATACATATATAGACATGCTATGAAATTAGCAAATTATGCTTTTCTTGTGTCCAAGTTTGCAAGAAGAATAAGCATTCTGTATCATCAGCTTGAAATGTGAACTATTTGTGGATTCCACGAAAAGTTTTATAGAGATTGCATATATAAAGCAAATGTTTCTGGTGTTGGTAATTGATTTCAAAATGAGCCTTATGATTCTGCTTTCTTTTTTATTCCACAATCTTGATTTTATACAATGTCTATTTTGTGAACATTGAAAGAGTTGACATTGATTTGGGTTGAATTTTGGAGATTTCGTTATCTGTTAATATCTTTGTGTAGATAGGCAATAATAGCTTTAAGTTAGTGATCACAGGCCTCTCAAATATTTGACTTTTTAGACTCTGATCAATCCCAAATCTGTGCAGTTCAATCGCATCCGATTGTTTGATTTTTGTACCTCCATTGTTGAGGTTGTGAGTTCAAGTTCTCCCACATATTGTTGTTGGATAATTTTCAAAAATTTTGAAGTTTTCAATAGATTTTTTTGTTGTTGAAAGCACATGACAAGGGTGTTTCGTTTGTTTGACATAGAAAATAAAGGAAACGAGCTATGGATATATATACAAGTACATGATAAATAGAATTGTGTCTTATAAAATCAAAGGTGTTTACGTAAGGGTTGCATTCTTTGCTTACAATGGTTTGAACCATACATAGGATCTGATCATTTCAGATGGAGCACAATCCAACAGCTACTTCAATTCTTCTTATTTCATATCTATTTTTCCCCCCCAACAATATATACATAATTGTTTTCTTTGCGACACAAATAGTTGGTAGAATGGAGTTACAATACAGGGAAAGTAATTGACAGTTTATTCATTTGAGGAAAAAATAATAATCATTCAATTCTTGGCCATCCCTCTCAATACCAGAAACTGATCAAGGAAAAGAAAATAAACCCACAAAAAAAAAAAAGAAGCTTTATGATGGAGACAAATTACAGGAAACATCACATTTGTTGGTTTGGCTTGTCGACTGGGGCAAGCAGAGCTTGTGGCGGTGCACGCATTTCAGATGCGATCAGATTCAATTCTGGATTTCTTAAAAAGCTTTGTTTTGAATGTTTTTGTATTGGTTTTGAATTGGACTGTAACGAAACCAACTTACTGTGTGTCTCACAATAGGCCGATAACAGGAGAGTTGCCGAAGACTGGCTTTTCGCTGTTATGACAAATGCTTTTTCTTCGTGGTTTTGCTTCTCCAAGCATTGTTATGACATCTCTCATCGTTGGCCTGTCCTTTGGATTCTTGGCAGTACAGAGAAGTGCGATTCGTAGGACAAGAAGCATCTCTTCTTGAACGTGTTTGCATTGGCCTGCAATGTTGCTGTCCAATGTTTCTTCTGATGCCCTTTTGTTACGAATCTTACTCCGAACCCATTCTACAATATCTGTAAACTCCCCAAATTCAGGGTCTAATGGCTTTTTCCCGGTTACAAGCTCTAGAAGCACCACGCCAAAGCTATATACGTCGCTCTTTTCATCTACCTTCAATGAATAACCATATTCTGCAATATCAAACATTTTCTAGAATTTCACACTTGTTTGCACAAAAACTAAACTCTGGAAAAGTAATGTGTGACATTGCCAAAAAAAAAAAAAGAAAAAAAAAAGAATATATTATTTGTGGTAAATAAAGATTGGGAATTTACCAGGTGCTATATATCCGTAAGAACCAGCCACCATTGAAACTGTTTCATTCTTCTGAACCATTGTCCTTGCTAATCCAAAATCTGCAATCTTAGCCTCAAAATCTGCATCAAGAAGAATATTATTGGACTTGACATCGCGGTGAATCACCGGTGGATTGCAATCATGGTGAAGGTAAGCCAATCCATTCGCAACGCCCACAGCTATGTTATACCTCGAAACCCAATCCACCAACATTTTCATAGCCTTTTCACCGTGCAAGGCCTCTCCAAGGTTGCCATTTGGCACGTACTCGTATACCATCATCACATCATTCTCGTTATGAAGGTACCCCAATAGTCTCACTATGTTCCTATGCCGAAGCCTCCCAAGTAAATTTACTTCTCTGAACAAGTCATCTCCAGTTTCAACATCTATATCTGATCTCCATAGCTTCTTAACCGCCACAATTGAATGTGGGCGTTGGATTTCTGCCTTGTAAACAATCCCCGTTGACCCCATACCGATCACATTTGACTCCTTCACGCATGCTAATATGTCAGTGCTCGTGAAACTGAGCCTCTGGAATGCTATTAGCCTCCAGGGCCACTCTGCAGAGCTCCACTTGTACCAATCTGTGAAGAAAGTGTTGTACAAATACCATCTTTTGTACAACTTTTTCCCTACAAACACAGTCAACCCGAGAGATAAAATCACTGAAATTCCGACAGCAAATCCAACGATAACGTGATTGATTATATGAATTTTCCTTTTCCTTTGCCGTGACGCAGTGGTGGAAAAACTTTGGGAACAAGGTGGAAGGATGCCATTGCCACCACAAAGTCCTACGTTGCCTATGAGATCATTCCGGTTTATGGTTGTCAAAATCCCATTGTTGGGAACCGGTCCCTCAAGCTTATTGTAAGACAAGTTTAGCATTTCCAGGGCAGGTGAGCTTCCAAAATTCTCAGGTATGGTTCCAGTGAGTGAATTGTTCGATAGATCAAGAATCGCCAACATAGGTAGTGCCGCTATTGGTCTTGGGATTTCCCCAGTGAATTGGTTGTTTCCAAGGTTCAAATTCACAAGCCTTTCGCATGAAGCGATACTTTGTGGGATTTTGCCAGAGAAATGGTTGCTCGAAAGATCAAGGACAGAAAGCCATGGGCAGTCCTGGAATTGGTCAGGAATATTGCCTCTTAAGTTATTATTCGAAGCAATGAAGTTTTGAAGACTAGGAATGAAAAGAATGTTTGAAGGAAGAGATGATTCGAGGCGGTTCCACGAGACATCTATAAAAGAAAGCGACAAAGATAAAGCGAAATCATCTGGAATTGTACCGGTGAGATTGTTATTCGCCAATTCCAACCTCTGGAGTTTGGGAAGATTTCCAAAACCGGTTGGAATTGTCCTGGAAATAAAATTATTTTGAACTCTAACCCGGACAAGTGAAGAACAAGTCGAAAAGCCTAATGGGATTGGACCTGAAAATGAATTGTTGAAAAGAATGAGTTTAGTAAGATTACCGGAATCACACAACCCGGCTGGAATATCACCTGAAAGTGAATTAGAAGACACATCTAGCCACTGCAATGGGGAGTTCTGGCCAAGATTCGCAGGTAAAGGACCTGTCAAAGAGTTTTGCCATAGCTCAAGTACCGATAACTTTGTTAACTCACCAATCTTGCTTGGAATTTGACCAGTTAGTCGATTGCACATCAAATTCAATAGCTCCAGGTTCTTCAAATCCGCAATCTCATTTGGAATCTCACCCGAAATCTGATTATCAGAGAGATCCAAGAACACAAGAGCAGTCATGTTTCCTATTTCTTTCGGAATCTTTCCTTCAAATCTGTTCTGATACAAGTAAACTGTGGTTAATTTCTTAAGCCTGCCCAATTCAGAAGGAATTGGACCACTGAGACTCCCAACTGCTAAATCCAAGTATTGAAGATTATCAAGATTACCAAATTCAGGTGGGACAGGACCTTCAAACTCGTTGTATCCGAGAATGATTGTCTCTAAAGACGAAAGCAACCCGAGCTCTGGTGGGATTTTCCCAGTCAGATTATTCCCGGAAAGTCCAAGAAACTTGAGATTCTGCAGATTCTTGAAAGAAATAGGAACTGAACCTTCAAAGAAACTCCCACGAAAATCAATGCTCTCGAGTGATGTAGCATTGCCAAGATCCTCAGGGAGAAAACCCAAGAAATTATTGCTCGATGCATTCACGGATTTCAATCCTGAAGCCCTGCCAAGGCCCCCTGGAAATCCTCCAATGAAATTGTTCTGACTGACATCAATGCTCTTCAATGAAGTGATGTTGGAGAGTGAGTTTGGCAATTCTGAGGACAACCCATTGCAGCAAATGTTGAGATAAGCAAGACTGTGAAGGCCTTGTATTCGATCTGATACTCTGCCACTGAGATTCATGTTGGAAAGATCAAGCTTTTCAACATAGCCATTGGAGTTGCACGAAACACTGGTCCAATTGCAGTGAAATGGACCGGTATCGGAGCCATTGATGGGGACTTTCCAGTCTAAGAGGTGATCCGCAGGATCAATGAGAGCGGACTTTATGGAGAGAAGAGATGATACTTCATTATTATCATTTGGTGGTAGAGTTGGAGCTCCCTCAGCAAAAACAAGAGAGAGACCAATGTAACAGTGGAAGAAGAAGAAGAAGAGAAGGTGTGTGTGCATTTTGTTGTTGTTCCTCTTCTCTTTACTTTTTAGCCGTCTTTTGGGGTATATGGAACAAAGGTGTGTGATGGTGGCAAGAGGGTCTTTATATCAAATAGATAGACAAGGCGAGAGATGATTGGATAATAAGTTAGTTATGATGATTAAAAAAAATGGAGTAATAATATTACTATGATTTTTTAGTTATATAATGGGACCCTTTTTCCATCTGGAAGACTAGAATAGATTAATGAGAGTTTTGAGTTCGTGAGGTCTTGGGATTGAGAAGAAACAGCTATTGATTAGGGCATCTAATGACTGTAAAGGTAATTTGGACTTAATTGAGAATCTACCCGACACCAAAACATGCAAGGAATGTGTTTGTCATCAAGTGAATGCATCTGGCATTACCTTGTACTTTTTCTTACTAATTAATTCATCATACATATATACAGGGACGGATCCAGGATTATGACTTTGGAGGGGCTAAAGTACATTTAACCTCTAACCAATAAAATTTGAAGTTCAATACCAATTTATACTAACATAAAAAAAAATCAATAACGTTACGATAAAATATTGAACTATATTCCTTGTCAACATAGTTGAGTACCAAAAGATGATCATACAATTGAGAATATTTTTTTGCCCATATTCACTTACAAAAAGTAATAACTATTTCTACATGCATTTATTTACTAAAATTAGGCATCTTTAATTGAGCTCGACGCTCTTTCATAATATCAAAAGCATGAATGATAGAATCTACATCAAACCCTCGAACAATATCTTTTTCAATGTTCGTAATCAAGTAACTAGCCAGAAAACCATCTTCCATCCTATTCCTAAAAGTCATAAAATATATGGCAGCACAAAATAACATTTAGATTTTTATCCAAATTCTTAGAGGAAATCAACACATCATAACCTAAAAGCCTATTCAATTATCAAGAAATCACACAACACAATACCTACCAATTACAATAAATCATAGTATTAAAAAAAAAATTCACAATATTTAGTTAACAATTGTACCAATAACAATTATCAGATATTCATCGCAACTCCTGGCTTCTCCACCCTATGCCAGCCTCTCTACCACAATTTCACCCAAAAAAACAACCAGCTTGCATTGGCTCCACATTGCCATTAAATTATTATTTATTTTTAAAAAAAATTCAAAATCAATTGCTAACCCAGATAATGGTAGAGGTGGTGGTTTTGATTTGTGTGTTGAAAGAGTATATGTGTATTTATTTTTTCGATTGGCATAGTAAAATAAAAGTGTTTGGAGAGAGGAGCGAAATCTATTGACAGTGGGGGTGTAATTGTGGGTTATGTGACGTAGGAAGTTGGGGATTTGGGTTATCAAATTTGGGATACCAAAACTAAAACTTTGGTTGAAGATTTCTAGTTGTCTGCAGGCTTATGGGTGACCAATAGCAACCAATAACAAATTAATGGCAAAATAATCGCATTATTCAGTCTAAAATCACAATCAATTATAATATTCAGTCTAAAAACAGAATAATCACATTGAAGCTGAATGGATATCAGATAACTTACCAGTGAGAGTCCACGGTTCCACCGTCCATGCCGACCAGCTCTGACGAAGGCCGACCAGCTCTGACGAAGTCCGATAACAAAGCTTCTCTGTTTCTTCCCTCGTCTCTTCGCTCCTCTACTCTCTTTTGAATTGCAACAAGTCTCTCAGATCAGTTGTTTTCTTTTTTTTCTAATCTTAGTGCTTTGTTTGATCAAGCTTCTCCAGCAAGCCTTATAGGTATATATTTGTAAAAGTTTCATATTTTACACTTTGACCCATTAAAGTTTCTAAAATTTTGCTTTCATCTTGACCTAATTTAAAAAATACATATACATGAAATTTAAAATAGATTATTATATATGTTAACTAATTCAAAAAATAAAATAAAATTCCAAATAGTTTAAAAAATTGGGGGGGCTACTCTATATAATTTTGACATTATCTAAAAAAAATTTGGGGGTGCGAACTCCTATAATTTTAAATTATTTTAAAATTTCTAGTATAATATATGATATTTTTCAAATTTTTGGGGGTGCGGCCGCCCCCCTCCGCCCCCCCCCTTAGATCCATCCTTGCATATATAGGTCAACCCATGTTGATGATAATTAATTGATGTTCTTGTGATTAATTGTTAAAAGTCCATTTGCATTTATCTGATTCAACCATATTTTTTATAATAGGAAAAAAAAAAAAAAATCTAGGTTTTAGTTTCGTAACAAATATAATCCTGAATTTTTAATTTTGTAAATTTAAATCATAATCTTTTGATTTATTTTCAATTTAAATCATATACTTATTTTCGTCAAGTAAAACTAGTGGGGAAAATGTCTAAAACACCATTTTTCATTAAGTTTAATGACTAAAGATATCATTTTATTATCAATTTTACATAGGCAAATAGTTTAGATTGAAAATAAATTAAAAAATTATGGTTTAAATTGACAAAATACAAAATTCATGATTTATTTAGTTACAAAGTTTAAACGCTAACATTGTGTTTGGTTGAGAGATTTGGAAAGGGATTTGGAAAAGAGAAAAGAGGTATGAAACTAGGTGAATTATAGATATGTTTTATTCACACTTCACCTACCATTTCCATTTCCTTTTCCAAATCCCTCTTCAAATCCCCCGACCAAACACAACATAAATGGTTTTTTTTTTTTTTTTTTTTTTTTTTTTTTTTTTTGTGTATGTGTGTAATTTGGTAAATATGATTTTAAGAATATACTATCTATTAAAAAAAAAAATATAAATAGAGCCGATAATGTAACTATCAATATATGGTCAATTTGAATTTTTACATGGATGGTATGCTCAATAAATCCTACAAGTTAAGCCCACAACAATCTATTAGATCCTCCCATCCAATTTTTAGGCTTGAAATAAGTTTGATCCATATATATATATATATTAAAGAAAAATATTGAATATAAAAATAACACCGTTGTGTTATTGACTAATAAAAAAATGAATTAAATAGGCAAATTTAATTTCTCATTAACTTAATAATATTGTGATCTGTACAATAAAACGAGAATGGTCAATAAATAATATTTACTTGGGAATTAGTTAAGGTACATCCATAAGCACCCTCATGACTAATGTTAAAATAAATTATTCTCACTGTCTCTCAAGTCTAGTAAATTATTTGTATGTTTTTTGATAATACATTTTAATCCACGAATCAAAGGGTACATCCAGGGATTTTTGCATAAATTTAGTCTAGATTTTTTTTTTTTAAAGCTTTGAAGTGCTAACAAACAGTTATCTGAGGAAGATTAAAAAAAAAAAAAAAAAGACACGAGAATCTCTCCATGTTACAGGGTGATTAGAAGAAACAACAGACAACTACAAGCTTTCTCTACTTCCATATGAGAGAGAGAGAGAGAGAGAGAGAGTTGTATGGGGATGAAAAGGGAAATGCATCAATCATTGTAAAGTATGTAGCAACCAAACACCACCATTTCTAAAACAATAACAAACAGTGCCTACCCACATGCACCCGTATGGCACAAGTGGGTTTTTCTGGATTTAAAAACTCTCAACGGTGCAAAATTGATATATATGTATGTATGGATGTGCTTTTAGAGAGAGAGAGAGAGAGAGAGAGGGTAATAATAATTCATCCTCATAATAATAAAAGGAGGTGGAAGAGGCTGGAGGCCATGTGAAGCTATGCTGCAGCTTCCTTGAGATAGGACTATTATGCATTATCCCATTATTGGAACTTGGAAGGGACACCCCTCTACACTTTCCCACCAAAAACAATAATACAAATAATAATTATAATAATAAGAAAAAGCCTCCAAGTATATGGTAGGATAGCGTGAATATAATTATAGGAAATTAATTATTTAAATGTTAATCATTAAATTTGAAGTATAACTCTAAGAATATAAAATTAAAACACAAAATGAGTCACGGAAAATGTAATAATAGATTTAGAATTATTATGAATTTGAACCCCTAAACTCTATACCTTAATTTAGGCGACTATATTTACATTTCTTATATATTCTTTCTTATCATATTAAAATTATAACAACTGCAGACATAATTATAATTTTAGAATGAATCATTTAAGAATAATGTTTGAGAGCTCTAATTTGAGAGTTCTAATGCAGCTCTAATGATATAGAGAGTGTCTATGTGAAGAGGGAGTCACACTTCTTTCTCTATCTCTCTCTACTCTCTCTCTCTCTTCTACCTCTTTAGAGTTACTATTTTAGAATTACGTATTATTGTTGATCATTTAAATCTTTTATTTTTTTATGTTCGTGTTTTATTTATAATTTTTGTATTTGTATGTCACAATAATCCTAATTAGTTGTAACATATACCTAACAATATCTTGTGCAAATATGAACTCCTTTGGAGAGAATCAATCGAATCTTGCATTAGGTGCACCACATGCCTTTGTACCAACAAAGCCACCATCACCATTTCATCATTGAAAGAAGTATGGGACTCCAATTCTATTATTGTTTTCCTTTTCTTATGATTATTTTTATTATTATTCTTTTGGTCTTGAATTATTGTTATTATTGAAAAATTGGTTTGTCTTGCTCTGTCTTTAAACCCTTCCCCTAGGATCAACTAAGGATTACTGTTAATTTTAATTGAGTTTATAAATGCAATCTGTTTATAAATTTGAACAAATTTAAACTGATTTTAAATTAATGCAATTGAATATATTCATGGTTTTCGATTAATTTGTCACCTCTAAACAAAACCATGGAATACGCACACAAAAAAATTAAAATTAAATATTTATTTTAAAAAATAAAAATTTTCAATTCAGTATAAGTTGACAAAAATAATTACAAATAGGCGATAAATTTTATTAATATTAATAATTATAATTATAATTTTTTTTATAAATTTGTAATAATCTTCCGAAGTTAACACTAATAGTTAATAAAAATATCCAAGAAAATATTCAATCAAATGAGTTGAATAAATTCAAAATTCAAAATTCATATATTTTCCGATTCTAATAATAATAATTAAAAAAAGAAAAAAAAACTGCTCAAAATAAAATAAAAAGAAGAAGTCATGTGGGTACAGTTAGGATGGGCTGTTTTCTTAAGCTTGTACTTTTTGGGCTGAGCTTTTGCTGGTGGCCCAATCCAATTGAAAGATTTTCTTTCTTACATAGGCTTTGAACCATGTTGGGCTTGGACACAACCCAATTGAGAAAATGAAGGAAGAGCAGCATATATGTATCGCAACCAGTGACCTGCGATGTTAGTTAAAAAAAGTTTTAAAATAGGATAAATTATAAATACATTTTTTAAGATTTGTTTAAAGTATAAATTATTTTTTGCAGTTTGGAAAATTTTAAATTTCTCATTGTTAAAATTTTTTATTCAACAGAATTAACTAAAGAAATAAAATTTATAATTACTCTCTTATACAATAATAAAATTACTTAAATTATCAATTGAAATATATTTCTAATATCATTAAAAATTGTTAATTGACTTAATAATTTATTAATAAAAGGAACGATTTGTTATGAAATTAAAAACATTAAGAAATAAAATATAATTTCTAAAATCACAAAAAATAATTTATATTTTAATAAAATGTCAGGAGGTGTATTTATAATTGTCCCCAAAAAATAAAATATAATGTAATTAAAAAATGTTAAAAAAATTGCCAAACGGCGAAAGTGTAACATAATGGGATACTTTGGGGGAATATAAGACAAGCAGTATATGTATCTCAGCAACAAGAGACGTGCAATGCAAGGCGAAATTTGAAGAAAATCGATAGAAAGAAAAAATATCTTCGATTCAACCCTTCGCTACTCATGTACATCTCTTCTTCTTCTTCACGTCGCTGGTTTTTATTATTATTATTATTATTATTATTATTTTCGTGGTCTTATTTTTCTTGTTAATGATCACTTTTGGCCCTCTGGTGAATGACCATGAATCGATAGAAAGAATTTCTCAGCTTATTATGAATTAGGTTGCCTATTTATCTGAGAGTTGCTATGGAATTAGCATTTTAAATCAATTCTATCAACTGAATGAATGTGCTGTCGTAGTAGTTTGGGTGCTCCTTGCTTTGGTGAATCCCACTCCATGCCAATAAGGGGACACCACATATTGATATAAACTTCAAAACTGAGTAACACTGATAGTCTCTATATTCATTTCGGTCCCACCACTTTTAATTAACTCAATTTTGACTCTTTATTTTAAATTTTGTGTCATTTTGATCCAATTGATACCGCCAGTAATATTTTTGACAAAAAATAATCACTAAATTGGTTGAGGTAACTCATTAAGTTTAGTAAATTTATAATTTTACTTTAAAAAATATTACATATGCCACTTGTATGCATATTTTCTATAAAAAAAAATATTAAGAGTTGTATTCAATTGAATTAAATTGAAACAAAATCATAAATTCAAGATTAAAATCAAGTCAATTGAAATCACGAGCACTAAAATGACCCAAAAACTGAAGTACGGGACTACTGTCCCAATTTATCCTTTTTTTATAATCCAAAATTTACTATCAAATTGAAACCATCACTTGCAAATTTTAAAAAGCTTATTTGGGGTCAAACTAAAAATATATGGAAACAAAGAGTGGGAAAATTGAAAGAAATTAAAAATACACTCACATATCTTTGTTACGAGAGATGTGAATGTTAACGTGAATTTCTGTCTTCCTCTATGTTATTTTCTTTGTGAAGAAAGTATTTGAATATTAAGTTGAATTGCTTAATGTTAGCGTTAGTGAGCATGGCAAACAAATGAGACTGCGAGGATTGAACCTCGATCTCCTCATATCAAAATTTATAATTCACAAATTACAAATTTTGTATGAGAGCTTTGCCACTTGAGCTACATCCTCAAGTTTGTTTGGGTGAATTTGTGGACGTTTATCTGATTAATTTTGTTTTTTTCTTAAGATAGTTTTAATTTATTTCTTTTTATTATTCAAGTGCATTCTCTCTGAATTTCGATAGTATTCATTAATCATATAAAAAATTTTATACATACACTACAACAAAATGCACATTTGGCGACCAAAATTGGTGACTAAAAAAAATTTAGTCGCCAAAAGTTATGGAATTGGCGACTAACATTTTTTTTAGTCACCAAAAGTAAAATATTTAGCTACTAATTTTTTTTAGTCGGGGTATATTCATTATTGGCGACTAAAAAAAAATTTAGTCGTTAAAAATGCCAGAATTGGCGATCAAAAAAAAAACTTAGTCACTGTATATTGACTTTTGGCTACTAAAATATTTAGTCGCCGAATGGGAAATAAAAAAATTATTTTTTCTCTTTGGCGACTAAAGTTTTAGTCGCCAAAATCTTACTTTCAGCGACAAAAAAAAAAAAAAAAAATAGTCGCCGTATATTGACTTTTGGCTACTAAAATATTTAGTCGCCGAATGGAAAATAAAAAATTATTTTTCCTCTTTGGTGACTAAAGTTTTAGTCGCCGTATATTGACTTTAGGCTACTAAAATATTTAGTCACTGAATGGAAAATAAAAAAATTATTTTTCCTCTTTGGCGACTAAAGTTTTAGTCGCCAAAACTTACTTTCACTGACAAAAAATTATTTTAGTCGCCAAATAATTTTTTTTTTTTTTTTAAATCTTTGGTAACCTATCTTCAGCGACTAAAAATTTAGTCGCGGATGTGTTCAAAATTTTTCTGGGAAATATTTCATATTGGCGCCTAAATTTTTGCCCAAATCTATTACTTCTTCACACGGTTCTTTCTCTCTTGCTGTCCCTCTGTCTCTCTCTGTCACACAGAGAATTTGTAGAGTTTGTTTGAGTAATGGAGATCATCGATACTCAAAGCCTTTCGAACTTGGATCTCAATTCCAAACCACCATTCTCTTACAACTCCATCAAGATTTGCTCCCACGCTGCTTCCCAACAACTATCTCTAGCGATCGTCCTAAGCAGAGGTTTCGACTCTCCGGCGGTGGCGGCCAGAATGACAAACAATGGTGATGTGAGTGGTGCCGATGAAGTGCCGAATAATACCGAGTCGAGTGCCGCCGCCATGTGGGTGCAGAAGGTTTATCGGAGCTACCGCACCAGGCATATGTTAGCCGATTCCGCTGTTGTAGCCGAAGAGCTCTGGTTGGTACACCCCTTCTTCAATTCAACCCGCTCTGTTTTTCTTCATTAGACACACTAATTACACCATTTTTTATTACTATACATACATACATAAATGCGAACGCTTTAATTTAGCGATAATTATTATGAAGGTGGCAAGCAATCGACTATGCTAGATTGAATCGGAGTACGATTTCCTTTTTCAATTTTTCGAAACCAGAGACGGTAGCTTCGCGGTGGAATCGAATCAGATTGAATGCTTCTAAGGTTTCATCTTCTTGTCTTGTGCTAAAAAAATTAAAACAACAGAAATTATAAAGCCATCTCCAGTCCAATTTGAGTAAAAATATCATTTCATTATACACTAGTAAAAATCCTAATATTTATAAATGTATTTTTTTGTATACGGAGGGCTTTGATTTTTGTATGACATATTTTGTATGGAATTATTATTTTAGTTTGAACAATAGTTGATTTGTATGGACTTTGATATTTAATGTTCTTTATTTTTGGTATATGGATGTAGATTGTGGAATGATTGATAGTATGTATCATTTTGTTTTTATAAGTATTACAGGTTGCATTGTATATAGACAGGTTGTGGAGAAATTATAATTTCGCAATAAAACATAATATCATGTTTTTGGCGACTAAACAATTAGTAGCTAAAAAGAAATTGGGAAAAGACATTTGGCGACTAAAAGTTTTGTAGCAAAAAAAAAAAAGACATTTAGTGACTAAAAGTTTAGTAGGCAAAAAAAAAAAGACATTTGGCGACTAAAACTTTAGTAGCTAAAAGAAAATTAAACATTTGGCGACTAAAATATTTCGTAGCTAAAAACAAAAAACTAAATTATAAACACACTTTTGCCGACTAAAATTTTAGTAGCCAAAAATGTAGAACTTTAGGCGACCAAATATTTAGTAGCCAAAAGAGGAACTCTTTGCCGACTAAACATTTAGTAGCCAAAGATGGGGACTTTCGGCGACTAAATTTTTAGTAGCTAAAAAAGAACTCTTTGCTGACTAAAATTTTAGTAGTTAAAAAGGTGGAACTTTAGGCAACTAAAAGTTTGGTTGCCGAAAAGGGTCTAATTTAATTTAATGTCCAACCTTTTGGCGACTAAATATTTAGTCGGCAAATGAATACATTTGGCGACTAAAATAATTTTAGTCGCCAATTAGCTTTCCCGACTACTCTTCGGCTACTAATTTTGTGACCAATAAATTTAGTCGCCAAAGCCCTTCGGCGACTAAAAATTGACTTTTGGCGACTAAAAATTTAGTCGCCAAAAGTGAAAATTCTTGTAGTGATATTTTATTTCTTATTATAGGATCTTACGATTGTTGATTTGATCATATCTAGGCCAGTAGAATCCCAAAACAATCCTGTGTAACCCCCAATTTTATACAACCTTGCTTCCTGTTGATAAGGAGTTATGGCTCGTTTTTTTCGTAGAGGTCAGTATTTGTTTCCTTTTGCCATCTCTCTTTTTCCTTCTGTCTCGCTTTGAACATAATTTAATTATATTTTTTTTGCCCATTTCAATTTGTTTGTGTTTTTTGTTATCTGAAACCATTTGCTCAAAATGGTAGAGGTTTTTTTTAAAATTTCAATGTCTTTTGATCTACTCGCAAAAGGTACATGGCATCTATGTACAACTTGCAGCATATTGGAGACCAAAATTAAAAACAAATATTGTTAGTTACTTTTCATGCTTGATTTATCACTAGTTTACTTTTATCATTGACATTTCTCTCTCAGTTTGAGTTTGTGGATATATTCTAATAAAGGTTCTTTCTTGAACTTGTAAGTTTTTAACAATCTCAGCTTGTGTTGCAAATTGATGTTTTTATGCTTTAGTTGAATTGAACTAATATATGTCATGGATTAATTGTTTTTGATATTGTCTTTTCGTGTTTTTCTTCTCAAATTTGTTGCTCTCGTCTTTTGCAGAAAAATCTTCTTCAGCTTCTTCTAGTTCAAAGAGTTTAGTGTGAAGCATTTTTCTCTTGCTTTCTTCCTTTTTATTTTGTGTTTATGATATCTTGTTTTTGTGTTTACCTTTGCCCTCGTATTCTCTATCTTCATAGTTTCAAAAATTGCTGCAACTTTATTGGGTTTCTCTGCTCTAAGCAAGAACTTGGCAAATCTTCATGTAGAGCCATATTCATGTGAAATTTTAGTCAAAGAATATGAAGAGGTACACATTTTCATAGTTCAGAGTCATTGGGAATGGTTATTGGTGATATAGTAGTTGTTGCCTCTTTTCTTAGTTGAGATGTGATGGTGCAGCCCTTGCTTGGTTGGATGCCAATTATCAGATTTGGAAGCCAATGTTGAAGTCCATGGGTCCAAAGTCTTTTTGGTCCCACAATTGTAATTTGTAGTTTATTATTATTGTTTAATTAGATTTAATTAAATAAAGTTAGCCAGGAATATTAGGCGGTTAGGTTTTCTAATTACAATGTAGGACTTTGGTTATATAAATATTAGGATTTTGAGTTTTGGCATTGTAATATTTAGTTTTGAGAATAATATTTGAGAGGAAAAGGCTGTGGCCAACTTTGAGTTCTTCTCCCTCTCTCTATCCCGTCCTGCATCTGGATCAGTCATAGGTTGATGGCTTAAATCCAAAGATTTAATTTCCTAATGCAAATATTTTTAGTTTTATCTCAAAGAGTGTTTGGAGAGATTTTATGTTTCACTGTTCAATTTTCTTTTTAAGTATAGTGTTTGTACATATTTTGTCCTTTCTCTATTATGCAGTGCATGAGCAGAACTCCCACCAGTTGCGATGCCCAATGTTGTGAAAAAATTCGCAAAAGGATGGCATCTTGCCTTGAAAGTAAGTTGGGTTTGTATGCATATCTAGAAACTTTCTTGTTTTCTCTGAGGTGCCACTTTTGCCATTATTAAATATAAAAGAATAAAATGATGATTCTTTGGTGCTTTTAAGATGGTTCTGCATTTTAATTATGCAAGAAACTCTATACCGTATCTCATATGAACCAAGAGTTCCATACCAATTCTAAAAGGAAAACTAAGAAGATTCAATCATCGTATAGGATTGTATTTTAAGGTGTCTTTATCTATTTTAATATGACTTTTGATCCATTGAAATGCAAAATCCCATGTTCTAAGGTTTTGTTTTTTGGGGGGGTTGTCCATGGGAGTAACACATGTTGACAGAATCAAGTCTGTATTCGCTTGATCACTATTTTTTTGGGATGTCATTAGATTGTTGTAGGCCTTCCAATTTATTGTATTTATTGGATTCATTTTATTTTTGATTTTCTCGGGAGGCAATGTAGTTAATAAACTTGTTTGCTTTGAGTTCTTGTACAATGTATATTGCTTTTGCTTTGTAATTATAGTTACTATTACTTATCAAAAAAGCAGCTTGCATAAATTTTAATTCTGAAAAGAATCTTAGGATTAGGACTGGTGAAAGTTGGATCTTAAGGTTTAGAAAACATGTAGTGCACTATTTGGGTTGTGACTAAATAAGTTTACTTTTGAAAAAAAGATAAGGAAACAAAAGAGGAGACAACATGCTGTACGTGTCAATCTAGGTCTTCCCCTCCCCTTAGCATTTTCACTAGCAGTAATCCTATTTCACTTCTTTATTGTTGCCTCAACCAATCTTAGTTGTGCATTTCCAAATTATCTTAGTCTATTCATTTCTAACATTATCAGCTCCAATTGGAGCTAATAATGTTAGTAATTTGTAATTTTGTTATAAACAAAACAACTTGAATGGAAAGAAAACTACTGGCTTGGGGGTGGGGGGAGAGGAATGCTACATTAATTAAATAGAAATAAATATATTTGTGGAGACATCATCCAAGCGTGCAAGCTTTGACCTTTTAAGCTATTGATAACGTGGAGTTACGTTTCCAATGAGTTATAAAGGTTATTGATGGTCCTTTTTTATTCGATCAATAAGGGGTGATTAGTCGAAAGTGAGACTTCTTGATGGTGTTTCTCCAATAGGAAATCTTCAATTGCTTCAAGAACAGGAAAGATGGCTTGAGCTTGGCGATTTGGTTGGTGAAAAGTTGCAAAGAGATGGTGACGGCTATGCATGAAGGCTTTTTAATGATCTTGATCAAGAGGATTTTTTGTGATGATGGCGGGGGTATTCAATCAATTCATATGGAAGACTTTGATGAAGGATATTTCAATGGTTGTCAAGCATTGGCAAAATTTGGGGATTATGGTGAATCTGATGACTTCTTAAATGAGTCTTTGGATGACGATGATCGCAACAAAAACTCGATCTCAGCATTGCAAGAGTCCAACTTTGATACAGTAGTTTTATTCAACAATGCTTCTGACCAAGAACAAGGGGAAAATCATTCATCAGGTTTATACACAAAGGAAATGAGGGAACAAATGGAAATGGTGTTTTCACCGTTGAAATGGATCCTATTGTATGCGAATCAAATGGGTATGATCGTATGAGTACTTTGCTTTGAAGGGGCATTATTTGCTTTTTTGGTTATGTTGATTGTCAAAACAAAGTGGATAGGAATTGTGATGCTCACACTTTTCTTTTCTTTTTTTTCCATTTTTTCTTGCCAAAGGTTAATTTTGATCTTGAATCTCTACCACCTTCCAATCCTTTGAGAAATGCTTGCATTGGGGCTCGAGATGATATTCTTTTTCCTAGTAAGGATCTTATACTAGTTGATGGCTGCAGTCATAATCCTGCTGTTAATTACTTTGGACTTATGGAAGGGAATTTGGTAACCATGAAGATGAGGGGTGAAGGATTTAGGAGAGAGTGTGGTTTACCAGTGTTTATAGCTCGAACAATCCTAGGTTAATAGCTTTCTTCTAGGAGTTAGTTGCTCTTTGTGTTGTGTTCTCCCAGTTGGTGTGTCAGAAGTGACTTTAAGTTTAATGTCATTACGGTAGTTTCAGAGAAGATTAATGGGGATAAGTTACTTAAAGTATGAAGGATTTTGATATGTTCATTAGGAATTGTGATCTCAATCTATCATCAAACTTGTCTTTAAGACAGCTGAAGGGGTGCGTTCATTATCACAGGTCCATAACCATTCTCCCCTACCAACTTCGTTAAGGCTACCTATACATTTAAAGTAAGTTTTTTCTTTTTGTGTGTGTGTGTGTGTGTGTGTTTTGTATTAGTGGTACGAGAGAGTGGTGGTTGAGATTACAATAGGCAGAAGTCAACTTAGCCTGTTGGATAGGATCTTCATGATCACATTGTAACTAAAGTTACAAAGATTGATTGACCTAAAATCTGAAACGACCTTAAATTTTAGGAAAGCAAAGATGATTCATTGTAGCATATTCTATTACTGACTTATCCAGCAACCAGTTATTTGTCCAAAAGTGAGTTTAAGTTCCATCTCCAATAAGCTAACGAGAATTCTCAGTTAGAAGCTTATCATTGAAAATTCTTTCAGACAGAAGCTTTGAATAATTTTGACAAGGAGTGGCAAGCCACGTAGGCTTTTTTTTAATATATATTGGTTTGGGCTGGCTGAGTGTTTTTTTTTTTTTTTGGTTTGAAAAAGCTTGTTTGTATTAATGTTAACATTGCATGCTATGATTGGATTTCTCATGCTCTAAGTCATCAACATTTCTTTGATGGCACATGCAGCCTAATGTTACCTCGTTGATCTTTATAGATGTATTTCAATTATTTACCGTTATTTTTTCTCATGCATCATGTATGCAATCTCAGGTGTGCAAAGAAGGGTGAAAGAGAAAAGAGTAAGTTTGACCTTTTGATTTCATTGTTTATTTCATTTTCCAATTAAAGCTTTCAAACTTGTATAGTGGTGTTGATTTATGTTTATTCATTTTATTTTCATTTAGAAAATGTTTGGAAAGTTATAAATACACTCCTTGAGGTTTTAGAAAATAAATACTACCCTTTGAGGTTTCAAATCGCATGACAATTCTCCCTTTGTTAGTCAACCATTAGGTCAACTAACAAAAGTAGATGATGTTAGCAATTTTATTTTTCAACATACGTAAACGCTTTGGTCATTTCTCTCTCCGTCTTTCTTATTCTGTTCCTTTCTCCCTCTCTTCCTCCCTGAACCACACCTCCTAAGAAAAACCAATGACCTTTTCATTTTATTTTCATTGTTATATACTCTCATATAATTTCATGTACAACTATGTTAATGATTACAAATTGCAAATACCAGTAAGGCTACATCCTTGTGAGACAATGTATCGGACTTTTGGCAAGTATCTTCCAAGCCCCTTCAAACATTTCAAAATTCTTGTAAAATATGCCATATTTGCTCTTGGTTTTATCACTTGTAGAGAGTTGGCCGTTCCAAAATCTCAATTTGTTTTAGTTAGGGTCATGATACAATACACATGGTGTATATACCATATGTTAATTATGGTCTAAATTGGTGTTGGTTATGAGTCATTGTGGTTTTTAGTTATAGGCCATTATCCTAGTGAGGCTAACAATTGGTCGTCTCATTATTATGTTTATTTATGTGTAAAGGTGGTTTTAGTTACGACTTATTGTAGTGACTTTGGTTACGACCAAATTGGTATTTGATGACTCAAGTAGCTACGGCCAATATGGCTATGATTGGTGTGATAAAGTATTTAGTATATGTTATTATTTCTCATCTTATTATTTTGTACATACTTTTTGTTTCGTAAAGGTCAAGTATTTAATATTGTCTGAAATTTTATTTGCAAATTTAATAATAATGTTCAATTTTTAGTCTTATAAATATGAAAATATAGTAAGAATTTAATAGAAGGGCAAATTATATCAAAACCGCTCAAACTATTGGTCATTTACACTTTACCCCCTAATATTTTAAACCCAACAATTACCCCCTCAAACTATTTAAATTTGAACATTAAGTCTTTCTGTTAGTCATTTGTTAGAAATTTGGATAAAAATTGTCAAGTGATGTACACATGATGATAATATTCAATTTTATAACCAAATTACCCTATTTTATCTTTTGCAAAAATTTAATATAATTATCATGTAATTTTTCATCAAAATATCTAACAAATGACAAATAAAAGGACTTAATGTTCAAATTCAAATAGTGTGAGAGGGGTAATTGTTGAGTTTAAAACATTAGGGGGTAAAGTATAAGTGGCTGATAGTTTAAGGGGACTTAATATAATTTTCCTTTAATAGAATAGATTATGTAGTCAATTTTTTATTGTATATATAATTCGGCCCCCCTTAACGAGATTTCCGGGTCCAGCACTAACTGAAGTGTGCTCCTAGTGAGCATCTTTAACCTCCTAGCCACAACGCACTCACTTTCTGCTCAAACCCACACCAAACTAGTCACCAACTATACATTGACCACCGAACTAGTCACCGACAAGCATGTTGTGTCTAACCTCGAGACGCTTTGGATACCCCTAAAAGTCACTTCATCTTTTAAAATTAAAAATGAAATTCATAATATCAGACATTTAACCAACATTTTGCAGACACTTTGGTGACATTTCTTGCACCCCTTAAAGAATTCCTACATGATGAACCCCTTTATAAAGAGCATGTGTTAAACCAATTGTTGATGGTGGTATAAAAAAAAGGGGAGAGAATAAAAAAGAGCAAAGTGATTGAGGATAAATAGAGAGAGAAGGTAATATAGAGTGCAATTGTTTTAGCTTTCTTGTATATGGCTGCAAAAGGGTGTCGGTTGAGCATGGGAAAAGATGGGGGTGGCTGTTGAGGGCAGGGAGGGTAGGGTTCTGGTTGGCAGGGGAGAGTGGATGAAAGAGGAGAGGATGGGGGTGGCTGTTGAGGGTAGGGGTCTGGTTGGTGGGGGAGAGTGGATGAGGGTGGGGAGGGTTTTTGAATGGAGGAAGGAGATGTGAGTGTTACGTTTAATTTTATTTTGGTAATGGAGGGTAATTAGGTAGTTTACATTTTCTGTTAATTCTATTAAAGTACAAACACTGACTGAGGATAATTGTAATTTCTCAAATCATGAGAAAATTTGTACTTTTGATAAACTTTAAGGGATGTATTTGTAATTTAATCATTTTTTTGGTGGGTTATATGTGGATGAGGTGTGTTGGTCTTACTTTTTAATGCAGAGTATGGAGAATCTGTCATGAAAGAAGCAAATGTGGCAGGTTTTGCTCGTGTAGAAGATCACCGAAGGTATACAACGTGTAACGACCCTGCAAAGTGCAAAATAATTTGTGAGATGTACAATAAGGTAAGTTGTGTTTATTTTAGAGACTTCAAGATATTTGTTTATGTGATATAATAATTATTCATGGGTAAGTTACACCAGTGGTCCTTACATTTTGCTCCCAGTGTTATTTTGGTCCCTTCACTTCCAATTGACTCAATTTTGACCATTAATTTTAAATTTTGTGTCAATTTGGACCGGTTGATAATGCCGTATTTTTGATAAAAAAAATAATTACTGAATTAGTTAAGGTTAACTCACTAAGTTTAGTAAATTTATAATTTTACTTTAAGAAATATAACACATGCTACTTATATGCATATTTTTTTTGTAAAAAATGGTTAAGAATTGTAATCAAGTAGACCAAATTGAAATGAAATCATAAATTTATGGTCAAAATCAAGTCAATTGAAATTATAAGAATTAAAATTACACAAAGATCAAAGTACCGGGATTACTATTGCAATTTGCCCAATATTTATTGCTTTTTATACTTGAGAATTAATAATATGGGCTAATTATTTAATTATCATTGTGTTTGTAGTGCTATAGATCCCAAATGAATTACCAAATTTTCTACCAAACCGCTCACATGGGTACCACACTCATGTGAGAGGTTTGGTAGAAAATTTAATAATTTATTTAAGGTCCCTAGTATAACTCTCTCTACATAATCATGAGGTTGTTCAGATTTATGACAATTGTTTAATCATGCAGTGCCTTAGCAGGAAAGGCACGAATTGTGAATCTATTGGCGACTACTGTCCCCAATGTAAAATAGGCTCCTAAATGTCGTGCTATTGTTCGCCACTATATGAATGTTTGGAGCACACTGAAGCCTATATATTATGCCTCTGAGATGAGTCACTTATATTTACGGATGGGGTAAACATTCAGTCAAAGAGTTAAAGCAATGTTTCATTTTAAGTAGCTTTGCAGGTTAGAGTTTTGTGTGATATACATATATATACACTATGTTTCATTTTAAGTAGCTTTGTAGGTTAGAGTTTTGTGTGATATACATATATATACTAGTGTATATGAGGCCTGTGCAAGGCAAAGGCAACCTATCTTTTTTTTTAATTTGTTTATCTTAAGATTCTTTTTTAATAGAAGTTAAATGTAACAGAATGATTATGTTTGGTAACGTTTACGTTTTCAGTTTATATTTACAAAAATTTTATAAACTGGTTTTTGTTTATTTTTTGTTTATTTTTAGAAAAATATAAACTACAAACGCGTTTGATAATTGACAAAATGTTTAAAAAATTTTAAAAATATAAAAAAGAGTAAGAAATGGCAAGTGCGGCGGAAAACGGTGGTGGAAAGTGGTGACAGTGGTGGTGGGTAGCTGCTGGTGGTGGGTGGGTGGGTGACGGTGGCGGGGGTGGTGGTGGCAGGTGGGTGGGGATGGCGGTTGTGGGGCGGTGGTGGTGGTGGTGGTGGCTAGGGTAGGTGCGTGGTGGTGGTGGTGGGTGACGGTGGCAGGTGGTGGATGGTAGCGAGTGGGTAGTGGTGGTGGTGGTGGTGGCGGCGGCGGGTGGTAGGTGGTGGTGGCAGGTAGGTGGCAGGTGGTGGTGGTGGTGGGTGACGTGTCGGGTGGTAGTGTAGCGAGTGGGTGGTGGTGGTCGGTGTGGTGGCAGTGGGTGGAGTAGTGGTGATGGTGGTGGTGGTGGTGTGGTGTAGTGGGTGGTGGTGACGGGTGGGTGACAGGTGACTAGTGGTGGTGGTGGTGGGTGGCTGGTGGCAGGTAAGTGGTGGTGCAAATAGGTGGCGAGTGGTGGTGGCGGGCGGTGGATGGTAGTGGCGGGTGGATGGTAGGTGGGTGGTGGTGGTGAGTGGGTGGCAAGTGGGTGGTGGCTGATGGTGGCTGGTGGGTGGTGGTGACGAGTAGTGGGTGGTAGTGGTAGGTAGGTGGTAAGTGGTGGTGGCAGGTGGTGGTGGGGGGTGGGTGGTGGTGGCGGAAGACGGTGGTGGAAAATGGTGGTGGATGGTGGCTAGTGTTGGGTGGTAAAAAAAAAAAAAACTCAAAACTCAAAACGGAAACACATTTTTTATGTTTTCATTTTTTGGCCAAATTTATAAACTGAGACCACTGATTTATAAATCAAAAATTTTACCAAACAAGTTTTTATTTGAGTTGGGTGGTGGTGGGGGGTGGGTGGTGGTGGCGGAAGACGGTGGTGGAAAATGGTGGTGGATGGTGGCTAGTGTTGGGTGGTAAAAAAAAAAAAACTCAAAACTCAAAACGGAAACACATTTTTTATGTTTTCATTTTTTGGCCAAATTTATAAACTGAGACCACTGATTTATAAATCAAAAATTTTACCAAACAAGTTTTTATTTGAGTTTTTTAAATTTTTGTAAATATAAACAGAAAACTGAAAACGTAAGTGTTACCAAACGGCACCTTGATGTTTCTATCCATGCAACATTAGGCAGTTTTTTTATATAATTATTAGAGTGATACTAGAGATCCTAAATAATCTATTAAATCTTCTACCAAGTTGGGTTTGTGTGGTCGCACACCTATGTGAGAGGTTTGATAGATTATTTGGGGTCCGTATATAGTGGTATTTTTGATAATACCGAAACTGCACTCTGTTCTCTCTCAGCTCTAGGCCAGCGAAACAATTGTCTACAAGAGTAAACAAGCAGTAATAATAGCATATGGCATGAAATATCCAGAGTAAAATTTCATTAACATTAGGAAGTTTTTTTATATAATTATTAGAGTGATAATAGAGATCCTAAGTAATCTATTAAATCTTCTACCAAGTTGGGTTTGTGTGGGTCTCACACTTATGTGAGAGGTTTGATAGATTATTTGGGGTCCATAAATAGTGGTATTTTTGATAATACCGAAACTGCACTCTGTTCTCTCTTAGCTCTAGGCCAGCGAAACAATTGTCTACAAGAGTAAACAAGCACTAATAATAGCATATGGCGTGAAATATCTATAGTAAAATTTCATTAACATTAGGCAGTTTTTTTATATAATTATTAGAGTGATAACAGAGATCTTAAATAATCTATTAAATCTTCTATCAACTTGGGTTTGTGTGGGTCTCACACCTATGTAAGAGGTTTAATAGATTATTTGGGGTCCATATATAGTGGTATTTTTGATAATACCGAAACTGCACTCTATTCTCTCTCAGCTCTAGGCCAGCGAAACAATTGTCTACAAGAGTAAACAAGCAGTAATAATAGTAGGTAATAATAGCATATGGCATGAAATATCTATAGTCAAATTTCATTAGCAAGCAAAATATTTTTTACAAGTCATAGAACGGTAAGTTTGACAACAAATGGGAAAAAAAGCAAACTTGCTTGCACTGTAGCAAATGATAGTTGTGTTAATTTAAAATTTATAACAAGTGATTGTTGTAATTTCTAGTATTATAGAACCGATTCATATTTTAAGCAAACTTATGGGTGTATTTGTAATTTGTTAAAAGATAAAAAATTTATATTTCATAATTGATCAAGAATGTTTGTGCAATTACGAAAAGACCTGTTTCATAATTGACCAAGAATGTTTGTGTAATTACGAAAAAATCTATTGCATAATTGATCAAGAATGTTTGCGTAATTACAAAAAAATATTCACTCAACATATGGGCCACCATTAGTAAATTATTCAAAATGAAAGGGCAAAATCGAAAAGAAAAGACGAATCTCAAGCAACTAAGCACCTCTTATATATATAGATATATATATATATATATAGTTAAAGGAATTAGAATGAGACAAAATTTTCTTGCTCTGATTGAATTATGCTTGGCATATGAGAGATGGTTGCAATTATTACAAAAAATAAGATTTTATAGAACAAAATTTATGAACAAAATTATTTTTAGAGACCAAATATTTTTATTGCGAAAAATGTCGTAATCATATTTTTAGTAACGAAAATTGGACATTAGTGATAAATTATTATCATTTTTGGACCCAATTTTTTGTCTCAAAAAATAAACCATTTGAGACCAAATTATTTTGTCCCTAAAAGTCTATTTATTAGTGACATTTCAAAATTTTATTGCTAAAAGCCTTGTTTTTTACTTTTCGGGATGACTTTTAGCGACTATCCTCACAACGATAGAAATTGGTCCCTAAATGTCTTTTGCAACAAAAATTTCACTTTTAGAGACAAAAAAATTTGATTTCTAAAACTCTTATATGTTGTAGTAAATTATATTTCATATCTTGTGAAATGCCTTCGTGTTATATTTTGACAAAACAGATAAATGTTTCTTGCAATAAGCTTTTGGTTAGATGAGATTGTAATAGGTTGTTTTTGTGTTTGTGAAAATCTGTTGCTTGCCTAACAGCCTAACCCTATGATTATCTTCACAATTCATCTTGTATGTTACAAGCTTAGTGGCAAAGCTTAATTCAGTTTTTCAATGTTGAATAGTCAACTATGCACAATGACAGATGTATATATACATATATTTTTTGGGTTTAGGAAATTTTGTTATAGGTAATTGGCACAGCGGTGATGGTGGGAGGGGGTGATGACTCACAGGGGTTGATTGACGAAGGGAGGCATTGAAATGGTGGAGAAAGAAATGGAGTTGGTGGGGAAGTGGTGGAAGAAGTGGGTGAGGGTGGTGAAGGAGTGGGAATGTAAGGTGGCAATATAAATTGTAAATACACTCAAATCTCTGAATGCTCATAATATGCATTGTAAACATTTTTTTAAATGTTTAGTGATGGCGAGATGAAGGTGAAGGTGAAGATGAAGGTGGAGGTGGCATGATCAAATTGTTAGAAATGATTTTGGGAAAAAATAAATTTTTCTTAAACTTTGGTCTAATTTTTAGGTGGGACCCATGCGTCAAAGTTGGCGGGTCTAAGTGGTAACGTGTTCTATGCTGCGTTGTGATTCACGTGGTATATTTGGTTACTCAAAACCATTATCAGGTAAATGGAAAATTGAAGCCAAAGTGGGCTCCATAAAAATGGTGTTTTTTGGTGAAATTTCATAAAGGTTTGAGTTAAGGGTTGTCCCACATTGGCTTGGTAGACAAGTTTTGTGTGGGTTTATAAGGCTTGGGTTTGGAACTTGGGGTAGGCCCCAAGGGGTACTCAAGTTTTGTAGAGGGGGAGGTTATGGGCTAGACCCATTGGACCCAAAACAAACACACGAGCGCGTCGCCGTCCAGTCAGGAGGGAGTGCGTGGTGTGAGGTTGAGTTGGCTTATTCGGCCCAATACTTATCTTTTTGAGTCAAAAACATTTGAATTTTATTTTATTTTTTAAGAAAATAAAATTTGCCCAGTTTTAATTTCAAATTTTGATAGGAAAAAAAAAAATCAAATTCGTTTGCACCTCTTCAAAATTTCGGTACAGGTTCCAAACAGATTTATATCTGTTTAAATTATGTTCGCACATATTCAAATTTATTTAAATTCAAAACCCAAATAGTGCCATATCTGTTGGATACAAGCCAAACAGGTCTTGTACCTGTTCAAGTAGGTTTGGTACCTGTTTAATTCAAACTGAACAGCCACCTTTCATCTATAAATAGGCAGTCCCTCATTTGATTTAGCATTCAATTTTTGTTCTTCTCTGTTGACATTAATCTCTGCATTTTGCTGCATTAATTTTCTATGAGAAAGAGTGTATACACAAAGTGTGTTCGTTGTGTGAATAATTTGTAGTGCTGCTATTATTTGTTGTTGATCATTTTATCCTGGGAGATAAACGTCCACAATCTGAAAGCATCGTAGAGAGGACGAATCTGTCTTAAGGACACAGTGTTAAACACTGGACTTGATCAAAAATTTGTTCGAGAAATTAATTAGGTAAGTAATTAATTTACTTGTTGTTTTATTTTATTTTCTTTATTGGTTTGATTTTTGTAATCAAACGATCTCTCTCATTTCCTTTATTTCTTCTGTGTTCTATTTGTTGTTAAGTACACAAACAGAATTTTATTCTTCGAATATAGTGAAGATTGTCCAACAATCTTAAGACAGATAATTTTGGTGTCTTCATTGTATTTATTTTTCTATGCTTTCACAAAGTGATTTCTGGTTGGAAAATACAAATAGTAGTAATATACTGTTTGACAAATAGTAGCAATATACTGTTTATTTTCTTTGACAATTAATAGTAATATACTGGTGTCATTAATAATTTCAGAATATTAATTTGTGTAGTAGTGATACAGAAAATTATTGTGTAGTATTTTATTTTTCTGGTTTTAGTAACTAGAAAAGTAAAATTAATTTGTGTTTTGGTTTTGGTTTTTCATTATTTTTTGTAATTAGATATTATGGCTGCTGAAAGTAGTACTCCAAATCCGATTGTTACAACAACTCCGGTCCCTATCCAGAACCATGTTCAAGTTCCTATAAATCTTAGAGAAAAACAGGAAAAATTTAATGGCACCAAGTTTAAGAGATGGCAGTAGAAAATGCTGTTTTATCTTACAATTCTAAATCTTGCCCGGTTTCTCTATGAAGAGGCTCTAGTACTTAGAGAGGATGAAAGTGATCGGCAAGTTGTTACCGCTATAGACACTTGGAAACATTCTGATTTTCTGTGCAGAAACTACGTCCTCAATGGCCTTGACAACATGCTCTATAATTTTACAATCCTCTGAAAACAGCAAAAAGAATTGTGGAATTCTTTGTAGAAAAAATACAAGACAGAAGATGCCGGCACAAAGAAATTTGTTGTCGGTAAATTTCTGGACTTCGTTATAGTAGACTCCCAAACGGTAATTTCTCAAGTTCAAAATTTTCAATTAATTTTGCATGATATTCATGCTGAGGGTATGTCTCTAAGCGAGTCTTTCCAAGTCGCTGCGTTAGTGGAAAAATTACCACCGGCTTAGAAAGATTTCAAAAATTATTTAAAACATAAATGCAAGGAGATGACCATGGATGAATTGATTGTAAAACTTAGAATTGAGGAAGATAACCGTAAGACTGAAAATAGAAATGATAAAAATCCCATTGAGTCCAAGGCTAATGTGGTTGAACATGTGCCCAAACCACATAACAAAAAAAGGAAGTTTGCTGAAGATGGTCCTAAACAAGGCGACAACAATGGCAATAAAAAGTTCAAAGGTAAATGCTATAACTGTGGCAAGATCGGACATCAAGCTTGTAACGCCCCAAATTTCTAGCCCAAATGATAATACAATAATCATGGCTCTTTTAAGGAAAACCAAATATAAATCTCCAAACTTACATTACATGATACAATAGTTCTTCATGCAACAATACATTAATCCAACAACAAGTAAATAAACAAATAAATACCCCTAAGGGGTTTACAAGTTTCTAAGGCTTGAGCCTGGTTACACAAAACGGTTATTCAAACCCACACAAACACAGCCCTTAACTTACACACAGAGTCACAGCAAAATGAGAGCATTGTACTCCCAACACACATACTTCCACGCCCCTAGTTGGGTGGGATCACCACATCTTTTCCTGCATAAAAATCCCGTAGGGTGAGCATAAAGCCCAGTAGGAAATTCTTAACAAAGTATATAAATTTTATACAAGTCTCAAGAGATGAAATGCACATGCCATGCTATGCCCTTTTTGAAGATAAATCATATTTTCATCTTTTGAAAACCATCATACTCAATGATATCATGCAATTTCAATTGTTCAAAACTTAACAATTTATTTCAAGGGCGGTAAATACGACTCTGGTAATCCCTAGGTCGGTGTCTGCAAGTAGACTATACAAGTATTACCAATTTGTCATTTTTACCAGCATTGACTGGAAGGCTCGACACCTATAATCTGTCATTTTTACCAGTATTAACTGGAAGGCTCGACATCTATTCAATTTCATCTACACCACTTGTCAAGACTTACCACCATATTTACCCCAAAACCAATTGATGGAAACTTGTTTCTCAACATTCTTTTCTCAATGCAAGTTTTCAAATCAACTTTCAAAGTTTAATGTAATCAAATAAATTGATATGCCAATAACACAAGATGAATATAAATACTTTTATTCCAATTCATCATCCAAGGAATAACACAATTCCCTCTTCTCAAGTATCCTCAACAATTAGTCATTTCAAGACTATTTCAACGTTTTGAACAATAATTACCAAAATGAACAACAATTCTCATATTTCCTGAAATTCATCATTTATATAAATATAAATAAGAAATTTTCCAAACATCCATTTATTTTGACACACAAAATAAATATAATGATATCATTCATGGATTTTTAGTCTCTTAAAAAAAATCCCCAAATTCTAGGTTTTCTCACAAAAACTATACAACTCAAATCTTTTGAAAGAAAACTTTCCAAAATCATCTTTTCTTTAATCAACGAAGATCAAAACCCATAAGATCATTTTAAAAGAACAAGAGACAAACACACTTTCAAAATCGCTTAACTTCTTCAATTAACAATCAGTTTTCAAAGCTATCGAATGATGATTTCGAAAATCATCTAGATCTTGCAAAAATATATATATAACTCTATGAAAATCCATACCTCAAGTTTTGAAGAAGAAATGAGATGAAACTCTCAAAATTAACAGTGTCCAAACTCGATCTTCACCGCACACAACGAAGCCCTCGAGGAGCTAACCAACTTTGATGAAGAACTTAGATCCAAATCCCAAAGGATTTGAAGAAATCAAAGATCTTGTGATGTTTTTGGTAGGAAATGTAGAGAGAAGGGAGAGGAAATGTTTTTGGAGAGAGAGAGATATACAAAAGTGATTCAACTTCAGCCCAAAGAGAGAAGAAAAGGAAAAAATTTTGGATCTCACCAACCCACCGCACCTCACTCCTGCACCTTCCTTTTTAGCAGTGTGCAAGCTGCTCTTCCTTGAAATCCGCACATGCGGCTTGCTCTCCCGCTCGAGCAGACAAGTAACTTCGAATGCATTTTGCATTTTTGTTTTAGGGGCGCTGCCCTAGGACCCGCCAAGAGGCGCTGCCCCCTGGACCTCCGCGAGCTAACCAGGCAGCTCGACCCCCGCCAGAGCGCTGCCTTTGGACCCTCCAAGGGGCGCTGCCCTCTGGACCCCCGCGAGCTGACCGAGCAGCTCGATCCCCGACATACTCAGCGAAGTAGCAAAACTGGAATCGCTACAGAGCTTCTGATTGCCGTCGCCCTAAGAAGGATTGTGGAAGTACAAGTAAGAAGACCACCAATCAAGCCAATGTGACAGAATTAGATTATATCTCTAACGGGGTAAATGACATCAATCTCTGTGCTGTGGTGTCTGAGGCTAATTTGGTTGGAAATCCCAAGGAATGGTGGGTTAACACTGGGGCAACTCGTCATATTTGTGCGGACGAGAAGATGTTCACTACTTACAATGAGGCTGCAAATGGTGAATAACTTTTCATGGGAAATTCTTTTACTTCTATTGTTGCTGGACAAGGAAAGGTGATCTTAAATATGACATCAGGAAAGGAACTTACCCTCAACAACGTACTGCATGTACAAGACATCCAGAAGAATTTAGTTTCTGGTTCTTTGTTCAGTAAAAATGGTTTTAGGCTTGTATTTGAGTCTAATAAATTTGTATTAACAAAGAGTGGTATGTATGTTGGTAAGGGATACATGAGTGATGGTCTCTTCAAGTTGAATGTAATGACTGTTGTACCAAAACTTTCTATTAATAAGAATAACACATCTTTTGCTTATATTCTTGAGTCAAATTTATGGCATGGTAGATTAGGACATGTAAATTTTGATGCTTTGCGTAGACTAATTGGTTTGGATTATATGCCAAAGTTTGAAATTGATTCTAATCACAAATGTGAGATTTGTATAGAAGCGAAACTAACTAAGGCTCCATTTAAATCGGTTGAAAGAAAAATCGAACCTCTAGAATTAATTCATACAGATGTATGTGATCTTAAATTTGTTCAAACTAAAGGAGGCAAAAAGTATTTCATAACATTTATCTATAATTGCACAAGATATTGTTATGTATACTTACTTAGAGGTAAAGATGAAGCCTTAGAAATGTTTAAACTCTACAAAACTGAAATTGAAAATCAACTTGGTAAAACCATTAAAATGGTTAGAAGTGATAAAGGTGGTGAATATGTGTAGACCGCCCGAAACTCGCTCCGCGCGCCCCCCTTTCGGAGAGGGCGTGAATTGTAGTTCTTAGCTACTACAGTTCAGACTCCTGTCACGGTTCTGAATCTAATCTCACAAAATGCAATGTAAGACTGATAAATCACCAAAGAGTCCAAATCCGGCAGTTGGTTTAAAAAATCAATTTTGAATCAAAAGCGCCAAACATGGACTACTTTGTCAGATTTCAGAGTCGCCACCTAAATATTTTGTTTTGGGGAAATTTAGGAAACACTGACTCGTGCCTAAGGCCATGTGTCCGTTATCACCAAAGTTGCCTCAACTCGGGAACTTGGGTACGAGAGGGGAAGGTCCTGAAATGAGCACCCCCGCTCGCCCGATCAAAGATCGGCCTCTACTAACATGATATGTTGTTTTTGAAAACACATGTGTTCTTGTTTGATTATTAGCTAACTTACTATATGATGCGCACAACACACAAGTATAGACTAAATCTGTAGCACTTGTGCATTTTAAGGCTTTTGGTAAATGTATTTGGACCCTTCATTCTATTTTGGGAACCTTTGGTGTGTTTGTTGGAAGTCCCACATCGGTTGGGAACCTTTGGTGTGTTTGTTGGAAGTCCCACATCGGTTACAAGACACATTTTAAGGTGGACAAACTTCTATATATAGGTGCAAGTGCATAGGGTTAGCTTATCAACTTCTATGGTTCTTTCTTGGTTTAATGAGCCATTACGAACCGAGCTTGAGTTATAAATTTTAGTTGCGCCGAGCTGGATTTTGGTCATAGTTCCATTGGGATTTTGGCCATAGTTCCTACGCCAAAGTTGTGTTATTTCTCGAGGGCTTTGTGGTGTAGATCGAGTTTCAACTCTTTTCATCTTCTCCGTTTGAGCTTCGAATTTGAGGTAGGGATAACCTACTCCTCTTTATGAGCTTTGTCTTTAAACTTTAGCATTTTGATATGTTGGGGGTTGTTGTGCAATTTTGGGAAAGTTTAGGGCTTTTGTGCAATTTTACAAAAGTTGGGGTTTTATTTATAATAACCCTATATGCATGTTTAGCATAGAGAAATGTTAGAATTGGGAATGTATGGGATTAAAGGGTGTAGTTGAATTTATTTATCGCTCACCTAATTGAAATGTTGATATATTATCCATGTTGTGCATTTATTTTCTGTTTAGAAATAACTGCTTTGGGCTATCGGTGGAGGATAGTCTTGATTGTTGTAGACAATGCATGATGATTAGGCAAACGAAAACTAATCAATGGAATGCGTCATAGAGTATGATGGTTGATAGAATACATTAACTTTATGTATTGATTGATGTGTATATGATATGTGTTTATATGCATGGTATTATATGGGAGAAGATAGGGGATGTACTCCACGGTTTAGGGGAAGATAGGGGATGGACTCCTAAACCGGATGTTGTGTCGGAGGAGATAAGGGATGTACTCCACGGTTTAGGGAAAGATAGGGGATGGACCTCTAAACCGGGTGTTGTGTGGGAGGAGATAGGAGATGGACTCCGTAGATACAGCTCATATGTTTATCTTGGGAAGTGTGATATAGTTCTTATACTTATCAGTGGAAGTGTTGATATAGCTCATATGCTTATCTGTTGATGTGTTGATATAGCTAGTATGCTTATCTATTGTGAAATGAGGAAATGTTTAATATGAGTTACTGTCTCATATCGGTTATTTGGTTAGGTTCTGAACCATGGTTATGAATTGAGAATTGAAAAGGAATAAAAAAATGAAACTGTAATGTGTTATGAAAGAATGTAAAAGTGTTAACCATCTATCAAACTGTTAATCTTTTAGTCATTGTTCATAGCTGGTTTAGTGTATTTCTACTAGGCTGTTAGCTCACCCTATACGGGAATATCATTTTCAGGTACAGGTAGCATGCCACCTCTAAGGGTATAGCTTAGGAGGCTTAAGGCGGGCAAACTTTATTGTCTTTCTTTCTTTTGATGTATTACATGTGAATTCAAGCCATGGACTTAATGTGTAATTGAGTTAGTACTCTCTTTTTGTAACCAAGTGTTAACTTGGAAAGTTGTAAGCCCGTAGGGCATTTATTTGTTGTTAACATGTAATACTTTTCGTAATGAACTACTCTGATGAATAAAAGGATGTTGATCTTTTATATATCAATGCATGTCAATAATGTGGGTTTAATGTTATTATTTTGAGGGCGTGACAAAATCGCTCGATTTGGAACAAAACATCTCATGTTTGTTTTCGAAAATGGTTTGAATTTGCTACCCTCAAGTAGGCTAAAGTGCAGATTTGCCACCCTCAAGTGGGCTTAGAAAAACATGATTTGCCACTCTCAAGTGGGCTTAAAACGCACATTTCGATGAATTGTTCCAATTCAAGCAATGAAGCCTTCATCCACAGGCATTCATGCATTTAAACACTTAAACAGTTAGCCTCATGGCAAACATGCTATCATGGCAGTCACTTACACACATGCAAGGATGCTAAAGCATAAACACTCACAGTGTACTCCGAGCCAAAACAGAAGCTATGTTAGAAATCAATGCATGATCCTAGCTATGTTTGAAATGCCTAATGCAACACATGCAAAATGCAACTAAGTAAGCTCGGCTATCTAAGATGGCATATGAATGTAACAATTGATACATGTATTCAAATAGGTATTGAAATACAATGCAGTTTGAATGATGCGCCGAGCCCGGTGCATGCAATACGAATGAATGATGCACGCATGCAAGCCATAAGGTATGCTAAATAAAATATGCCCTAAACTAACCATTGAAAGCAGTTAAGTAAAAAGGAGAAAGAAATGGGGGTTGGAAGACATGCACACACACACGCACCCTTATTACAATATTTTCCCTCTCGACGGAGGGTTCGAATAAATGAGCTAAGCTAAATCTAAGCTAAGCTAGCAACTAATCTAATAATCTAATTAGACTAATTGTTACACAACCAAATTGAATAACTAGCTACAACTAGTTATTACAGTACTTTAACTAATCAACAAATTAATTAAGTTACAAATTCAAGCTAGACAACAAGCAAAGCTATAAATGAGGCTGCCTCAGCTCTGTTCAAGAAGGTGGAAGCAGCATGCTCGGTTTCCGCCCCGAAAAGCTCTCCGGTTGCTCTCTTGAGGCTCTGTTTGCAGGGTGTCCTTCAGAACTTGCTGCTGAAACTTACCAAATCAAGGCTGAGGAGTGCACCAATGGGCACTACCGGCCAACAAAGGAAGGGTGTCGGCCACCAATGTGGCACTGCCGGCCACTGGTGTGCTATGACACCATTCTGCAACAGAGCACAAAAATTGAGGAAATGGAGGGTCTATCACCTCAAAACATCAATGGAGAGGCATCATTGGATCCAAGACCATCAATCAAGCATCTCAATGCATGATGGCCAAAGATCCAACTTGCACAAATTCGATGAATGCACAACAAACAAGACACTAAGACCACGGCCTTATCATAAGTGATCAAAGGCAATGGAGACAAAGGGGATTGGCTCACTTTCATCACTTTGAGTATGAAGTGGGCCGATCCGCCTTGTGTTCAACACAACATCCGGTTGAACACAATGCAATGCAAACAACATATGTAATGCATGCTCAAAAGCCAAATACATTAAGCTAGTAAAGAGCATCACTCAAGAGGCATGCATTATCAATCTCAAATAACTAAACCAGCCATGAACAGTGCTAAACATGCCAAAACAATGGCCTAAACATGCTGGAATGGAAGCTCAAAATGCTAGAAGAACATGCACACATGTTGGCCTATGAGCAACGCATGATACACAACCCTCAAAAGCTATGAAGAAGTGAAGTATATGAGAGTGTGACTACACTATATGCACTGAAATTACTTGCTAAATGGTGCCATACCATGCAAACATCACATGCATAACATGTTAAAGGCCTCAAAACCCAAAGCTAGGCAAGGCCCTTTACACTACAACCATACTAAGCAATGCTCAAATGACCCTAACCATTCAAAACAGATCTAAGGCAGGTCAAAATAGTGGCAAACACATGCTAGACTTGTAGCATAGATGGCAAGAAAAATAAGCTCATGTATTGGCTCACCAACAAGGCATAATGCTCAACTTCTCAAAAGCATTGAAAGAGTGATAAACATGAGAGTATGACAGTGAAACATGCTCTGAAATCATATATATCAAATGATGCTATATCACACAAATGTCACAAATAAGGCATGCTAGGGGTCTCAAAACACAAGACTAGCAAAGCCATTTGCACTATAGCCCTACAAGGCAAGCCATACATGACCAAGACCACTTAAAACAGACCTCAAGCATGTTAAATCAGTGGCAAAAATGTGTTGGAGCAAAGCTAACACATGCTAGAATGATGAACAAAAGCATGAAGCATGTTAGGCCAACAAGCATGATTGCACTACAAGTACCAAAAGCATGCAAGAGGTGACCAAATCAGCCAAAAACAGAGTTATGGCATGGCAAAATAACACCAAAAACATGCTTGAACTAAGCAAATTCAAGGCACAAAGACATGCTACTTTGCAAGGCTACAAGTAGGATTACACTACAAGTATAAGAAGCATGCAAGAGGTGACCAAACCAGCCCAAAAAAGAGTTATGGAAGGTTAAAATAAGGCCTAAAACATGCTTTAACTAAGCTTCAAAAAGCGAGAAATATATGCTCACTTGTTAGGCCATCAACCCATGCAAACAAGAGATGAGGAGAGGGGACCACCCTTCCCTATTTTGAGCCTCAAAACAATTTTCCACTGCTGAAATTCCTCTAGACTTCAGTGGTTTTAAGGCCAAAACAAGATGATTTCAAAGGCTTTAAAGGAAGGCAAGAAGCTTAGCAAATAAGCCACCAAAGAAGGTGAAACACCCCTAACTCCAAAAACACTTTAAACTACCATTTTTAAGCCTTAAAAACAAAGGTTTTGTAGTTGACAACTAGGCCAAAATCAGCATGAAAAGGTGGCCAAGGTTGTGTACAAAAACAAGCTTAAAAGAGGGAGAAGCTCACCCTTGAAGCACAGCAGCAAACAGCCAACAAACAGCCACTTTTCTTGAACCAAAACCACCTTTAGCAGCCCAAAACAAGTTCCAAGGGACCTCAGCCCAATGGTGATCAAGTCTTCTAAAGGGTTGATAGGTTGAAGATGGTTGTATGCAAGTCTTCTAGCACAAAAGCTTTGAAGATGGTGAAATCTAGAGAGAGGTTTGAAGAGAGAGAGGCTCCCAAACCTTTGCCAAATTGTTCTCAAATGTTCTAACCCTTGAATATGAGATATAAGGCTTCATTATATAGCAAAAATGGAGCATTTGGTCGAAAATATCTCAAGAGAGACAGCTGGAGCAAGCTGGAGCAAAATATCTGTCCAAAACTGCTTTCTGCCATCTGTGGCCGGCACTGTACCACTGTTGGCCGGCACCTTACCATTGTTGGCCAGCAACACACTCCCTTGGACGGAAGGGGGCCGGCATTAGCCATTCATGGCCGGCACATGGCCCAAAAATCCCATTTATGGCCCACATTCTCCACCTCTGGTTGGACAGAAAAATCTACTTTTTGGGCCCGACTTCAACCAGACATAACTCCTTCATCTGGACTCATTTTCAGGTCATGCTTGAGCCTAAATTGTAGCCCTGGAAGTCTTGTTTCCAATGGTGGAAGCCTCACTTCAAAATTCTAAGTGTGTAAAAAGTTATGCCTGTTTTGGTGAAGCCGCTCAGTTTTGATCCTACCCAGATTCATGCCGAACTTCTCCCAAACTAGTTTGCTTCTCTCCTCTCCTCTTTTCTTCAACTCCAAACCCCTAAACAAGGTGTTTTGAAAGATTTTTTTAGAGATTTCATCAATCTTTCATTCATTTCCACTTTGTCCTTTGCTCGGTTTACCGAAAAGCACAACATTTAACAAAATGCGAGCGTCGAAACATTGTAGGAACTTTTTTAAAAACTATTTTGAAAGAGAGGGTTTCAAGGTCTAAAATCTTTTGATCAAGATTGTTTTGGTCCAAAAGGGATATGAAGTTGGGATTTGACTCTCTCATTGCCAAAGAAATTGAACCTTTGCCCTGCACATCTTTCATCCCCAAGTAAACCATCAGTAACGCCCAAGTCTTAAGGGCGGTCAAAAATGGGGTGTCTACAATATGATGCACCTTTAAATGAATTTTGTGCACAACATGGCATTATTCACCAAACTACAGCACCCTATTCTCCACAACAAAATGGAATTGCTAAAAGCAAGAATTAAACCCTTAAAGAAATGATGAATGCCATGTTACTAAGTTCAGGCTTACCGCAGAACTTGTGGAGGGAAGCAATATTATCTGCTAATTATGTTCTTAACAGAATACCCCACAAAAAAACTAACAAACTCTTTATGAATTGTGGAAAGGTCGACCACCTTCCTATAAATAGTTAAAAATGTGGGGGCGTTTGGCAAAAGTTGAAGTTCCTGTTCCGGAAAGACAAAGATAGGACCAAAAATAGTGGATTATGTGTTTATTGGTTATGCTCAGAATAATAGTGCATATCAGTTTCTGACTTATAAAACAGAAATACCTGATATAAATGTGAACCGTATTATAGATTCAAGGAATGCTATGTTTTTTGAACATGTCTTTCCTTACAAGAAAGGACAGGAATTAAGTTCACATAAAAGAACTTATGATTATACACAAAGTCAAGAGACTAATGACAATCAAACACAAGAGACTAGTAATGGTCTCGACCAACAGGATTTAACTGATGATGAACCAAGACGAAGTAAGAAAACTAGAACCAAGACAAAGTAAGAAAACTAGAACATCAAAATCCTTTGGCCCATATTTTCTGACATACTTGTTAGAAAGTGAACCTCAAAGCTTTAAGGAAACAATGACAAGTCCTGAAGCACCTTTGTGGAAAGAGGCTGTTAATGAAATTGAATCCATTATGCAAAATCATACTTGGGAATTGGTGGATCTTCCACCTAGTTTTAAACCTCTTGGATATAAATGGATATTCAAGAGAAAAATGAAAGCAGATGGTTCAATAGACAAGTATAAAGCAAGACTTGTGGTAAAAGGTTACAAACAAAAGGAAGGTCTAGACTATTTTGACACATATTCCCCTGTGACAAGAATAACATCCATCCGCATGCTTATTGCCATAGCAGCATTGTATAATTTAGAAATACATCAAATGGATGTTAAGACAACTTTCTTAAACGGTGATCTAAATGAAGAGATCTATATAGAGCAACCTGAAGGGGTTATAGTGCCAGAGCAAGAAAAAAAAGTTTGTCGGCTTATAAAATTTCTTTATGGATTAAAACAAGCACCTAAGCAATGGCATGAAAAATTTGATCATGTTATGCTTACTAATGGGTTTAAGATAAACGAATGTGACAAGTGCGTCTATGTTAAAAACATTGACAAATGTTATGTCATCGTTTGTCTTTATGTGGATGACATGCTTATCATTGAAAGCAGTCTAAACATGATCAAATCAACCAAGCAAATGCTGAACAAAAGATTTGATATGAAAGATATGGGGGTTGCAAATGTTATATTAGGAATGAAAATTACTAAAACATCTTATGGGTATGCATTATCTCAATCTCATTATATTAAGAAAATTCTTGGTAAATTTATCAAGGATGATATGAATGTAGCTAGAACACCTGTAAACATCATTATTTATTTATCGAAAAATAAAGGTGATGCGGTGTCTCAGCTAAAATACTCCCAAATCATTGGAAGCCTAATGTACCTAATGAATTGCACTCGTCCTGATATAACTTATGCTGTCAGTAAATTGAGCATGTACACTAGTAACCCCGGAGAAGACCATTGGAAAGCGATCATTTGGGTTCTTAGATATCTAAGATTTACCCGTGATTATGGTTTGAACTTTACTCGATATTCTGCAATACTAAAAGGTTATTGTGATGCCAATTGGATATCGGTTACTAAAGATTCAAAATCCACTAGTGGATATGTCTTTACTCTGGGAGGCGCTGTTATTTCTTGGAAATCTACAAAACAAACATGTATCACACGATCCACAATGGAATCTGAGTTCATCACTTTAGAAAAAGAAAGAGAAGAAAAAAAATGGCTTCGCCACTTTTTAGAAGACATTCCAATGTGGCCAAAACCTGTATCAGCTATTTGCATTCATTGTGATAGTCAATCTACAATAGGCAGGGCACAAAGTCATATGTACAATGGTAAGTCACAACATATTTGTCGATAACATAATACCGTAAGACAATTGCTCTCAAATGGAATAATCTCAATAGATTATATAAAATCTAAAGAGAATATTGCGGATCTGTTAACAAAAGGTTTGACTAAAGAGCAAGTGTATAGTTCATCAAAGAGGATGGGATTAAAGCCTATTACATAAGAGTCATCATAATAGTAACCCTTCTTAAATGACTGGAGATCCCAAGAACTAAGTTCTAAGGGACAACTAAGTTATGTGTGGCTCGCCAGAAATCACCAAGGAATTAAAATTCCCTACCCATTCCTATAGTGAGAGTGATATCTGCAACATGTGTTGTATGAAGAGGTTTAAGGATAAGCTTCGCTTTTAATGATTACTTATATCTTGATTTTGGCATAAAAATCAAGACGAGTATAAGAGATACTCACAATAAGAATCACCTATATGAGTGTCGAACTGGGGCTGGTTCTATGAGAATGAAGAGGCTAAATTCTCTAGAAGCATTCATGAACAATCAGGAGTGTTCAAGGCCAAAATGAATACAACCCTAAGAACCACAATGTGTTAGAAGATATTTTGTGTGAAATCTATTGTCTTAGCTTACACAACTGGCTGAACAATTCAAGGCATCGCGTCCATTGGTTAGCTAGTAAGTCCGATAGGTTATCACTAGGGAAGGTTTAAGGCCGAAAGTTACCTATCCTGATGCAAGATATTTTTGATTTATACTCTTTTGACAAATTCTACATATTGTTGCATTTCCGTTGTCATCAAATTTCATTAATGTAGGAGATTGTTAGAAATGATTTTGGGAAAAAATAGATTTTTCCTAAACTTTGGTCTAATTTTTAGGTAGGACCCATGCGTCAAAGTTGGCAGGTCTAAGTGGTAATGCGTTCTATGCCGTGTTGTGATTCACGTGGTATATTTGGTTGCTCAAAACCATTATCGGGTAAATGAAAAATTGAAGCCAAAGTGAGCTCCATGGAAATGGTGTTTTTTGGTGAAATTTCATAAAGGTTTGAGTTAAGGGTTGTCCCACATTGGCTTGGTAGACAAGTTTGTGTGGGTTTATAAGGCTTGGGTTTGGAACTTGGGGTAGACTCCAAGGGGCATTCAAGTTTTGTAGAGGTTGGGTTGGTCTTGTTGTAACGCCCCAAAAATAATTCATCATGAACTACCCACATTAATAAACATTCACTAAAACAATAACAATAATCCTTCCATCTTCATACATATATAATAAACGAGTTTAATACAAAAGTTCGACAGGCGGTATACATTCAACGAAGTAAAGAACACATGAATCTATAGCATGTGTAACATCTGGTCTCAAAACAATAAAATTCCCTTAAGGGCTTACATCTTCCAAGGCAATAGCCCGATTACACAAAATGGTCTCTCGGACCCAAACACATTAGCCCTTGGCTCACAAAAAAAAAAAAACAAAATAAGATCTATGTACTCTTTACAATTATCCGCGCCCTCAACTTGGCGGGATCACCACGTCTTTTCCTGCACCAAAGTCCCATAGGGGTGAGCATAAAGCCCAGTAGAGAATTGTAACAAAGTATATACAGTTATGCAATTCTCAATGAAAATGCAAATGTCAATGCCATGTCATGCTCTTTTAAAGAAATTTCATTTCATGCTCTTTTGAAGATTTCAATCTTTCCAATAAAAGTTTGCAATCTTAACACATTTCAAACTTCCCATTTTAATCAATAGGGGCGGTAAATACGACACTGGTAATCCTTAGGCTGGTGTCTGCAAGTAGACTCTACGAGTACTACCAAACTGTCATTTTTATCGGTATTAACTGGAAGGCTCGACACCTATCTGCACGGTTTTCTGGTCTTTCACCATCGACACTCAGGCCAACTTATCAAATTCATCTACACCCCCTAACCGGACTTACCACCGTATTTTCCCCATACACATTTCCATAATTCATATCACAATGTTATTTCCTTTCATGAAATAAATATCTTCAATCAGAATTTACGATGCAAAAATAATGATTGAATGAATATGCAATGCAATGCTTTTCCATAACTCATAACATTTCCCCATTTCCAAAGTCTCTACAATAATGTCAACAATCACATTTTCCATTACCTCTTTTCAATGCTCTTTTCCAAGATAACCACATGTTATCTACACTTAGCCACAATTTCACCTTTCACAATTCTTAGCAACATAGTCTCACCAAGACTACGTGTAATGTTTTTCAAACATTGATTCTCACAATTCATAATGCACAACAATTATCATTTCACAATTAAATATTTTTCATGCATCTAACAACAACTTAAAAGTAAATACTCCATTTGCTTATATCAAGGAGATTACTACTTCTCTTATCAAGACGTGAATTCCACACTCACTTACCCATTTTAGCACAAGAAAATAAGTTTATTCCATGAATTGTCCATGTTTTCAAAAAGCCCCAATTTTCTAGGTTTTCACAAAAAAACCCGACATTGTTCATCTCTTTTATAAAATCTAATTATACACTTCAATCTCAACTCATGTTGTCCAAAATTTCAAGAAAATCTCTAAATGAACAGAAGATAGAGTTTGTTTTACAAAAATCATCAATCCCTTGAGTTACCAATCGAAATTTTCAAGGAGAGTTACAAAATCAACTAAAAACTTACATAAATATATATAACTCAAAAGAAAACCCTCTAGGATTTATAAAAGAGTTGAGGTACAACCCACATTTAAACTCCCTATATTTTTGAAACACAAGATTGAAATCAATAAGGAACTAGAAGAAAACTTTTAAAACCATCATCAAAATAGCAAAACTTGTATATATGACTCAAGAATGTCCCTACCTCAAGCTTAGCAAAGAAGATGAGCAAAACGGTTGAAACTCCAAAGTTGTCGAAACCAACTTCTACTTGGATCAAAACGAAGCTCTTGACACGATCTAAACTTAATCTCAAAGGAACAAGGCAAGGAGATGCTTCCAAGAGAGTAGATCTAAAGATCTATGAGTAAAAGTGATGTTGGAGAGAATGGAAGAGCCTTACGGTTTAGAGGGAGAAAAGAGAAGAAGAAAATAAAGAAAAGGGTTAAGTGTGAGCCTATTTATAGCACTAGGTAAAATTAGAAATAAGCCCCAAAGTCAACCCAAAATATCTAGTCAAAACCCCCAAAAAGTAGGCCCAAACCGACAAAAAAAAAAATTTCTGGAAAAAACATCGCAGGTGTCAACCCCTGCAACACAAGTGTCGACCCCCAAGAAGAAAAGATGGAACACTAAGTTTGACTGCACAGTAGGTGTCAACCCTTCCTTAGGGAGGTGTCGACACCAAAATGCAGTGAGCAAATTCAGAACAAGGGTCAACCCTTCCCAGATTGGTGTCGACCCTTACGGCCAACTTAAAGAGAAGGTGTCGACACCACCAAGACCGGTGTCGACCCCAAAACATAATTTTCAAGTTTCCAAACAACTTTTCAACACGAACAAGCATGGACGAGCAATCCCAACAAGTTTAAATCAATTTATACACCTCTAATACTAAGGTACAACAACACCAAAAATTTTCAAAATAAAATAAAGGATTCAAATGCACTTCCCAAAAGTTTTGAATGGCACAAGTGCTACACTTGTCCGACCCAATACTTATCTTTTTGGGCCAAAAATATTTGAATTTAATTTTATTTTTTGGTAAAATAAAATTTTTCTAGTTTTAATTTCAAATTTTGATTGGAAAAAAAAAAATTCAAATTTGTTTGCACCTCTTTAGAATTTTGGTACAGGTTCCAAACAGATTTATATCTGTTTAAATTATGTCCACACAAATTCAAATCTGTTTAAATTCAAAACCCAAACAGTGCCATATCTGTTGGATTCAAACCAAACAGGTCTTGTACTTGTTCAAACAGGTTTGGTACCTGTTTAATTCAAACCGAACAACCACTTTTCCATCTATAAATAGGCAGTCCCTCATTCGGATTTAGCATTCAATTTTCGTTCTTCTCTATTGATATTAATCTTTGCATTTTGCTGCATTAATTTTCTGTGAGAAAGTGTGTATACACAAAGTGTGTTCGTTTTGCGAATAATTTGTAGTGCTGCTATTATTCGTAGTTGATCAATTTATCCTGGGAGATAGACATCCATAATTTGAAAGCACCGTAATATGTCTTAAGGACACAGTATTAAACACTAGACTTGATCAAAAATTTGTTCGAGAAATTAATTAGGTAAGTAATTAATTTACTTCTTGTTTTATTTTATTTTATTTGTTGGTTTGATTTTTGTAATCAAACGATTTCTCTCATTTCCTTTATTTCTTCTGTGTTCTGTTTGTTGTTAAGTACACAAACAGAATTTTATTCTTCGAATACAGTGAAGATTGTCCAACAATAATCACCACAATCGAAAGGGAGAAGGGTGTGATCGAACCACTACTATAGCGACCCCGGTCTTTTACTTTTGGTTGTTGTATCCGGACTTATGTTCCGTAGATCCTGTTGTTATCAAATTGTTGTTATCATCCTTTAAATTATTATTTTGAGTTATGGGATGTGTTGGGCAGGTTTGTTACAGGTGGGTTGGGTTTAGAAACCAAGTGTTGCTGTCCAGATTTTTGGACCGTCGCTCGAGCGAGGAGTTGGTCGCTCGAGCGAGCTCTTGTTTTTGGTCCTTCGCTCGAGCCAGGGTTTCTTCGCTCGAGCGAGCGATTGCATCTAGTATAGACCTGAGAGCTGTATTTGTTGGCTCAAGCGAGCTTTCCTTCGCTCGAGCGAGTTTCGAGTCCTTCGCTCGAGCGAGCATTCTGTCGCTCGAGCGTGCTTCTGGGTTGCAGACCTGAAGCATCGTATTGTTGGCTCGAGCGAGCTTTCCTTCGCTCGATCGAGTATTCTTTGTGTCTAGTCGCTCGAGCGACCACTTCTTCGCTCAAGCGAGCCTGTTTTATTTAAATAGGCAGCAACGGTTTTTAAAACATTTTTTCAGCATCCTTTTGATTTCAAAACCCTAGGGACGTTTTCTCTCTCCTTCCACTCACCTTCTCTCCTAGGTTTGATCTATTTAGAGTGTGTTACCCTAGATCCTTTATTAAAAAGATAGAGTGAGTCGAGGGCTTCCTTTTAATCTGGACAATCTTGGGTTTGGAGCACTTTGGATTTTCGTCATCTTCTCCATTTGGGTTATTTTCTTCAAGGTAGGGATTTCCTACTCCATCTTATAAGTTTTGTTCTAAGTTGTGGTATTTTGATATGTTGGGGGTATTTTGGTAATTTTGGGAAAAACCCTAGTTGTTTTAATGAATTAATTTGTACAATTAATTTAAGGAGAATTGAGGAATTTATTGATTTAATGGTGTAGTTGGATAATTTAAATCACTCGCCTATTGAATTGTTGATATATTTATTTTCAGTCTAGAAATAACTGTTTTGGGCTATCGGTGGAGGATAGTCGTGATTGTTGTAGACATTACATGTGGATTAGGGATAACTGAAACTAATCACATTGGTTAAGTCATTAATTTTGACTATTGAATTAATACAGAAAATATGTGTATTGATTGAGCATTGCATTTGCATATTGTGTGGGATGAGATAGGGGATGTACTCCACGGTTTAGGGGAAGATAGGGGATGGACCTCTAAACCGGATTTTGTTTAGGAGGAGATAGGGGATGGACTCCATTAGCATCACTATTATGTGTGCTTATTGATATTGAAGTGTTTTTACATGTTATTGATACAGCACTAAAATGTGTATCAAACGGGAAGTATGAAGTGTTTTGATATGAGCCTGAGTCTCATTTGTTTGGTTGATATTGGAAGTAATGTGAATATATTTATATATATAGTTCACTGTTGTAAGTTTGGCCAGGTTCTGAGCCATATTGATAATAATGGAAAGTGAAACGTGTCATTGACATTAGTGTCATGAGACTATATAATGATATAATTGATTATCTTGGTTAACCATCTATTGAATGCTATTGCTTTATTCAATGCTTATATTTGGTTTAGTACATTTCTACTGGGCTGTGGCTCACCCTATATGGGAACATCATTTTCAGGTCCAGGTGATAAGCTACCTCCAAGGACTTAGCTTGGAAGGATTTGGATTTTGAAGACTATCTTTAGTTATTTGTTTTTATTTGATAGTACATGTAAACATTCAAGCCTAGGGCTTTATTTGTATTTGAGTTAGAACTCATATTTTTGTGTCCAAGTGTTGGCTTGGAAAGATGTAAGCCCGTAAGGCATTTAATTTGATGTTACATGTAATGTTTTTTTATTTAGTAATACTCTGATGAATGAGATAATGAATTGTTTTCTTTTAATATTGCATGTCAATGATATATATAATGGGTTTATTTTGAGGGCGTTACAACTACTCTATTTTCAACAAAAAAAAAAATGATATACAAGTCTACTTTGTAAACTTATTTTCTAGACCCAATGATGTGCAAGTGATATGATTGATGATTAAGAAGATATGAGAGAGAAAGAGTATTACCTTAGATATCCTAATTAATTGTCACATCATTAGGTTTCAAAATTGGGTCTAATTTTTTAACTTGTATAGCAATGCCCTTTCAACAATTTCGTCTCATTTCTTTTCCGTTTCTCATCAAAATCCTCCCTCTCGCCAACCATATGCCCTTTCTCTCTTCTTTCTTTACCATTTCCTTCTCTTTCTTCTCCTCCTTGAAGTGTTTTTTCTTACCTTAGGCTCTAACTTATGTAATTTTCCTCAATTACTCTCAAAATCAATTTCTAATTCAATTTTGGATAAAAATTTCGTGTGACACAAAATCATTTTATTTACAAATTTACTATTTAAAATCCAAAATAAAAAAATTTAGTTGTGATTTTACCGTGGTGGAGAAATTTGGATGTTTGTGAAGGATGGTCATAGTATAAAAATGGAATGGTAGAAGAAGAGAGCAGATGTAGCGGATGGCAGTTAAGATAGGAGGTGGAGGCTAATGGTAAAGGGATGACGGTGAATGAGAAATGTAATTTGTGGCTGAATCTGCAAATGAGAGAAAGATAGAGAAAGGATCTTATGATTCATTTACACTGTATTTGGTTGGAAGATTTAAGAAGGGTTTGAAAAAGGAAATGGAAAAGTTAGGTGAAATGTGAATAAAATATACCTACATTTCACCTAGTTTCACACACCTTTTTCCTTTCTCTTTCCAAATCATTCTCCAAATCTCCAAATCAAACACAACATTAAAGATCATTTGGATTCCATTGATAATAATGATTCAAAATATTACACATTGATAAATCAAGGAGAGAGAGAGAGAGAGAGAGAGAGAGAGAGAGAATGATATATGTTGTAATTTAGATTTGGGTTTAGGTTTTTATTTAGATTTTGAATTTTGATTCATAAGATTTTTTATTTTTATGTCATCCAACAATACATGGTTACCAACATGATATTTTTTTAATATTAAATGAAAGTTGGGGTGAATTGATAAAATATTACAAAACAAGAAAAGCAAGTTAAATCATTTTATATCGCGTGACTAGCAACTTAATTTATGAACTTAGGCCTAATTTGGGAAAGAGAAAAAAAAAAAAAAAAAAAAACTAAAAATCAGTTTTTAATTTATTTTGAGTTAAATTATTTCTCATTTTTTAAAAAAAAGCTTAAAAAGGTTAAAAAGTCAGTTTTTAACTATCTTTTCAAAACACTCCTTAATGGATGTTAATTGTAAGTTAATCATTTTATAAATTTATTTCGCGTAACTATCAATTTGGTTTTATGTTTATTTTTTATCTAATTTGGATTGAAATTGATTTAGAAATAAGTTGTAAGAAAACCCTATGAAAAAAAGTGTATATCATAATATAACTAAAAAATAAAATGATACAATTTTATATTTTCTTAATCATAAATCAAAAAAATGGTATAATTAAATACAATATGAGGCATAACTAAAATAATATCATAACTGAAGAAGAAAATTAGTAATAACTACAAAAGAAAATAACATAACTATGGGTACATATTTAAGTGCAACTCTAACCACACTTTCTATTTTTCACTAGTTAAACTAAGGGTGTGTATATTAAATTTTTTCTAAATTATATTTTTTTGGGAAAAGTTAGGGATCATGAAAATTTTGTCATGAAAATGATCATGAAAAATTTATGATCTTTAGATTACCTTGATTAATGTGTGGTGCTTTATTCTAAGTATAATCCAAGGGTCACAAAGCTTTCATTATTATTTTCATGAAAAAAATTTCATGATACCTAGCATTGCTCTATTTTTTTTCCCCAAATAATAGGAGTTATAGTAAAAATACATATTTGGGTAAACTACCAATAGGTCCTAATAGTTGGATTTAATTCCCATCAAGTCCTATTAAAAATAAATGCCAGTAAAATCGTCGTTGAAAATATTTTTTTGTGATTTTTTTGCACGTCGCTAAAAATTGACGATTAGTGACTTTTTTTATCACTGTTTTATAAATTGTCCCTAAAACTTACAATTATTGATGTTTTGCAATAACGAAATTTTCAAATTGTCTCTGAAAATTAAAAATTAGTGACATTTTTTGTGACGATTTTTTTAAATTGTCGATAAAACTTATAATTAGTGACATTTTTTATGATAAAATTTTTAAATTGTTGCTGAAAATTAACAACTAGTGACATTTTTTAATAGTATTTGATTAAAAAATACCATTAATTATCATATGAACATGTTAGATAATAAATTCACTTATTAAGACCTACACATAAGTCACCTTTTAAGAATTAAAGTGAAAACGTATGAAACTTAAAAATAAAAAATAAAAAATAAAGCGTAATTTATCCATTTAAAGAAAAATAAGATTAAAATTATAATAAAAATATAAGAATAAATTATATTAATTTGAGGATAGTTTAAAAATATTATAAAGTGTAATAAACCTAATATAATATTGGGAGTATTCTTTGGGGGAATATAGAAAGAGCAGTATATGTGGGCGTTTGGTGTGGCTGTTAAAATAGATTATAGCTTATAGCTTATAACTTAATAGATTATAGATTATAACTTTAATCAGAAGATGTTAATTTGTTTGGTATAATTGTTAAATTATAGATTTAAGTTGTTGAGTAGTGTTTGTTTAATAAGCTGTAAAATAGCTTTTTGTTGTGTAATATCCTTTTTGCCCCTATTAAATATAAAAATTGTTAACTTCTTTCTTTTTCTTCATTTTTTTTTATTACATGCCAATTAATATAAAAATTGTGATTTATTTTTTCATTACAATAAAATGCACAATATCAATTAATTAAAAATTGTGATTATTTTTTTTCATTATAATACAAATTAATAATATAAAAATTGTTGTTTTTTTAATTTATTATTAATTCATTGCAATTAATATGAATTAATAATATAAAAATTGTTAAGTTTTTTTAATTTATTATAGCGACCCCGGTCTTTTCCTTTTTGATTATTGTATCCGGACTTATGTCCCGTAGATTCCATTGTTGTGTTATTGTTGTTGTCGTCCTTTAATTCCTTAGCTTTGGAGTTATAGGATGTGTTGGGCGGGTTTGGAACAGGTTGGTTGAGCTTAGGAACCAAAACTAGTTGCCCAGATTTTGGCTTGTCCGCTCGAGCGGGAAAAACACCCATCTAGTATTTCTTGTGCAGGGTTGGACGCTCGAGCGGGAGTGTGTGGGTGACGCTCGAGCGGGGATTTGGGCGCTCGAGCGGGGACCTGGTTTGTCGAGATGCTGGGAGTGTGCATCCGCCGCTCGAGCGTGGGATTGTCCGCTCGAGCGGGAGTCTGTGAGTGTCCGCTCGAGCGGGAGTTTGTCCGCTCGAGCGGGGCGGCTGAGTATAAAATCGTGTTTAAGCGTTTTAAAACAGTTTTTCAGCCCCTTTCAGTTTATAAAACCCTAGATTACGAGTTCTCTCTCTCCCAACTCATCTTCTCTCTTAGGATTGATCTATTTAGAGTGTGTATCTACCCTAGTTCCTTCATTAAAAAGGTAGAGGAGAGTGAGAGCTACATTTTAATCTGAGAACTTGTTGGTTTGGAGCACTTTGGAGTTTTGGACAATCATCTTCATCTTCTCCTTTTTGAGTTATTTCTTCGAGGTAGGGATTTCCTACTCCATTTATACGCTTTAATCCTAAGTGGTGGTATTTTGGTATGTGGGGGTAGTTTGGTAATCTTGGGAGAAACCTTAGGGTTTTGTCATAGATTAATTTATATAATTAATTTAAAGGAAGATTGTGATATTGGGGTAAATTCATGAGATTGGGGAATTTAGTGGTTTATTGTTGTATTTGGTAGTTTAAATACTTACCTTAGAGAATATTGAAATTATTGAAATTACATTTATTGTAATAGTTATTTCTTGCTTAGAAATAATTGTTTTGGGCTATCGGTGGAGGATAGCCATTGATTGTTGTAGACCTTGCATGCGGCTTAGGTATAACTGAAATTAAGTCATTTATCTTGACTGTTGAATTAATACAGAACATTCATGTATTGATTATGTGTTGTATATGGCAATTGTGTGTTTCATTACATATGCATTTGGTTTGGAGGAGATAGGGGATGAACTCCACAGTTTAGGGGAAGATAGGGGATAGACCTCTAAACCGGAATTGTTGGGAGGAGATAGGGGATGGACTCCATTAGCATCACTTTTATGTGTGCTTATTTATATTGAAGTGTTTTATTGTTTGGGAGGAGATAGGGGATGGACTCCATTAGCATCACTTTTATGTGTGCTTATTGATAATAGAAATATTTCTATTTATTGTTGATATGATACATCACCAAAATGTGTATCAGTTGGGAAGTATGGAAGTGAATTTGATTGTGATTGATATAATACCAACATGTGTATTCGTTATGTTAGGTTTAACTTGAATTGTTATTCTTGTTGAATTGGAAGTATTGTTAATAAAAGATGAAACCCCAGTTGAGTTATTTGGCCAGGTTCTGAGCCATAAATGGAAGGTGAATTATGCCATAGACATTGTGTCATAGGCAATGTAGACATTCGTGTCATGAATTTGTAAATTGATTATCCGGTGTTAACCATGTATCAGATGCTACTGCTTTAGTTAATTCATATGCTTGGTTTAGTATTTCTCTACTGGGCTGTGGCTCACCCTATATGGGAACTTCATTTTCAGGTTCAGGTGGTTCATTACCTCCAAGGAGTTAGCTTGTGAGGATTTGGACTCGAAGACTTGTTTTTATTTATTTGTTTTTATTTGATACATGTAAACACTCAAGCCTAGGGCTTTATTTGTATTGAGTTAGACTCTTATTTCTTTGTGTCCAAGTGTTAGCTTGGCAAGATGTAAGCCCGTAGGGCATTTATTTTGATGTTACATGTAATGCTTTTATTTAGTAATACTCTGATGGATAATAGAATGTTTCGTTTTCTATTATTACTGCATGTTAATCTTATATATGATGGGTTTTATTTTGAGGGCGTTACATTTATTATTAATTCATTACAATTTATTAATTCATTACAAATACAAATTGATTATTTTTAATTTTTAATTTATTAATTCATTAATTAATAATATCGCCGGCAGCCCTAGCCACCGCCGGCCGCCCCCTTCTTTTCCTTCTCCTTCTCATCCCACCACCAGCAGCCCTCTGCAAAACCGAAGTGAACACGGAGAGAGCTAGGGTTCATCGTGAAGAGAGAGAGAGAGAGAGAGAGAGAGGGGGGCTTGTCCTTGTAATATGCAATCATATTGAGTTTATTTGCTCTAAGCAAGAACTTGACAAATTTTCCAAGAATGGTGGAGCAAGATCCATGCGACAATGTAGACAAAGAATATAAAGAGGTACAATTTTTCACAGTTCAATGTCATTGGGAATGGTTATTGGTGATATGGTAGTTGTTGGCTCTTTTCTTAGTTGAACATGTGATGGCGCAGCCCTTGATTGGTTAGATGGCAATTATTGGATTTGGAAGCCAATGTTGAAGTCCACGGGTCCAAAGTCTTTTTGGTCCCATAATTGTAATGGTAGTTTATTATTATTTTTTACTTGGATTTAATTGAATAAAGTTAGCCAGGAATATTAATTGGTCAGGTTTCCTAATTAGAATATAAGACTTTGGTTATATAAATATTAGGGTTTTGACATTGTAATATTCAGTTTTGAGAATATTATTTGAGAGTAAAACGCTGTGGTCGACTTTGAGTTCTTCTCACTTTCTCTGTCCCATCCTGCACCAGGATGAGTCATAGGTTTATGGCTTGAATCCCAAGATTTAATTTTCCTAATGCAAAGATTTTAGTTTTATCTAAAAGAGTGTTTGGAGAGCTTTTATGTTTTCCTTTTCAATTTTCTTTTTAAGTACAATGGTTGTACTAATATTTTTTCCTTTCTCTATTATGCAGTGCAAGAGCACAACTCCAACCACTTACGATGACAAACACAGTGAAAAAATTCGCAAAACGAAGGCATCTTGTCTTGAACATAAGTGGGGTTTGTATGCATATCTAGAAACTTTCTTATTTCCCGTGGGGTGCCACTTTTGCCATTAAATATTAAAGAATAAAATGATGATTTCTTGGTGCTTGTAAGTTGGTTCTGCATTTTAATTATGCAAGAAACTCTATGCCGTATTTCATACAAACCAAGAGTTCCATACCAATTCTGAAAGGAAAACTAAGAAGGTTCAATAGTTGTATAGGATTGTATTTTAAGGTGTCATTATTTATTCTAATATGACTTTTGATCCATTGAAACGCAAAATACCATGTTCTAAGGTTTTGTTTTTTGGGGGATTGTTCGTGGAAGTAGCACGTGTTGACAAAATCATGTCCGTATTTGCCTGATCACTATTTTTTTGGGAAGTCATTAGATGGTTGTAGGCCTTCCAATTTGCTGTATTTATTGGATTCATTTTATTTTTTATTTTCTTGGGAGGCAATTGAGTTAATAAACTTGTTTGCTTTGAGTTCTTGTACAATGTAGACTGCATTTGCTTTGAAATATAGTTACTATTGCTTATCAAAAAAGCGGCTTGCATAAATTTCAATTATGAACTTTATTAAGGTTTCTCATGGGGGGTTGATGGATTAGTGGTAAAAAGAATCTCGGGATTAGGACTAGTGAAAGTTGGATCTTAAGGTTTAGAAAACATGTAATGCAAGCTATTTGGGTTGTGATTAAATAAGATTACTTTCTAAAGAAAGATAAAGAAACAAAGAGGAGACAACATGGTGTAAATTTGATGAATGGATACAACAATGTGTAATATTAAGAAGGGAGAAAGTAAAAATGAGAAACCTATGGTGGACTGAAATGATTAGGTTTGGAAACTAGACATGAATCCCAATTTATAAAGCTATGATTAATGCTAACTTGTTAGGTGGTTTTCTGGTAATTCAATAGAGAATGCATACTGAAAAATGTGGGTCAATTATTATTGATTCATAGTGTATGGGAATTTTGTATCCGGAATTTGGGGTGAAACTTGTATGGTACTTAACCAAATCAACCAAACTAAACTTTTTGTCCCAATCAATTGGGGTCGGCTACGTGGGCCATATGCTTAAGCGAATTCATATCCTTCTTCACCATTGTATCACATGTCAATCGAGGTCTTCCTCTCCCCTTAGCATTTCCACTAGTAGTAATCGTATTGCACTATCTTATTGTTGCCTTTACCAAACTTCATTGTACATATCCAAACTATCTTAGTCTATTCATTTCTAACATCATCAGCTCCAATCATTGGAGCTAATAATGTTAGTAATTTGTAATTTTGTTATAAACAAAACATCTTGAATGGAAAGAAAACGGTTGGCTTCGAAGTGAGGGGAGAGGTGTGCTACAATAATTACATAAAAATAACTATATTTGTGGAGACATCATGCAGGCATGCAAGCTTTGGCCTTTTAAACCATTGATAAGGTGGGGTAACATTTCTTATGAGTTATAAAGGTTATTGATTGTCCTGTTGTATTCGATCAATATGGTTTGATCAGTTGGAAGTGAGACTTCTTGATGGTGTTTCTCCAATAGGAAATCTTCAGTTGTTTCAAGAACAGGAAAGATGGCTCGAGCTTGGTGATCTTGATCAAGAGGATTTTTGTGATGATGGCGGGGGTATTCAATCAATTCATGGGGAAGGCTTTGATGAAGGATATTTTGGTGGTTGTCAAGCATTGGCAAAATTTGGGAATTATGGTGAATCTGATGAATTCTTAGATGAGTCTTTGGATGGCGATGATCACAACAAAGACTCGATCTTAGTGTTGCAAGAGTCCAACTTTGATATAGTGATTTTATTCAACAATGCTTCTGACTAAGAACAAGGGGAAAATCATTCATTAGGATTGATACAAAAAGAAAACAAGGGAACAAATGGTAATGGTCTTTTCACCGTTGAAATGGATCTTAATGTATGTGAATCAAATAGGTATGATCATATGAGTACTTGGCTTTGAAGGGGCATTATTGCTTTCCATTTTTGGCTAGGTTGATTGTCAAAACAAAGTGGATTGGAATTGTGATGCTTGCACCTCTTCTTCTTTTTTTTTTTCGTTTTTTCTTGCCAAAGGTTAATTTTGATACTGAATCTCTAACACCTTTCAATCCTATGAGAAATGCTTGCATTGGGGCTTGAGATGATATTCTTTTTCCTAGTAAGGATCTTATACTAGTTGATGGCTGCAATTCTAATGATACCGTTAATTACTTTGGACTTATGGAAGGGGAATCTGGCAACCATGAAGAGGAGGGGGGAAGGATTTAGTAGGAGAGAGTGGGGTTTTCCAGTGTTTACAGCCCAAACAATCCTACTAGATTAATAGCTTTCTTCTAGAAGGAGTTAGTTGCTCTTTATGTGTTGTGTTCTCCCAGTTGGTGTGTCGGTGGTGACTTTAATATTGCGGTAGTTTCAAAGAAGACTAATGGGGTTAAGTTACTTAACTATGAAGGATTTTGATATGTTTATTAGGAATTGTGATCTCAGTCTATCGCCAAACTTGTCTTTAAGGCGGCTGAAGGGGTGCACTTGTCATCACAGGTCTATAACTGATACCGATGGGCCCACAAGAGGGTCCGGCCCACAACTCAGGACCCAGCCCACAGACTAGATATTAAAACCCAGTAACCTTGAGAAATCAATGATGGACTAGGACCAATAGCATTCAAACACTTGTCAAGTAAAGGCCTAGCCACGTAATCAAACAAAGATCCTACAAAGTTATTGCACCCATACATCAGCCATTAATGCGGCTCTCACAGCGACAACCCCTTCACGACGGAGGATATAGACTCACCGTGAACGATGCAAGCTAGAATATAGACTTTCGACCAACACGACAGTTTGGAGTGGACAAGGAAATGATGAGCAAAGGATATATGGAAGCTTCCGAGACGCATTAAAGGTTAAGTTCTTCATCCTCCTCCTCTCTCTACACAATCAATCTACTCTATCCTAACTTGGTCGTCGGAGTGTCTGTCGGGGGATTATCTCCCCCTTTTGGACGTTTTTGTAGGCGCGCTCCGAGGATATCAAGGCCAGCATAATTGTTTCTTGCTTTTTATACTTGAGAATGCATAACATGGACTAATTATTTAAATTATCGATTGTGTTTTTACTAAACTAGTTGTTAGTGTTACATAATATGATATAACATTTGTTTTTCCTTTTCTTCAATCATGCAGTGCTTTAGCGAGAAAGGAACGATGTGTAAATTCAGGTGCAACAATTGTCCCCAATTTAAATAGGCTACTAAATGTTGTGATGTTGTTCGCAACTACTTCATAAATGTCTGAACCATACTGAAATCTATAAATTATGCATATGATTGGAGACTATTGTATCTATGGATGGAGTAATTAGCCAGTTCAACCAATGCTTCATTTTAAGTAGTTTTGCTGGTTAGAGTTTAGTGTGATATATTTATATGGGTAAATTACATTTACCTCCCCTGAGGTTTCTGACAAATACAAGGACCTTCCCTGTGGTTTGAATAATTACAGTAACCTCCCTTACTTTATCTGACAATGTTAAGATTCCCCCAAAATTTGACCACCGTTTATGCACCTAGCCGACCCTGCTGATGTCATCAACTGCAAACACAAAAATACCTAAAATGCCCTCAAGTGCCTATAATGCCTATAATGTAAATACTAAAGTGCCCAACGTAAACACTTAATTTTATTTTTTTATTTTAAATATATATTTTTTATTTAAATATTTTATTTTATTTTGTAAATATTTTAATTTTTTAATTTTAAGATTTTAAACTCAAAATACAATTTCACACTCAAATCGTAACTAAACACATAACTCAAAACTCAATTCAAAAATTATTTTCAAACCTCATAACCAAACACATAACTCGAAACACCACACTATTTTCAAAACTCTACACTCAAATCATAACAAAACACATAACAAAAAAATTAAAATATTTAAAAATATATTTATAAAATAAAATATTTAAAATAGAAAATAAAATTTTTAAAATTTGTTAATATTTAAAAATATATATTTAACATAAGTTTGTATTTTTTTTAAGTTTGTGTTTGGTTATGAGTTTTGAAAATAATTTTTGAATTGACCAACACAATCATAAAACTCAATTCAAAAATTATTTTCAAACATCATAACAAAACACATAACTCGAAACTCCACACTATTTTCAAAACTCTACACTCAAATCATAACAAAACACATAAATTTTTTTTAAAATATTTAAAAATATATTTATAAAATAAAATAAAATAAAATATTTAAAATAAAAAAAAAATTAAAAATTAATATTTAAAAATATATTTAACATAAGTTTGTATTTTTTTAAGTTTGTGTTTGGTTATGAGTTTTGAAAATAATTTTTGAATTGACCAACACAACCATAAAACTCAATTCAAAAATTATTTTCAAACATTATACCCAAACACATAACTCGAAATTCCACACTATTTTCAAAACTCTACACTCAAATCATAACAAAACACATAAAAAAATTAAAATATTTAAAAATATATTTATAAAATAAAATAAAATATTTAAAATTAAAAAAAATTAAAAATTTTAATATTTAAAAATATATTTAACATAAGTTTGTATTTTTTTAAGTTTGTGTTTGGTTATGAGTTTTGCAAATAATTTTTGAATTGACCAACAAAACCATAAAACTCAATTCAAAAATTATTTTCAAACATTATACCCAAACCATAACTCGAAACTCTACACTATTTTCAAAACTCTATATTTGGTTAAGACTCTTTGAGTTTTGAAAAGATTTTTGAAAATTTCTAATTGGAATTGTAATTTTAAAAGAAAACCAAACATGTTTCTAAAAAAAATATTTTTTCAGAACATGTTTGTACTCAAAACTCAATTCAAAAATTATTTTCAAAAACTCATAACCAAACACAAATTTAAAACTCAATTCAAAACTCAAAACCAAACTTTTTCCAAAACTCTATTTTAAAAGAAAAAATTAAAAAAATATATTTTATTTTTTAAAATTATTTTTAGAGTCATGATTTGAGTGTGGAGTTGTATTTTGAGTTATGAGTTTTCAAAAGAAAAAATTTATTTTGTTATAAGTTTTGAAATTTTTCGAATTTATTTTTTTAGGGTAAATATTTTATATTTTAAATATTTTTTATTTATTTTAATGTGCATTATATTTCATACATTTATGTGTTGTATTTTTTAATATTTGAAATATTAAAATTTTTTTAAAAAATTATTTTTTATTTTAAATGTGTCATTTTTAATATAAATATTTTTAAATTATTTTATTTTATGGTTGTGTTGGTCAAAGCAAAGGGTTTTTTCGTCTTTTACTTTATGGCAGTGATGTTCGTCTTGAAGAAAAGGGTTTTTCGTCTTTTTGTAGGCAAAAGCAAGGGTAATATGGTCATTTTATATAAAATACTAACGTCGTTTGTGCAAAATAGACAGAATGGGGGAATCTTGACATTGTCAGGTAAAGTAGGAGAGATTACTGTAATTATTCAAACCACAAGGGAGGTCCCTGCATTTGTCAGAAACCTCAGGGGAGGTAAATGTAATTTACCCTATTTATATTTATATAATTTGTGTGATTTATATCTAAAGGAACTGGAATGAGCCAAAATTTTCTTGCTCTGGCTAAATTATGGTGTGCATATGAAAGATGTTTGCAATTATATTTCATGTCTTGTGAAATACTTTGTAATTTAAAATATCGTGTTATGGTTCAGCAGGCAGATAATGTTGCTTGCAATAAGCTTCCGGTTAGATGAGATTGTAAAGGTTGTTTTTGTGTTTGTAAAAATATGTTGCATGCCTAACAGCCTAACCTTATAATAATCTTCAGAATTCATCCTGGATATGTTACACATGTACACTTGATGGCAATGCTCAATTAATTTTTACAATGATAGATGCATTTTTATTTTTATATTATTTGTTTTTTTGGGAGGGTTTAGGAAATTTTGTCAAACTCTCCAGCTCTTAAAAAGCTTGTCGGTTACACATTAATTTGATGTACAGATTCCCATCAGTGAATGTGGATACGTCTGGCTGCCAAAACCGCTAGCAGGTTATAAAGCCATGGGTTATGTGGTTACTGGCAAGCCAGATGAGCCAGATGTTGAAGAAGTTAGATGTGTGAGAGCTGATCTTATTGGGACTACTGAAACTTGTGATACGATACTTGAGACAGATTCAAGTTTTTCAAAGCCACCACTTAGTTTGGAACATGAAGCCCAGCCAAAGGGAGATGTTGGCTAAAAGTGTTTGTGTCGAGACATTCTTCTGTACTACCAACCACAGCTCAGGAGATGAGCTAAACATTGCGTGCTTAAAGAATCTTGATTTGACTCTACATGCAATGCCGAATTGTTGAAACAATCTTCTGTGAAAAATAAATAAATTAAAACAAATCAAACAAATAAAATAAATTACATACTGAATTTATTTTTGCTGAACCGAATGAATATTTAAAAACCAAGTCGAGTGTGTGACACTCTGTCCTTAAAACATATTCACCTCGCTACGGTGCTTACGGTTAAGTGGTGTCTATCTCCCAGGATACAATAATCTTCACAAATTTGTAGTTGCACGCCAAACAAATTTGTTCGGTGAACTAGAACCTTGTGTTCTATACTCTCTTTAATTTTCCTTAAAACTAATATGAAGAGAAATTATGCAAAGGAGCAAAACAGGACAACAAAATATAAATTTCAGACTGTTTTTTATGCTTGAACACAGCTAGAAATGTTGGTATTTATAGGCAAAATTGACAAACTCGAACAGGTGCTATTTTGAATGAACAGGTGCAAAATCGAATTGAACAGATATAGGTTTAAACTAAACAGATCTGTTAGCAGTTTTGGATCTGTAACTGCCAGTTTCGGATCTGTAACTACTGGGCAGTTTTTTACATTGTTAAAACAGTTTGAAATTGTTAGGAATATTTTGGACTGAAGGAAGTAAAAATGGACAGAAAATTAATTCAATTTTTGGCACAAAATTTGAATTTGATTTCATTTAAAAAATTCAAATAAATTTTGTCCAAAAAATTAAATTAATTTTCTGTCCATTTTTACGTCCTTCAGTCCAAAATATTCCTAACAGTTTCAAACTGTTTTAACAGTGTGAAAAACTGCCCAGTAGTTACAGATCCAAAACTAGCAGTTACAGATCCAAAATTGCTAACAGATTTGTTTAGTTTAAACCTGTATCTGTTCAATTCGGTTTTGCACCTGTTCATTCAAAATAGCACCTGTTCGGGTTTGTCAATTTTGCCTATAAATACCAACATTTCTAGCTGTGTTCAAGCATAAAAAACAGTCTGAAAATTATATTTTGCTGTCCTGTTTTGCTCATTTGCATAATTTCTCTTCATATTAGTTTCAAGGAAAATTAAAGAGAGTATAGAACACAAGGTTCTAGTTCGCCGGACAAATTTGTTTGGAATGCTACTATAAATTTGTGAAGATCATTGTATCCTGGGAGATAGACGCCACTTAACCGTAAGAACCGTAGCGGAGCGAATCTATCTTAAGGACAGAATGTCACACACTCGACTTGGTTCTTAAATATTCATTCGGTTTAGTAAAAATAAATTCGGTATGTAATTTATTTTATTTGTTTGATTTGTTTCAATTTATTTATTTTTCACAGAAGATTGTTCCAACAATCTTATGACAGACTCGAATTATTCTGTTTATAGAATTTTTCGTTTGTTTCCCTTTCTCTTTCTTCTTCTTACATAAATTATTTTCTGTGATTTTACAAAATAATATTCTGGTTGGAAAACAAATAGTAGCAATATACTGTTTGACAGATAGTACTAATATACTGTCTATTTTCTTTGACAACAAGTAGTACTGTAGTAATATACTGGTGTCATTAACAATTCAGAATATTTATTTGTGGAATTTTGTCAGAAATTAATTTTGGTTTTCAGAAATTATTTTCTGTGTGTTTCATTGATTAAAATTTTGTTTCAGTATTTTAATTATTGAAGTGTTTCAGAAATTTAATTTTCTATGTGGAATTAATTTGGTTAAATAAAATTTTATTTTATTTCCAAATTAATTGAAAAATAAAAATTACGTTCTTGTTTCTTTTATTTTTACAGAATTTAATTCTGTGAATTTGGATTAATTTTATGTGTAGTATAAATTCGAATTCATGGCTACTGAAACAAATGCTCAAACAAGTACTAGTATGGTGGCTGCAATTGCGCCAACCTCCTCTCCTGTTGTGACAGTACCAGTAAATCACGGTGAGAAGCCAGAGAAGTTCTCTGGAACTGATTTTAAAAGATGGCAACAGAAAATGTTATTCTATCTTACAACTTTGAACCTGGCTCGTTTTCTCCGTGAGGATGCTCCTATTTTAAAAGAGGATGAAACCGACTGGCAAGTGGTTGCTACGGTCGATGCATGGAAACATGCTGATTTCCTTTGCTAGAACTACATTTTGAACGGACTTGACAATACATTATACAACGTCTATAGTCCTATCAAGACAGCAAAGGAACTTTGGGAGTCTTTGGAGAAAAAGTACAAAACGGAAGATGCCGGCTCAAAGAAATTTGTGGTTGGCAAATTTTTGGACTTTGTGATGATTGATTCTAAGACTGTGATCAGCCAAGTTCAAGATCTCCAACTCATTCTGCGTGACATTCACGCAGAAGGCATGTCTCGCAATGAATCCTTCCAAGTTGTAGCCTTAATTGAGAAGTTACCACAAGACTGGAAGGAATTCAAAAACTACCTCAAACACAAGCGCAAAGAAATGTCTTTAGAAGAATTAATTGTACGTTTGAGGATTAAAGAGGACAACCGCAATTCTGAAAAGTGGGCTGGTAAGCATCCTATGGAATCTAAGGCAAATATGGTGGAACTTGCTCCAAAAGCAAAGAAACGAAAGTTTTCTAGAGAAAGTTCATCACAAGGCTCTAAAGGAGGGGAAACTAAAAAGTACAAGTTTAATGGCAAATGTTACATCTGTGACAAAGAGGGACATCGGGCCAAAGATTGTCGTAGCAAAGGCAAAAGAAAAAGAAGAACAAGCAAAAAGCCTGCTCAAGCCCATATGACCGAAGTGGACAATATTTCCAATGGTGTAGATGACATCAATCTTTCTGCAGCTGTTTCCAAGGCAAATCTTGTCGAAAATCCTAAAGAATGGTGGCTCTACACTGGTGCTACTTGCCACATTTGTGCCGACAAAAAGATGTTCACATCTTATTCTACAGTGGACAATGGTGAACAACTTTTTATGGGCAATTCCTCAACTTCCAAAGTTGAAGGACAAGGGAAGATTGTTCTAAAGATGACATCTAGAAATGAACACACTTTCAACAATGTGCTGCATGTACCAGACATTCGCAAGAATCTTGTTTCTGGATCTTTGTTGATTAAGAATGGGTTTAGGCTAGTGTTTGAGAGTGATAAATTTGTACTGACTAAGAATGGGATGTATGTAGGAAAAGATTACATGTTTGATGGCCTTTTCAAGATGAATGTAATGACCGTTGTACCCTCAGTTACTAATAAAAATACATCTTCTTCTTACTTGCTTGAGTCTTCAAATTTATGGCATGGTAGACTAGGACATGTTAATTATGGATCTTTACGTAGATTAATTAATATGGAATGTTTACCTAAATTTGACATTGATTCAAATCATAAAGGTGAAATTTGCGTTGAGGCAAAATTATCCAAAACTCCTATCCATTCAATTGAAAGAAGTACGGAACCACTTGAATTAATTCATAGTGACATTTGTGATTTTAAATCAATTTAAACAAGAGGTGGGAAAAAGTATTTTATCACTTTTATAGATGACTATACTAGATATAGTTATGTTTATTTAATTCGAACCAAGGATGAAGCTTTGAAAACTTTCATTCAATATAAGAATGAAGTTGAAAATCAACTTGGTAAGAAAATCAAAAAACTAAGAAGTGATAGAGGTGGTGAATATGAATCACCTTTTGGTGAGTTTTGAAAAGAACATGGAATAATTCATCAAACCACCGCTCCTTACTTACCTCAGCAAAATGGAACTGCTAAAAGGAAAAATATGACTTTAAAAGAAATGATTAATGCCATGTTAATAAGTTCTGGATTACCTCAGAACTTCTGGGGGGAAGCAATACTTTTTGCAAATTATATTTTAAATAAAGTACCCCGAAAGAAAATGAATCAAACACCTTATGAATTATGGCATAGAAGAGTACCATCCTACAAATACTTAAAAGTGTGGGGGTGTTTGGCTAAAGTGGCTATTCCTAGTCCTAAAAAGACTAAGATAGGTCCTAAAATAGTTAATTGCATTTTCATTGGTTATGCCAAGAATAGTAGTGCATATCGGTTTTTGATTCATAAATCAGAACATTCTGAAATGCATGTAAATACTATTATTGAATCTCGAAATGCATCTTTCTTTGAACATGTGTTCCCAAATCAGATTGGACAAGAGACTAGTTATAAGAAAAGATCTTTTGATCCTATTACTAGTAATGATCAAGAACAAGATCAAGAGCAAGAGATAGATCAAGATGAGGATGAGGAACCTAGGCGTAGTAAACGTGCTAGAACCTCAAAATCTTTTGGTCCAAATTTTCTAACTTTTTTGTTAGAAAATGAGCCTTTAACTTTTAAAGAAGCTATGTCCAGTCCTGAGGCTCCTTTATGGAAAGAAGCTATCAACAGTGAAGCTGAATCCATCTTGCAAAATCACACTTGGGAATTAATGGACTTACCACCAGGTTGTAAACCTCTTGGCTACAAGTGGATTTTCAAAGGCAAAATGAAAACAGATGGATCAATTGACAAATACAAGGAAAGACTTGTGGTCAAAGGTTTTAGACAAAAAGAAGGTCTTGATTACTTTGACACATACTCACCGGTTATTAGAATAACATCCGTTATAATGCTAATTGCCATTGCATCTCTATACAATCTAGAAATTCATCAAATGGATGTGAAAACTGCTTTCTTAAATAGTGAGTTAGATGTAGAAATTTACATGGAACAACTAGAAGGTTTTTCTGTTCCAGGAAAAGAGAAGAAAGTGTGTAAATTGGTTAAATCATTATATGGTTTAAAACAAGCATCAAAGCAATGGCATGAGAAATTCGACAAGGCAATGATGTTAAATGGATTTAAAATTAATGAGTTTGACAAACGTGTTTATATTAAAAACACATACAAAGGTTATGTCATTGTATGTCTTTATGTAGATGATATACTCATCATAGGTAGTAACAATGAAATGATTAAAACTACCAAGAAAATGTTAAATAAACATTTTGACATAAAGGACATGGGCATTGCTAATGTAATTCTTGGTATGAAAATTACCAAAACATCAGAAGATTATGCTTTGTCACAATCTCATTACTTTGAGAAAATACTTGACAAATTTAGCAAAGATGATGATCATCTTGCTAGAACACCTGTGGATGTTAATTTGTTTCTTTCTAAGAATGTACAGGAAAGTATTTCTCAATTAGAGTATGCCCAAATTATTGGAAGCTTAATGTACTTGATGAACTGCACTCGCCCAGATATAACTTATGCAGTAAGTAAATTAAGTAGATATACAAGTAATCCAGGAGTAGAACACTGGAAAGCTATTATAAGGGTTCTTAGATATCTTCGATTTACTCGTAACATTGGGCTTAATTATACTAGATATCCAGCGGTACTTGAAGGATACTGTGATGCAAATTGGATATCGGATACTAGAGACTCAAAATCCACCAGTGGGTATGTCTTTACACTTGGTGGGGCGGCTGTGTCTTGGAAATCTTCCAAACAGACTTGCATTGCTAGGTCTACTGTGGAATCAGAATTCATAGCTTTAAACAAAGTAGGGGAAGAGGCAGAATGGCTTCGCCACTTCCTTGAAAATATTCCAATGTGGCCAAAACCGGTGCCTACTATTTGCATACATTGTAATAGTCAATCAGCAATAGGTAGAGCACATAGTTATATGTATAACGGTAAGTCACGACACATTCGTCGTCGACATAACACCGTAAGACAACTACTCTCTAATGGAATTATTTCCATTGAATATGTGAAGTCTAAAGACAACATAGTGGATCCACTAACCAAAGGGTTAACAAGAGAGTTAGTTAAGAATTCATCGAGGGAAATGGGACTTAAGCCTATTAAATAAGAGTTACCACAATGGAAACCCAACCTAGTTGACTGGAGATCCCAAGATCTAGGTTCAAAGGGACAACCGAGTTGTGTATGACTCAGAAGGATCACTGGGGAGTCAAACTCCTACCCATTTCTATGATGAAATAGTGATGTCTGTAGCATTTTAGGTTAAATACTTTTAATGATTCTTATATCTAGGTAAACCTAGTGGAGTATGGCAGGATACTCTTCATAAGATTCACCTATGTGAGTGTGAACTAGGCCGGTTCTATGAGATTTGTGAAGAGCTACAAGTTTTTAGAGCACTCATGAAAGACCAAGTTGTTCAGGGCTAAAATGAACACAATAGTGAGAACTAAACCGTGTCTGGTGATATACTGTGTAAGTTCTATTGTCTTGGTTTACACAAACGGCTGAACAATTCAAGACATCATGTTCACTGGTTAGCTAGTAAATCCGATAGTGTCTCACAAGGAAAGGTTCAAAGCCAAAAGTTACTTATCCTTTGCAGAATATTTTCAATTTCTATACTCTCTGTAATTAGATCATGTTGTTGCATTTTCTCTCCGTCAAATTCTATCCATGTGGGGGATTGTTGGAAAAATGGTTTTATATAGGCTTATTTTGGGCCATCTTTGAGCCCAAAATTGAGTGGGCCCCAAACGTCTTTTGGGGTGGGTCTGAAAAGGTGATGTGTTCCTTGTTGCATGGTAAGTCACACGGTGAAGATGGATTGTCAAAACCATTTATGAGTGAATGGGAAGTTGACGTCATTTTCTAGTTCGTGGAATGGAAAATTTGAAGAAATAAATGTGGGTTTCTTGAAATGGGTTGTCCCACATTGAAACTTGAAGAGAACTTATGTGTGTATATAAGTTTTAGGTGACAACACTTGGGTTGGACCCCAAGGGACACCCCAAGTTTGTAGAAGGGAGGAGTTATGGACAAAGTAAACCTTAGCCCAAACCACCACACATGCGTGCGCACCACCACCGCTGCCGTCCATCTGGCCAGTCGAGCCAAGCCGGGCGCGGGTTTGGGTTGTGGGTCGGGTCGGTTCTTATATTAACTTTTTAGACAAAATTTATTTGAATTTTTTGTAGAAATTCTTAATGAAATTAAATTCAAAGTTTGTGCCAAAATTGAATTTAATTTTCTGTCCATATTTTGCCTTTTTATGTCCGAAATATCTAACTAATTAACTGCTCTAAACTGCTGTAGTTTAAACAGGTTCATACAGTTTGGACAGATCAACTATTCCAGCAGTTATCTATTTGAATAGTGCTTGCACCTGTTCAATTTAAATGTGCATCTGTTTACTTCAAATTAGCACCTGTTCGGACAGAATATTTGCCTATAAATACCAGTTTCATTCCAGCAGTTTGGGGGATCCAATATCAATCTGAAAAATATTTTTTCTTACTGTCCAGATTTTATCTGTTTGCATAAATTCTTCATATTAGTCTTTAGGAAAATTAAAGAGAGTATAGAACACAAGGTTCTAGTTCGCCAGACAAATTTGTTTGGAGGGCTACTACAAATTTGTGAAGATCATTGTATCCTAGGAGATAGACGCCACTTAACCGTAAGCACCGTAGCGAGCCAAATCTGTCTTAAGGACAGAGTGTCACACACTCAACTTGATCTTTTATTATTCATTCGGTTCGGTAAAATAAATTCTGTAAGTTATTTATTTTTATTTTGTTTGATTTAGTTTCAATTTTTTTTTTTACACAAAAGATTGTTCTAACAGAATCCAGATTAGATTCAAGCACTAAGAGTTCAAGCACTACAGGCCCACTGTGTTCTTCCATCCTGATGAGATCTATTTGCCCTAATCGGTATCGTGGTTTTTTAAAAACGGGGCACTTTTGTATTGAAATGGCAAGGTCAAGGGAGAGCCCATTGATTCTAAGGGTTCAAATTTGGCTAGTGGTGGAAGAAATGACGGGAAATATTGGATAGACTTGCCAAACAACGAGGATGAGAGAAATTTTCTCAAAAATTGTGATATTGAGAGTTCCGAGCTCTATATTCATGTAAAACCGGCTTTAGGAGGAACTTTCACGGATATTGTCATGTGGGTTTTTTGCCTCTTCAATGGACCGGCCACCATTAAAGCTAGCTTGGTGAATATTGAATTGAGCAAAATAGGTGAACTTGTGGGTGATTGGGAGCATTATACTCTCCGTGTGAGCAACTTCACCGAAGAGCTTTGGAGCATGTACTTCTCTGAGCACAGTGGTGGTGAATGGGTGAACGCTTGTAATTTGGAGTACATTGAGAGAGTTGGAGTTGTAAATGAGCCAAATTGGTTACAGTATATGAGAGAGTGGGGTCCAACCATTGTGTATGATGCGCAATCTGAACTGAATAAGATAATCAGTTATTTTTCCATATTGCTTCGATATTCAGTTGAGACCTTTTTTGAATTGTTTCCGACTGATATTTATGGCAATGAAAGGCCAACAGGACCAAAGGAGAAGGATAATTGGGTTGGGGATGAAAGATCATAGGTTTGTTTCATTCGATTGCTTGCTTTTTTCCGTTGTAATCCGATTGTGAGTTTAGTTCCTTTCCATTTGGTTCAACTATAAGTTCAAAATGAGCCTTGTGATTCTGCTTTCTTTTTTATTCCACAATCTTGATTTTATACTATATCTCTTTTGTGAACATTGAAAGAGTTGACATTGATTTGGGTTGAATTTTGGAGATTTTCGTTATCTGTTAATATCTTTGTGTAGAGAGGCAATAATATCTTTAAGTTAGTAATTACAGGCCTGTCAAATATTTGGCTTTTTAGACTGATCAATCCCAAATCTGTGCAGTTCAATTGCATAATTTGATTTTTGTACCTCCATTGTTGAGGTTGTGAGTTCAAGTTTTCCCACATATCATTGTTGGATAATTTTCAAAAAAATTGAAGTTTTCAATGGATTTTTTTGTTATTAAAAGCACACGAAAAGGGTGTTTCATTTGTCCAACATATAAAATAAAGGAAACAAACTATGGACATATAAAACTACATGATAAAATAGAATTGTATCTTATAAAATCAAAGGTGTTTACGTAAGGGTCGCATTCTTTGCGTGCAATGGCGTGCGAAATTTGAATCATACATAGGATCTGATCATTTCAGATGGAGCACAATCCAACTGCTACTTCAATTCTTCTTATTTCATTTTTTTTCCCCAACAATATATACATAATTGTTTTCTTTGCAACACAAATAGTTGGTAGAATGGAGTTACAATGTAGGGAAAGTAATTGACAGTTTATTCATTTGAGGAAATAATAATAATCATTCAATCCTTGGCCATCCCTCTCAATACCAAAAACTTAGCCTTGAACCAGATTTAATCAAGGAAAAGCAAATAAACCCACACACACAAAAAAAAAAAAAAAGAGCTTTGTGATAGAGACAAATTATAGGAAACATCACATTTGTTGGTTTGGCTTGTCGACTAGGGCAAGCGGAGCTTGTGGCTGTAATGCCCTCAATTTAAGACATAAATTATTCATTCACAAGTTTCATGAACATAGAGAAAAGAATACATTTTCATTCATCAGAGTCTTCTTTACAAAAATATTACATGTTATCAACAAAGTAAATGCCCTATGGGCTTACAGCTTTCCAAGTTATCACTTGGTTACAACAAAAGAAGAGTTCTAACTCTATACATGAAAAGCCCTCGACTTGGATTTACATTTAACACAAAATATAAATAGCAAAACGGTGTCTTCAACTCCTAAACCTCCCAAGCTAAGACCTTGGAAGTGGCATATCACCTGTACCTGAAAAATGATGTCCCAAGTAGGGTGAGCCAATGCCCAGTAGAGATATGCTAAACAACATATGAGAATTAACTAAAACATTAGCATTTGATAAATGTTTAACACTTATGAACCATTTTAAACCTTTTCCATAATCAATCAACATTGATACCCACATTTCAATTCACTTCCAGTTATTACCCAAGTCAATTCATTGCATAATTCATTATCATATAAACAATTCAAAATGAGACTGCAACTCATTCATCAACACTTAAATCATAAACATCATTCATACACTTCCATAACTTGTCATTTTACGGAACTACGTCCGAGGGAACCGGCACCCAAGTATATACAAGATTTCGGAACTTTCACCCTGGACACTCCTGCCAACTTAATCATCAATGGAGTCCATCCCCTATCTCCTCCCACGCAATGGAGTACATCCATTATCTCCTCCCAAACAAGATACATATATAATGTATTTAAACACGTTGTCATATACAATGACCAATTCAATCACATATACAATGTTTACTTCCAACCGTCATATTCAATGACATGTTCAAATCGATTAGTTTCAATTTACCTAATCAACATGCAGTTTCTACAACAATCATGGCTATCCTCTACCGATAGCCCAAAACAGATATATCTAAACATATAAATAAATTTCTCAACAGATAACTTATCACATTTTCCATAGGTAAGTGATTCATCAATCCAACAACACCATTTAATCACAATTTCCTCCAATTTCATGATTTCCAAATCAATTTCATATTTCCACATCATTTTCATTATTTATGCAAACCACATTTTTAATTCAAATTAAGGCATTTTTCTCCTTTTTCTCAAATAGTGCACCCAAGGCCAAATCTCACCATTATACACAAACAACCCTATTCTCAAGGTCTCATATACATATAGAACCCAAAATAGGAAAGCCCTCTTTTACAAATATCAAAACCTTAACCTCAACTTTACCCAAATCTTCCATAAACCCACATTTATACAAAGTGACCAATACTTAGGTTAAAACCTATATAGGAGAGTAGAATATCTCTACCTCAAGTGTAGAAGCTCAAAGGAGAAGTGGGGAAACCTCAATGACGCCCAAACTTAATTTTACTCAGATCAAATGGAAGATCTTGAGAAGCACCAACTTTTTAATGAAGACACAAGGGTTGGAAATCAATAGATCAAGGCCAAAATGTAGAAAGAGAGTGTATCTTAGAGAGAGAAGGTCTCAATCTAGGGTTTTGGAAAGTTTTAGAGAGAGAAATGACAGAAAAAGTGATTTAAACTGTCACTTCCACGATCTGATTTACATACAGTCCGCTCGAGCGGAGAGTTTGACGCTCGAGCGTCAGACACAAAAATTTGACCCGCTCGAGCGCAAGAAAGGTCGCTCGAGCGCCAAGGCACAACAGCAAGGCACTACCCGCTCGAGCATAATGAGACCCGCTCGAGCGTAGAATACACTCTTCCAGTATTTTACAAACTTTAGACAGTCGTTCAAGTGCAAGAAAAGCCGCTCGAGCTCAGACTCGCTCAAGCGTAATAGACTCCGCTCGAGTGTGAAAAACACTTCTACAGTATTTTTGCAGACGTACAAAATACTGAGTGATTGCAAACCCCGCTCAAGCGCAAGAAGACCTGCTCGAGTGGAAGACCAAAATTCTAGGCAACAAGGTTCTAGACCAACAATCAACCAACCTGTTCTGAACAGGCCCAAGACATTCAAAAACCCAAATTCAAAGGCAAGCAGAGGAAAAGACATAACAACAAAATTAAACCATAAGACCCGAGTCCGAAACACCATAAAGGTCGAGTTAGAAACCAGGATCGCTATAACCTTCCCCCCTTAAAGAATTTCATTTACGAAATTACAACTTAAGTTCAAAATCAACATTTGGTCATTCCCAACCATGTTATTCTTACAAATCCAATACCATAACCCATCCGTGCACGGATGCGATCAGATTCAATTATGGATTTCTTAAAAAGCTTTGTTTTGAATGTTTTTGTATTGGTTTTGAATTGGACTGCAATGAAACCAACTTACTGTTTGTCTCACAAGAGGCCAATAACAAGAGACTTGCCGAAGACTGGCTTTTCGCTGTTATCTTCTCGCTGTTATGACAAATGTTTTTTCTTCGTGGTTTTGCTTCTTTAAGCTTGTTATGACATCTCTCATTGATGGCCCGTCTTTCGGATTCTTGGCAGTACAGAGAAGTGTGATTTGTATGACAAGAAGCATCTCTTCTTGAGCATGTTTGCATTGGCCTGCAATGTTGCTGTCTAATGGTTCTTCTGATGCCCTTTTGTTACAAATCTTCAAATCCATTCTACAGTATTTGTAAACTCTCCAAATTCAGGGTCTAATGGCTTTTTTTCGGTTACAAGCTCTAGACGCACTAATCCAAAGCTATATATGTCACTCTTTTTGTCATGACCTAAACCCGCCCCTATTGATTTAGAGTCATAACCGGCCAGTAATCTTAGATTACCTTCGGCCTCAAAGACAAAATTTCAAAATATTTAAATAATATCAGGGCCTAAAGCGGAAGCAAAACAAAAATAATAATGTCCATTGAGCTTGTGCATACATGATGACTAAAATAATTAAAACATTTAAACATAATAATAATTTATATACATATACAAATCTTATAGACCTCACACACATTTACATTTAAGACTCAACAAAATACAAAACTTTGACAAAGCTAAGGGGTTGATTTTCTTGGCTCTACTCGAGCCTAACTTGTTCCATTTCAGAAGCTCTTCAAAATGCTGACACGGGTAGACTCCGAGGCTTTCGCTATCCTTGTTGCTCAATTTGCTCACCTACATATACATATAAATAGTGAGCTAAGCCCAGTGAGTAGTAATAGAATAAAGAGGTTAAATGAATGAAGTTCGATGAAAGTACAAAAACATGTCTTACAATTTCGAAATGCATCTTAAATCATTTTCAAAGTGAGGCATTTGCCACATTAAATCAAATTTACAACAAAACATTTTCCATGTCGAATCCCATATCAAAACATATATTTCATTTTTCGAAGCAATCCATTTTAATAGGCAGAACATTTCGATTAGCAATCATATCATCTCTTTACAATAACAAAAGCCATTCGTATCATTATATGTGGTACATCCATGAAACAATAATATTCCAATAACAATGGACCATAAAGGTCAAGTCAATGGACCACGAAGGGTCAAACACTAGAGATCTCTGTGTTTCAATCAATCCAATAGGCATGGTATTGTTACCCACAGGCAAGGGCCTATAATCAATGGCCATGGTATTGTTACCCCTAGGCAAGGGCCTATGTTCAATGGATGCCACAATACAGTTTCAAAAGTGAACTTCATTCATCGATAGAAAATAACATTTTAATAAACCATTCAATTGGTCGCATATTGATTTCAAGAACAATAACAATTTTAAAAATAAATATTACTTGAACATATCTTTATAAAGTTACTACTCACAGTGGGTTAAGTTGATACAAGGCCTCAAACGTCCACATATACAAATCACATAACAAAAATACAATAGAAGCACCATTCAATATCCATTTCATTTTAATTCAACTCTCTTTATGTGTTTCTAGCTCGTTCCATGACTATATGAGTCCAATTGGTGCCTAAGCATTTTAATTCAACTCTCTTTATATGTGTTTCTAGCTCGTTCCATGACTATATGAGTCCAATTTCTAATACAAAAATTTCTTTGATCATTAAGATTAAAACCAATAATTTCATGAATATAATAATTTCAACATTTTTCTTCTTTTGTGTTATGAAACATAAAATTAGAGCTATAAAGCTCTTTAAAAGAAATATTTGCATATACGAAATTCAAATCAAAATCAAACTAATTTTTAATTCTCAAGTATAAATTGTAATTTATTGCCAAATTTGTCCAAATTTAGATTTAGGCCCCGTCTGGTAGAGTTGTGGGAAAGTGATTATAGATTATGACTTAACAGATTATAGATTATAGTTTTAGACATAAACTGTTAACCTATTTGGTGCAGTTGTGGGATTATAGATTTAATTAGCAGAGTAGTGTTTAGTTGAATAAGCTGTAAAATAGTTTTTTGTTGTGTAATGTCTTTTTTTGCCCTTATAAGATATAAAATTGTTATTTTTTCATTTGTTTCAGTTTTAATTTAAAAAAAAAATTATTTCATTAATTGTGAAATAAATTGTGCAATTTATTTAATTTTGTTTAATTTATTAATTCATTACGATTAATATCAATTAATATTCATGTATTTTATTTCATTTATATCAATAATTTTTTTTCATTACAATTAATAATATAAAAATTGTTAATTTTTTAATTTATTAATTCATTACAAAATATACCAATTAATATTTCTTTTTTTCTTTTTTTTTCTTTTCTTCTCTTCTCTCCTCTTTCATCCATACGCCGCCAGTGGTCTGCAACCCTAGCCACCGCGATCTAGAATGGCAGAGAGGGAGAGACGACGACAGTAGATCACGACGACGGCGACTCTGGTTCAGATCGCGATGCATAGGGTTTTGCCTTGAGATTGCGACAAACGCGACTCTGGTTAGGGTTGTCGATCGCGAGCTAGGGTTGATCGTCATCGCGATCATGAGGCTTGAGAGAACACCGTCGATCGTGATAGATGGCTTGCAGTGGTGACGACAACAGCACTAGGGTTTTGCTCCATCTTCAAATCGCGACGAGAAAGAGAGAGAAAAGAGAGATCGCAAAGAGAGAGAGAGAGATTTGGTTCGTAAGAGAGAGTGTGCTCTAGTTTGTTCGAGGAAATCGCCTCGCGATTGCGACAGGACAGAGAGAGAGAGAGAGAGAGAGAGAGAGAAGACAGATCGCGATGAGCTCCGGCGATAAGCCTGGCAACGAGCTCATCTCCTCTGCTCTCCTTTTTCATCTTTTCCAACGTCGCCGGAAATCGCCGCTCTCCTTTCGTGAGAGGGAGAGAATGAGTGTGTTTTTGTTTATATACCTGGTAGACTTGTAATAACTTGAAAATGTGAAGGGCATTTAAGTCTTTTTATCCTTGACATTCAGCTTGCCGCTTAAGTTGAAAAAAATAAGCAACTCCTCCCCCACTCAACCAAAAAGCTCATTTTCTACTTATAAAAAGCTATAATCTACACCATTAAGCTGGACTAAACACACCAAAATAGCTTAAATTAAGCTAAAAGCTGAAATAAGCTAAAAATAAGCCCCTACCAAACAGGGCTTTAATTCGTTTTCTTTACATCAAACCCACAAATTTTAAAACATGAATTAAACTTTCGAAACTCTTGAAAATTTCACGATGTATGTAAAAACAGAATCCAATTTCATTATTAATAACAAAAATCAAACTTAAATAATGAATTACAAAATCAATTTCTTAGAATTTCAACTTAACTCAATTTTTAACCAAAAACTTAATTTATGATCATAGATATTCCAAAATGTGTTTAAATTGAATAAAACTTTTAAATTCAATACATGCATGGATCAAACAAATTCCTAATTTTCATAATAAAATCAAAACTTTGTCCTTTAGGATTAATTCCAAATTTCCATAAATTTGATTTTTCTAAAGCTTTTCATTTTTCTCTTCAAAATATGAGATTGAATTAGTTCAATTTTTTCAAAATCCATGATGCGTGTATAATTAGAGTATTAAACTTGTAGAATTTACTCATGCATGTAACAATGAGGCTTAATTTCATGCAAGATCACAACATCAAACCCAAAATAATTAATTTCTATAACCATCAAACCCAAATTATATGAAATTAAACTCAAACTCATCATTAATTTCAAGTGTAATACAAGAATTCTACGAAAATCAAACATAAATTTCATACCTTAAACTTTAATTGGATGAAATTCTTGAGCTTTTCCTTTTTTTGATTACTTCTCTTCTTGTATTCCATTCCCTTGACTTGAATTCTCCAGGACAACAGTTTGAGTTCCCTCTCTCTCTCTCTCTCAGCACACACACACTCTCTCTCTCTCTCTCTCTGTGTCGTACGGTTCTCCAGGCCAAGCAAACAGATGAAAAGCTTCCAATATATTACATATAGTTGAGTTCATTCTCCTCAAGTTCTAGAAATCTCTCTAACTTTCATCCTTTATTTATTTATTTATATATATATATTTTTTAATTGATTAGGATTGGTTTGGCACACCAATTACACATTAACATAATTTAATCACCACTTAGTCTTAATTAATCTTGATTAATCAAAAAATCTCACATAATTTAATTGACTTCAATTAAGGACCAATCAATCATAATTAAATTTATCAATCTAAATCAGATTTTTAATCAAATTCCCAAAACGCTTCTAATATTAAATTAGACTCATTTCCATCATCAATTTTGATTTCTAACACCAATAAGGTCTTCAATTTCAAATCAAACTCAAAATCTCTGTCAATAAATTACATATTCAATTGAACACCTCATAAATAAATTTGAATCGTAATAATCTTAATTCCCAATCTTCATAACTTAATCAATTCCAATTTGGGCCCAATTAATAAAATCTCAATTTTACTAAACTAAATTGGATATTTAATTAAACTCCCATATGGTCCGATACTCGAAATTAAAATAATTCAATTCGTCAATTTCATCTTCTTGAGCCACTTAAGCTTTTAATTTCTAATTTCAAAATAGCTCTTTTTTAAAAATTATATACAAATCAACACCAATATTGTTCATCAATTTCGCAATTAAATTAGAATAATAATTAATTAAAATCCAAATCAAATTAATTAATTAAATATAAAATATTATATGTGGCGGGTCATCACACTTTTCGTCTACCTTCAATGTGTAACCATATTCTGTAATATCAAACATTTGCTAGACACTTGTTTGCACAAAAACTAAACTCTGGAAAAGTAATGTGTGACATTGTCCCCCCCCAAAAAAGAATATATTGTTTGTGGTAAATGAAGATTGGGAATTTACTAGGTGCTATATATCCATAAAAACCAGCCACCATTGAAACTATTTCATTCTTCTGAACCATTATCCTTGCTAATCCAAAATCTGCAATCCTAGCCTCATAATCTGCATTAAGAAGAATATTATTGGACTTGACATCGCGGTGAATCACCGGTGGATTGCAATCATGGTGAAGGTAAGCTAATCCATTCGCAACGCCCACAGCTATGTTATACCTCGAAACCCAATCCACCAACATTTTCGTAGCATTTTCACCGTGCAAGGCCTCTCCAAGGTTGCCATTTGGCATGTACTCGTATACCATCATCACATCATTCTCGTTATGAAGGTACCTCTATAGCCTCACTATGTTCCCATGCTGAAGCCTCCCAAGTAAATTTACTTCTCCGAACAAGTCATCTCCAGTTTCAACATCTACATCTGATCTCCATAGCTTCTTAACCGCCACAATTGAACGTGGGCGTTGGATTTCTGCCTTGTAAACAATCCCCGTTGACCCCATACCGATCACATTCGACTCCTTCACGCATGCTAATATGTCAGCGCTCGTGAAACTGAGCCTCTAGAACGCTATTAGCCTCCAGGGCCACTCTGCAGAGTTCGACTTGTATCAATCTGCTAAGAAAGTGTTGTACAAGTACCATCTTTTGTACAACTTTTTCCCTACAAACACAGTCAACCCGAGAGATAAAATCATTGAAATTCCGACAGCAAATCCAATAATAACGTGATTAATGATGTGAATTTTCCTTTTCCTTTGCCGTGATGCAGTGGTGGAAAAACTTTGGGAACATGGTGGAAGGATGCCATTACCACCACAAAGTCTCACATTGCCTATGAGATCATTCGGGTTTATGGTCGTCAAAATCCCATTGTTGGGAACCGCTCCCTCCAGCTTGTTGTAAGACAAGTTTAGCATTTCCAGGGCAAGCGAGCTTCCAAAATTCTCAGGTATGGTTCTGGTATAGCAACCTTGGTTTTGACCCGTCTCTTGTGGTGTTCCGGACTCGGGTTTGTATTTGTTTGGATGGTGGTTCATGTCTTGCTTCCCTTGTCTTCCCCTTAATGTCGGCTATTGGGTTATAGTTGTGTGTTTGGAACAGGTTGGTTGCTTGTTTTTCCAAGCCTTTGTTGCCCAGAATTTGGCTCTTCTGCTCGAGCGGGCATTCTCATGCTCGAGCGGGCTTCACAAATTTTTGCTCCACGCTCGATCGGGAATTCGAACGCTCGAGCGTAGGGACTGTATCTGCAAAAATACTGGGAGAGCGTATTTCACACTCAAGCGCAGGGTTTCACGCTCGAGCGGGAGTCTGTGTCTGACGCTCGAGCGGACCGTGTTATAACAGGTCGAGAAAGTGACATTTCAGATCACTTTTATGCTTTTTCTCTCTCTCTAAAACTCAGAAATATCCAGATCTAGAGCCTCTCTCTCTAGAAACCATCTTCTTCCTTTGATTTCCCCAAATCCATTGGGATTTTGGCCATAGTTCCTTTGTTAAAGTTGTGTAACTTCTCGAGGGCTTCGTTGTGTGCGGTGGAGATCGAGTTTCATCGTCGTTGATTTTGGGGGTTTTAACTCTTTTCTTCTTCTACACTTGAGGTAGGGATTTTCTACACTCTAATATGGTTTTTAGCTTAGTTATTTGCTATTGTGTATAGATGATGAGATTTCGTTGTGGTTTAGACAAATCTAAGATTTGAGTGTGAAATGAAAAGAGAGGTTTTTGATGTATGAGAGATATGGGGTTTGAATATAAGATCTTGGTGTACCAAAATAGTTGATTTTGGGTGTTTGGGTCAATATTGGAAAAAGGGGAACTTTTGCCCTAACTTGATAAAATGATTATTTTGTATAAATAATTGGAATTAACATTGAATATGTTAAATTGGATGGTTATTGATGTAGGTGGTGAAATTGGATATGTATTATCTCACACCTTTGGAAGTTTTAAATAATTATTTATCTTAAGATTTAATATATGTCTAGAGATAAATGTATTGGGCTATCGGTGGAGGATAGTCATGATTGTTGTAGAAATTGTATAAGGATTAGGCGATTTAATGCTAATCTATTGTTGGTGTCATTGAATATGACCATGTTGTAAATACATTGTCTATGTATGTTTATTGGGAGGAGATAGGGGATGTACTCTATATATGATTATGTTTTTAAATACATTGTATATGTATGTTTATTGGGAGGAGATAGGGGATGTACTCCATACATGATTATGTTTACAAATACATTGTATATGTATGTTTATTGGGAGGAGATAGGGGATGTACTCCACATGTGATTATGTTTATAAATACATTGCATATGAATATTTGTTTGGGAGGAGAAAGGGGATGGACTCCATTTAAAGCAAGTTGGCCGGAGTGTCCTGGGTGAAAGACCCGAAAGTATATATATAAATGGGTGCCTGTTCCTTCAGACGAAATTTCTGTAAAACGGCAAAGTTTGAAGTGTTTGTGTGTGTTTTGCATATTTGGAAAACATTGAGTTGTAGTCTCATTTTGGTTGTTGAAGGATAATGGATTTAACTCATGAATTGAGTAGTGTATATGAACTGGAAATGAATTGATGGAACATGGAATAAGGTTGGCCTCAGTGGCATATGGATATGTAGGCCTTGTGGATGCTTCCACATCGGTATTGTTTATATACGTGGTATTTATACCTTTGTTAAACTTCATAAATTGTGTTAGATTATCTCTACTGGGCTGTTGGCTCACCCTATACGGGAATATCATTTTTAGGTGCAGGTGAGGCGTTACCTCCAAGGCAATAGCATGAATGGACTGTTGGGAAGCAAGAGCTTCATATTTATGCTTCATGCGTGTATGTTTGGTATTTGTAAAGCCAAGGGCTTAAGATGTAATGAGCGAGACTCAATCTGTGTAACCAAGCAATGACTTGGAAAGATGTGAGCCTTTAGGCATTTATTTGTTTGTTAAACAGTAAACTCTGATGTATGAAAGCATGTTGTTTCTCATATTTATTCCGCATATGAGTTATCTTTATTGTATTATTTTGGGGGCGTTACATTTGGTGAGTGAATTGTTCGATAGATCAAGAATCGCCAACATAGGTAGTGCTGCTATCGGTCTTGGGATTTCCCCAGTGAATTGGTTGTTTCCAAGGTTCAAATTCACAAGCCTTTCGCACGAAAAGATACTTTGTGGGATTTTGCCAGAGAAATGATTGCTCGAAAGATCAAGGACAAAAAGCTATGGGCAGTCCTGGAATTGGTCAGGAATATTGCCTCTTAAGTTGTTATTTGAAGAAATGAAGTTTTGAGGACTAGGAATGGAAAGAATGATTGAAGGAAGAGATGATTCGAGGTGGTTCCATGAGATATCTACAAAAGAAAGCGACAAAGATAAAGCGAAATCATCTGGAATTGTACTGGTGAGATTGTTATTCGCCAATTCCAACCTCTGGAGTTTGGGAAGATTTCCAAAATCGGTTGGAATTGTCCCGGAAATCAAATTATTTTGAACTCTAACCCGGACAAGCGAAGAACAAGTCGAAAGGCCTAATGGGATTGGACCCGAAAATGAATTGTTGAAAAGAATGAGTTTAGTAAGATTATCAGAATCACACAACCCGGCTGGAATATCACCTGAAAGTGAATTAGAAAACACATCTAGCCGCTGCAATGAGGAGTTCTAGCCAAGATTCGCAGGTAAAGGACCTGTCAAAGAGCTTTTCCATAGCTCAAGTACCGATAACTTTGTTAACTCACCAATCTTGCTTGGAATTGGACCGGTTAGTCGATTGCACATCAAATTCAATAGCTCCAGGTTCTTCAAATCCGCAATCTCATTTGGAATCTCACCCGAAATCTGATTATCAGAGAGATCCAAGAACACGAGAGTAGTCATGTTTCCAATTTCTTTCGGAATCTTTCCTTCAAATCTGTTCTGATACAACTAAATTGTGGTTAATTTCTTAAGCCGGCCCAATTCAGAAGGAATTGGACCACTGAGACTCCCAACTGCTAAATCCAAGTGTAGACACCCCATTTTTGACCGACCTTAAGACTCAGACGTCATCGATTGAGCGCTCGGTGATAGTGCATGTTGTGCTCGTTTCGAGTTTTTGGAGTTTTGGCCAAGTGCCTTGCCTCTGGGCCTCTGAACTCTTTGTGCTTCAGCTCGGTTTGCGGACCAAGCCTTGTTTTCCTTGCCTAAGGGAAGGAGAGGTCTTGTAAACCCCTTCTTGTGGTCGTAGACCACTTTTCCCGTTTTGAGACTAGTTTCCGATTTTCGGAGCCTTCGGCCGCGCGCCTTGTCTCGGGACCACTTAACGTTCTCCGTTTGGCGTGGTTTTTGAACCACACCTTGTTTCCTTGGCCTAGAGGGCCACTGTGGTTTGGGAGACCACTTTTGTGGTTGTAAACCACTTTTGGTGCTTGTCAGCTAGTTTTCGAGGCTCCCGGCTGCGCGCTTTGCCTCCCGAACTTTCGTCTTGCATTCGTTTTGGTTTGTTTTTGGCACAAACCTTGTTTTCCTTGTTTGGAAGATGGTACAAGGGTGGGAGACCAGTTTCTCTCCCCGCAAACCACTTTTCTTCCTGCCAGCCAGTTTTCTAGTCTGACAACTGGTCTCCCTGATCTTTGGACCATCAAAAGTGGTCGGCCACCACACCATTTGCTTGTTTTCATGCTGCTGGCCTTCTCCCACCATGGCTGACCACTTTTATTTTTGGGAGACCACTTATAGTGGTTGGCTGCTTTTTGTCACCTTTTTGGAGATATTTTTAGCCAGCTGGTACAGCTGAAGAGCACTAAAACCATCCTCCATATACGTGTATGGAGGGATGGCCTTGAACCCTTAGCTTCTTCAAGAAGCTTGAGCCTTGCTTCTCTATAAGAGGGAGGCTCCCCCTCCCTCCTCCAGGTTCAGATTTGGTGCATTGAGATATACATACACATATATCTATATCTCTCTCTTGGTCTCATATTTGTGGCTTAAAGTGTAATTTCTTCATACTTTAACACACAAACACACACTCAAACACCATCCTTTTGTTGCTGAGGTGCTTAGGAGCTGGTTTTGAAGTTTTTGGTTTGGTTTGAGCTTGAAAAACCTGTTGGAGTTGTGATTTTGAAGTTGGTCTACAAGGCAAATTGGAAGAATGCAACAACAACTGGTCAGCCAGCCAGAAAAACTAGCTGGCCGACCACTTTTTCTGCCCTGCAACAACAAAAAGTGGTCGGCAAGTGGTCTCCCACACCAACAACTGGTCGGCTACCCTCCCATAGGTCCCCAAGGTGAGTTAGAAGCTATCTGGAGCTTGGTGCAAGTTTCTAAGAGCAGTTGCAAACAGAGGCAAATTTGGGCATCGCGACGGATTTCCGAATGAGGCGACCGGGCATGCATGCACTCTTCTCCCTCTGAGGGCCTTGTTTTATTGCTTTACTTAGCTAATGTGATTAGCTAGTTTATGCTTTGGCTTGTATTTAAGTAGTTAATGCATTTAGCTGCTTAACTGTTTTGTAATAGTTAGTTAACTAGGATTAGTTAATTAGCTTCGTTGTGATGTAATAATTAGTTTAATTAGCTTAGATTAGCTAGTTAGCTTCTTATTCGGTCCCTCCGTCGAGAGGGCCAACTGTTGTAATAAGCGTGCATGTGTGTGATGCATGTCTTACAACCCTCATTTCTTTCTCCCTTTTACTTAACCGCTTACGATGGTTAGTTTTAGGGCATATTTCGATTAGCATACCTTATGCTTGCATGTGTGCATTCATTCATCTGTCTTGCATGCACCGGACTCGGCGCATCATACTAACTGCATTGTATTTCAATTCCTATTTGAATACATGTACCAAGTTGCATTTCACATGCCATCTTAGAATAGCCGAGCCTATTTTAATTGCATTCTCGCATGTGTTGCATTAGCCATCTTAATATAAACTAGGATCACACATGATTTCTAACTAGTTCTCTGTTTTGGCTTGGAGTACACTGTGAGTGTTTACGCTTTAGCATACTGCATGTGTGTTAACGTTGCCATGAAAGCATGCTTGCCATGAGGCTAACTGCTTATTTGATATAATTGCCTGAATGCCTGTGGGTGAAGGTTGGACTGTTTGAATTGGAACAATTCATTGAATCTCGAATTTAGCCTACTTGCGAGTAGCAAACTTCAAACCATTTTTACAAAACTGATATGCAATTTTTGTTCCAAATTAGGCGATCTAGTCTATACTTGTATGCTATGCGCATCATGTAGTAAGATTAGCTAATTAACTGGAATAAGAGCACATGTGTTTTCAAAAACAAAATATCATGCTTAGTACAGGCCGATCTTCGATCGGGCGAGCGGGGGTGCTCATTGCGTGACGTTCCCTTCTCGTACCCAAGTTCCCGAGCCGAGGCAACTTTGGTGATAACGGACACGTGGCCTTAGGCACGAGTCAGGGTTTCCTAAATTTCCTCAAAATAAAATATTTAGGTGGCGACTCTGTATCTGGCAAAGCAGTCCATGTTTGGCACTTTTTTTTTTATAAAAATCAGTTTTCCAAAACGATTTGCCAGATTTGGACTCTTTGGTGATTTATCGGTTTCACATTGCACTTTGTGAGATTAGATTCAGAACCGTGACATTTGAGTCCAAACTGTAGTAGCTAGAGAACAAAACGGAATTCGCGCCCTCGTAGCGCGGAGCCGGGAGTTCTCCGGGGCGGTCTACACCAAGTATTAAAGATTATCAAGATTACCAAATTCATGTTAGACAATTTTCACTGTATTTAAAAATAAATTATGTTTGTGTACTTAACAACAAACGAAATACAGAAGAAAATAAAAGAAATGAGAGAATTTGTTTGATTACAAAAATCAAACCAGAAAATAAAATAAACAAAACAGATTTTTATTTTGTTACAAAAACAAAATGAAAATCTGAAACATAAAAAATAATAAAACAGAAAATAAATTAATTAATTACCAAATTAATTTCTTGAATAAATTTTCTGATCAAGTCCAGTGTTTAACACTGTGTCCTTGAGACAGATTTGTCCTCTCCACGGTACTTTCAGAATGTGGACGTCTATCTCCCAGAATAAAATGATCAACAACAAATAGTAGCAGCACTACAAACTGTTTGCACAATGAACACACTTTGTGTTTATACACTTTCTCATAAGAAAATAATGCAGCAAAATGTAGAGAATAATTGCAGAATTATTTGGACAAAAATTGAGTGAAAAAACCAACTGAGGACTAGTCTATTTATAGGTGCAATGGTGCCTCTTAGTTTTGAATTCAACAGGTATTGTACCTGTTTGGTTTAAATTAAACAGATACAAATCTGTTTGAATTTAAATTTAAACAGGTAAAGAACTGTCTGGTTTGAATCTGTTTGGGTTTTGAATTTTGAACAAATTTGGATCTGTTATGGAGCCTGTACAAAAATTCTGAAGAGGTGCAAAAAATTGAATTTACCAACTGAAAATTAAATTCAAATGATCAGAATTTATTTTCCAAAAAAAAAAATAAATTTAAATGTTTTTGGGCAAAAAAGATAGGTATTGGACCGGACAAGCCCAACCCAACCTCAGACCACACACCCGCGCCCAAGCCCAGCCCCGCCCGACCGGACGGATGGCAGCGGCGCACGCGTGTGTTTATTTTGGGTCCAATGGGTCTAGCCCAATTTGCCCATAACCTCTCCCTTCTATAAACTTTGGGTGCCCCTTGGGGCCCTCCCCAAGTTATAATCCCATGCCTTAGAAACCCACAAAATTCTTCCCACCAAACTAATGTGGGACAAGCCTTTATCCAAACCTTAAGGAATTTCCCACCAAAAACTCCATTTCCATGGAGCTCACTTTGGCTTTAATTTCCCATTCACTTGATAATGGTTTTGAACAACCAAATATACCACGTGAATCACAACGCGTTACCACTTCGACCCACCAAATTTGGCGCACGGGTCCCACCTAAAAATTAGACCAAAGTTAAGGAAAAATCAGATTTTTCCAAAACTTCAAAACCATTTCTAACAATCCCCCACATGAATGGAATTTGATGACAACGAAAATGCAACAATATACAGAATTCGTCGAAAGAGTATAAATCGAAAATATCTTGCATCAGGATAGGTAGCTTTTGGCCTTGAATCTTCCCTAGTGATAACCTATCGGACTTACTAGCTAACCAATGGACGTGATGCCTTGAATTGTTCAACCGTTTGTGTAAGCTAAGACAATAGATTTCACACAAAATATCTTCTGACAAATCGTGGTTCTCACGGTTATGTTCATTTTGGCCTTGAATGCTCCTGGTTTTCGTGAGTGCTTCTAGAGAATTTAGCCTCTTCATTCTCATAGAACCGGCCCCAGTTTGACACTCATATAGGTGATTCTCATTGTGAGTATCTCTTTTATACTCGTCTTGATTTTTATGCCTAAATCAAGATATAAGTAATCATTAAAAGCAAAGCTTATCCTTAGACCCCTGCGTACAATACATGTTGCAGATACCACTTTCACCATAGGAATGGGTAAGGAATTTTAATCCCTTGGTGATTTTTGGCGAGCCACACATAACTTAGTTGTCCATTTGAACTTAGTTCTTGGAATCTCTAGTCATATAAGTAGGGTTACCATTATGATGACCCTTAAGTAATAGGCTTTAATCCCATCCCCTTTGATGAACTATACACTTGCTCTTTTGTCAAACCTTTTGTTAACGGATCCGCAATATTCTCTTTAGATTTCATATAATCTATTGAAATTACGGTATTATGTCGACGACGAATATGTCGTGACTTACCATTATACATATGATTTTGTGCCCTGCCTATTGCAGATTGACTATCACAATGAATGCAAATAGCTGGCACAGGTTTAGGCCACATTAGAATGTCTTTTAAGAAGTGACGAAGTCATTCTGCTTCTTCTCCTGCTTTGTCTAAAGCAATGAACTTAGATTCCATTATGGATTGTGCGATACATGTTTGTTTCGTGGATTTCCAAGAAATAACAGCGCCTCCCAGAGTAAAGACATATCCACTTGTGGATTTTGAATCTTTGGTATCCGATATCCAATTGGTATCACAATAACCTTCGAGTACTGTTGGATATCGAGTAAAGTTCAAACCATGATCATGGGTAAATCTTAGATATCTAAGAACCCGAATGATCGCTTTCCAATGGTCTTCTCTGGAGTTACTAGTGTACCTACTCAATTTACTGACAGCATAAGCTATATTAGGACGAGTACAATTCATGAGGTACATTAGGCTTCCAATGATTTGAGAGTATTTTAACTGGGACACCGCATCACCTTTATTTTTCGATAAATAAAGACTAATGTCTATAGGTGTTCTAGCTACATTCATATCATCCTTGATAAATTTACCAAGAATTTTCTCAATATAATGTGATTGAGATAATGCATATCCGTCAGATGTTTTATTAATTTTCATTCCTAATATTACATCTCTGACCCCCATATCTTTTATATTAAATCTTTTGTTCAGCAATTGTTTAATTGATTTGATCATGTTTTGACTACTTCCAATGATAAGTATGTCATCCACATAAAGACAAACGATGACATAACCTTTGTCAGTGTTTTTAACATAGACGCACTTGTCACATTCGTTTATTTTAAACCCATTAGTAAGCATAGCATGATCAAATTTGTCATGTCATTGCTTAGGTGCTTGTTTTAACCCATAAAATTAATGTCCTATCTAAATACCTACGTACGAGCTGAAGTCGTCTTACAAACTAATTACTTGTCACTAGCAGTGTAAATTTGGCCCAACTTGGCCCAAGCCCAAGCTCAAGCATGGGCCGGCCCATGTCGGGCCATGCGGGCTCCTACCAAAATTTAGGCCGGACTAGGTCGACTCACGGGTCAAAAAGTTAGGCTCAGACCCAGGGGATATTTACCTTGGGCGAGCGACGGACCCGGCCTAAACTCTTTTTTTTATTTTTTCTATTTGTTTTACCAAAATTTTATTCTTTTCCACTAAAAATGATGCTGGACTTTGGGACAGGCTTTGAGTGGGCCTTGAGCGGCCCGATGGACTGGGCCTGGCTGGGTCGAACTCCTAAGTCAGGGCAGACTTCATAATGATGGCCCAGGCCCAGAGTCCTGGGCTGGGCTCGGGTCTAACTGGGTCGGGCCCACCCCGGACTACAGGCCATTTTTACACCCTTACCTGTCACCCACTATATTATAGGTACCTGATTGTCTATCACTCTTTTTAACTCTAATAATAAAATGTCTTAAGAGAATAAAAAATTAAAAATATTAAAGAATAAAATGATGATTTCTTGGTGCTTGTAAGATGGTTCTGCATTTTAATTATGCAAGAAACTCTATACCGTATTTCATACAAACCAAGAGTTCCATACCAATTCTAAAAGGAAAACTAAGAAGGTTCAATAGTTGTATAGGATTGTATTTTAAGGTGTCTTTATCTATTCTAATATGACTTTTGATCCATTTAAACACACAATGCCATGTTCTAAGGTTTTGTGTTTTGGGGGGATTGTTTGTGGGAGTAGCACGTGTTGACAAAAACATGTTCGTATTTGTCTATACGGCTGCAAATGAACCGAACTGTTCATGAACAAGCTTGGTTTGGCTCGACTTGTTTAGTAAATGAGTTGAGCTCGAGCTCGGCTCGTCAAGTTCGGCTCATTTATCTTTATTTAAATTATATAATAAACATATTATTTATATATTATTTAATATTTATAAATACATTATTTATATATTAAATAATATAAATAATATTTTTTACTTAAATAATATGTTGCATGCCTAACAACCTAACCCTATAATAATCTTCAGAATTCATCCTAGGTTGGCGAGGGAGAGTGAATGAGGGTGGACAGGGGTTTGCATAATGGAGGAAGGAGGTGCAGGTATTAGAGTAAATTTATTTAGGTATTGGAGGGTAATTAGGTAATGTACATTATCTGTTAATTCTATTAAGAGACAAACCTTGACAGGGGTATTTGAAATTTGTCAAATTATGAGAAAATTTGTACTTTTGATAAACCTTAGGGCTATATTTGTAATTTTAACCCCAAAAAAAAAAAATGTTATATACATGGTTGAATTGTGTTCGGTCATACTTTTTAATGTAGAATATGAGGAATCTCTTTAGAAAAAGGCAATTGTTGCAGGTTTTGTCCGTCCTGTAGATTACTTGTGCCATGAATTGGAAAAGGACTCTCAATAATGCAGAATATGTTATGAGAATTACAAGAAGGTAAATTGTGTTTATTTTAGGAGCTCGTAGATATTTGTTCATGTGATATAATAGCCGTTTCTTGCTTTTTATACTTGAGAATGAATAACATGGACTAATTATTTAAATTATCGATTGTGTTTTTACTAAACAAGCTGTGTGTTACATAATATGAGGTTGTTCAGAGTTATAACATTTGTTTTTCCTTTTCTTCAATCATGCAGTGCCTTAGCGAGAAAGGAACGATGTGTGAATTAGATGTGTAAAGAAGTAGAGAGGAGATGTTGATTGATGTGATCCAAACAAGTGCACTTATATAGTTTAACCCAAACAAGGCTTTAAATGGGCTACTAAATGTTGTGATCTTGGTGTCATTAAGGTCTCGTTTGGCATGTGTTTATTTTAGCCTAAAAGTCAAAAAATTACTAAAAAACCAAAAAGTCTGCAGCTTATATAAAAAAATTCAAAGATTCTCTTTTTTCTCTACTCTTTACACATCTTTTCATAAAAAACTAAAATGTTATTCCAAACATACTAGTTTTTTTAATCTCATATTTTAGTCAAAAAAATTAAAAATTACTCAAATAGCATGTTCCCAAATGAGATCTAAGATCTGGTTTGGGAAGAGAGTTTGGCTAAAATAGCCCACTAAAAGACAAAATAGGCTAAAATAATCAATAAGACAAAATGTCACATTCAATCTATAATCATTTCATTTTTTCTCTTGCAACCATCAAATCAACTAAAAAAAAAACTAACAAACTTTCCAAGTACAACCTTTTTAGCCAAGCTAAAATAACTAAAAGACTAATTAAACAACTAAATTAGTCAACTTCCCAAACAAGGCATAACTCTTATTTCAATTTTTAAAGGAAGAGAATTTGGGCTCCATTAAATGCAGACCCAGTTCTAAGGCCCACTTTTTTTCACACCCAAAACTTTTCCCTCCGTTTGGAATTCAAAATCCTCTGAAATTTTCCCATTCCCAATTAATTCTCTTTCAATCCCTCCCTAACCAAAAATGCCTTCCCAAACTCGAAGACAAAATCAAAACCCTCAGAACAAACAATGGTCCTTGCAAGACTTCGAGATCGGAAAATCCCTCGGCAAAGGCAAATTCGGCCGCGTCTACCTTGCTTGCGAACTCAAGGTACATATCTACATCTGTCTATCTCTCTAGAGAGAGAACCTGATTTATAGAGAGAGAGAGTGTTTGATTTTGTGATTTGTTGATTTGAATTTGGGATTGTGATTTATATTGTGGTTGCAGAGCAAGTACATTGTGGCATTGAAGGTGATATTCAAGGAGCAGATAGAGAAGTACAGGTTGTATCACCAGCTGAGGAGAGAGATGGAGATCCAGACCAGTCTTCGCCATCTCGATGCCCTCAGGCTTTACAGTTGGTTCCATGATGATGAACGAATCTACATGATTTTGGAGTACGCTCACCGCGGTGAGCTCTATCGCGAGCTCCGAAAAACTGGTCATCGTACCGAGAAACAGGCCGCCACTGTAATCTCCCCCCCCCCCCCTCTCTCTCTCTCTCTCTCTCGCTATATATATACATATAATGTTGGTTCTCAAAGTATGCAGTGATTTTCATACTGGACTCTTATATTTTAATTGTGTGAATTTGATCCATTACAGCATCTTCAATACCTTGTTTCTCTTATTTTATTTATTTTTATTAAATTTGAGTGAAAATTCGTTAAAAGCTTGATATGATATAGAACACTCCAATCCTTAATCTTATTGAAAAATTTTAAATTTGCCTCTTTAAGTCTATTTTAACCATTTCTGATGAAAGAAAACCATTTCCAATCTTTACTTCTTTTAAAATTTCATCAAATTTGAGTAAAAATGTAACTATTGGGAAATTGGTGAATGATTTGGTTCATTCTTGATTTGTAAATAGTTTCTCTCCCTTGATTTGATAGAGATTTAATGAAATGGTTGCAGCGCACTTTTAGCCATTTTTTCATCAAATTTGGATTTGATGAAGGATTTGAGATACTTGGAAATTTAGACAAAAATGCTTCTGTTATAAAATTTGGATGAAAATGGTGTTAACGACTATTTAAACACAAATTAGACATATTGGGGACTGAATTGACATAATTGAAAATTGGACCAAAATAATGCATTGCATGTTTTAGTCACCAACAATGTATTCATATGTATATGTGAAGTTTGGTATTTTCTCCCCTTTTCTCTTAAATTGTGATATTGCTTAATTTGGGTTTTGGGTTATTTTGTTTGGTATGCTTTTAGTTGCTGTTCTATTCAATTTTCAAATTAGAGTAGATTTTTTTTTTTTTTTGTCTTTCGATTTCTATTCTTTTTTATATTTAGGTTTCTGGGTGCAGAAATTTTAAACTTTTATTTCTTTGTTGGGAAATTTTAGTACATTGCGAGCCTTGCACAAGCCTTGGCGTACTGTCACGAGAAGGATGTGATTCACAGGGATATCAAGCCAGAGAATTTGTTGCTTGATCGTGAGGTATTCTGCAAAATCTTTTATAATCCCATTGTAATTTCATAAACTGGAATTGTATGTTTTTAGTTTGTTGAACTAACTTGATGCAATTCCAAAATGAAATATTCCCTAATAATACTACATTCACAGAAAAAATGTACAAAAAAATTAATGTGTGGCTTCACTTAGGATGACTATATTCCCAATTGTGTTTTCATTTGTTTGGCCTTTCTGAAGATAATTCAGGTTTTTCTTAGAATCTTCAGCCAAGTTTTTCTAGACTTATCAATATGGTCTACTCTTTTCCACTTTTTGCATATTCATGGACAGAGTGGAACTGTAAATTTATTTTTACCTGATTTTGTGTGGAATTCAATATGGTCATGTACTGAATCCAAAGTAGCCCTAACTTTTGCTTCAAATGGATTTTTAACCTTGATTGGATGTGCTTTTTGAGTGGTTTGTTTATCTAATTTCTTTTAACAACTCTTAATCAGAAGTTGTCACATAGGTAAGAAAGAACTGTTTTAGGCATCATTTCTACAATCCACTTTTCATTAAATTAGCATACAAGGCTAAAATTTTTCTCTCATCCTAGTGTGTTGAGCAATTTGGCTGAAGTGATTGAAACCTTAAATTGTCATATCTGCAGTTACACAAAGTTATGTTGATTTTAGTTCAGAACAAAGAATAAAGTTAATGTTCTATATTGATCAACTATTGCATTACAATGGCAGGGTCGTCTGAAGATTGCAGGCTTTGGGTGGTCTGTACAATCTAAAAGCAAGAGACACACCAAGTGTGGAACTCTGGATTATCTAGCCCCATAAATGGTGGAGAACAAGGCGCACGACTATGCAGTTGATAATTGGACATTAGGTATCCTGTGTTATGAGTTTCTGTATGGTGTCCCTCCATTCGAGGTTGAGAGCCAAACTGATACATTCAGAAGGTAAGCAGCAAATTTTTTATTTTTATTTTTTTTCTTTGTGTGGTGTGTTTTGATCATATTGTCAGGCAGATAATGAAGTAACTTTTGTTAGAATTCCTACAATCAAATTACAAAACCCAACACTAATGATAAGAATCCAAATGAATAAACAATGAACAATAGAATAATGACACATAATCTTGAGCATATGAATTTGATAACAAAATATTATGTAAAAATGGAATACAGAAAATTTGGTTTATGAGTGATTGAGAAGCGTGTAGTCACTCTATTTCTAAAGTTGTTCCTTCCCACGTGAATGCACAAGCAGAGATGGAGTGCAACAGCTCCAACATTAACCTAATTTAATAAGAGCCTTTTTCGTCTAGTGTTCACATCCAACAAGAGGATATGAGCGAGTTACGAACCAAAATTGCTGGTAATATACAAAAATAAAGTGATCATAAGGTTCTTTGTATTTTTGCCATATATATGCTGCATAAAACTCTACATCTCTCTTTTGTAAAATCTCAACAAGAGCATGCACATGTAAACTATCTGCGTGTGCCCAACTTTTGTAGGAACACGTGTGCATACAGGATGAGAAGTAACTTATGAAAAAATGTCAAAATTAAAATGAGAACTGTTATATATTAATTTGTATAAATGAATAGTAATTATATACAATATTTAATGCGAGGATTAAATAATAATTATTTTATTTTTATTTGAATACAGGATTGTGAAGGTGGGCCTCAGCTTCCCTTCCACCCCTCAAGTTTCTGCAGAAGCTAAAAATCTCATTAGCCGGGTAACTTTGTTTATCAGCATCTTGTAATTGTAACGTGAGTCTGAAACAATGGTTGCAGTGAAAGATTCAATTACTTTTCTAAAGTGTTTCCTGAAAAGTGTGCAGCTTCCTTTGAAGGATTCATCCAAAAGGCTCTCTCTTCAGTAGATAATGGAACTCCCCTGGATAATTAAGAATGCTGATCCAATGGATAAGTGCTCTAAATTGGATCTTTAGATCTGGTCTCAAGTCCATGACTCCAAGGAATCAGTACAGTTGAATTCTAAAGTATATTGTCGAAACAATGTGGTAGAACAGACACTACAGGTAATTTTACAGCCTCCGACTCTAATCATGTTTTGTACTTTGCACAATGGCCAATATAGATTGACAGGTTGTGTTGAGTGTATTTGTGCAAAATTCCTTTAACTTTAACCTTACCCATTTAGTTTTTTGTATTATAGTCTTGTGTCATTTTGAGTTAGTGTTGTGTTAATGTGTAATGGGTAAATTTCACTTTATACTCTCACACTTTAGCTCGAATCCTACTTTAACCCTTGAACCTTTTCGTACTAATTTTTCTTTTCTTACAATCAATAGGATAAGAATAGGAAAATAAAAAATTGCGTTCGCAATTATAAGACTCAAATTTCCATGTGCTGTTAAAAACACTCGCAAAATTTCTCTTTCACAACTACCTCCTTGTTGATACATTTAGGAATCATGCTTCACTAATTTAGTTAGTGTATTTTTACGCTGATTTCCAAGATTAAATCTACTAAAAAAAATCAAGAAATAAAAATAAAAAATCACTGTTTAGGCTATGCTTGGTAGGTCCTAAATAAATCAAATGAAACTTGTGACCCCATGGCCACTTCTAACTTCCTTGTATATAGCCACTGCTTTTTGCATAACTTTAGGTTTGTTTAGCTTCTCTGCTCTCTTAGATCCAGGTGGATGAGTTGCAGATAGTCCTCCTTCCTCACCACCACTGAGCCACCCATGAACTTTCGGGGCGACCCCATGGGTCGTACCCAGCCGACGCCATTAACATCATCCATATGTAGTCTACTTCGAATTCATTCCTACAACAACCAATAAAAAATATAATAATTTAACCAAAAATTACTAAGTCAAAATCTCTAAAAAATTTGGCATGTATTCAAACTACAATTCTGTACAAAAATTCTATAAGTATATCTTTTTTCTCACAATATTTGGTATCCCAAAGCATTCAACAATGGGAAACAAAACTAAACACATAGCTTAGGGAATCTCACAATCGAGAACGAAACCTCTAGGAGAGAAAAAAAAATAATTATCTTATCAATTTCAAGCTAAATGCCCATCAATGTGGCTTAAATTTTTTAAAATATCATTGCTGCATCATTTTGATCAATAATAATGTATAAAATTCTATAAGCATATCATTTTTCTTGCAACTAGTATTCATGGGCTCAATAGATTGTGAATTGCTAAATGACATGCCAACATAAACATGGCTAGAAAAGTAACAACTGTGATCAAATCGTCCATATAATATAACTATAATGAGTAGTATTCAGAGAACATTTTTCAAATAGGTTAAGTGCATTCAATTCAAGCCCTAGAAGATTATGTATGGATGAATGAGTGATTCTATGGAACAGTGATACACACACTACAGCAAACATTTCAACAATGGCAAACAAAATTAAACACATAATTTAGGGGATCATAGAATTGAGAACAATACCATCAGGAGAAGAAAGAAAACAATATTTTGTACAATTCGTGAGCGAGTTTAGGATCTAGAGGTAAACAAATGAGCTGCAGTGCCACAATCCAAACAAGCGTCATTAGTGCTTGCCGAGCCATGCTATGTCCAACCTGATAAAAACACAAAAACAAAAAGTGGTTCAAAACAAAGTTTTTATAGGCAAATGCGTACCTCGAGGCATTTCACCTCTCATGAGGTGAGGAGTAAGCTTCAGGGCGTTGAGCCATAAGCATTTCAAATTTCAAATTTTAATATTTAGTGAATAAATTAAATATTTTAAAATAGTAAAAAAATAAAAACAAAATTGAACATAAAGGTGTACATACTTTTCACCTTAAGGCCTTGAACATTTTACTACATAGAAGGAAGTTTTTTTTCATTGAAAGTGAAATTGATATTCTTAACTTTAGTGATTGAGCTTCTCACTTGATCATTAACTGTGTTTTTTCTTGATTGATTATTTACTTAATTTTCCTTGTAGAATATAGTTGCAAAAAGGGATTCTTTTTATTTTGTTATGTTTAAACAATCTAATAGATTAAGTTTAACAAAAGTCCAAAGCAACCTTTGCATGTGTGTACTCCTCACATGCTTATGCGCAAAAAGTGTACAAAGTGCACCTAAGGCGCATGTCTCAAATTGTGATGCACAAGCCTTTGGGGAGTAATGCCTAAAAATCAAAGTTTTGATGTGTTTTACCTTAGCTTCGAGGCAAGCCGCAGGAAAGCCTTTTAAAACTCTGGTTCAAAATGTATCACCAAATCTGGTATATGTAGGCAGAATAAGACTAGAAGCTTAGGCTATTTGGTTCTATTTTCATTGTTTTTTTAATTTTGTTTTCCACTTTTCATTTTCTTGTTTTCATAAACAAATCAATGAAAGGATTGAAAACATCCATCGTTTTCATGTTGTTTTCATTTTTTGTGCTAAAACAGATTTTGAAAACTTTAGGTGTTTTTTTTAAAAAAAAAAGTTGGTTGTTTCTCAAGAACTAATTTTGTTGTTGGAAACAATTTACCAAACAGGTGTATGTATGTCTCAGAAAATGAAAACATATTTTGAAAATTTGAAAACAAAAGTTGATTGTTTTCAGCAAATTTTCCTGTATAACTGTTTCTACAACAATTCGCCAAATATTTTTATGTATACTTTGAATCTAATTATACAATATTTTTTTGGATAATTTTTTATACATGAATTCTGTGTACATATATTCATACTCTTTTAAAATCTCTTTCAGTTGATTTTAAATTTAAAATAAAATGTTAACATGACTCTTTCACAGTCATCTTTAATTATATAACAACAATGGTATGAATCCAAAAAATTTACCCAGGAAAAATAATGTGTGGTTGTAATTTGTTTAAGCATAGGTTTTACTATACACTAATTGAATCTAGACCATGCATCACTTTTTGATATTAAATTCTTAACAATTTTTCATGATTCTTAGGTTTTCTGATCATATAATTGAGAAGATTTAGGCTCTGTTTGGTTTAGATTTCAAAACATAGTTCCACCACTGATTTGAGTGTGGTATTTGGTTGCAGCTTTCAAATCATAATTCTACACTCATTTTTCAAAACTCATTTCAAATTATAATCATTACTTTTCAAAACTCATAACCAAACACACAATTCAAAACTCTTTTCAAAACTCAAAAACAACTTAATTTTTATTTTAAATATTTTATTTTATTTTATCGGAATATTTTTAATATTTTAATTTTCATAAAAATATTTTAATATTTTGATATTTTAATTGTAAATATTTTGATTTTCGGAATATTTTTAATATTCTTAATATTTTAATTTTCGGAATATTTTTAATATTTTATTTTTTGGAATATTTTTAATATTTTAATTTTCTAAATAATTTTTAATTTTTATACAGGCCTAAAAAATGAATTGACAGAAAAATTAATTGACAAAATAATTGACATAGAAGTTATTTGAAAAAAAAATTATTCAAAAAAAATTACTTAAAAACAATTAATTGAAAAAAAAATCATTTTTTTATTTGAGTATTTTAAAAATATTTTGGTTATGACTGTTGATAAAAAATACGGATATCGAGTTATGAGTTGTGTGTTTGATTATCAATTATAGGTTGAATTAAGTTTTGAAAACTATTTTGAAAACTCATCACCAAACAAATTTTTTTATTTTACATGTCACATCAAACTTTCAAAACTCAATTCCACATACAATTCAAAACTAAATTCAACACTCTATTCAAAAATCATTACCAAACAAATTTTCTACACTCAAATTATAATTCACAATTCACAAACTCAAATACAACTCATACTCTCAAATCATATTTACAAAACTTTACCAAACGCATCCTTAGATTTCATTGAAATTTACCTCACGAGCAAGAATAACTGCTAGCTCTGCATCAGATTGGAGACAATCAAGCAACCCTCCATACACCACAATCCTACCCTTAGGGATGTAATAAGCATTCTTAGTATAAGATGAATCCACCACCATCACTTCCCAATCCAATCCATCCAAGTGCTTTGTAGCAAATCTTCTTCCCAATTTTCCTGCCCTTTTCACACCACTTTCATTACCCAATTTCTCCACTCTTACCCTTTTCCCTCAATTAGATCCAATGGAGTTGTGGCGTTGTTGTCTTGATCCATCCACAGCCATAATCACCTCTGGGTTCTTACTCATGTACGCGTTGACACTGCAATTCTCTTCAAGTCTCAACCCGTCATGCATCGCTTGAACTATCTCTCCTAATAGATTGCACGCGAATGCTTTTCGTACTCGTGGGGGGTAATATGGACTTTTTGTAATCCTCCTTCATTTTCTTGAACATAAAACTCTCTTATCTTATTCTCCAACATGTTACATGACAAAACAAAATGGTACTGCCTCGAATATGGAATTCTCTCCAACCTACCAAAGATGATCGCAATTAAGACACAAGAACTGATGAGAACGATTCTAGGGTTTCAGACCCATTGTTGCCATGGAAGCTTGGAGAGCTCAACAAGGTACCAGTCAGCGCGGGAAACAAGGCTCTTTCTTAAGCCAAGTAGAAGTCTTGAATTTGTGTGTTTGGTTGATGAGAAAAACATGACAGATGAGAATACGCAAACCCTACTTACGTGTTTGATTAGATTGAAAGGACTTTTGTATGTTCTTGGGCTCTGCAACTTGAATCCACCATTGATAATCTTTTGAAGAAAAGCTTGATCATGAGATACAATCTTGTTGGAGCAGAGTGTTTGGGAATTGAGAAAAATAGGAAGCTTTGATCTCAAGTAAGAGAAACCCATGATGTGATGTTTAATTGCTGCACAAACTAATAATGTAGTTGGTTAAGCTTCATCATTGAAGGGTTTATTTGTTTTTTTCTTTTTTTTCTTGATAATTTTGGAACTAGTGTGAAACTCAAGAAACTGAATGCTGATAAAGATATATATCGGCAATGATATGGTAATTGGAGAGGGATTAGTTTTGGGTATCTTGGCAAAGAAGACACCATATATGGGAAGGCTATGTTTGGAATCCATTTTTTTTAAAGAAATTTATGGACACAGAATCAATCACAGAACCAAATATAAGTATAATAATTGAAGTAAAATTGTATATTTTTAGAATAATGTTATATGCACCAATTAGTGTAGATACAATTTTTTTACTTTAATTATTACACCTATCTGTGTCCATAAACTTATTGTCCAAAAAAAAAAAAAAAGGGCTCCAAACAGAGCCTTCTAGTATATGGTGTTTTTTGTTAAGAAACCCAAAACTAATCATTCACTAATTAACATTGCCGATAAATCATATCTCTTTATCAACATTCAGTTTCTTCACACTAGTTCCGAAATTATCAAGAAAAAAAAAAAAAATTCAAATGAACCCTTCATTAATGAAGCGTTAACCAACTACATTATTAGATTGTGCAACAATTAAAAATCATATCATGGGTTTCTCTTACATGAGATCAACGCTTTCAATTTTTCTCAGCTCCCAAACACTCTACTCCAACAAGACTGTATCTCATGATCAAGCTTTTCTTCGAAAGATCATCAATGGTGGTGGATTCAAGTTGCAAAACCCAAGAACACAAAAAAATCCTCTCAATCTACTCAAATACGTAACTAGGGTTTGCGTGTTCTTTGTCATGTTTTTCTCATCAGCCAAACACACAAATTCAGGACTTCTACTTGTCTCAAGAAGCCTTGTTACTGGCACTGAACGGTACCTTGTTGATCTCTCCAAGCTTCCACGGCAACAATGGCTCCAAAACCCTAGACTCGTTCTCGTTGGTTTATGTGTTTGGATAGCAATTAGCTTTGATAGGTTGGAGAGAATTCCATATTCAAGGAGGTACATTTTGTTGTCATGTAACATGTTGGAGAGAAAGATAGGAGAGTTCATGTTCAAGATCATAGAGGAGAATTACAAAAAGTCCATATTACCCCCCTCAAGCACGAAAAGCATTCATGTGCAATCTATATTATATTAGGAGAGATAGTTCAAGCAATGCATAATGGGTTGAGACTTAAAAGAATTGTAGTGTTAACATGTACGTGAGTGAGAATCTGGAGGTGATTATGGCTGTGGATGGGTCAGGACAGTGACAACACAACTCTAAGGTGAGAGTGGAGAAATTGGGTAATGAAATGATGTCAAAAGGGTAGGAAAATTGGGAAGAAGATTTGCTACAAAGCACTTGGATGGATTGAATTGGGAAGTGATGGTGGTGGATTCATCTTATACTAAGAATGCTTATTATATCTGTAAGGGTAGGATTGTGTTTATAGGGTTGCTTGATTGTCTCCAATCTAGTGCAGAGCTAGCAACTATTCTTGCTCATGAGGTAAATTTCAATATAGTAATACCACGGTATAGAAGTTCTATTTCAAATTTTTACCCAGAAACATCAATCTATGGTTTAAATTTATTCTACACTTATACCTCACACTATACTAATTCAATCTCTACCACAAATTTATTATTATGAGTAAAAATCCTCTCAATTATATGATTTACTCAGATTTCATGATACATTTTGAATCCTCTCATATAATTGAGATTCAAAATTCTCTCAAAAAAGAGGTTCAAAATGAGGTTTGATTTACTCAGATTTGATGATACATTTTGAACCTCTTTTTTCTTTTTCTTTTTTTTTTTTGGGGGGGGGGGGGGGGGGAGCAGGTTGGACATGGCATAGCTCAACATACACCGGAACACGTAATGAAGCTTGTTTGGATTGTGGCACTACTGTTGCTCATTCTTTTACCTCTAGATCCTAAATTCACTCTAAAATTATACGAAATATAGTCTTCTTTCAGCTCCCGGAGATATTGTTCTCGATTCTATGATCCCCTAAGCTACATGTTTAATTTTGTTCACCATTGTTGAAATGCTTGGTGTGTTGTATGTATCACTGTTCCATAGAATCACTAACAATACATAATCTTCTAGGGCTTGACTTCAATTCACTTGACATGTTTGAAAAATGTTCTCTGAATATTTCTCATAGTTATATGGATGATTCATCACAGTTGTTTTTTCTAGCCATGCTTATATGGGGCACGTAATGTAGCTGTTACAAGAAAAATGATATGCTTATGGAATTTTTGTACTGAATTGTTGATCAGAATGATGCCACGATGATATTTTTGAAAATTTAAGCCACATTGATGGGCTTTTAGCTTGAAATTGATAAGATAATCAATTCTTTTCTCTCCCTAGGTTTTGTACTCATCAATTGTGAGATTCCCTAAGTTGTGTTTAATTTTGTTTCCCATTGTTGAATGCTTTGGGATACCAAATGTTGAAAGAAAAAAGATAAATGCTCACAGAATTTTTAGAATTGTTGATTAGAATGATACAACAATGACATTTTAGAAAATTAAGTCACATTAATGGGTGTTTAGCTTGAAATTGATAAGATTAAGGCTCATCATATCATTTTGTGTTGATTTTCTATTAATCCAACTAATCAATTCTCTTCTCTCCTGGAAGTTGTACCCAGTGTAGAAGGCTCCCATTTACAACAGTTTGAGAAAGCGAACAATATTTGACCATTGAAATTCATAATATATGTTAAGTTTGAATAAGTGCCATTTTTTTTTTTTTTTATAGAAATTTTGACTTAGTAATTTTTATTTAAATTATTATATTTTTATTGGGTGTAGGATAGAATTTGAAGCAGACTACATAGGGTTAATGTTGATGGCATCAGTCGGGTACGACCCACGGGACGCCCTAAAAGTTTATGAGGTGCGGCTCGGAGATGAGGAAAGAGGACTATCTGCAACTCATCCATCAGGTTTTAAGAGAGCATAGAAGCTGAACAAACCTAAAGTTATGCAAAAAGCAGTGGCTATATACAAGGAAGTTAGAAGTGGCCATGGGGTCACAAGTTTCATTTGATTGTTTAACAATCACCAAAACAGTCTAAACAGTGCTTTTTTCTAGTGGATTTAATTTTGGAAATCAGCATAAAAATACACACTAAATTAGCGAAGCATGATTTCTAATTGTGTTAAGAGAGGGAGGTGGCTGTGAAAGAGAAGTTTTGCAAGTGTTTTTAACAACACACGGAAATTTGAGTCTTATAATTGTGGACACAATTTTATTTTCCTATTCTTATCCTATTGATTGGCCTTTTAAAATTTTTTTTTAGGTCTAGACAAAGACTTTTGCTGTGTGGTTTATTTAGCCAAAAAAAAAATCTTTCCTAGCTATGCCAAATGCGATTCCTATAGAGAAATTTTTCAAGGGCAATAAGATTATAGACATAAAACAAATTACACAAAATAATTATAAAATATAAGTAAAAATGTTGTGAAGTCTTTAAGTTTGAAACTCTTGACACAAATTTTCTAATTTTCAAAATACATAAATATATATGTTATTCAATAATTGGTTATTACATTTTAAATGTAATTAATAATTAATTATTTAGTTCATATGGTAATAATTATCAAATCATTTTAATTTGGAAAGTAAATTAAAATTTTGAATTGCTATTAATTTCAAAACACATTTATTTTTGTTGATTTATTATCAATATGGTAATGTTTATATACACGTGGATATATATTACACTATTGGATTTTTGAATTCTTCATATTAAAAATATTTAGTTTAAATTTTTTTTAGAAATAAACTCTTGTTTTGAAAAATATTATGCATAAACGTAGACAATGTTTTTATTTTTTTGAGTTTATAAAAATATAAAAACACGTGTCATCTAATCATTGGTTTTTCCTATTATATTTATGATCTTTTTTTGCTAGCAATTAAACATCTGCTTGAGTAATGTTAGGGATTATGAAAAAACGATCATGAAATGTTTTATGAAAATTCTTTACCTTTAGATTACCCACATAATAAAACATCACTCACTGATCAAATGATGAAAAATTTTCATGAAACAATTCATGATATTTTTTTCATGATTTTTAACATTTCTTTTTGCAATTTAATTTATAAACTCATGTTATAAACTTTATAAATTGAAGATATTTATAAAAAAATCATCTTTCGAATGAAGCAAAGATCATAGCATGAATTGAGACTTATGCATACGTTTATTAACATTAAATTAAACTATAATTCATTCTTAAATTTTAAGAAGTTTCAAAATTACCATGAACCAGTCAAATTAAACTCATTGAAAAAAATTTAAAATAATATCTTTTAATTAGTCTAGCTTCTCCTACCTGAATCAACACATGAGCTACATACATTCAAAAAATTGATTTATTTATGAAAATTGCAAAGAAATTTGAAATAATATACTATAAAATCAAAATTAAGATATCAAGATTCTGAAAAATATTACAATTGCTAGCCATGAGCTCACACCACTCATAATAAATATTAAACTAAAATTTTTAGCAAAAAAAAATATATATATATTTTTAATTCTTAAATGTTACACTAAAAATATGAATTGTACTAAATTAATCATAATTAAATGATTATGTTACTCAAAACCAAGCTTGCTAAGTATAATGACATTATATGAAAGTAATGGAATGATAATATTTGAAATTTAATTTCTTTCTTATGACAAGTGTTATCTCAGGTACGTAATTTAAGAAATGGGTGAATTGAGTTATTAAAAATAATTTTATAATATTAAATATAATAATCAAAATATTTGAATTTTAACAAAGAAAATATAGAGCAATAATAATCAATATAAAAGTGAAAGAGATAGGGAAAAAAAATGAAACATAGCTATTTATAGTGATTCGGTAGGTCGGGCCTACGTTCACTTTCCAAGTGACCAATCCTGATTACTCCGACTAATTTAGAATCCGATACCTAGTCACATTTAACTCAAATGATTTTATTCCAAAAAATTACTCACAAACTCTTTTTTCCAAGAATAATAAGGGATAGAAAACCCTTTTACGATTTTGTTCAAACTCTCAACAAATTTTCTAACAAAAAATATAACTCAATAAAGCACAATACAATATTTGAGAATATTTTAATATCACAAAATTTTCTCTTCTTCACACCATTAATTTTTTCCAACCAAAATACTTCTATATATACCCAAAATGTATTCGTTGGGAGAGGGACGCTCCTCTTCTAACTTGCATTATGTACGCGGTGCGGAGCATGGGCACAATTCTTTTGTCAGAAATGGCAGGCGAAGATTTGAATTTATAGGCCAAAGGTTGCTTTCGATGAATAGTGTTCTACCGATTTTTTTTTTCCAAACTTAACGAATTTCAAATGTTACATAGTAACTTGAATAGTAACTTTTCTATTAAAAAATAAATGATACACAGTAAAATCTATTTAAATAATATTTATAACAAATATATCATACAACATATATTTAACAGATAATATTTTGTGTCAAAGAATATAAAATATATATATATTAAAAAATCACAATTTATCCCATAATATTTTAAATATTATCAAAATCAAATCATATGATTAACAAGGTTTTTAGATTTTTTTAAAATAAAATTATGAAAGGTTTAAATTTAAGAATAAAAAATTAAAACACATGCATGAACTTATAAAAATTAAGGAATAAATCTGTACACGAGTTTTAATTTAATGAATTTATTAGTAATATGTTTACAAATTAAAATTTATTCTTATTAAACTCATTCCCAAATATAAATTATAGTACAATATGATTTTACTATAAATAACAAAGAAATTAAATTTCATAAATTTTTACTTTATTACTTTAATGTAATGTAATTTTAATTAACCTAATTGTTTTAGTATAATTGATGAGATAAATACATAGTTTTGGACTAGATTACTATTTTTAAATTTATCAATTTCATTAGTTAACATTATGTCTAACACATATATTTTACAACAACTTAAACTATTATACTATTTTTCTTGTGATTAAATAAATAAAAATTACTTTCTTCATATATAAAATTGAGTTTATATTTAATAATACATTTATTTTTAAAGCCAATAAAAGGTATACAATATCTTTACCATAGTATAATATCATGAATAAGCTTAAGTAAATATGTGATGAGGTAAAAATATTCAATCAAAATTTAGTTATGAATACGTAGTTCACTACATTTTTCGTATTACAAACATTTTTCATAATTGAAAAAACAAAAATTTCAAGTTGATTAGACTTGAATATGTTTAATAAAATAAATAAATAAATTCAAGTAATGGATTAATAATGCTATTTTTTATAATTTGTAATTAGTACCCCCCCAAAAAAAAATATATAGATTTGATTAGAGCAAAGTGCTCTGGTTTCTCTCTAATTTATCCCCAAATTGGGGATTTCCTCACTCTCTTGATTTGAATTTGATTCCAACTATTGGTTGTATGACGAAGTTAACTTTCCAATGCAAAATGAGATTAAAAGACTAAGGCCATATTTGTTTGGGTGGACATGAGCTTGAGATTGGATTAATAGTCCAATAAAATTATGGAAAATTTACCCATAAGTCCTAGTTTTTGAAACGTTGAACCATTTAGTCCTAAAAGTTTTCTTATGCTCCATTTAGTCCCATTTTTACATCAGCATGATGTAAATGATGTAAATGATCTGATGTTTCATTCTATAATTTCAAAATTTATTGAAATCTGATGAACATTAGATGTTTTTCATCATATATTTTCAAACATTATTGAAATTTGATGAACATTAGATGTTTGAAATCTAATGTTTGTAACATGACTCTGATGTTATTAACATTGTATCTGATGTTATTAACATTGTAATGGGACCTTTCAGTCTATAAGAAAACTTTTAGGACTAAACAGTGCATAAGTTATTAATTTGGGATTTATTGGTACATCCCCCTAAAATTATTAATCTGATGTTTGGTTAAACAATTGAAGTATGGACTAACAATCTATCTGGATATAATATTTCACATATGATGGACTATTCAATCCCACAGAGGAGAGTGAGATATAAATTGGAAGATTAAACCAAAGTCTGGACTATTAGTCCCTTCTTATAATCCTAACTCAATCCAAACATAGGATAGAATACACAATCCAAAAGGATTCGTAGTCCTCGGACTATTAGTCATGAGAATGCTAATCTAACCTAATCCGGTCCGCCCAAACAAACATGGCCTAAGTGGAAATCTCTCATTCCTACACCCTCATATGATTCTAAGGGCCCGTTTGTTTTGGGGTTAAATAGATAGGAGGGATTAGGATGGAGGTAGGGATATTTAGTGTTGTATTTGTTTGTAAAGTTGGGGAGGGGATTAGGATGGTGGAGGTGATATAGATGGAGGTTGGAAGGGGGATTGAGATGGAGGAGGTAGAGATAGTATTAGAAAAATAGTGAGGGGATTAGAAATTTTTTTATTTTTTATATATTGGGAATTTTTTTTTATAAATATTAATGTTTAATTTTTTATATTTTTTTATTTGTTTTATTATTTTATATAAAAATAATTTAACAATTCATACACTAACAACTATCATCAAAATAAACACAATTTTACTTAATTCTCTCACTATCAATCCCCTCACTATTAATTCCCTCCATTCTACCTCTGAAAACAAACGGGGCCTAAGAGTAAAAAAAACATAAGGGCCTATAATATTTAAAATTTATTATTTTCCCATGAGCAATTCCTAACTAAACTAGAGACTTTGAAAACTATTAACAGAAGGATCTTATTACTAAAAATGGGATTCCATGCAAGTTGTAATAGAATTCCCTTTAACCAAATCCCAGGATAAGGCTCCACTGATTGAAAAAATTCTTCTCCCTCCGTATATTGAGAACTAAGAGATATAAGATTTGAAATACTACTTTTTTTCCCTCTCTTTTTCTACTTTTTGAGCAACCAAACAGAGCATAAGCCTGTACTCATAATCCTAATTCAATGGGTGGTTTATTTTGAGTGGAAATATAATATATGTATTCACTTAAATTGGTTAGAAAATATATCTTTCACTATTTCCTCAATCATAGAACACAGAGTAATTAACTCAATGAAATAAAAGCCATGAATCTTTTTTCCCACATGGAACAATAACCTCAATTGTATTCAAAACACTATCTTCCCTATATTTCTCTTCGTAAATAAAATCACCTTATATTAAAGGAAAATACTTTCCAACATGTCCTACAATACTGAGAGGGTAATTTATATGAAAATTAGGCCGAGCTGGGTAATAGGCCGTTATGGGCCACAGTACGAAGGACTGAGTAAAAAGGCCATGAAATTACTTCGGTCTGAGAGAGGCTTGAAGTTACTCCGGTCCTAAAGAGCTTGGTCACCGCAATCTGGACAAGCAGCTCGGTCGTACCATAACGAGCCGAAGTGCTGAGATAGCCTTGTGATTAGATCGGTCATTGCGATTTGACTGATGGTAGTTAGTCCGGTCCAAGCTTGTTAAAGTTAGTCCGGTCCGAGTTTGTTAAGGTTAGTTCGGTTTCAGCAGGAGAAACCGAGATACAAACTGTAAAAGGAAGATTCGAGCTAAGCAGAGTTCGGTCGTTTCTGCCTGTTTAGTATGGCAGTGTTATTTCGGTCGTATCGTATGGTAATCTGACCATGGTAAAACCATCTCACTTGGTTTAAGCAGTGAGGGGGGTGTTGAAGGATAAGCATTATCTTTCAGTAGTATGACTCCTAGGAGGACTCTGCATGGAGGAGTAAGAGTCCTACTAGGATTGTGCCACACAGAACTTATAAAAGCTCACAACATCACCTATGGAGAGGTAACACAACTTTGATTCCCGAATTCACAGAGCTTTTTGTCTATTTGTCTATTTTGCTGACTTAGGCATCGGAGAGGTATCCGGCACACACCCGCCGGCTAGCTCACGTTTGTGCTTTCAAGGAGTAAAGCGACGACGTACGGAGGAGCGCAATCTTGATCAACAGGATTATACGAGAAGGTTTATTTCTTTCCCGTACAATTGGCGCCGTCTGTGGGAAAATCAGACTAGAACAAAACCTCTTGATTAAGTTTTCTTTGCTAATAAAAAGTAATGGCGCACAACGAAGATTTGCCACAGTCCGCCATTGATGGACAAACCCCAGAAGGAGGTGGGAGGCGCGAAGGTTTGCCGCCTGTCCCTCCCATGGCGGACTTGGAGCCCCAACGACATAACCCCAGGAGGGATGCTAGGGGGAGGCGGAATAACAGCCCCTGTCACTCTTGTTCACAAAGTCCTGACAGACAAAGGCGGAGGATCAACCTTCAAACTCTGGAGGAGCGCGTGAAAGAACATGATGAATTAATAAGGAAGATGGCGGCGGATATGGAGGCCATGAAACGCCAGATCAAGGGAAAAGGGGTGGCGACAGGAGAGGGGCGTAAAGGCAACACGCCCCCTCGCCACTCAGAAGATCGCAGTAGGCATACCACGCCATCACAAACAGAGAGTAGAAGCCTCAGGACAGGCGATACTCAATCCAGAACCTCCAGGACTCGTTGCTTCAGGTCTGAGAGAACGAGGACTGAGAGGTCGTTTACTGAGGGAAGCACCTATCGGCCCTCGCGCACGCACCAAACATCGACCAGGCAGACGGAGTTGTCAAGATCATCCGACTTACGGACCGTGCCGGAAGAAAGGGCACGATGGAAGGAGGATAATAGGGCGCGCGACCCTCGCAGGGTATCTGCCCTTCAGCGGTTGGCTCTTCGGACGCATGGAAGCATCGAGGTTGGAATGCCATTACCACGCCTTGCCTACGAACCAACGGACAAAGCATTAGCGAGGCTGCAGACCTCGCCGTTCGTTCCGGTAATCGAAAACGCACCCCTACCTTCAGGCTTCCTCCAGCCCAAATTCACCACGTACGAGGGAAAGACAGATCCCTATATGCACCTGAGCCACTTCCACCATTATGGCGGTATATCGTCGAAACGAGCTTTGATGTGCATCCTCTTCCCATCAAGCCTTGGCGACTTAGGCTTGACTTGGTTCGAAAAACTTCCAGAAGACAACATAGCCTCCTGGGCGCAATTAGCGGAGGCGTTCGTAACAAGGTTCAGAACGAACACCAAAACGCCAGTGGAGATCGACCAGCTTCTCTCCATTGACATGAGCAACAAGGAGACACTTAGATCCTACAATAGTCGCTACTGGGAGACCTTCAACCAGATTGGGGACTGTTCTACCAATCTCGCCATCGCACAATACAAAAGGGGCCTTCCAATTGGGAACAGACTAAGGGACTCAATCACTATGACACCACCTCTAACGATGGAGGCCTTAATGGAAAGAGTGCACCAGCACATTAGGGTGGAAGAGGATGGCGCCCGTGCTAAAGCAAAGTCTAGCATAACCGCAGTACCAGATAAAAAGACCGCGACAAAGGTCAACGCGGTAGAACGTCCGAACAAAAACGGACGAGGCAGGCGGGACAATGGAGAAGACCAGGATAAAAGATGGCGAGAGTCCGCACTGCCATTACCACGGTATTCAAAAAGCCAATCTACCAGATTCTAAGCGAGATACGCGATGAACCTTTCGTCAGATGGCCTGCTAAGCTAGGAGAGGCTCAGAAAGACTACGACGAAAGGTCACGGTGCACCTTCCATAAAGAAAAGGGGCACCGCACTGAAAATTGCACGCCATTGAGACAGTACCTGGAGGAGTTGGTGGTAGCAGGTCACCTGGATAAATACATTGAAGGAGGGATGTAACCAGCCCCCTCAGGACCACAATAACCCCAACGGGATGCCAATCAATGCCCCACCTCAAGGCATAATCAATGTGATACATGGAATCTTCGAACCTGAGCGTGTATGCGAGCTCAAAGGGTCAATCAAGAAGGCCGAGCACTTAAGGGAGGTACTAAGTGCACAACCTACCATCAAAAAAGGGAAGACAGAGGCCACGAACATCATGTCTTTTTCAGATAGAGACTTGGCGAGGATATATTGTCCCCACAATGATGCCCTGGTCGTCACTCTCCGAGTCAAGGATTTTGACGTCAAGCGGATTTTGATTGACCAGGGTAGTTCATGTGAGATAATGTATTACGAAACATTCAAACAATTAAAGCTACAAGACAAAGACTTGGCACCTGCCATGTCTCCCCTGATTGGATTCAACTCAATGCCAGAATGGCCAGTCGGCAAAATAATCCTACCAGTCAGAGCAGGAAGCGTGACAAAACAAGTGGAATTCTGAGTGTTGAAAGTCCCTTCCACTTACAACATAATCTTGGGAAAAACGTGGCTGCATGCCACGCGATCGGTAGCGTCATCCTACCATCAAGTAATGCGGTTCCCCAACGAAGCTGGGGTAATTGAAGAGGTCTTCGGAGACCAGATCATGTCCAAGCAATGCTTTGTCACTGTGAATGGAAGCCGCGCTGCCAAGGGATATGTTCATTCGGTGGAAGAACCTGAGAGTAATGAACTGTTCGCAGATGTCGGCAAAGCAGCTAATCAAAAAGTGGTGGAAGACTTGGTAGAGGTAAGAATAGATGAAAAGAACCCGGATAAGTTCTTTTTGCTTGGTTCGTCGTTGTCCAGCACTGAGAGATTAGAAGTCTTGGAATTCTTGACCTCTAACATCGAAGTGTTCGCCTGGACACTCTACGACATGCCAGGCATTGATCCAAACTTCATCTGTCACCAACTCAATGTCCACCCATCCGCCAGACCAATCATTCAGCGCACTCGCAGATCGGCACTCCACCACGCCGAGATAGTGGCGGAAGAAGTGGGAAATCTGCTAGAGGCAGGACCTATCAGAGAGGTGCACTACCCCAGATGGATTTCCAACACAGTCGTGGTGCCAAAGAAGAATGGCAAATGGCGTGTCTGCGTCGACTATAAGACAGTCAACAAAGCATGCCCAAAGGACAGCTTCCCCCTACCACGAATAGATCAATTGGTAGACCTAACGGCGAGGCACAACCGACTTAGCTTTCTTGATGCGTACAGAGGCTACCATCAGATCGCCATGTATGAACCAGACCAGGAGGTCACGTCCTTTACAACTCCAAGAGGACTGTATTGCTACAAGGTCATGCCCTTTGGCCTGAAAAACGCAGGGGCAACATTCCAGAGAATGGTCACCAAGATGTTTGAGCCGTTGTTAGGCAGAACAATGGAGGCTTACATCGACGACACGGTGGTCAAGAGCAAGGATAAGAACGACCATCTAAGGGACCTAGGTGAGATGTTCCAGATTCTGAAGAGGCACAAGTTGCGCCTTAATGCATCTAAATGCGCATTCGGTGTAGGATCTGGCAAATTCCTGGGCTTCCTGGTGACAAACCGGGGTATAGAGGAAGACCCCTCCCAGATCAAAGCTATTCGGGATCTAGAGAGGCCTAACTCAGTAAAAGAAGTGCAGCATCTCACCGGCATGGTAGCTGCACTCAACCGATTCATTAGCCGGTCGTCAGACAGACTACGACCATTTTTTCAAGCATTAAAAGCCAAGTTCGAGTGGGATGAAGAATACGACCGCGCTTTGGAAAACTTGAAAGAATACATGTCTTCTCCACCACTGCTTGTCACCCCAATACCTGGAGAAGAACTCTTCCTGTATATAGCGATCCCGAGTTTTACCCCTTGTTGTACAGTGATCCGGACTTGTTTCCGTGGATGTTAGTAGTTGTTTATATCTTGTTTGCATCCCTTCGTGCTTTGTATTTGAGTTATAGGATGTGTTGGGCAGGTTTGTTACAGGTCGGTTGAGCTTAGAAACCAAAAGTAGTTGCCCAGATTTTTGCCTTCACGCTCGAGCGGAGCTTTTGACGCTCGAGCGGGCCCTTCGTTGTTGGTTCACCGCTCGACGCTCGAGCGGGTGTGATTTTCCATCTCCCAGTATTTCCTCTGCAGTGTTGGACGCTCGAGCGGGCGTTTTGACGTGTGTGACGCTCGAGCAAGGAGTTTTACGCTCGAGCGGGGACCTGATTCAGCAAAAGTTCTGGGAGTGTGTATTCGCCGCTCGAGCGGGAGTTTTGACGCTCGAGCGGGAGTATGTGAGTGACGCTCGAGCGGGGCGATTTTTTTATCAACTTTGGGATTCCATTTTTGAATCACTTTTCAACATCCTTTCTCTCTCTTACTTTTCCGAAAAAGCCATTTGAGAGCTTCTCTCACTAAAACTCAACTTCTCTCTAAGTATTGATCTAGTAGGGGTGATTTCCTCACCTTGGGCCTTTACAAAAGTTGTGTTGATCGTCGAGGGCTACATTTTGATCCGAATATATTGAGTTTTCGAGCACTTTGAGTTTCGTCATCTTCTTCCTTTGAGCTCTGAATTTGAGGTAGGGATATCCTACTCCTTCTCATGAGCTTTGTCTTTGAATTTTAGCATTTTGATGAGTTGGGGATTGTTGGGTAATTTTGAGAAAGTTTGGGCCATTGTGTAATTTTACAAAAGTTGGAGTTTTGTTTATATAAACGTATATGCATGTTTGGCATAGAGAAATGAGATCAATATTGGATTATTAGTGAAAATGGAACCTTAGGGTTGTGATGTTAATTATGGGAAATGTCCTAATTACATTGATAAATTTATTGGTATAATTAATTTGGAGAAATGAAGAATTGAATTGAGAATGTTGGAATTGGATGTGTATGGGATTAAAGGGTGTAGTTAGATTCATTCATCGCTCACCTAGTTGAAATGTTGATTCTATATCCATTTGGTGCATTTATTTTCGGTATAGAAATAACTGCTTTGGGCTATCGGTGGAGGATAGTCTTGATTGTTGTAGACAATGCATGATGATTAGGCAAGCTAAAACTAATCGATTGAGTATGCTATCGAACATAGCGACTGGAATAATACATTAACTTTATGTATTGATTGATTGTATATGATCTATGTTTATATACATGTGTTGTATGGGAGGAGATAGGGGATGTATTCCACGGTTTAGGGGAAGATAGGGGATGGACCTCTAAACCGGATTTTGTGTGACATTGATACAGCACTACAATGTGTATCAAATGTTGATTATGGAAGTGTTCGAATTGATTTGATATAGCACTAAAATGTATATCGTTATCAATTGTGAAGTATAGAAGTGATTTTATGTTATGTTGATACAGCACCGAAATGTGTATCTTTCGTAAAGTATGGAAGTGGTCTATGTGTTATCGATACAGCATTAAAATTTGTATCCATCATGAATTTCGAAAGTGTTTTAAAGATGAGTCTAAATCCCATTAAGTTATTTGGCTAAGTGTTGAGCCTTGTTTTTTTTTTTTTTTTTCAAACTCAAAGTTGAAAAAGAAATGAGAAATGAAATGTAACATGGACTTAATGTCATGGAACCAAAATGTGATATATGTGGATGTATCTGTGTTGACCATCTATCAACTGCTAATCTTTTAGTCATTGTTCATAGCTGGTTTAGTGTATTTCTACTGGGCTGTGGCTCACCTTTTATGGGACATCATTTTCATTTTCAGGTACAGGTAGCATGCCTCCAAGGACATAGCTTGGGAGGCTAGAGGCAGACAGACTTTTGTCGTTTTGTTATATTTTGGATGTATTACATGTAAATTCAGGCTAAGGGTTTAATGTGTATCTGAGTTAGTACTCCCTTTTTTGTAACCAAGTGTTAACTTGGAAAGCTGTAAGCCCGTGGGGCATTTGCTTTTGTTGTTAACATGTAATACTCATTGTAATGAACTACTCTGATGAATAGAAGAATATTTACCCTTTTATATCAATACATGTCTAAATTGATGGGTTTCAATGTTATTATTTTGAGGGCGTTACACTGTACCTGGCAATCTCTCAGCACGCAATTAGCGCAGTGTTGGTCCGTGCGGAAGGAATCCAACATCTGCGCATCTATTATGTCAGCAAGACATTGCTGGGCGCCGAAACAAGAAGTACTTGCCACTGGAAAAACTGGCCTTGGCCTTGATGATGGCCTCAAGGAAGTTGTCACACTACTTTCACGCCCACACCATAGTCGTCCTCACAGCTTTCCCATTAAAAGCTTTGTTTGAGAGGGCGAACTTTTCTGGGCGAATTTTGAAGTGGGCAGTAGAGTTGGGACAATTCGACATCAAGTTCCAACCCAGAGCCATGATGAAGGCCCAAGCTTTGGTAGACTTTGTCGCAGAATTTACCCCAGGAAGTCATCATGTCTGCCTAGTCGACCTGACTGACACAACCGAACTAGGGATGGAAGTTGACGCCGGAATAGCGCAACCTCTGGTACAGGATACTCAGTCAGACCCCAAGGCAGACCAGAATAAAGAAAACAAGGAAGAAGCAAACCATGCTACACTAAGCCAAGACTCACCAACAAATAAAGACTTGGTACAATCAGATAGCGAGGGGCAAACAGCAAGCATGGACCTTGAAGAAACACCAGCAACATTTTGGACCCCAAGGCATCATCTGATCCCTCCACTTGCTGGAAGTTATTCGTTGGAGAGATGTGGAAGCTCTTCGTGGATGGAGCATCCAACCGGCATGGAGCAGGACTCGGCATAGTCCTCATCTCTCCAGACGGCCTAGTAGTGGAGCAAGCAGTCAACTTGGGCTTCCTAGCATCAAACAACGAAGCGGAGTATGAAGCGCTTCTTGCAGGCCTCAAATCAGCATTCTACATGAAGGCCACCGAACTAATGGTTTACAGCGACTCATAGCTGGTGGTAAACCAAATTTCAGGCGACTACGAAGCAAAGGACGACAGGATGGCTAAGTTCCAAGAGTTGGTCAGAACAGAAATCAAGAAATTTGAAGTAGTCAGGATAGAACAAATCGGCAGGGAGGAAAACAGCAGAGCAGATGAATTAGCAGGCTTTGCTTCAATGGCAGATACTTCCATCCCTCATCCATTGCTGATCGACTACCTACCTAGACCAAGCATTGAAGACCCCGAAGCAGAAGATGTATGTTGCGCAGAGTTGGGCCCTTCATGGATGGATCCCATCATAATGTTCCTAAAAAATGCCACCTTACCGGAAGAAAAGAAAGAGGCCAATAGAATAAGAGCGAAATCGCAGCGATTTTGGCTCTCCCCATCTTTGGCATTATACAAAAAATCATTCTCAGGACCGTACCTAAAGTGTGTTCATCCCAGCAAAATTGAAGCATTCTTGTTCGAAATACACGAAGGCGTGTGCAGAAGCCATCAAGGGGGAAGGTCATTAGCATACAGGGCAATCTCGCAAGGATATTGATGGCCTTACATGCAAGCAGACTCAGAGAAATATGTGAAGAAGTGCGAGAAATGTCAGAATTTCGCACATCAAATACATCAACCTGCCAGAGAACTTCTACCCTTAACCAGCCCATGGCCCTTCGCAATGTGGGGCTTGGACATAGTAGGACCACTTCCAACAGCACCAGGCAACAGGAAGTTCTTTCTTGCAGCAACCGACTACTTCACAAAGTGGGTGGAGGCAGAAGCCTTAGCATCAATCAAGGAAAAAGACGTGAAGAAGTTCGTCTGGCAGAACATCATCACTCGGTTTGGCATACCAAAAGCCCTAATATCACACAACGGCACTCAGTTCGACGGCAGAATCTTTAGAGGCTTTTGTGAAGAGTACAAGATAGAGTTCTACAATTCTACACCGGCATATCCCCAAGCAAATGGTCAGGCAGAAGCATAAAAAAGGTCGTCTTGGATGGATTGAAAAAAAGGCTAGAGAAAGCAAAAGACAAGTGGGCAGAAGAGCTCCCTCATGTTTTTTGGGCTTACCGTACCACACCTCGATGGTCAACAGGAGAAACTCCATTCTCCTTAGCCTATGGTATGGAAGCAGTAATCCCATTAGAAGTTGGCCTCCCCACAATTCGAAGCGAAAATTTTGATCCAGACTTAAATGGCGAAGCCATAACATTGGAGCTCGACCTTGCAAAAGAAAGAAGAGAAAGAGCACTGGTTCACATTGCCTCATACCAACAAGAGTTATCCAGGAAATACAACAAAACAGTGCATCCAAGGCAATTCAAGATCGGCGATTGGGTGCTGCGCAAAGTGATGGGAAACACCATAGTACCAGGAGATGGCAAGTTAGGGCCCAATTGGGAAGGATCTTACAAAGTGGTTGGATTAGCAGGAAAATGGGCATACCACTTGGAAGATAAGGACGGCAAAGCCATTCCCAGGCCGTGGAACACTGCCAATCTCAAATTATTTTATTTTTAACTTTTTTCAAGCATATGTAATCTTCCTTTTCCTTTCTCACTAAAACAAGTAGATGCTTTTCAGTATAAGTTATTTTCTGTAAAAGATAGTTTTAGTGAGTTAGGAACATTGTAAACTTAGAGGTTGGCTGGATTAAACCAACACCCCTCCTAAGCCCAGGATAAGGATCCAGCCTGCAGGACGTTTGGTCGGAATAACCAAACACTTTACTCTAAGTTGGCTGGAAAAACCAACTTAGAGGTTGGCTGGATTAAACCAACACCCTTCCTAAGCCCAGGATAAGGATCCAGGCTGCAGGACGTTTGGTCAGAATAACCAAACACTTTACTCTAAGTTGGCTGGAAAAACCAACTTAGAGGTTGGCTGGATTAAACCAACACCCCTCCTAAGCCCATGATAAGGATCCAGGCTGCAAGACGTTTGGTCGGAATAACCAAACACTTTACTCTAAGTTGGCTGGATTAAACCAACTTAGAGGTTGGCTGGATTAAACCAATACCCCTCCTAAGCCCAGGATAAGGATCCAGGCTGCAGGACGTTTGGCAGGAATAACCAAACATTTTTCTAAATTGGCAGGAATAACCAATTTAGAGGTTGGCTGTATTAAACCAACTCTTGGTACTCTTTAGCCGAAATAAGGATACTGGCTAAAGAGTGGTTGGCTGGACTAAACCAACACTTTGTACTCTTCAGCCGAGGTAGGTATCTCGGCTAAAAGAGTGGTTGGCTGGATTAAACCAACACTTGGTACTCTTTAGTTGAAATAAAGATACCGGCTAAAGAGTGGTTGGCTGGACTAAACGAACACTTGGTATTCTTCAGCCGAGGTAGGTATCTCGGCTAAAAGAATGGTTGGCTGGACTAAACTAACTCTTAGTACTCTTCAGCCGAGGTAGGTATCTCGGCTAAAGAGTGGTTGGCAGGTATACTTATAGTTACAAATGTTAAGACCGATATAAAGTATCTCGGCAAGTGAATGCTGTACCTCATCCAAGACTTCAGTTAGAAAGTAAAATACAAGCATAGAGATCAACCGAAATAAGAGTTGGAACAAAAAAGCAGACTTCATTGAAAATTTAAAGCAAGTACAAAGGGTGGGGCCTCAGCCCGGTTACAATCTGTTTCCAAAAGCAAAGAAAAGAAAAAAAGCAAAAAGAAGAGAAATACAAAGTCAGTTAAACAGATCATCAAGGTTAGCATCAATATCAACCCAGAGCCCGGTTTCAGACAGGAGCACGGTCTCGATTGGGAGCTCGGTCTTGGCTAGGAGCACGGTTTCAGTCGTCAGCTCGTTAGTCAGGTCTTCTACCGTTGGCTCCAACCGAACTGACTGATCGGCAGATTCGTTAATGACCGGGGTATCATTGGGCTCGGTTTCTTCATCGTCCGAAGCTTCGAGAAATTGTTTCTGAGTAGTGGCAGCATACTTCGCCAGGGAGCTCGGTATGAAGTACTGAGGAGGATTGAAAACCTCGGTCTCAGGCCCATAACCGAGCTGCACCACGACACCCCTCCACCCGCATTTGAAGAAAAGATCCTTTGCCGCTTCACATTGTTTAATATACAGGGCTTCATCCTTTTTAAAGCCCCGGTCCTCGGCGTCCTCCAGCTTTTTCTCAAGCTCTGTTATTTCGGCTTTCTTTTTCCCTTCGAGCTTGGCCAGCTCGCGCAAGTATTTATCCTTCATCACGGTCAGGGCCCTTTGTTTATCAGCATTAGACGAGGTAACTAGCCCGGTCAGACGGACTACCTCGGCCTCTAGCTCAGTCATCTTCTGTTGGGATTCTTTTAGCTCGGCTGTTTTGGCTTCAGCTTCTGCCATGGCCTGCCTTGTTGTTTTTCGGAGTTTCAACACTCGCTTGTGAGCGATGTGGTTTTTCTGTATGGCCTGCAAAAGAATGATAAGACACTTTTTCAATATAACCGAGGTAAAAGTTGGAAAATTTTCATTGAAATCAAGTAAAAGGACAACTTACCAGCACCATCGATTTTGTTGATGAACGAAGAGCCTTCAGCTCGGTCAGATGGTCGTGATGCCTCATATCGGCTGGAAGACAAACACCTTTAGCCAGGTTGAATGCCATCATGTGGTCTTTTTCGGTAACCATTGAATCAGTATCAGTGACAGCACGGTTTTGAAAAGTAATTTTAGGAGCCCACTTGGAGGAGGTAGCTCGGTCAGAGCGCTCCGGTGCTGGGCTCAATGGAGGGCTTGGAAGAGTTGTTTGTGGAACCACGGTTTCGTCTTCGTCGACAAGGCGTGGCTCGGTTGTGGAAGTCCGAGCACGCTTGCTTGGCCGCGATGACGAAGGCTGTTGGGTTGGCAAAGCTATAACGGTTTCTTGTGTTTGACCGGCTAGTGGTACCTCGGTCGGATTAGTTTCGGTCAGAAGGGCTCGCACGGCTCTCGTTTTGGCCATCTCTTGTTTAGCAGTCAGAGGGACTAGATTGATTTGGGGCAAGGTGGGGTCCGGTTCAGGTGAGGCTTCCAGCAAGAAGTCTGTTACTCTGGCTTTTCGTCGGCTGCTGTATCTATACGTCGGTTCAAAGTTCAGTAGCTTGGCCCAACTTCTTTCGGGATATCATAGTGCGGCACGAAGTACGCCTAAGTTGGGGTAGCTATACAGTGATTTGAGATGGGCTGAATCTGCAGAAAGAAGGCAAACAGTTAGTTTGGTTCAGGGAGTGGAAACCGAGGTAAAATAAAACATGCAATAGAGCCGAAGTAATTATACCGGGGTTTATCCCAGTTTATTCTATGACCAGAGATCCGGGCTTGGTGATCTTCAAAATTCCTAGATACCTAGAAAAAATCATCGTCGTTCAAGTCTTTATCCGGTGTGTCCATTATTATTTTCTCTCGGCGGCGGCGTATTCTTAGATAATAGACCCAACCATCTTCTTTTGATCCTATGGAGTATTGATGGAAGAGTTCGGCTAAGCCGAGATTAATACCAGCTCGGCGGTTTAGCTCGACTATGCCATTTATTATGCGGTATGAATTTGTGGAAAGCTGGGTGGGAAATATCCTAGTTTGCCTAAGGAATTCACAAAGTAAAGGTTGTACAGGGAATCTTAGTCCGGTTTCTATAATGGACAGAAGGGTAAAAGGTACAAAACCATGGTTTCCCCATGGTGTGACATCTTGATTGGCTAAGGTGAGGTGGACATCGTCCGGAATGTTATACTCCCTTCGAAATTCGGCCAAGCCACCAGGTGTGTCTACCAAAAACCTATATTTACCCATTTTTTCTCTTTAGTTATGAATAAATTAAACTTGTGTTAGCTCGGTAAGAGAAAGGTGCTGAGTAGCTCGGTTGAGTGCTCAAAGGAGTGCCTGGGCAACCTAAAGTCTGCAAAGTGAAAAACAAAAGTGTTAAGCACAGATCGTGGGACCGTGCTAAAAGAAATAAAGGCAAGATAAATGTAGTCCTAGCTCGGTTTGAGCAAGGGGTTCGATAGCTCGGTTTGTGCAAAGGGTTTTGTTATCCCGGTTTGCACAAAGGATTGTTATCTCGGTTTGTGCAAGGGGGTTTTGTTATCTCGGTTTGTGCAAGGATTTTGTCAGCTCGGTTGAGCCTCTAGGGGCAGCGCTCTTAGTTCAGTTTGAACTACGAGGGCTGGTTTAGCCCCAAGTTATAGCTCGGCCGTGATTAAGACTATCAAGCACACTATTACGCAGCCTTAGTACGGTTTGTTAGCTCGGCTAAGATAAATCAGAAGATGGTTTGACTTGTTAAAACTACTTGGGTAGCATGAAGTGTTAGTTCGGTTGAATGGTCTGCCTAGATTGACATCAACTACAAACAACTTTTTACTCCGGTTATATTATGATTTTGGATCAAAACTAGTGTTTTTCATATTATTTCTTGAATCCAAGTGGTTCTATTACTAAGTTTTTGCAGAAAACGCGAGGCAAGGCAGAAAATGGAAGTAAAATGTGTTTTGCAAAAACACATAAAACAAATGCTATGGATTAAAAAAGTGCGAAAACAAGAAAAATAGAATAGATTTCTGAAGCTTACCAGGTTGAGAGGAAGGAAATGGAAGTCATAGCAATGAAGGACACAACAAGCACGGGGTTGAGGAGAAATGGTGGCTCGAAGAGAGAGAGGAAAAAGGTAAACAGTAGAGTGAATGATTCAAAGCATTAGGGTTCATTTTTGTGTAGAGGGAAGGACAAAAAAGAGCGGGACTGTTCAAATTTCACGAGATACGAAGACGGCGTGACAGCTGCGCCTGGCTAATCAGAATTTGCCACGTGTACACGGAATGTGAAGCGGTTCAGTTGCAACAACTGAAGAGACGTTCTGACCGGACAGGAACAGCCCGGTGTGAATTTAGCTCAGCTGGAAAGGCTAAAAGGGTTTTTAGCTCAGCTGGAAAGGCTGAAGAGTTTTTAGCTCGAATGGACAGGCTTAAGAGTTTAGCTCGGTTGTCAGGCTAAAATTGTTAGCTCGGCTGATAAACAGGTAATCCCTATCATGCTAGGCAGATGGAATTAAGGGGCAATTGAGAGGGTAATTTATATGAAAATTAGGCCGAGCTGGGTAATGGGCCGTTATGGGCCACAGTACGAAGGACTGAGTAAAAAAGCCATGAAGTTACTTCGGTCCGAGAGAGGCTTGAAGTTACTCCGGTCCTAAAGAGCTCGGTCACCACAATCTGGACAAGCAGCTCGATCGTATCATAACGAGCCGAAGTGCTGAGATAGCCTTGTGATTAGATCGGTCATTGCGATTTGACTGATGGTAGTTAGTCCGGTCCAAGCTTGTTAAAGTTAGTCCGGTCCGAGCTTGTTAAGGTTAGTTCGGTTTCAGCAAGAGAAATCGAGATACAAACTGTAAAAGGAAGAGTCGAGTTAAGCAGAGTTCGGTCATTTCTGCCTGTTTAGTATGGCAGTGTTATTTCGGTTGTATGGTAATCTGACCATGGTAAAACCATCTCACTTGGTTTAAGCAGTGAGGGGGGTGTTGAAGGATAAGCATTATCTTTCAGGAGTATGACTCCTAGGAGGACTCTGCATGGAGGAGTAAGAGTCCTACTAGGATTGTGCCACACGGAACTTATAAAAGCTCACAACATCACCTATGGAGAGGTAACACAACTTTGATTCCCGAATTCACAGAGCTTTTTGTCTATTTGTCTATTTTGCTGACTTAGGCATCGAAGAGGTATCCGGCACACACCCGCCGGCTAGCTCACGTTTGTGCTTTCAGGGAGTAAAGCGATGACGTACGGAGGAGCGCAATCTTGATCAACAGGATTATATGAGAAGGTTTATTTATTTCCCGTACAAATACCATGACCTTCAATAAACTATCTACAAAAACATAAATTCAACTCTGATCCATCTATTGCATAAAGATGGTTGTGTATGGATTGTTTTTTGGGTAAGTAGTGTATGGATTGTTGACATGCTGCAAAACCTAATGTCACATTCAACATTCTATTTATTCACAAAATGAAAAATTCAATAACAACAATCCAAACCACAAACTAATTGTATCAGCAACCATACTATATGGTGTCTGAATCACCCAACTATACAATTATTTAAAGTTACTAATCAAATCTCCCACCAACAATGATTACCTATTAATATTTTCTAACACTGAAAAAAGCATAAACACATTTTAACTTTTGTTCCCTTTTGTTTATATGTACTAGTATTATCGAATCTACCAAGGTCTGGTTCCTATCACTATTCGAAGAACCAATAATTAAATTGCAAATTACGAATATTAGATTGCTAGTAGAACCAAGAAGTGAAAAAACAAATAGACAATTACGAAAATGAAAATGCTACCTAAAAGAAAATCAACAATAAACTATTAACACTTCAACTTTCAAGATAACCCATGTAGTATCCAACAATAACCTAACAGCACCAAATGAAGCAAATTAGAAATGAAGATTTGAAAAAAAAAATATAAAAGGAATCATACAAAGAGTTGCAAGAAGAAAGCATCACATTTCTTTCGCAGACTACAAGCAACTGTTCCCAAAACCTCAACCTGAAATTTCTTGAATATTGCATGTGTATAAACTGTTGACATCTGTTTCTCAAAATGAGATAGAGATTTTAACACAGGCAGGTTGTGATGTGTTTCAAAATCAGCTATGGCTTCTTCTTTACCCCTATCATGCAAAAAAACTTTGTACTAATCAATAAACTCCTTAAACGTAGACTCCTTGTGTATGTATTTATTCCACAAAGATGATATATACTCAAATCGCTTAGTAGTACACATTCCAGCTAAAAAGGTGCCACTCATACAAGCAGGAACCCACCTCTTAGGATTTTGATAGAGTGATTGAAGCTATTCATCATTCCTAAGCTCAAATTTATCAACCATTTTCCACCATTTCTTTTCAAACTCTTCATTTGTCCAAGATTGGTAAATGCATTTGTTAAATTTCAACATAAAATTTTCAGACCTGTTCGCTATATGACTTAGATTTTCAGGAATTTTTCTCAACACATGCCACGAACAAAAACAATGGCGTGTATCAGGAAACACCTATGTAATAACTTTTTATAACTGAGAAATAATTTTTTTGGTTTTCATCAGCAATATATATATATATATATATCAACAATGATTGAGAAGACCCATTTTTTTGAGGACCCCACAACTCCATAGGATCTCAACCTTTAGAACTTTGAACATGAGAGTACATGATGAGTACCACACAAATATATCAATAAAAGATCCAAAAGAAATATAGCATTTCATCAAGGCATGTTTGAAATAAAGTAGCAAACAGCTTCTACCAAAAACAAAGTAAACAGTCAAGGGTAAAAAAGAAGGAAAAAAAAAAAACATAACGAACTTTCTCATAGGAATTTTAGCGAATACCAGGCATGCTTCGATTGATTGGGTCAATGAAATTAAGAATCACTCTCTCCAAAACCTTACTAAAGAAAAAGGAACAAATGAAGTACATACCAGAGAGGAGAAAGATAAATCAAAAGGTTTTTCCCTGAATAGAAGCTCTGTCACAATTGATGGAAGAGGGGTTTCGCACGCGAATCATTGAAAACGAATTCATGAGCCACTGCCAGGAGTATGTAGAAAATGAATTCCAAACTGTAAGCATACCAGTGTATATATATTCACCACCAAAACGGAAGCTGTCGAGAGCACAAATGGAAGCCCTGGGTTAGCTTCATTAGCGGTTCACTGACATGTATGCCAACTACCAGCACCGAGTCACCGCTTTCATTTGTAGCACAAAATTTTGGAGAAGCCATTGAGCTAGCAAACAAACAGAGGCCAAGCGCTTCAATTTGTCCGTTGTAAAGCATTAGGAAGCAAGTAGGAGCAACAACGTAGGGAAGCAAGCAAGAGTGTTAGATTCCAGTTCACCTACCATGAATCTGTGATGGCCTTGAGTAGAGTGGATGGCGGTGGACGTGCAGTTCTCTGTATTTATTCTTCGACTGATGAGGATGAGTCGTTTACGTAGCACACCATCGATGCTACCAGTTGTCTTTTGTGAGACCACGTGGCCGATAGATTGCAAGCCCATACCATATGGCTTCAGATTTGCATCAATGGCCGTGGGCGGTGGGTGAACCAGGTAATTTGCAATTCAGATCTTCGGTAGCCCTTTCCTGTCGCCCTCTCCGAAACGGCGTCGTTTTGGTCAAAATGACGCCGTTTTGATTAGTTTTTTATTTTTTATTTTTTGCCCAAAATTTGAAATTCCCGCTTGTTTTCGTTCTCAGCTGTGTGTTTTGGTTTGTTTAGCCCTAAGACAGAGAGACGGCAGCTGAGAACGACAGAGAGAGAGAGAGAGAGAGAGCTGAGCTGAGAGATGAGAGTGATGGTGGAGGGCCGCGACGGCGACGGTGAACGAAGGATAGTGGAGGGCCGTGACGGTGAAGGACGAATGGCGGAGGGAGGAGACTGCCATGGCGAAGGACGAAGCACGGCGGAGGGATGCGACGCGACGGCAAGGCGAGATTGCGGCCCTGAGGAGGTAAAATAAGTGAATATCTGTAGCTGATATTTTTCAGATTATTGTAGCTGATATATACATATATACATATATATATCTGAATATCTGCCTGAAATTTTTTATAAATGTTTGTAGAAGTGAAAAAAGATTATAGAAAAATATCAATTCTGGGTTTTTCAAATTTTTTTTTCATATTTTGTTGTTATGTTCTTCAATTTTATGTGTGTGGTGTGCATCTACAAATGTTTACAATGCCATCATGCATAACAAATCTGCACATACATACAGTACTTTTTTCGATTTTTGTAGGGATTGGTCTATGTATAGATACTTTGTGAAGATGATCCCAATTTAGTAGAGCTCTTCAATTTGCAAATACTGGAGTTGTACCTTGAAATTCACCTGATTTGTGTAGAGTGTAATGGGCCATAACAGATTCATTGCATATGGAACTAGATTTGGCTTTGATTAGGTATGTTCTTGAGTGAGGAAGTAGATTGTCCAATCCAAGCTAAGGGACTGAAGAAAAGACAAGCCACTAGTAAGGGAAGAAGGAGGATCAAGGGCGGGATGGAAAAATCTATTGTGAAGAAGAAAAGAATGCAATCTAACCAGGTAATTAATTTTGTTATGTGTGATTGTTATGTGTTATCAATTTTGTGTTATGTGTGTTTGGAAAATCATGAATTAAATAAATTGGTTGTTTGCAGGGTGATGGTTTTTGTACTCCTGAAGGTCAATTTGAGCCTCCTGTCGCCATGGGTAATATTTGTAGTCGGGTAATATTTACTATTCTGTGCAACCTTGTATTAATCTTGCAATATTTATTATTGTGTGCAACTAGTAGCGTGATATTTATTATTTTGTGATGCATGTAGGGTGGTTCTTTGCCTGCTTCTCAAGGTCAATCTGAACCGTCTTCCGCCTTGGGTAGCCATTCAATACAGGTAATTGAACATGCATACACCTTAGGGCAATTGAACCTCATACGGCAGCAACATATCTTCAATTGCTTCTTCTTGCAATATAGTCATGTGGATTTTTTTTTTTCGTGCATTGGTTCTATAGGGTGTTACAGTTTACACTCTGCAAGGTCAATCTCGACCTCCTTTCGCCATGGGTAGTAATTATGTAGAGGTAATATTTCATATTATTTGTCAGTAAAAATGAAAATTCATTATTGTGTGTGTTTTAATTTCACTTATTCTTTCCTTTATGTTGGTTTACTTTAGGGTGTTTACACTCGACAAGGTCAATCTCGACCTCCTTTTGGCATGAGTAGTAATTATGTTGAGGTATTCTTTTCATATTGTATGTTTTGTAAAATGAAAATGCGTTATTACTTTTTTTGTTTTTCATTTATTTTTTTGTTTATGGTGGTTTAATTTAGGGTGTTTATACTCCACAAGGTCAATCTCGACCTCCTTTTGGCATGAGTAGTAATTATGTTGAGGTATTCTTTTCATATTGTATGTTTTGTAAAATGAAATGCGTTATTACTTTTTTTGTTTTTCATTTATTTTTTTGTTTATGTTGGTTTAATTTAGGGTGTTTATACTCCACAAGGTCAATCTCGACCTCCTTTTGGCATGAGTAGTAATTATGTTGAGGTATTCTTTTCATATCGTATGTTTGTTTAAAATGAAGATGCATTATTACTTTTTGTTAATATCACTTATTCTTTATGTTGGTTTGCTTTAGGGTCATGGTCGTGCAATTTACAATTCTCAATCTCAATCCCAATCTGGACCTGAATCCCAATCTCAACCTCCCTTTGCCATGGGTCGTACATATGATGTGAGTTGTAATTGCTTACATATTTTACATTATAGATTGTATAAATATTTTAATAAATGTATCACTATTGCAGGGAAATAACGCGCCCCAGTCAATGCCGCCTCATTCAATGCCTTTAGTATATCCCAGTCAAACATCGTTTCAGGAGTTGCTTCGAGGCACTAGTGCAGTCCAATTGTCGCAAGCCTCATATAGTCCTGGTGACAGTTATGTGAATGGACATCCTTGGAAGGCTTGCACCAAACAATGATGTTATTATTTGGTGTATTTTGGTGTATTTTTTTTATGTTTTATGGGATTTGGATATTTTGATGGACATATTTTTTTATGTATTTTTATGTTTGTTGGGATTTGGATATTTTGGATGGACATATTTTTTATGTATTTTTAATGTTTGGTGGGATTTGGATATTTTGGACGGACATATTTTTTATGTATTTTTAATGTTTGGTGGGATTTGGATGTTTTTGAGGGACATCTTTTTTTATGTAAATTTAATGTTTCGCGGATTTGGACATCTTTTTTCTGTATATTTAGTGTTTCCGAACAATGTTCTTTTTGTGTATGTCATTGGTGAGATGAATATAATGTTTGTATGCATATAATGTTTGTTTTAGTCAATATTTCATGCACATTCTAACGTTTCATTGAGCAATTTTTGAGTGGCATTTAGTATTTGCACCTTAAAGTAAGCCCTGACTTCTGGTGTCTTTGACAGCATCCAAATTTGGAATTAAAAATATAAGTAAAGATGTCAAACAGTGCTTGTCATTGGTGAGATGATTACTTATAATATGTTCTTATTCAAAGCTGGTGTGGTTGCTGAGCTCTTCTGCAACTAAACTTTCAGTTTGTGGAGGAAACAATGCGAGGGTTGATAAGTAATTTGATAAGGATTTCAAAACAGGTTGATATTCATTTCTCCTCACAACCTTTAGCTATGCCACTTTATTTCTTTCTTAATTTTTAGATGTCTTGCCTGTACAGGCTTGACTTTGAAAAGAGAAGACAAAATACTCTTGTTACTTCTGATATTCGACATCAGGTTGAAGTAATCAACCGGAAAGGAGTGATCAACCATCATGCAACATTATATTAATTTTGTGCTCACATAACATCAAATTCACTTTCTTTTCATAACATCAATCTTCATACATCATATACATAACACCCAATTTGATTAATTAACACAATTGACATAGCATAGTAACTTTAACTTCATTAATTAAACATAGTTTGGATTTCACATGCACATATAAAAGTTTCAAAACTAAATACAAGTTCTACAAGTACTGGTTTACGTTAAGTAGAAATACAAGTTCACTTGAGCAGCACCACTAGCATGGTAAAACCAACCATCACTATGGTTGTGAGCATCATGAATTTGATAGCTTCAAGTCGTTCTCATTGGTTTGCGTCAAGTCGTTCCAAGATATTCACAAGGTCATTGTTTCTCGGAAAATCAAAATCGTATCCGCTCTTTTGGATATTTGATCCACTCCCAGTAGGAGCCACTCCCCACACAAAGTAGTCACAAGCCTTATTTGCGCACTTGAAATACATCTTCCCTGGATTTTTCTCTGATTCTGATATGTAGACTCCTGCTTTTTTCCCACATTTGCATCTTTTATTTTCAAAGAATCCGGCATCATTGTTTGAACTGGTTGACATGTCAATCCTAATTACAAGTAAACACAAAAGTCAATTTCAAATACAACATAGATGTAACCAAACTTTCCATGGACATGCATGCATGACATTTTCTTTCTGACTTCAAGTGTAGATAACTAACTTGGAACTTGAAGCAATGTATAAGGGTTGTTGACATTGGTCTCCTGAGGTCTATTCTTCATTTGAATAGTAGTAGTCTCTTCCCTTTTTGCCTCATTATCTGTTTTGTTTATTATAGTGAAATGACAAATTCATTTTTATAATATCTTTATAAACATATTCAAGTGGTTATTAACTTATAAACAAATCTTGTGAATAATTTTGAAAGACAATTTTAGTGTAGCATCATCATCACATAATCTGCAATATTTGCTGCCATTGGTAAGTTCTATTTTTAAATCAAGCTCTGAGTAAGTTTCTAAAGTTAATCCATAGACATGTGATTAAAGCAAAGCATACACTACAAGCCTACATATTCACATCCATACAAAGAAAACCAGTAGTAGAACAGCAGGCAGAGGTAGAACAGCAACAACAGGAGGATGAGGCTGCAGCCATGGTAGTTGCAAAGAGGCAAAAAATGTTAGAAAATGAGAAGGAAAGCATAGAGAAGAAGCCCTTCATGGAGATTCAGAGGGAGACCAAGAAATTCAGACTAGATATATTCAAGAAGAGGCACAGAGCTAGAGCTCTTCAGAATCAGATCAGAACCATGGCCCTATTCTAGAGCATCGAGCAGTAAATATAGCGGAAGCAAGGACTTATATTGGGAAACTGTAAGAACACTGACTTCTTTATATTACACTGACTTCAATCCATTAATCAGTGGTGAAGGCATTCCTGATTTGTTGTTATTGCTAACTTCTCATACATAAATTCTATACATACTGTGGACTCAGAAGACAATGATTGATAAACAATTGTACAACAATGATTGATAACTATCAGCTACCACACTACACCATTTGCAACAACAAGCAACAATATATATATATATATATTTATTTTTTTGTTTCTTGTTTTGTGAAACAGATTGTTATTACTGCTACTCAGGAAAACTCAGGAAAAACTTAGAATTGTTTCCATGGATGAACCAAAACTCAGGATTAGCAACATTTATTTATATATATATTTTTTGTTTTCGTTCTACACAAAATGACATAATAATCTGCAAACAGCCATGGATGAACCAAAACTCAGGAAAAAAATGATATTATTTTTTTCAAGCAATGAATCAATCATTACCAACATATATTTATATATATATTTTTTGTTTTCGTTCTACACAAAATGACACAATAATCTGCAAACAGCCTCCCTTTGTTAAGAATTCGAAACTAATGGCTACTAAAGTCAACATAAACAAAATGCCCAAATCAAGCAAATCTTGATTTGTTCTTATTCTTTGCATGAATCACAGAAGAAGGGAAGAGAGTCAAACCAAATGTGTGTTCATCCCAAGCCTCTCTGTCTTCGTCTCTCGCCCTCGCTCCTCGCCTCTCTGTCTTCGTCACCTCGCCTCTCCCGTTCGATTCGCCCTCGCTTCTTCGTCCGTTCAGCTCTGCTTCGTCTCTGAGCATAGACCTAGGGCACAAATAAACCAAAGGGGCTAAATCAGAGGGAATTTCAAATTTTGGGCAAAAAAAAAAAAAAAACAAAAAACTAATCAAAACGGCGTCGTTTTGACCAAAACGACGTCGTTTCGGAGAGGGCGACAGGGAGGGCGACAGGAAAGGGCTACCGAAGATCTGAATTCGGTAATTTGAGAGAGTTTTGAGGATACTGAAGTCATATGAAGCGTTAGATTCAGGAAATTCTATTTCCACACACAAGTTTCCTTACTCCACACACTTAATAAATTTGTTCAGAATCACAATTTTATTCTTTAACAAAATTATTATATCACCCACCACCATCTCATCATCATAGAACAATCCATCCAGAGCACCTTGACCACGGCAAAGACTCGCCATTGCTGGAGAAACTCACGAATAGGACGCAACTGGTAAACCCAGCACTGTCGGCGAAACTTACAAAACCATCATCCACACCCAACAGCAACTTGGAGCCAGATCGCCTGAACCGCAATCACCGGAGGTAGAAATAAAACATATCTAGGCACAATCCATCACACCACCAGCACCAATTGAACGAATACATACCCACCTTCGTAAATCCGAGCTATCAAAACAACCCGCGACACCCACCTACCGTGAGAGGCAAGCCAACAAACCTTCACCATAGTATCTCCATTGTCACATGTCCAGAGCACCTTGACCACGGCAAAGACACGCCATTGCTGGAGAAACTCACGAACAGGATGCAAACAATAAACCCAACTTCACCAACCAACACCTAACACTACTTGAGAGAGAAACTCTGAAGGAGCATTAGAAGTTGTTGATGGATCATCTTGATATTGAGATTGAAATCGAAATCAAAATATAACCACGTCAGAATCGAAATTGAATGGAGGAAGAGGGTTAAGGTGTGTGGAAAAAAGGTTAATGTAGAAAGAGTGTTAAGATGGTGTGTGTAATATATGAGTTAAGAGTATGATTGATATAATTGGTGTGTGGAATGAGAATAAAAATTGATGATCAAACTACTAAATATGTGCAGTGAGAAAAGATATAACTTTGGTGTGGAAATAGAATTTCTTGTTAGATTCACCATAAGGTTGTCACGCTTTTTATATATGGTTATAGATTATAAAAAAAATTACTAAAAACAAATTAAAACCCAAACAAAAATGTACACAGATTTTTGTTCGAATTTTCATCAATTTTTAATATTTTTCTAATATTTTAGCCAATTTATTCTATATTTTAGATGCATCTAAAAATTACAAAGAATTGATTAAAATATAAAAAATTACCAAAAATAAATAAAAACTCATCTAAAAATAAAATTTGAAAAATTAAACCAAATAGATTATATTATTTTAATCAATCAATATCAAATTAAACGCTACACATGTATGTAAATCACTTTTAGAAATATGTTGTTTGACATAAAATTACAATGGAGTTAATTTTAATTAATGTAATAATATTTTATATTGTGATATGTGTTACAAACGAACAATTTAAATTTAAATTTAAATTATTTATTTTAATAATCTTAACCTTACCGTTCTATAAAAGTGTTACTTAAATACTTATATATTATCATATAATGAATTTATATGATATATATTAAATTATAAGATAGTAAACTCATTTTGATAGTAAAAATAATAGTTAAATTAGAAAGAGAATTAGTAATATAAAATTAAAACTAAAAGTGATTCTAATTATTTAATTTAATTTTAATTTTTATATTTATATTTATATTTATGTGGATAATAAAAATATGTAGAAATAGTATATAAAATTTATTTAAAAGATTAAATATAAATATGTTGTGATTGGATTAAGAAAAAAATACATAAATTAATTATGTTGAGTATTGAATTTTTTTTTTTTTTGAATTATTCATACATATTGTATATAGGTATATAAAATTTAGAAAAAATTACTCATAAGTCCCATATTAGAAAATATTACTCTATCTAGTCCTAAGTGTTTTTTTTGTAAACCATTTAATCCTTTTTTTACATCACAACATTCAACATCATAAACATCACCAACACCAAAATCATCAAACATCAGGAGCCCCCTATAATATCTTTTTTTCTACCAGAAATTTGAAAAACAGATCTAGGGTTTCAAATCTCATCACAATCAAGAGAAATGGCGTTGGGATCCGAGATGGATTCGCATACGGCGGCGAGGTCGATGTTTGCGTCGTTCCTCACTTTCCAGTTCTTGTGCGTTAAACGATCCTCCCATGGCAGTTTCCTCCTGTAGGCAGAAGGAGGGAGGGAGAGAGTGTGAGAAAAGGGAGAGAGTGTGTGAGAAAAAGGGAGAGAAGGTGTAGAGAGTGATATGAGAAAATCACCCCCATAGATTTCATTTCACCTGATAAAAACCCTCACTTCTTCACTACATTCTCGTTCTCAATCTCCTTTTTATTGTCTCAATTTGGTTTTCAATTTGATTATCAAAAATGAGTCGTTTAGGGTTTAAATCGGTGGTCTACCATGGCGATTGTTGTTTGCCAGAAAGGAATATAGTCTTAACTCACATTAATCCAGAGATCCGTGATTCTAGTGTGCTGGTTAGGTTAAGACCTTCTTGGGAGGATTTGAGAAGTTATTTAATCGCAAAAGGGCTGAAAAGGTTTGAAGTTCGGTTTTGTTTTAATGTTGCACAATATTGATGTTGTAATGTTTGATGTTGTTTTGAGCATGATGGTGTAGTTGATGTTGTTTTGATGATGATGATATTGTGTTTGATGTTTGATGAATAATGTTTGATGTTTGATGAATAATCCTAATGTTTAATGGTTGATGTTTGATGAATAATCCTGACGTTGCTAATGTTTGATGTTGGATGAATAATTCTAATGTTGCTAATGTTTTCACCGACATTGTACGAATAATTCTAACGTTGTTAATGTTTGATGTTTGATAAATAATCCTGACGTTGCTAATGTTTGATGTTTGATGAATAATGTTTGATGTTTGAAAAGAAAGGAGATCATAAAAAGGCCTATAGAAGTTTCTTAGGAAATAGGACCTATTAGTCCAACAAAAAACCTTCGGGACTAAATGGGTTAACATTTTCAAATTTGGGATTTATTGGTACTTTCCCCTAAAATTTAAATTAAATATAAATATTTTGTAATAAATGATTTAATGTTAAATAAAAAAATTAAATATAAATTAATATTAAGACATCAATAAGATAGACAAACAATATAAAAAATATAAACAAATTTAATTTGATCCGTGTAATACACATAATTAAGTACATTCTATCTTATTTATTTATTTGTATATCGAGATAATGTTTTTTTTCGAATATCATAATAATTAAATTATAATTATATGTATGGGAATTAAATATTTCTCAAATAGAAACCATACAAAATTAGTTATTATAATTAAAATTAAATTTATGTAGAACTTTATATGTAAATGAAAAAGAGATGCGGATGTGATTTTTTTAGGGGAAAAAAATAGAGTAAAGCTTAGAACGTGCCACATAAGAAAATAAAAAACATTACTTATATATATATGTATATATATATATATATATATGATATGATTAGAGTTTAGGTTTGTCTTAAAGCTGTGAAGTATATAAAATAAAATATTTTATATTACGTAACTATCAATTATCATTTTCTATATACTTTTTGTCACAAATTAATTTTTTGAGTAAATTAAGAAAAATTGAAACATAAAGAGTCAAAAGGAAAAAATAAAATTGAAGGGTTGAAAAAATAACAAAATATAATAATGATAAAATATAATGGGTAAATTATAAATACACAAGTTTGCTTAAAATATGAATCATCATTATAATTCGGGAAATTATATTCCACCTTTTGAGGCTTTTAATTTTATAACAAATGGCTTATTGTATTAATAAACAATCAACTCAATTAACTGTTTTTAATAATATTTAAAATATACTTTAATTAACAATTTATATAATTTTATTATTATATGAGAAGAGAGTTATAAATTTTATTTTTTTAATTACTAATTCGGGAATGTAATTATAATTTGGGAAATTACATTCTACCTTTTGAGGTTTTTAATTTTATAACAAATGGCTTATTTATTGATAAACAATCAACTCAATTAATAGTTTTTAATAATATTTAAAATATATTTTAATTAATAATTTATATAATTTTATTATTATATGAGAAGAGAGTTATAAATTTTATTTTTTTAATTCACAAGAAAATATTTATAAATTTTCAAAGCTTTTGTAATTTATCAAAAATATAGGGGTCTTTTGGGAAGCAAAAAAAAAAAGCTAGCTTTTAACTTTTTACCCATTTTGAATCACATCACCTCTCACATTTTGTACTCATAAAAAGACAAAATAAACTAAAAAAATTCAAAAGTCAACTTTTTACCAACTTCTTAAAACACCCCATAATACGTTTTTGGGAATATAAAAAAGAGCACAATAATGCTAGGTATCATGAAAACAATGTCATGAAAAGTCTTCATGAAGATTCTCCACCCTTGGATTAGATTATAGTGTTTGTAGTATTTTATTGTATGTTATGCATTCACCCTTGAATTAGTTTCATGATATTTATTTCATGATACGTAGCATTCTTTGAAAGAGCAGTATATAAAGTATCAACACGAGACATGCAATGCAAGGCGTAATTTGAAGAAAATTGATAGAAAGAAAATCTTCAATCCTCAGGTACATCTCTTCTTCTTTACGTTGCTGGCTCTTCTTCTTCTTCTTCTTCTTTTTTTTTTTTTTTTTCCCTCTTTATGTTCTGCCAGGTTTCTGTTAACAGTTTTTTTTTTTTTTTTTTTTGGGAGGGGGGTGTTTGTGTTGTTTTTAGGCTAGGGTTGTTAGTTTCTTCTTCTTGTTTACCTTTTTTTGTTTCGTTTTTCCCCATTGAGGTTTTGTAGATCCATGCCATTCTTCTCCGCCTCTTCTTCTTAATGATTATTATTATTTATTTTTTTGGTGGTCTTATTTTCTAGTTAATGATTAATTTTAACCCTCCCTTTGGCCCACCCACCAACCTCCATCTGTGCTGTCCTAGGCGCACCAATACAAATGCAATGCAAAGAAATACATAAATGTAGATAAAACAACATATCATGAATTTCAAGTCAAGTTCTCTAAATCCCCAGCAGAGTCGCCAGAAACTGTAAACCCTACTTCCTCCGCGCGGCCCCCTTTCGGAGGAGGGCGCGAATTTGGTTTTACTACAGTACCAAAGAGTCCAAATCTGGCAATCGGTTTTAGAAAATTGATTTTGAATCAAAAAGCGCCAAACATGAACTGCTTTGCCAGATTACAGAGTCGCCACCTAAATATTTTATTTTTGGGAAATTTAGGAAACCCTGACTCGTGCCAAAGGCACGTGTCCGTCATCACCAAAGTTGTCTCGGCTCGGGAACTTGGGTATGAGAGGGGAAGGTCCTGAAATGAGCACCTCTGCTCGCCCGATCAAAGGATCGGCCTCTACTAACCATGATATGTTGTTTTAAAAACCTTACGTGTTCTTATCCGGTTATTTAGCTAACTTACTATGTGATGCGCACAACATACAAGTATAGACTCAATCACGAGAATTAGAACAAAACAACTCATGTTTTTTTTTTCGAAAATGGTTTGAAAATGCTACTCGCAAGTAGGCTAAAGCGCGGATTTGCCACCCTCAAGTGGGCTTAAAAACATGATTTGCCACTTCGCAAAGTGGGCTTAAAACTTACAATCATCGAGTTGTTCCAATTTAGGCAATCAAGCATTCACCCACAGGCATTCATGCAGTTGATCAAGTAAGCACATAGCCTCATGGCAAGCATGCTATCATGGCAACACTCACACTCATGCAAGGATGCTAAAGCATAACACTTACAGTGTACTCCGAGCCAAAACAAAGAACTAGTTAGAAAAATGCATGATCCTAACTATACAAGGATGCCTAATGTAACACATACAATAATGCAACTAAATAGGCTCGGCTATCTAAGATGGCATATGAATACAATGATTTGATACATGTATTCAAATAGGTATTGAAAGACAATGCAGTTTAAATGATGCGCCGAGCTCGGAGCATGCAAGGCAAATGAATGATGCACACATGCAAAACATAAGGTATGCTAATTGAAAATGACCCTAAACTAACCATCGTAAGTGGTTAAGTAAAAGGGAGAAAGAAGTGGGGTTGGAAGACATGTACACACACACGCACCCTTATTACAACATTGCGCCCTCACGAAGGAGGGTCCGAATAAATAAGCTAACTAGCTAGGCTAAGCTAAGCTAATTATTACAAACCAACTAATTAACTATTCTAGCTAATTAATTATACAGCACAATTGAAACTAGCTATGCTAAGTTAATTAGAATATTACAGAGATGAATTAAATTAGCTAAGCACATTAACTAATTACTTACAAAACCGGTAAATTAACTAGCTAAGTAAAGCAGTAAAATGGCCTCGAGGGGGAGGGAGACATGCATGCTCGGTTTGCTTCACCCGAAAATGCATTGCCTCGTCATGAGTTGCCTCTGTTTGCACTCGCGGTGATCTCAGAACATCATATGAACTTCCAGATTGCATTTGCCTCAACACAGGAACACTTTGAACAATTTTCCCTGAAGGTGGCCGCCGGCCACCTCAACTGGTCGGTAGGCTACCTCAACTGGTTGGCCGGCCAGTGCAAGTGGTCGGTAGGCTAGTGCAAGTGGCTGGCCGGCCGGCCACCTCTCTTTCCAGAATTATGTCTTTGCTGCAACAGAGAGCAATAGAGCAAAGACAATGTATTTGGCAAGAAATGTGTGTACTACCACCCTCCTCATCATGTCTCAAGCTCAAAGGAGTGTGGTACTTGGCTCTCAGGCCACCAATCAAGCATTTCAATGCATGATGGCCGAAGAACCAAGCTTGTACAAGCTTAGTGAATGTGCACATAAGACTCAAAGTGCCTTCACCCCATCATGCATGATCAAGGGTGTTGGCGACCAAGAAATGCGACACGTTTCATCACTTTGAGTATGAAACGTCTCACATTTCTTGTGTTTGGATTAATGTCCGATCCAAACACATGCAATGCCTCACACATGCTTATCTTATACAAGTTTTACTTGGTTCAATTCTTGTTTACACATTTTAGCTTACCAATTAGTCCATTAACCGATTAAGTTCAATGTGAAAGGTCCTCTAATTGGAAAAATGGCGTAAGCCACAAGTGCCTTGAGCATGAAAGAGGTTTCATGCTGTTGGTTAGTAAAAACCCTCAAGAGAGGATTAAAACCATTAGGCATGAATGCCTCAATTTCAAGCTCAAGCCATCAAGGGGGCTCACGACCACTTTCAAAGTGAATGAAAGATTAAAACAATGGAGTGCAATAACACGCATTTCAGCACTGAAATAACATACTAAATGACTTAAAAAAAATGCAAACAACCCATGTAATGCATGTTTAAGGACTTAACTCATTAAGCTAATGAAAAGGGTTGTGCCACCACCTTACAACACAAGCCTCAAAGGGCCAAACCGACTCAAAATAGAGTTAAAGCATGCCAAATCAAAGGCTAACCCATGCTGAGATTGACACTTGAAAGGCAAGAAAATCATGCACACAAATTAGCTAACAAGCAAGGCATAAGGCATAACTCTCAAAAGCATTTAAAGAGTGATATATGTGATAGTGTGACAGCGGAATATGCTCTGAAATCACATGCTAAATGATGCCATATCATGCAAACAACTCAAATAAAGCATGCTAAGAGCCTTAAAGCACGAAGCTAGTAAAGGCCATTTACACTATAGCTATACAAAGCAAAGCACATGCGACTAAGACCACTTGGAACAGAGTTTAAACATGGAAAAACATGAGCAAAAATGTGCTGGAGTGGAGCCAACACATGCTAAAATAATAGGCTAAATCACCAAACAAGTTAGGCTAGTAAGCAAAATTACACTACAAGTACAAGATGCAAGCAACCAGTGACTAAACCAGCCAAAAATAGAGTTTAAACATGTTAAAATGTAGCCAAAAACATGCTTGAACCAAGCTAAAATAAGCCATAAAAAGATGCTACTTTGTAGTGCTAACAAGGCATGGCATAAAGAGACCCCTCCTATTTTGGACCTCAAAACAAACTTTCTACCACTGAAATTCCTCTGGAATTCAGTGGTTTTAAGGCCAAAAAAAGATGGACTCAAAATCTCTTAAGAGAAGGCTTAAAAGGCTTTCCAAGCCAAAGAGAAAAAAAGGGGAGAACCACTCCCTAACCAAACAAGGTTCAAACCTCAATTTAAAACCTTAAAATCAGAGTTTGTAGAGGTCAAAACCAGCCTTAAAGTAGTGTAAAAATATGGCCAAGCACTTAGCTAAAACAAAGCTTAAAAGGGACAAATTCTTACCCTTGAAGCACAGCTGCAAAACAGGTATAAATTTGAGCTCAAACCAACCTTAGGAGCTCCAAATAAGCCTCAAAGAACCTCAGCTCCAAGATGAGGATGTTTGATTAAGGGTCTCTTTGCAAAAGTGTAGAGAATTCTAAGCTTAAGGCACAAAACAAGAAGAGTGAGAGGCTTCTATAGAGAGAGGCTGAGATTTTGCTCACAAAATTTGTAGAGAGAGAGGGATTTTAGAGAGAGAGCCTCCCAAACTTGTCAACCTTCTAAAATGATAAATATTGCCTTCATATATAGCAAAAATGAGAGCCTTGGTCGAAATATCTGAATATAGAGATAGCTGGAGCATTTGGAAGACAGTTGGAGCAAAATATCTGCAAATTCTGAGCTTTCTGGACATTTGTGGCCGACCGGCCACTTGTGCTGGTCGACGGGCTACTTTTCTGGTTGACAAGAATCCCTTCTGGCCGGCAAGCTCCATTTGTGGCCGGCACACTCCCACAGAGGTCGATGGCAAAAACTAGTCTATGTCCCCGATTTCAACCAAGCATAACTCCTTCATCTGGACTCCTTTTCGGGTCATTCTTGAGCCTAAACTGTAGCCCCAGAAGTCTTTTTCCAATGGTAGAAGCCTCACATCACAATTCGAAGTGTGCTAAGAGATATCCCTCTTTTAGTGAAGATTTCTCAGTTTTGGTCCTAACCGAATCGATGCCCAACTTCAACCAACCATATCTCCCCCATTTGGACTCGGTTTTAGGAGATTCTTGAGTGAAAAATAAAGCCCCAGAAGTCTTCTTTCCAATGGTGGTGGCCTCATGGCTGAAATCCAAGTGTACAAATGGATAGGCTCGATTTAGCGAGGGCCACTCGACTCTCCTTTAACGATTCATGCCCATCTTCTTCCCCAACTTGGTTTCTTCTCTCCTCTCCTCTTTTCTTCAACTCCAAACCTCTAAACAAGATTTTTAAAGATTTTTTTCAAAGAGTTCACCTCTCCTTCATTCATTTCTACTTTGTCCTTGCTCGGTTTATTGAAAAGCGCAACATTTAACAAAATGCGAGCCTCGAAACATCGTAGAAACTTTTTTTCAAAAATGTTTTGAAAGAGAGGGTTTTAAGTTCTAAAATCTTTTTGGCCCAAAAATGGGGTGTGAGGTTTGGATTTGACACTCTCCTTGCCAAAGAAAACGAACCTTTGCATAGCATAGCCTGCACCATCGAATGATCCAATCAGTATTGCCCAAGTGTTAAGGGCGGTCAAAAATGGGGTGTCTTCATTGGGGTAAGAAGAAAATGAGGCGACTCAAAGATTGTTGATGTTTTCTTGGATTTCCATGGAGTCTGAAAAGTAATTCACTATTGTATGTACAGATTACAAGTTGGAGGAAAGCAAAGAGAGGAGGCAAACTAGGAGAGAAGTTTTATTTAGAGAAAGCTGGTATAAGGCCTATGACAAGCCGAGTGGAATGATGAGAAAGTTGAGAAAACCAAATAAAAGGAAAGGAAAAGAAAAGAAAATTGATGGGTAAAAGGTTGAGAACAGGGATGGACAAAATAGGGTGGCTTAGCCCTTCAAAAGTTTTAAAAACCCTATATAGAAGTATTAGTTAAAAATATTTTAAAATTTAGAAAATAATACCTTTATAGAAATTTTATATAAAAGTATGACAAGAATGATGTGACAGTGACATTGTTGAAAATATAAGTCACCTTGATAGATCTTTTGATTTAAAGTGATAAAATTAAAACTTGACACATTATTCTATATTATGTTTTAGTATAAATTCTTTGTTTATAAATCACTGTTATTTTAAATTATATACAAGTTTGTCCCCTAAAATTTTGTTAAAAAATTTAATACGGGTTTGTCCCCTAATATTAATGTTCTTGAAATTAAAGTTATGGTCTGTCCTTGAGTTGAGAAGATCATAACCACAAAACTAACTAGAAAGGAGACTAGTGAATAGCAAAGAGGCTTAAAAAGATCTTAAAGATGAGACATGTGCTTGAATAAGTAGACCAAATAACTAATTTGAGAGGGTTTTTTTTGTCTACAATGCTAATGACTACTTGGGAATTGTCCTATATGTGGACTACCTGTGGGATAACCAAGTTGTAAAGGTATATTGATGCCTACATGTTTGGGGATTATACTGACAATTTGTCAACATTTTATAGCCTTACAACATAGGATGCCTCATTTCTTTTCAAAACTAGTATAGTGATTCCCTTATACTAATTATACTAACACATCTAGAAAAATTACTTAAGAAAATACCCAATGCAGTTGAGATTTATTTCAAGTGTAATCCTATAAAAGTTGAATCTGCACCGCATATCACTATTTCTCAGATATATATGACACAGAGAAAGACACATGACACAAAGAGAGAGAGAGAGAGAGAGAGAGAGAGAGAGAGAGACCCAAATCAAATGAAAGGATAACTTACACATCTTAGGATTTTCATCATCCATCTTCATCTAGTCCATCTTCAGCTTCTCCTTCTCCTGCTTTTCCAACCATCCTTGTTCCCCGTAAAAAAGCCGACCTATCTTCTCTGAGCAAGAACTCTCTATACAAAACAAAAATATGAAAAAAAAAATGAGAATACATATATAAAATAACAAAGTATATAAAAGAAATTATTAACAATGAACACCGACTTTTGATGACTCTGAGAGCAGCTATAAGAGAAGCCTTTCTTGCCGCCATTGACGAAACGGAGAGTAAGTGAGTGAGTGAGTGACAGAGAGAGAGAGACAAAGAAAGACACAAATCAAATGAAAGGATAACTTACGCATCTTAGGGTTTTCATCATCCATCTTCATCTGGGCCATCTTCTCCGAGCAAGAACTCCTTATACAAAACAAAAATATGAAGAAAAAAATGAGAAAATATATATAAAATAACGAAGTATGTAAAAGAAATTATTGATAACTCTGAGAGCAGCCATGAGAGAAGCCTTTCTTACCGCCATTGACGAAACGAAGAGTGAAAGTGAGAGTGAGAGTTGAGATTGAGTGATAGACAGCGAGAGACAGAGAAAGACACAAATCAAATGAAAGGATAACTTACGCATCTTAGGGTTTTCATCATCCATCTTCATCTGGGCCGTTTTCTTCGAGCAAGAACTCCCTATACAAAACAAAAATGTGAAGAAAAAAAATGAGAAAATATATATATAATAACAAAGTATGTGTAGACACCCCATTTTTGACCGACCTTAAGACTCAGACGTCATCGATTGAGCACTCGGTGATCACGCATGTTGTGCTCGTTTTGAGGTCACGAAGTCTTGGCTGAGAGCCTTGCCTCCGGACTTCGGGACTTTTTGTGCTTCGCATCGATTTGCGAACCAGGTCTTGTTTTCTCTATTTTCTCTTCCCGAGGGGAGGGAGAGGTCTCGTAGACCATCTCTCAGTGGCCGTAGGGTACGTTTCGTGGTCGTAGGCCACTTTTGCCGTTTGGAGACCAGTTTCTGGTTTTTGGAGCCGTCGGCCGTGCGCCTCGGTTCGGGACCGCTTAACTACCTCCGTTTGCTCTGATTTTTGGCACATACCTTGTTTCCTCTCTTTAGAGGGACATTGTGGCCCGGGAGACCACCTTTGTAGTCGTACGCCATTTCTGGTGCTTAACAGTTAGTTTTCGGGGCCCCCAGCTGCGCGTTTTGGCCCTTGAACCTTCGTTTTGCATCGGTGTGGGTTCATTTTTGGCATGGACCCTAGTTTCATTGTTAGGAAGGTGGTACAAGGGTGGGAGACCACCTTTTTCTCTTGGAGACCACCTTTCCCCGGTCGGCTGGTTTTTTCTTGACAGGTAAGTGGTCTCCCTCACTTTTGAGTCATATTTTCTGGTCTCCCACCATACCACTGGCTTTGTTTCAGTGTGGAGACCACCAATTACCCTTGGAGACCAACTTTCTCCTTGGAGACCACTTTTCTCTCTCCTCCAGCCAGTTTTCTTGTTGGGAAACTGGCCTCCCTCACTTTTGGGCCACAATTTCTGGTCTCCCATAACACCACTGAGTTGCATTCACCTGGGAGACCACCAATATGGGCTGGCCGACCACCTTTCAAGCTTGACCCTTTTGAACCTGGTTGGCTGACCAGGGGGAGCGGTCGGCCGACCATTTGAACTGGTCGGCCAGCCATCTGCTTTTTTGTCTCTTTGAGTGTGTTCCAGCTGTGCCAGCTGGGAGGCATTTGGTGCATCCTCCATTGTTTGACCTAGCCTTGAAGCTTCTTGGAGAAGCTTTAGCCTCTCCTCTCTATAAAGGAAGCCCTCCCTCTCCATTGCAAGGGTTCTGAAATTGCTGGAGCAAAAACCATACACTCTCCCTTTGTATCTCTCCCATTTGGCCTTCAAAACTCCATTGTTCTTGCACCATCACACACAACCTCCTATCCTAACACCTCCACCATCACTCTAAGCACCTTGGAGTCCAGAAGCTGCTGGTTTTCTTCTCTACAAGGGTAACACTTCTTTCCCTCTTTTTGTCTTCATTTTGCTTCATCTCTTAGCCTAGTTTGCAAGCATATTTAGGCTTTGTCATAAACTGAAAAAAGTCTTTTTTTGAGCTTCTAAACATGTTTTTTTAAGACTTTTTTTTTCTGTTGGGGGTCATCTACCCCCTTGCATGCTTCATTTCCCTTTGTTTTGAGCTATGCATTAGGGCCTTTGTGTTGAGCTTTGTTGGCCCTTTTGACCTATGCATTAGGGCCTTTGTGTTGAGCTTTGTTGGCCCTTTTGACCACTGAAATCCAACGAATTTTCAGTGGTTATTATGTGTTTTTGAGCATCAAAATCAGAGAGGGGTGGCCCCTCACCCCTTGTCTTGTTTACTAGCTTTCTTGCCCTTACAAAGGAGCCCATATTTGCATGTTTTCAAGACATGTTTCAGGCCATTATTTGTGAGTTTTATGACCTGCATGAACTCTGTCCAGAGTTGTTTTTTCCATGTTAGGTGTCTATCTTGCATGTGTAGAGTAATCCTCTTCATGGCCTTTCAAAGGAGCCTTCATTTGCATGCTTCCTAGACTCATTTCAGGCCCTTTTCAGTGAGTTTTAGGGCCCTCATAACCTCTGTCCAGAGGTGGTTTTTCCATTTTGTATGTCCATTATACATGTGTAGAATAACCCTCTTATTGGCCTTTCAAAGGGACATATCATTCTTGCATGCATTGACCATGTTTCCATGGGTTTTTGGGCATTATTTGGCATGGCATACTTCTATTTTTGGCTGGTTTGGTGACCTCTCATGTGCTTCATATAGTTGTAGTGCAAATCATGGTTCACTAGCTTGTTTTGCATGGTGTTTTGGCCACCTTTCCTAGCATATTTTGGCCATGCCTTAAACTGATTTTGTGCATTTTTTGGACTGCCTTGGCTTTGTTTTTGGGTCTCATGGTCGAATGATGCTTGTTTTGCATGCTTGTAGTTCAACATCCATGCTTAACTTTGAGTTTTGAGGTCCATCGCATGCATATACTGAGGTGTTTTCATGTTTTAGGGCCATTGCACATCATATTTCAGAGCTTATATGCATGCCGTATTCCCATGATTTCCACTCTTTAAGTGCATTAGAGAGTCGGGCTTGTATGCCTCATTTACCGACCATTGCATGGGCTTCATTTGAATGCATTCTGAGCCATCGTTTTTAGCAATTTCCCATTGTCTTGGACTTGCTTAGGGTCTGTTTGGGGTTGGTTTTTCCATTTGTGCATTGCTTTGTGTATCTCTAGTGTAACGCACTTCACTAGTTTCGGTATCCGGGCCATCTAGCATGCATCGGGTGAGGTGTTTGCACGTTTTGGGACCATCTTGCATGTCATTTCAGAGCTAGATCATGCGCCATTCTCTGCCATATTTCATCCTTTGCCATGCTTTGGTAGAGTTGCACTTTGTGCCTTAGGTTCGGCCCCTTGCATTGGGCATGTTTGCATGAGTGTTCTTGCCTTCATTTCGTCATGTATTTGTCACTGATTTGAGTGTGGCTGAGGTCCACTCATCTTAGTTTAAGTCCATCTTGTATTGTGTATGCCATATCCATGTTGTTGCATGATAGACCATTGCATTGTCTATGCCTTGATCATTTCATCGATAGTCTTCATATGTGCATTGTGTATGCCATATAGCGTCATGTGCATTGAGTATGCCATTGATCATTCCATAGCATTGTGCATGCTAGTTGCATGTTTGCATGTCATCCCTTGCATGTTTGCATGATTAAGTTACATTGCATTAGGATTGCATGCTAGAAGTCACATTGTGCATGCCTTACTTGTTGCATTGTGTTTGGAGTAGGGTTAGTCTAAACACGGGAAACGAGGGACGTTTCGTACTCAAAGTGACGAAACATGCCTCGATTCTCGATCGCCGACACTCCGGATTACCCATGATGGAGTTCAGGCCTTGTTGTGTTTTCATATGCATTCATTTCACATTGAGTCGTGCAATTCGACTCCTCGGCCATCATGCATCGAGATGCGTGATTGGTGGCACAAGGATCGAGGTCTACACCCCCTAGAGCTTATGCAATGACGGGGAGAGTGGTCGTGCACACATACGTTGAAAATACTTTGCTATGCCCCTTTCTTGCTCTCTGTTGCAGCAAATCGGAAACCAGCAACAAAAATTGGTCAACAAGCCTTCTGGAGCTTTGTACAGTATTCCGGGATCAGTAGCAAACAGAGGCAAATCGGGGCATCGCAATGGATTTCCCGACAAGGCGACTCGAGCACGCATGCGTCATCATTCAAGACAGAGCTGAGGCAGTCCATTCATTTAGCTTGCATGCTAATTCATTTGCTTTCTTAGTTAATTTGTTTATTAATTAAGGTTGTGTAATAACTAGTTTAATTAGCTTAGATTAGCTAGCTGGTTCTATATTATTTATTCGGACCCTCCAAGCGAGGGCACAATTGTAATAAGTGTGTGTATGTGTGATGTATGTCTTCCAACCCTACGTCTTTCTCCTTTTTATTTACTAGTTTATGATGGTTAGTTTAGGGCATGTTTCAATTAGCATACTTATGCTCGCATGTTTGTATTCATTCATTTGTTTTGCATGCACCGGGCTCGGCGCATCATACAAACTGCATTGTACTTCAATTCCAACTTGAATATGTGTATCGAGTTGTTGCATTTCACATGCCCTTCTTAGGATAGCCGAGCCTATTTCTAGTTGCATTAGCCATCTTAACATGAACTAGGATCATGTATTGATTACTAACTAGTTTCTGTTTTGGCTCGGAGTACTCGGTAAGTGTTTATGCTTTAGCATCCTTGCATGAGTGTGAGTGACTGCCATGATAACATGCTTACCATGAGGCTAACTACTTATGTGATATACCTACCTGAATGCCTATGGGTGAAGGTTGGATTATCTGAATTGGAATAATGCATTGACTGTGAGTTTTAAGCCCACTTGAGAGTGGCAAATCACCCTGTTTCTTAAGCCCACCTGAGGGTGGCAAAACCTGCATTTTAGCCTACTTGCGAGTAGCAGACCGTTTTCAAAATGAACGTGAGATGTTTTGTTCCAATTCAGGCGACCCAGTCTATACTTGCATGCTGTGCGCATCACATAGTAATTCTAGGCTAATAAACCGGAATAAGAACACATATGTTTTCAAAACTCGATATCATGGTTAGTAGAGGCCGATCTTTGATCGGGCGATCGGGGGTGCTCACGAAGTGACCTTCCCCAATCGTACCCAAGTTTCCGAGCCGAGGCAACTTTGGTGATGACGGACATGTGGCCTTGGGCAACGAGTCAGGGTTTCCTAAATTTCCCAAAACAAAACATTTAGGTGGTGACTCTGTATCTGGCAAACTAGTCCATGTTTGGCACTTCTTTACAAAAATCTGTTTTTCAAAAAACGATTTGCCAGACTTGGACTCTTTGATGATTCATCGGTCTTGCATTGCACTCTGCGAGATTAGATATAGGACCGTGACATTTGAGTCCGAACTGTAGTGAGCCCAAATGAACAAAACGGGATTCCCTCCCGGGGCGTTCGGGGACGTCTACAGTTTCTGGCGACTCTACTGGGGATTTAGAAAACTTGACTCGAACTCATGATATATTGTTTTGATTACACTTATGTGTCTCTTTGCATTGCATTTGCATTGGTGCGCCTAGGACACCGTGTTTGCCGTATGCTATTCCTGAGTGGTTTGCCAGAGGCCCGCTTCGAGAAGCGTGCCATAAGGCTGACCGGTTGCGGGCTCTACCACGACAGGAACACAAACCCCGATTTTTACCGGGGCACCCTTTTTGACCATTTGATCTAGTGCATATTTGGAAGCCATAGTGACCATCCCAAACTAGGACAGGTTGCTTACCCGATTGTAGGTTGTTTGAAACCGTTGCGTGCGTAGTGAAACCCTAGCTCCTGACAAAATAGGATAGGGAAACCCTACCCTAACATAGGGGTGTTTTGGCTCTCACTTACCTGTTATGTGCTTTTAGAGTGCGTCTCTACAGGGAAGGCATGTATCAGTTCACAAGTTTGGGTATCAGGCCTGCGGACACCAGTTCAGTATTTTGGGAATCAGTTATCTGCGGGTATCAGATTCAGTTTTAGGGACAGTAGTTTGGGAACAGTGATCAGTACTTTTGAGAATAGTATATTCAGCTTATCGACTGCGTGTTGTTACGCCCGACTGTGTATTGTGTGTTTATTTTAAGCTGTTATGCTGTCCGTTTGTTTGGTTGTTTATTTCCTTATTATTGCTTTATTTATCTTTTTGCTAGGTAGTGTAGCACAATTGCTTCAGACCAAGCAGATATTCCCCAAGCACTCTGGACAAGAGGTCGGCGACTCAATCGATCTGAGGATCTGGTCGACGGACAACCAGTGTTCCACTCTCTACCCCCGGTTATCAGACGGAGGCCGAGAAAACGTAGTGTATCCGAGCAGAGGTTACCAGAGCAGTGGTCTACCCCATCAGTGGACAGTCGGGCCGAGGTCTCAATTGTTGCCATAGAGATAGATATACCAGTCAGTCAGCAGGATCAGCAGAACATGGCCGGGATGAAAGAAATGATGCGTCAACTTCAAGAAAGTATGAAGCTCATGCAGGAGGATGCTGCCCGCCAAACGGAATTCTCCAAACAGCAGGCTGCGATCATGGCCCAGCAGACAGAGTTAATTACCCAGCTACAGCAGCAAGCCGGAGCATCAGCCTCACATCAAGCTCCTCCCCCACCAAGGGTCCCGCTACCTGGGGAGACACCGAATGTCTAAAATATCCTGCCAAATGTCCAGAATATCCAGGACGATACAGACATCCCAACGAGGCCGACTCCACCCCCGATTCTACCTCAATTGTCCAAGGCACCTACGCCTATCAATCAACCGGACTCTCCCTTCGAGTTCGAGGTAGACCCTACAGCATTGAAATTGAGCAAGCTTGAGAAGTTGTTCAAGAAATCCCAAGGGGTAAAGTCCATCCCAGACATTGAGGACGGGTATACTGACGTGGCTGTGACGCTGCCAGATAGGTTCAAAATGCCACAAATCGACCGCTTTGACGGGTTTGGGATCCTATGGTGCATCTCCGGTTGTTCTCAGATATACTACGACCGATGGGCCTCACCAGACCGCAGAAGCTTTCATTATTCGGCCGGACCCTGTCGGGTGTGGCCGCTATCTGGTATGTAAAATCAGAAGACGATGTCAAATGGAACTGGGATGAGATGGCTGAGGCCTTCGTTGCGCAGTACTCCTATAACATGCAAATCGAGATTACAACCTGTGATCTTGGACAACAAGACAAGAGCCTAAGGAGAGATTTTCTGATTTCGTAGCCCACTGGAGGGCCAAGGCCTCAATGATGACCCTTAGGCCCACTGACAAGGATCAAATCCGGATGATTGTGCGCAATCTTCAGCCTAAGTTTATGCAGAAAATGATCGTGCTCCCCTTCCCTACCTTTTCAGATTTGCATGAGATGGGAGTACAGATTGAAGATGCCTTGAAGCAGGGCTTGATTGATAATGACAGAGAGCAACCCAGAAGAACCTTCAACCGCAACACCAATACAGGCACCAGCAACACCGCAAATAATAGAGCTTCAGAAGTAAGCATGGTCACCACCATTCCCCCTCCAAGACCCATGGTAGCTACACCTTTCTCCGGTGCGTCCGGAAGCAATACACAAACAACCAAATACCAACCTCGAGGCCAAAGAACCTTCACCCCATTATATATGCCCCTGTCCAAAACTCTGGGGGTTTTAATAAAAAAAGGGCACTTGAAGCCCCTGAGCCGAGGCCATTGCCAAATCTACTCCCACCCTCTCATAACCTGGCAAAATACTACGCATATCACCAATAACACGGTCATGACACCGACCAATGTTTCAGATTGCGTCATGAGATTCAAGACCTCATTGATAAATAGGTGATTGTGCCTCCAGAAAAACCCAATGTCATAACCAACCCTCTCCCACCGCACAACCAAGCTCCACCTCCCAAACGCATCAACTTTATCCAGATTGGGGTCGTGTCTTACGATCCTAGCATATATATTACCCCGTCCTACCTACCCAAGCCGGAGGTGCTCCTTCCTGACTGCACTGACTTGTGCATGTTGGACATCTCCAGAACCCAACCCGAACCAATGGTGGTGACTGTCGAAGACAGAACATGGGAGACTTCAGTGGAGAATGGGATTATTGAGTTAGAATTTGAGGAATCTGGGAATTTTGTTGAGGAGGTAGACAGTTCGAGTGACTACATTCTGTCAGTAGGCCAGGTTGGGCCAAATGTGGAATTGCCGGCAAGGGCAGAGCTTTGTGTGATACAGGGGGATGGATTTGGTCAGAGGATAGATGACTTGGCGGCTGTGGAGGGGGATTTTTCTAACCTCTAGTTTTTCAATGAACAAGATCCAGAGGGCGTGGCTGTGATAACCCTGTTCCGTATTTAGCTAATTGGTCCGTATTATGAATGTGATTATGTGTTTGATATGATTTTGTGTGCCATTATGTGAAAATATGTGGTTTTGAATTTCTATCTGTTCACCGTAGGAATATCTGTTTTATTACCTGCTTTGGAATTTAAATTGAAGGCCTTATCGGCCGTAAAAACCAAAATTGATTGTGCCATTGTGATTGGCATAATTTTTAGAGCCTACGGTGAAATTTAATTGAAAATTGATTTGGATCAAATTAAATGGGTTAAATTAGTGAAAAGGTGCCCAATTATTTTATATTAGAATAATGTATTTGAGAGGGGGCTTTTAGAGGCCATTGTACACCCTCACTTTGTTCCTTTTTGAGCTCACCATCCACAATTCCTCTCTAGAGAGAGAGAGAACCGGATTTAGAGAGAGAGAGAGGGTTCAATTTTGAAGATTTTGCTAAGGAACTCAAGCTTTGAAGGGCTAGGCTCAAGAACTTGCTTTTATTTGGAAGATTGAACCTCTAGGTGAGCATTTGAGTATATATTTATGAGTATAAGTTTGTAAATTGTGTATTCAAGCTAGTTGGGTAATCAAGAGCAAGAATTGAGATGAACTTGAAGTTAGAATGAACATGCATGTGCATAAATGTTACAATTTTGGGTGTTCTAGCATGTAGCATGTTAAATATGAAGAATGGAGCATCAAACCTTGCATGCATGAGTAGTTTTGTGTAGCTTCATGATTTGGAGCATCATTTGTACCATTTGTAACAGAAATGAAGTCAAAATTTGACATGCATGCATGATTGAAGAGGTTATGAAATTAGTATGAAGTTTGAATGTATGGATTTTGATCATACAAAAAGAATGTTGATTAAATTTGAAGAATTGGACCATGATTTTGGAAGATTGGCTTCATATTGTTACATCCATGTGTTATATGATATATTTGCATGTTTTTGGTGCCTTAGTTCGAGCTTAAAGCCTTTTGAATATTGAATTTGAGCTCAAGAACACTGTTGGGAAAACCCAGAATTCATGGTGTCCGCTTGAGTGGGGAAACCGACGCTCGAGCGGGAAATACGTGCTCCCAGAACTTTTTGCAGACATGGTGTCCGCTCGAGCAGGGAAGTTCACGCTCGAGCGGGGAGATATGTAGACAGACCTTCAGCACGAGCGTTAGACTTCACGCTCGAGCGTAATTCCGACATAACCAGTACTTTTAAAGGCCTTAAGGGTTCACTCGAGCGGGGACCCTGTTTTCTGAAATTTTGTTTATGCGTTCTGTGTTTCGTTTTCCGTCCTCTTTCACTTCTAAGTACTCTTAGGAATGCATTGAGCACTGTAATTGAGTTAGAAGTATAAGAATGAAGCCTAGAGAGGAATATGTGAATTAAAGAACGGATTGAATCGGTGTTGACCCATATGTGTTATGTGATGTGTAGGGTCAAGCTCCAGGCCAAATCAACCAGCCGATCATTGTGAGTAATATCTCGACAAAGATATCTGAAATGTGTTGTTGTCCAATTGCTTACCTCTATGTAAGTTTTATAAGTTCGTTGATTCGATTGGTGGACAATGTTTGCTATACCAAATGAGTGGGCCAGAGGCCAGTTTGATCTGAATAATAGAGTGAATGGGCCAGAGGCCGTTTTGACAAGAATGAATGAATGGGCCAGAGGCCGTTTTGACCTGAATGAATGGGCCAAAGGCCGTTTTGACACAAATGAAAGAACAAATGGGCCAAAGGCCATTTTGACACAAATGAAAGGACGAATGGGCCAAAGGCCAATTTTTCATCTGAATGGGCCAAAGGCCTTTTTGACACAAATAAAAGTTTGACATGATAGTATAAATGGGCCAAAGGCCAGTTTGTCATCTGAATGGGCCAAAGGCCATTTTGACACAAATGAAAGTTTGACATGATAGTATAAATGGGCCAAAGGCCAGTTTGATACGAAAGTATAAATGGGCCAAAGGCCAGCTTGATACAAATGAATGAATGGGCCAGAGGCCGTTTGACATGGATGGATGGGCCAGAGGCCGTTTTGACATGAATGAATGGGCTAGAGGCTGTTTTGACATGAAAGTATAAATGGGCCAAAGGCCAGTTTGATATGAATGAATGAATGGGCCGAAGGCCAGTCTAACATGATTGAAAGTTTGAATGGGCCGAAGGCCAGTTTGACATGAAAGTGTGAATGGGCCAAAGGCCAGTCTAACATGATTGAATGAATGAGCCAGAGGCCAGTATGATCTATATCTATTTATATGCTAGATAGAAATATGAATTGGGCCTAAGGCCGTCTGATGTATATTGTTCCAATGTATTTTCTTTATTTGATATTATTCACTGGGCTTTCGCTCACGCTCATTCATGTGTTTGTAGGTGAGCCAAGAGAGGTCCAAACCCAGCCTCAGTGAAGTCTGTATGGAACAACTAAGGTTTTGAAGAGTCAGCCCTTGCGTCTCACGCACGAGACACGTCTTCGCCCTTCCGCCATTCTATGTTATTTTGTCATGTTGGCGAGGACTTTGGTGTATGTCTGTATATAGCTTTGTTTTGGCTGACCTAGAGTTGAATGATCCTATCTGTGTAGAACTTTATGTTACCATACTTTCTGTTGTGAGTTATTAACATATGTATGTATGGAATGTTATGATCTGCATATAAGCACGGCTCTATGGACAAAGTTTTAAATTTGCTTCCGTTTGGCCCCTTTACTCTGATGAATTTTGTCTTATTTGGTCTGAGGCCGTAGGTAATCTCGTGATTACTGGCCGGTTATGGCCTTAACCCATAGGGGCGGGTTCAGGTCATGACAGTGGCAGTCAACTGGTCTGATTTTGAAGAGTCAGCAGTGGTTACCGGGTGGCTTGATGACCTACCAGACGTTGTTGAAGAATCTCAGTTGGAACAGGGCCCGGCAGGGGCAAGAACATCAGTTGTGGCCGGAAATCAGAATGCATCGCCGGAGAACACCGGTGCTAAGAATTTCGCTCGGGATCTGGGCATTTTGAATACAGGAATTATAGAGCAGCCAACTGTACTGGCGCAGTTGGAACAAAAAGGAATCGAAGAGTTTGAGAGAATCAGAAAAGCCAAGGCCCTCGTGGGGATTGAAAGTGTTGTGTGCACGAGGACAAAGAATACTGCGAGTATGTGGACAGAAGGTACTGTGCATACAAGGACAGTGGAACTGGAGCCGGACAGGTGTCTGTCGACTGCCGATGGAATGTAGTAGGAAGACGATGATCTATGTCTTGCCCACACGGATGAGGACTGGGGGAGCAATCAACCAGACGATACCTGGTACATCGGCGAAGTCGATCATATGACCAGGAGCGGGCGGTATTTCAAGCCCCCGCATTTAGACCAGCCAGAAGCGTCCGGGAAGGACAAGGAGGCCGAGAAACAAAAAGAGAAGCAACTCGAAGAAGAGGCTGTACTGAAGCAGCTAAAAAAGATACAAGCAGACATCTCCATCTGGGGACTGCTTATGGCTTCACGAGTACATAGACAGGCTGTCCTATCTGCTATGGACAAGGCTAAGCTCTCCATTGACGCCCACCAGAGCAGCTAGTTGGACTGGTCTTTCCGGGAGGAGGTTCCCCGACGTTGACCTTTTCGAACAAAGAACTACCGCCTGAGGGCGCAAATCATAACAAACCCCTCTATATCTCTGTGGAATGTAGAGACAAGTGGGTGCCAGTGGTTCTTGTCGACACGGGATCCGCCATTAATGTGTGCCCGTCAAGGACGGCATATGCAATCGGGTTGAAGCCCGTGAACTTCGTGCCAACTACTCAAGTGATCAGAGCCTATGATAACACAATCAGGGAGGTGATGGGGACTGTCAAAATTCAGACCCAGGTTGGTCCAGGACAACACAAAATTGAATTCCATGTCTTGGACGTTCCGGCAACCTTTAACCTATTTTGGGGCGACCGTGGTTGCACCAGGTCAAGGCAGTTTCTTCCACTTTGCATCAAATGTTGAAGTACCCTCACGAGAAGGGGGTAGCTATTGTTTTTGGGAACTCGTCAATCCATCCGCCGCCGGAAGTGTCTACACCAATCTTGGAAATTAAGCACGGCACGGAAGATGTGTTCTTATCGGGGTTTACCCTGGCTAAGGCCCGCATCGTGCAGAACATCTTGGCTGTTAATGAGGGGGTGTATGTCAATGCGCAATCAGTATACCTCATGAACAAGCTTCAACACATCCCTGGGATGGGATTGGGAAAGAGTGGCCGGAAGGGCATTGTTGTATCGGCCGAAGTGCCACACAACTCGCATACCTTTGGTTTGGGTTATCTGCCCACCAAAGAGGATTGGGAAAAGAAATGTAAGGAGATGGCTGGGAGAGCCAAAGCAAAGAAGGCTGGGAAGCCTTATGAGCTAATGCACCGACCCATTCTAGGTACCCTAAACGGATGCTTCGTCCGGGAGGGGAAAGATTTTCCATTCTGTGGCTTCCCGGAACCATGGTTGAACGTGGAGAGGAAGCGCGTGCCAGGGTTTGAGATCTTCTTCGACTTGCAGTTATTCGGGGATGATGTTGCCGAGGAGCAGACAGACCCATCAGTTGAGGTGAGCAGTATGGAAAAGGGGATTTTGAGGACACCAAAGTTGAAATGGGGGTAGCGTTGGCTTGTCTACTTTCAGATCCTCCGATCGACTAGAAGTTCTTGGGGATAACTTCTCAGTGTCCATGATTGGGAATGAAACGGCTGCGGGCTACCGTCAACTATTTTGGATGCATCTATCGCACCCTCTCTCATTGGCAGTATGAAGAGGGATTTTTTGTCAAGCAGCACCGGGTTAGGTAGTGAGCCGGAATCTGATTCCACCGAGTCTTGTGAGTCGGAATCAGGTTCCAACTCGACTGAGTCTGAGTCTGAGTCTGGTATTACTGGGGTGACAACCCGGATGCTATAGTCCTGTCTAAGTCGTCTTTTTCTTTCTCTTTCGAGTCTATTGTAACCGAAGAATCAGACGATTTGGAAATGCTTAATGAGAATGATGTGGCTGTGGTTTCTGAGTACTTCTCTGTGCTTTGATTTATTGCTTGAATCAGGACTTTCAAACTTTGATGAAAACGATGAGGAAGAAATTTTCCAGTTTTGCACGATTAATTGATCAAGAGCAGGAAAGATTTGTTAACCTTTAGTTGATGAAATCACTACTGTGAATATTGGTACTGAGAAGGACCCGCGACTGGTCCAGATCGGGTCCACGTTGTCTTCGGAGGAACGAGAGCGCTTAGTCACTTTATTAAAAGATTTCAAAGATGTTTTCGCGTGGTCCTATGAAGACATACCTGGAATCGATCCTGAGATTGTACAGCACTGGATCTCTCTTGACCCCGAGGCCCGACCCGTTAAACAGAAATTCAGGAGGATCCGCCCCGATTGGGCTCTCAAGATTAAAGAAGAGGTCACCAAGAAAATTGATGCAAGGTTCCTGCTGGTATTCGAATACCCAACCTGGTTGGCCAACATCGTTCCAGTGCCGAAGAAGGATGGTAGGATCCGGGTATGCGTGGATTTCAGGGACTTGAACAGAGCCAGTCTGAAGGACGACTTTCCCTTGCCGCATATCGATGAGTTAGTGGACTTCACAGCGGGGCATGCTTTGCTTTTGTTCATGGATGGCTTTTCGGGCTACAACCAGATAGTGATGGCACCTAAAGACCGAGAAAAGACTGCATTCACCACCCCGTGGGGGACTTATTGCTACAGGGTAATGCCATTTGGACTGAAGAACGCTGGAGCTATATATCAACGGGCTGCGACCACAATATTGCATGACATGATCCACAAAGAGGTTGAGGTGTATGTGGACAACATGATTGTCAAGTCCAAAGAAAGAGAGGGCCACTACACTGCCTTGCAAAAGTTATTCCAAAGGATCAGAGAGTTTCGGTTGCGGCTGAATCCTTAGAAGTGTACGTTCGGTGTTACAGCAGGTAAAATGTTGGGGTTTCTGATTACACAGAGAGGTATCAAAGTCGACCCTTCCAAAATCAAGGCCATCATAGAAATGCCACCACCAAGGACTGAAAAGGAGGTACAAGGCTCTCTGGGTAAGGTGCAATTCATAAGACGGTTTATCTCAAAATTAACCTTGACTTGTGAACCACTTTTTGGCCTCCTGAAGAAAGGAAAGAAGTTCCAATGGGACTGCCGATGCCAAGCTGCTTTTGAACAGATCAAGGAATACTTACAGAACCCACCTGTGCTATCACCGCCTGAGCCAGGGAAGCCGTTGATTTTGTATCTTTCAATGACTGAGACCACAATGGGCTGCATGCTCGCGCAGGAATCAGAGGACAAAGTGGAGAGAGCCATCTACTATCTGAGCAAGAAGATGCTAGAGTATGAGACTCGCTACACACCGTTAGAGAAAGCTTGCTTAGCCTTGGTATGGGCTACCAGGAAGCTGCGACACTACCTGTTAGCTCACCCTGTAATGTTGGTTTCAAGATTAGATCCCATCAAATATCTCTTCAAGAAACCGGTACTTACGGGTAGGCTAGCTCGTTGGTTGCTGTTGCTTTTCGAATTTGATCTGAAATATGTGACGCACAAGTCAGTCAAGGGAAGAGCAGTAGCAGAATTCTTAGCCGATCATCCAGTGGAATGAGGTGAGGCAATTGAGTACTTATTCCCAGACGAGGCCAGTTTGCACATCAAAGATGAAACTTGGACGATGTACTTTGACGGAGCATCAAACCAGTACGGGTATGGGATAGAAGTGTTACTGATAGCGCCCGATAATTCCCGTATCCCACTAGCATTCAATCTCCGGTTCAAAGTCTCGAACAATGAAGCAGAATATGAGGCATGTATTGCCAGTTTAGAAGCAGCCCTAGAACTAGGGGCAAAGGTTGGACGTCATCGGGACTCGAACCTTGTTGTATCTCAAGCGAAAGGAGATTGGAAAGTCAAAGAAGAAAAGATGCTAATGTATCACCAGACCTTGGACTTGCTAATTCTCGATTTGAAAAGCTAAACTTTGCTCATCTGTTAAGAGAGAACAACAGGTTCGCAGATTCACTAGCAACTCTATCTTCCATGATAGACATCCCGTTTGGAGTCCGGATGCGTCCGATCATCATTGACCAGAAGTTTGCGCCAGCATATGAGTCAATTGCTGCCATAGATGAGGTTCAGGACGAGAACCCTTGGTATTACGACATTTGGAACTTCTTGGAGAAAGAGGCGTATCCACCAGGGGCAAATGCCAAGGATAAAAGGGCGATCAAAAGAATGGCCGTTCAGTTCATCATCTGCGGGAGTAAATTGTATAAGAAAGGTCATCTGGGAATGCATAAGCTGTGTGTTGATGCCGAATAATCGAAGCGCCTAATGGAGGCCATCCATGGGGGAGAATGCGGAGCACACATGAACGAGGTAATGTTGGCTCGGAAGATCCTCAGACAGGGTTACTACTGGTCCACCATGGAGGAGGATTGTATCGGCTTTGTTCGGCAATGCCACAAATGTCAGATCCATGCAAACCGTATGAATATCCCGCCGTCGAAGCTGTACAATATGACTTCGCCATGGCCATTTTCAGTTTGGGGAATCGATGTGATCGGGGATGTCACTCCGAAGGGGTCAAACGGGCATGAGTTTATCCTGGTTACGATAGATTATTTCACGAAGTGGGTTGAGGCCCAATCTTATGCAGTGTTGAAGGCTTCACATGTTGCGAAGTTCATCAGAAACAACATCATCTATCGTTATAGGGTCCCAAACGAAGTCATTTCAGACAATGGTTCCCACTTCAAGAAGGAGTGATTGACTTATTGGAAAAATACAACGTGGCTTTTCATAAGTCGTCCACATATCGGCCGCAAACCAATGGAGCAGTTGAGGCCGCCAACAAAAATATCAAACACATACTAAAAGATGGTGGAAACCTACCGGGATTGGCCAGATAAGCTGTCGTTTGCTCTGTGGGGCTACCGGACTTCAATCAGAACTTCTACTGGGGTGACTCCGTATTCATTGGTTTATGGGATGGAGGCCGTTCTACCTATCGAGATTGAGGTTCCGTCATTGCGAGTGCTGGCCGAGTGTCAGATAGCCGAAGCAGATTGGCAGCAGAGCAGATTCGAAGAACTCATGCTCTTTGATAAAAGAAGACTGAAGCACTGTACCACGTTCAGGGTTATCAGTGCAGAATTGCTAAGCTTTCAACAAGAAGGTTAAGTCCAGGAATTTGAAGGAAGGGGATTTGGTGCTCAAGGACAACCGAGCTCCCATCCACGACCCTAGGGGCAAGTTCAAACCCAACTGGACTGGTCCTTACATCATTAAGTCTATTTGGTCAGGTGGAGCTGTCGTTTTGATGGACCTAGATGGCCTAGAGTTCTCACAGTTGATCAACATGGACAAGTTGAAGAAATATTACCCCTGAGAGGCTCGCTAGGCCGAAAACCCGAAGGGCGACCTAGGCAAAGTTAGAGCATGAAAATTTGAAATTACAAAAACTGAGCTCGCAAGGTTGAAAACCCGTAAGGGCGGCTTGGCAAAAGTTAGAGCGTAAAAGGAGAGTGAAAATACTCGAGTGAACCCGAGCCTGAACTACGTAAGGCTTGATTCCCATCTTGGGATACGTAGGCAACTTCACCATGAAGTTCAGCTATAAACTCTTCCCCGATCAACTTTGTCCATTTGATCACCTCGGCCATCTTCGTTTATTCAGCATTCAAGAGTTCGGTTGTAATCTCTGGTGCAGTGCTATTCAAACTAGGGCAACTTTCTGTTGCCGTGCAGTGCGCGGTACTATTCAAACTAGGGGCAACTTTCCAGTTGCTAGGATCCGGGGTTGTGCATCTCAGTGACAGATCTCAGAGCGTGTCCAGTTCTGATCCATATCGAAAATGGTTTGAAAAGTTTTAATAAAAGTTGATTTTGCTCAAATTAATCTTTTACAACTTAGACCATTTTTGGAGCAAAGCGTAAAATTTTCAGTACCCCTAACACGATCTTCAATTTCATTGATTTCATACAGAGTTCTCCTGCTCTTGCATACAAAATTGAAGTTGCTTTTTATTACATTCATAAAGAAAACTTGAAAGTACTCATAAAGCAATAAATCTGGGGCATAGATAAGTCAGGTGTTCCTGCACCCCCTCAGAGCTGGTCGAAGCCTCTAATGCCAAGTTGGGCCCATCTGTGCCTCTTCATTGAGCCAGTTTATGCACTCATCAGACGAGGTGCAACTGAAAATGGGAGCGGGGGCCAGGAGCTCTCTAGTCCTCCATGCTGTGGCATACCGGGCAAGCTGTGCGCCTCGGGCTGGGAATGCAGCAGGGTACTCTATCCCCTCTAGCGGGCAAGTCTGATCATGTCTGAACTAGGGCCGGAACCGGAACGGAAAATAAAAGACACAGTGTGTCATGCCAATCAATTGAATCCCAGGTTGACGGGTCATGTTGTAACTCATTGCCGGCAGATTGAGCCAAGGGCAACGCCAAGCAATGTGGTCTGTGGACAAACTGCACATCCAGTCGAACCACCATCCCTCATCAAGGGCATCGCATAGGCGTCGCCGAAAAAAGTAGCCGCGAGCTGAGTATGTTGGGCAAGAGTCTACTTGTAACTTGTCCATCAACCACACCTGGGGAGGGATGAAAAATGAGAGATTAAAGAATAGAGAGATGTACGATGAGAGAAAAGTAAGAAAAGGGTTTTGTGAGAAAAACCGAGCCTGAGGGCCGAGTGATATGAGCAATATATATGTGAGATGGGGTGGGAAACATTACCTGTAATAGTAGTGGGCTCCCCGCAAGCCTAGCCGTCTCCCGGCAATGAAAAGCATCTAAATCAATGTCTCAGTCAATGTCATGGCAATGCAGTTTTTGCCTTCTTTCAGGCCCTCAGCCACCTCAATCAAACGAGTGCTAAACCACCGGAGCCCGGGGCAAGCAAGAAATGAGATAGCAAGCATAGGCAAAGCGCGTGTCGCCGATAGCCCTGCCACTGATGGTCGCCGCGATTACCAGCATCAGAAAAACAGCAAACCAAGCTTGGGATGTCCAGCTCCCATCGCGAATCAATGATCGAGCGTCATGCAAAGTGAGGCCGCACATTTGTCCTAAGGCTTGGATGGGGCCGAATCGGAGTCGAGGCAAGATTTCTTCGTTACGCTCGGACTCCATCAAAGCTTGGAAATCTTCAAAAGTAAGACACATCTCTTGCCTGCTAAAGCTAAAGACGTGTGTTACTGGATTCCAAAACCTTACCGCGGTATGGAGGAAAGGAAGATGCAGCGGAGTGTAGCTCAGCGTGAATAGTGCATTCAAGCCGAAGCCCCGGAAGTTCAACTTTTTCGAGCCGTCTAAAGTAGCAATCCAAGCTGTGAGATTTTCGATGAGAAACGCCTCCATTTTGCTGCAAAACTGAGATGAATTGAATGAACCACGAAGCTGGGACCTTTATAGAGGATAAGGCACTGTTCGGGGGACACGTGTCAAAAATCTGGTGGTCGCCAAACCAGGTGGTCGGCCGACCACCTTTTCTGGTAGGTCGACCACCCCTTTGGTCTCCAAGACAGAAAACTGGTCAGCCAGCTTCCTTAGGTGGTCGGCCATGGAGAAAAGTTTGGTTTTGGTCTTGTTCTAGCCTCTAGAAGAGAGTTCCTAGCATTTCCATGTGTTGGGAGTATCAAAGGTCTCCATTTCCCTCTGTTTCGGATGCATTTCATTACCTCGATTCTCTGAAATGCATTTGCTTATCGAGTTGTTGTTTTGCTTATCGAGTTGTAGTCTTGCTTATCGAGCTGTTAAGTTTATCGAGTCGTTGCTTATCGAGTCGTTGAGTTTTGTATATCGAGTTGTTACTTTTTGTTTAATCAACATTGTCGAGCTTTGCTTATTGAGTTGTAAACTTGCTAAGGTTTTGTTGTTTCTTAGTAAGTTAAGTTGTTTAGTTTGTTGCATCGGTTCACTACCTGACTTGGCAATATTCGTCATTCAATTTTCGTTCCATCTCATTTTTGTGCGAAATGATGTGATGCGATGCTAAGAACATAAAATGCAATACTTTTTCAAAAAGCTGTTTCATTCCATCATGCTTCCTTTGTTACAACATTTTACAACAAGGGTACAAGTTTTACAGAAAATAAAACTGCCTAATAATGTACAATGTGCTACAACTACTAGTAAAAAGGCAAATAAAGCAGGGAACAGTTACATCAGCACTATCAACTGTAGGAAAAAGAGGACCTCTTCGTCCTCTTCTGCGGAACAGCCTCTGCACCATCATCATCATCTGAATCGGAGTCGCCGTTCTCGGAACCCTCCTCGGTCATCTCCACCGCCGGAACCAGAGTCACCCTCTCTGTCAGCGGATGTCTCTGGCTGGGGATGCGCAGGCTCCTCCTTCTTGCTGGACTCCTCCTCTATGACAGGTGCTCTGCGTCCGCCTCGGCCGCGAGTCGAACCCCCTCTCCTAGCTCCCCGAGAAGGTCTAGATGGCTCGACATGTGGCACAGTCTGCAGCGGAGGCATCTGAAAAGAAAGAGCGCAATTTGAATACATTAGCCAATATGTATATCAAATGCAGAGACAAGAAAGCTACATGGAGTGGATGCATGCAGATATAGTACATGAATGTGGTGTGTGTCAGATGTGCTCTACACATACAGTCAATCAATGCAGTGAAATGTTCAAGTTCAGCATGTCATCAGAAGTATGATAAATGCAAGAAAACTAAACAGTACTGGGACACCGGCGATGAACAGCTGCGTCTCTCTCCGCAGGACCATGCCCTCGAGTGAGGCCACCAACCCGAGCAACCCCTCAGTATACTCGCTGGGAGGCTGTAGATGCAAGTGCAAGTTATCAGTAAATAAATGAATGTCCAAGTATCTGAGTGATAAATCAAAGCTGTAAAGTATACCAGTGGCGAGTCAGGGTCTCTGACATATCGGTGATTAGTCATAGAAGGCTCTATCAAAATCGGGTAGTGTAGACACCCAATTTTTGACCGTCCTCAAGACTTGGACGTCACCGTTGGAACACTCGGTGATTATCCATGTTTGTGTTCGTTTGGAGTTCCCGGAGTTCTCGGCTGCGCGCGCCTTGCCTCAGGACCTCCAAACTCGACCGTTTGGTGTTTGGTTTTGCACCAAACACTTGTGTTTTGCCTTGGAAGGGCAGGGAATGCTTTGTGAGGCATCCCCACACACCACCGGCAGTGGCTAGAGGCCACTGGCTGGTTGGTGTTTCCACCGGCACTCTTTTGTGCCGGTCGGCACTCTTTTGTGCCGGTTGGCAGTCAATTTTGGCAAATGACCATTTTGCCCTGCCGACTACTGTACAGCTGCTTTATCAGATATTTTTAGACAGCTGTATCACTTTTTGCTCCCCTCCATACACGTGTATGGAGGGATGAGCCTTTAGGCTTGCTTAACTTGTAAGTTTTGTGCATATACAAGAGAAGCCTCTTCTCTTGACTCAAGGGGGGAAGTTCTGGAGAGACTTAGCCATTTTTAGATAGGGGAGAAGCTCTGGTTTAGGTTAGAAATTCCATATCTATTCTATCTCTATCCCTCTCTTGTTAGTCTAGGTGTTTTGTGCCTTACTATTGCACGCAAACACCTAGTGTTTTACCTTCCCCTTTGGACAGAGGTTCTAAGGGCTTGTTTTCAAGCTTCTTGACTGATTTGGAGCTCAAGGAAGCAACAACATCAACCTTTGTGAAGGTGGTCATCAAGGGTAAGAAACTAGCTCTTTTTACCCTATTCTTGCACTCCATTTTTGCCTAGTTTATAACTGTTTTTGTGCTTAGTGTTTAGCACATAAAAGTTCTATTTTTTAAGCCTCTTTATTGTTTATTAAGAGTGCTTGGTGGTTTGGGCAAGTTTGACCACCCTTAGGCCTTGAAAAGGCCCTTTTTTGTGCTATTTTGTGAGAGATCCGAGACTTTGGTGCTTGGGCCTCTCCACCACTGAAATCTTGAGGGATTTCAGTGGTGGAGATGGTGCCTTGAAGTCTCCAAAAGGGGAGGGCCACCCCCTCTCCTTGATGTCCTTGGAAAGGGCAAGTTTTGGCCTCCAAAGGAGCACCATGTTTGGTTGTTTGTTGAGCATGTCTTGGCTGCATTTTATGTTTATTATGCCCTAATATGACATTGTTATAAGTTGGTTTTGGTCCCCTATGCATGCTTAGCATAGTTGCCTTGTAATGCCTCTTTGATGCCTTAACATGTCTAGATTGTGTGCCTTAGTTTCTAGCATGTTTTAGACTTGCATTTGTGAAGATTTTGTGCTTATATTGCCATGTTTTAGGTCTGTCCTAAGTTGTTTTGGTCAATCTTAGCATGCATTATATAGCCTCTTTGTATTTGGCTTGTTGGCCTTAAGAGCATGAATGTATAGCATGCCTTGTTTGCATCATTTTAGTGGCTTGGAACCACCTAGCATGCTATTTCAGTCTCTTTGGTGTGCTTGTATGCTTGCCTTAGTTGCCTCTTTAGTGTTTCAAAAGCATGTGTTCTATGCTCCATGTTTTGGCCTTAATGCATGCCTTTGGTTTCATGTCATCTAGATGCCATCTAGGTGGTCCTTTGACTTAGTTTTATATGTTAAAACTCTGTTTTTTAATTGGTTAGGTGTTACCATGCGTGGTTGTACTAGGTGTGGTTCAAAGCTTCATTGGCTTGCCTTAATGCTTGGACCATTTGTATGCCTTGTTTGGCTTGCTTTGTTAGTTGGTTTGGCACCATGTTTTGCATGCTTTTCAGAGCTTACTATGCATACTATGGTCCATATTTGTGCCTCTTAGGTGTGTTTAAGAGTTGCTTAATTATGCTTAAGTGTTGGTGCCTTAACTTGTGCATGTGTGCATGTGTGTTTGGCCCTCATGATTTAGCATTTTGGCCACTGATTTTAAGCCTATTTGAGTTGCCTAAGTCATGTGTAAGATCATCATTTAATTGGTTTGTGTAGACACCCCATTTTTGACCGTCCTCAAGACTTGGACGTCACCGCTTGAACACTCGGTGATCATCCATGTTTGTGTTTGTTTGGAGTCCCCGGAGTTCTCGGCTACGCGCCCTGCCTCAGGACCTCCGAACTTGATTGTTTTGTGTCTGGTTTTGCACCAAACACTTGTGTTTTGCCTTGGAAGGGCAGGGAATGCTTTGTGAGGCATCCCCACATACCACCGGCTGTGGCTAGAGGCCACCGGCTAGCTGGTGTTGCCATCGGCACTATATTGTGCCGGTCGGCACTATTTTGTGCCGGTCGGCACTCTTTTTGGCAAAATGACCATTTTGCCCTGCCGACCACTTTACAGCTGTTTTTGGAGATATTTTCAGACAGCTTTCTGGTGCTTGTTTCCCCTCCATACGTGTATGGAGGGATGAGCCTTTTTGATGCCTTAACTTGTAAGTTTCATGCCTATACAAGAGAAGCCTCTTCTCTTGGCTCAAAGGTTGAGAATTTTTGGAGAGTTAGACATTTTAGGAGGGGGAGAAGCTCTGGTTTGAGGTTAGGTTTTGTGTATCTATCCTATCTCTCTCTTTCTTTCTTGTTTTGTACACTAGGTGTTTGTGCCTTACTATTGCACATCAACACCTAGTGTTTCACCTTCCTCTTGGAACTGAGGTGCTAAGGGCTTGTTCTTGAAGTTCTTGACTGGTTTGGAGCTCAAGGAACAACAACTCCAACCTTTGTGAAGGTGGTCTTCAAAGGTAACAAAACTTACTTTATTTACCATTTCTTGCACCTTGTTTTTTACCTAGTTTAGAGTTGTTTTTTGTGCTTAGTCCATAACACATAAAAGTTCTGATTTTTACCCTCTTTATTGTTTATCAAGAGTTTTTGCACTTTGGGTAGGTTTGACCACCCTTAGGCCTTGAAAAGGGCCATTTTTAGGCCATTTTGTGAGAGCTCCGAGACTTTGGTGCTTGGGCCTCTTCACCACTGAAATCTTGAGGGATTTCAGTGGTGGAGACGGTGCCTTGAAGTCTCCAAAAGGAGAGGGCCACCCCCTCTCCTTGATGTCCTTGAAAAGGGCAAGTTTTGGCCTCCCAAGGGAGCACCATGTTTGGTTGTTTGTTGATCATGTATAGGCTGTTTTTCATGCTTATTATGCCATGATTTAACTCTGTTTTAAGTTGGTTTTAGCACTCCTTGCATGTTTTGCATAGATGCTTTGTAATGCCTTGTATTGCCTTAACTTGCTCTAGGTTTGTATGCCTTCTTTCTAGCATGTTTTAGGCCTAGATCCATGAAGCTTGTATGCTTATTTTGACATGTTTTAGCTCTGTCCTAAGTTGTTTTGGTCAATCTTGGCATGCATCATATAGCCCCTTTACATTTGGCTTGTTGGCCTCAAGAGCATGAATGTGTAGCATGCCATGCTTGCTTCATTTTTGATGGTTTGGAACCACCTAGCATGCTATTTCAGACCTTTTGGTGTGCTTGTATGCTCACCTTAGTCGCCTTTTTAACGCTTTGAAAGCATGTCTTGAATGCCCCCCATGCTTTGGCCATTTTGCATGCCTTTGATTTCAAGCCTCTTAGATGCCATCTAAGTAGCCTTTTGGCTTTGTTTTGACATACTAAAAACCTGTTTTTAGTTGTTTAGTGCATGCCATAATCGCCTTGCCTAGCTTTAAGCCTTAGACCATTTGCATGCTTTGTTTGGTCTATCTTCGACTTGGTTTGGCACCATGTTTTGCATGTATTTCAGAGCTTTACAATGCATGCTCATTGTCTATGTTTGGTCTCTTTAAGTGTGCTTGAGAGTTGCCATGTTCATGCTTAAGGTTTGGATCATAACACTTGCATATGTGTGTGTTTGTTTAGTCCTCATGTCTAGGCACTTTGGCCACTGATTTTAAGCCTATTTGAGTTGCCTAAGTCATGTGTAAGACCATCATTTGATTGGCTTGCATGCTTGTCTTGTATGCTTGCTTGTATGCTTGCATAGATATATTGCATAGTCCATGTTGCATGCTAGATAACATGCTTAGGATTGCATTATCATGAGCATGCATGCTTGGCCCCTTGAGATGAGAATGATAGAGGTTTGGCGCCCTTTTGTGTCTATTTGGTTTGCATGCATTTCAAATTGAATTTGCACTCTTGGTTCTTTGGGCCATCATGCATAGAAATGCGTGATTGGTGGCCCGAGAATCGAGGCATGTGCCCCATTGAGTCAAAAACATGATAAGGGGTGTGTATAGTGCATAAATATCTTGAATTGCATTGCCATGCAAGTTTTGCCCTCTGCTGCTGTGAGTTGCAGGTTCTGCAGGTATTTTGTGCCGGCCGGCAGTTTTTAGTGCCGACCGGCAGTCAATTTTCAGCCGATGGATAAACACAGTGCCGGTGGCCTCCTCCTTCAGCCGGTGGTGTCCTACCCCAGCCGGTGGTGATCCCTAGTGCCCTGAGAGTCACTCCTGGGACTTTGTCACTTTTCTGAGGAGGAGAGCAGAGGAAACAGAGGCAATCCGTGCATGGCAGTGCGATTCCGAGCCAGTCCCGAGCGCGTGTTGCATCCGGTCCTCATCCTGAGGTGATTTACTGTTTAATTAGATTAATTATTTTATTTAATTAATTTAGTTGATTTGTAATATTTAATTAGCTTGCGTAGTTAATTATTTGTATTATTCTTTTGGTCCCTCCGAGTGAGGGCGCATTTGTAATAAGTGTGTGTGAGTGGGTGTATGTCTTCCAATCCCCATTTCTTTCTTCCCTTTTATTTACCCACTTATGTTGGTAGATTAGGGCACATTTATTTTAGCATACCTTATGCAATGCATGCGTGCATTCATGCATTTGTTTACATGCACCGGGCTCGGTACATCATCCAAACTGCATTGCAATTTTCAATTCCAAATTGAATACGTGCTACTCGCGCACTTCACATGCCATGTTTAGGGTTAGCCGAGCCTACTCTAAACTGCATCTATGCCTGTGTTGCATTAGCCACTTAACATGAACTAGGTCATGCATGTTTGCTAACCGGGTTATTGTATTTGGCACGGAGTACGATGTAAGTTTTTACGCTTTAGCATAGCGCATGCGTGTGAATGCTAACATGACAGTATGATTTCCATGCGGCTAAATGCTTACGTGATATTACTGTTTGAATGCCTGTGGGTGGAGGTTGGATTGCTTGAGTTGGGAAAACTCATTGAAATCCGTGTTTTAGCCTACTTGCGAGTAGCAAATTCCAAAGCATTTTCAAAACGAACGGATATGCAATGTTTATTTCCAAGTTAGGTAATCTAGTCTATACTTTTGTGTTGTGCGCATCACATAGTAATTCTAGGTTAATAACCGGAATAAGAACGCATAAAGTTTTTAAAATCGGATATCACGGTTAGTAGAGGCCGGTCTTCGGACCGGGCGAAAGGGGGTGCTCATAGCTGACCTTCCCCGATCGTACCCAAGCTCCCGAGCCAAGACATTTGGTGATGACGGACACGTGGCCTTCGGCACCGAGTCAGGGTTTCCTAAATTCCCCCATAAAAAATAATTAGGTGGCGACTCTGTAATCTGGCAAAGCAGTCCATGTTTGGCACTACTTTTTTCAAAAATCTGTTTTCTTCAAAACAATTTGCCAGAGTTGGACTCTTTGGTTCAGATTCAGAACCGTGACAATTTGAGTCCGAACTGTAGTGAACCCAAATGAACGGAACGGGACTTAACCCTCCCGGGGCGTTCGGGGACGTCTACAGTTTGCATGCTTGTCTTGAATGCTTGCTTGAACCCTTTGCATAAGTACGTTGCATAGTCCATGTTGCATGCCTAGTTGACATGCTTAGGGTTGCATTTGCATTGTGCATGTTTGACCTCTTGAAGTGGAGTATGATAGAGGTTTAGCACCCTTGTTTGCTTGTTTGCATTGCATGCATTTGAAATCAAAGTTGCACTCTTGGTTCTTTGGGCCATCATGCATGGAAATGCGTGATTGGTTGTCCGGGAATCGAGGCACATGCCCCATTGAGTCAAAAACATGATAAGGGGTGTGTGTAGTGCATAAATACCTTGAATCACATTGCCATGCATGTTGTTGTCCTCTGCTGCTGTGAGTTGCAGGTTTTGCAGGCATTTAGTGCCGGCCGGCAGTGTTTAGTGCCGACCGGCAGTAAACAAGCTGCTGATGGATGAATTTTGTGCCGGTGGCCTCCTCCTTCAGCTGGTGGTGCTCTACCTCAGCCGGTGGTACTCCCCAGTTCCCTGAGAGGTACTTCTGGGACTCTGGAAATTTTCTGAGGAGGAGAGCAGAGGAAACAGAGGCAATCCGTGCATGGCAGTGCGGTTCCGAGCCAGTCCTGAGCGCGTGTTGCATCCGATCCTCATCCCGAGGCGGTTTACTGCTTTAATTAGATTAATTAATTTATTTGATTAATTTAGTGAAATTTGTAATATTTTAATTAGCTTGCGTAGTTAATTAATTTGTATATTCTTTTGGTCCCTCCGAGTGAGGGCAAATTTGTAATAAGTGTGTGTGAGTGGGTGTATGTCTTCCAATCCCCATTTCTTTCTTCCCTTTTATTTACCTGCTTACGTTGGTAGATTAGGGCATACTTATTTTAGCATACCTTATGCAATGCATGCGTGCATCCATGCATTTGTTTACATGCACCGGGCTCGGTACATCATACAAACTGCATCGTATTTCCAATTCCAATTTGAATACGTGATAGTTGTAGCATTTCGCATGCCATTCTAGGGTTAGCCGAGCCTACTCTAAATTGCATCCTTGCCTGCGTTGCATTAGCCACTTAACATGAACTAGGACACGCATGCTTGCTAACTAGTTTCTTGTTTTGGCACGGAGTACGATGTAAGTATTTACGCTTTAGCATACCACATGCGTGTGAATGTTGCCATGACAGTATGCTTACCATGCGGCTAGGTGCTTACATGAGATAAACTGCTTGACTGCCTGTGGGTGGAGGTTGGATTGTCTGAGTTGGGAAAACTCATTGAAATCCGTGTTTTAGCCTACTTGCGAGTAGCAAATTCCGAAACATTTTCAAAACAAACGGATATGCAATGTTTGTTTCCAAATTAGGCAATCTAGTCTATACTTGTTTGCCGCGCGCATAATATAGTAATTCTAGGCTAATAATTGGGATAAGAGCATGTAATGTTTTCAAAATCGGATATCACGGTTAGTAGAGGCCGGTCTTCGGATCGGGCGAAAGGGGGTGCTCATAGCTGACCTTCCCCGATCGTACCCAAGCTCCCGAGCCAAGGACATTTGGTGATGACGGACACGTGGCCTTCGGCACCGAGTCAAGGTTTCCTAAATTTCCCATTTTAAAAATATTTAGGTGGCGACTCTGTATCTGGCAAAGCAGTCCATGTTTGGTACTTCTTTTCAAAATCTGTTTTTCTTCAAAACGATTTGCCAGAGTTGGACTCTTTCGTTCAGATTTAGAACCGTAACACAAAAATGGAGTCCGAACTGTAGCGAGGTCCCACGGGCGCGTCTACAGGTAGGAAGTCCTGTATCACTATCTTGTTAACTCGGTCGGGATATCTGGCCACCCGGAGTGATGATAAGTCGGGGGAATCGAGAGAACTAGCCTAGCCCCACTCCTCGATGGGCCGGCCCTACTGGTCGAAGGGATATCTGTAGCCCGAGCTCGACTCAAGGATGGCATGCCAGCAGACCTCCTCGTGCGAGTACGAACACCTGTCAATGGAGGCATCAGGTATGTGTGATGGTAGGTCGCATACTCCCCCTCCTCCAAATATAGAACTACATCAGTGCCCAGCATAGCCGAATCAACCTCCTGAGGAGTGAGCCCCTCAGTGGACCGCATATCATCCAGAGGTGCTACAGGGACACTCTGCTCGGGGTAGCCCATCATCTGGCGCATGAAGCGGTCCCCTAGAAACCAGGCCCTACCAACGGGCCCCTCAAATAGGATCCTGTACCGAGAAGCGGCCCATCCCTCAGCAAATTGAAATCGGGTATCTCCACCCAAGGGCGCCCAGGGCTGCCATGTGATCTGCGGATAACCAATGCATAAGCCGATTATAAATCACAAATGTACAAGATGAATGTGAATGCAGAATGTACAGAGAATGCAGAATGTTGAGAGCGGAATGCAAAGTACAGAATGTAAACTGTGCCGTGTGTGCAATGTACAGATAATGAAAAGCAGAAATGTAAATCAAGAGGGCAGAAAGTACCTCCCAGGCTCTCCAATAACTGCCAACTATGTTCCCCCGTCCGCCGGAGGTCGCACTCATGTAGCAGTAGAGGGTAGCTACGCCGGCGCCACCCCAGTCATACTGGCTAACCTGTGATAAGTCTACCAGAGCACTCAGCAGATAGAGTCCAACAGTGTTCACCCTATCGGAGAACAGAGTGGTCCCGAGGAGGAATATCAAAAACCCGCGAGCGTACTGTGCAATCTCCTCGAGAGTCTCGGGCACAGTCTCCCTGTACTGCGTGGAGAACCAGGTGTATCGGACTCTACTCGAAGATCTGTCAATCGGTGGGCGAGCTCCCAACAGATAGATCCAGGCAGCTTTTCACTCGCCCATATCCTCGTCGTAGGAGATCGGCCAGCCTCCTTCGTCAAGGCCTGTCAGCACGGCAAAGTCGAACGGGGTCATCGTCATATCCCCGGTAGCTGAGAAATGGAAGGAGTTGGTGGTGTCCCACCATCTCTCTACGAGAGCGCCCATCAAGGTCCTGCTCGCCGGATAGCATGATATCCCTGTGCAGAAGGGCCCGAACCCTGCCTGGTCAACCAGATCATGAATAGCCTCCGGGAGCTCCGCGTACCACTCCCTAGCAATAATCGAGCCATAGCCTCATGTAATACAGGAGGATACCTGCATTCAGAATGAATACATGTATTCAGTTCAAAATGAAAGTGTGAGCTGTGTGCAAATACGAATCAGATACAACGCTGTGAGCCGCGTGTTCAACATGAAGCATATGGGTGGTGTGTTCAGAATTGAAGTGTGTGAGCCGCGAGTTCAACATAAAGCATATGAGTTGTGTGTTCAGAATTGAAGTGTGCGAGCTGCGTGTTCAACTTTCAAAGTGTGAGCTGTGTGTTCAACATCAAGTTTGGGCTGCGTGTTCAGATTTCAAAAAACAGTGTGCGAGCTGCGTGTTCAACTTTCAAAGTGTGAGCTGTGTGTTCAACATCAAGTTTGGGCTGCGTGTTCAGATTTCAAAAAACAGTGGGCTGTGTGTTCCTCTCAAAGTTCGAGCCGTGTGTTCATCTCAAGTGTTTAGGCTGCGTGTTCAGATTTCAAAAAACAGTGGGTTGTGTGTTCCTCTCAAAGTTCGAGCCGTGTGTTCATCTCAAGTGTTTGGGCTGCGTGTTCAGATTTCAAAAATAGTGGCTTGTGTGTTCCTCTCAAAGTTCGAGCTGTGTGTTCATCTCAACTGTTTGGGCTGCGTGTTTAGATTTCAAAAAACAGTGGGCTGTGTGTTCATCTCAAGTGTTTGAGCTATGTGTTCAGACTTCAAAAACAGTGGGCTGTGTGTTCATCTCAAGTGTTTGAGCTGTGTGTTCAGACTTCAAAAACAGTGGGTTGTGTGTTCGTAATCAACAAGTTTGAGCTGTGTGTTCAGATTTCAGAAATAGTGGGCTGTGTGTTCATTTCAGAGTTTGGGCTGCGTGTTCAGATTTCAAAATAGTGGGTTGTGTGTTCATCTCAAAGTTTGGACTGCGTGTTCAGATTTCAAAAATAGTGGACTGTGTGTGTTCGCCGTCAAATAGTGGGCTGTGTGTTCATCATCAAAGTATGAGCTGCGTGTTCAGAAATTCGTGTGCTTGAGCTGTGTACCAACTTAACAAGATACTGTGCTGTGAGACATGTGCTAAAATAACCAGAAGTATGGTGTGCAAGTGTGTTTAGAACGAGCAGAAGAACATATATAGAAAAAACATGAAATGCGCGGGAAATGCGGAATACATTGCAGAAAATGTAAAAAGTGAAGTACATACCTCTCGTGCCTGGTGAGACAGATGAGACTCTGGCTCCCGCAGTAGCAGATCTGCGGGTGCTTGATCATCGAAGTCGGTGAAACGATAAAAAGTGGCCTCAGGAAGGATGTGCTCCCGAGGGTGATACCTCGCGGGATCAAATGGCCGAATCCTCGAGGGCAAGGACATGATGTCCGGCTCACCCTCGGCACCTGGAGGACCTCCGCCGTGAGGAAAATGACCCGACATTTCGAGAAATCTGCAAAAAGGAGCAAAAATGAGCAAAATGAGCCAAAATTGGAAAAAGTCAACAAAAGTCAACTCTCGGGAAATGAAAAAGTCAACAAAAGTCAACTCCCGAGAAAATGTTCCAAATGTTGAGACAAACTTACCTCAAGTGGTGAAAATGGAGAAAGAAGCTCCAAAATCAAATTTTAATCGGTCCAAAGTGAAGAAAACTGAAATATTTCGCGAAACAACTTTGCGTGGGGCGTTGGAAAACGCGTATAGAGCGCAGATCTGAGAGAGAAAATGGTCTAGGAAGGAAGGAGCACTAATTTCGGACTTGGAGTTATGAGGAAAAGTGCTTTGGCCAAGTATATTTAAAGAAACAAATGCAAAAGGACAAAACTGCCCTTGTTTTTGGCAAAGTGGTCGGCCGACCACCTTTTGTGGTAGGCCGACCACCCCCTTGCATCAAACCTGGTCGGTGGCCTCCCCACCTGGTCGGTGGTCTTCCTAGGTGGTCTCTCATGCTTCTTTGAGCTCCCTGCAAATTTTGGTGGTGATCGGAGTCCCCAGCTCTCGAGAAAGTACAAAGAAAGTGCACTTTTCGGCGCGAAATCCCTCCGTGGGAACTTCAACTCCAACTTTCGACGCGTATTTCATCGTTACTCGTCAAGAGCAAGATGTATCCTTTTTGAGTACATTGCGACCCCTCCGAGAGGTAAACCGGAGGTCGCGATTGAGTCGTCCTCGTCGAAACTTGCATTTCTTTGCTCGATGTTTTGTTCCAAACATGCATTCGAAGTTGTACTTATCCTGCATTGTTATGCACGTCGCTTGCATTACTATGCACCCTACTTGCATTGTTATCCGCATTTCACTGGTATTGTTATACATCCCTACTTAACTTGCATTATCGCGCACGTTTCGTTTGCATTGTTATGCACTTTTCCACCGGCGCCATATTCGTCCACGTTTCGATATAACGTTGAACATATGTTGCTAACTATGTTGTGCTTGTTAAGTTTCTCTCTTTTGCAGGCACGATATTGTATGTACGGTTCATTTGAAGCTGGTGCGACCGGACGAACCGCGCAGGTATTGTATCTTCTCTGTGTGAGACGTAGCAAGAATTGTGATTCTCTTACATTCTTACTGCATGAAATGTAGTTTTTGCCTTACATTCTTGCTTAAAACTGTTGCATCTATTGTGAATATTTGCTTCATTACAGCTTGCTGCTTTACATGATCATGAGTTATATTCGGCTTTGTGCATATCGTTTTGCATTTTGCCCCTGTAGACACCCCATTTTGACCGGTCCTAAGACTTGGGTATTTTATTTTGACCACCCTCATCAGAAAAATCAAATTGAGAAAAAAAAAATGATTTTGTGTGTTTGTACAAATTTTTAGGTGTGTTCTTTTGGCATGTGATATTTTATAAATAAAAAATGATAAAAAATAAAAAAAAGGGAAAATAATAAAACAAAAAAATAAAAATAGAAAATAAAAGAAATGGGGCGGTGGCTTGCTGGCTCTTGATGATGATGCCCGACAGTGGAAGATGGGAGGAAGAAATGAATAATAAAAAAAAAAACAAAAAATGGGGCGGTGGAAAGATATGGAGCATAATGGTGTATCATGAGGGGGGGTGGTGGAGACGTTTTTTTTAAAGAGAAAGAAAGAGTGAGTGGGGAGGTTCGGTTTTTAAATATATCTCTCTCAGATACCCACTAAGACCTCTCGCACTAAAAACACCCACTCACCAGGGAAAAGAGACGGAGGGACAAAGGCTTGAGACACATGCATTAATTTTGGGGGGGCCTCTCTCTGGAGGGGACACTCAACACACACATTGATAAGAAAAAGACCAATCTTCTCTCCCTCTGGAGGGGGGGCTCTCTCTCTCTCTCTGAAAGGCTCAAACCAGCCTCCTTCTCTGAGCTCTTTCTGGCAATCATGAATGCTCATGCAGCCACCAAACCAGACCTCTCGCTGAGCTTTCATCCTGGCTCTCCCTCTTGATACAGCCACACACGGCTAAGACCACAGTTCATACACCAGCTCACATCAATACACCCAGTTGGAGAGGAGAGACCCAGCAGCACAACCCACGGACTCACTGACCATCAGCTCTCTCTCTCTCTCTCTCTCTCTCTCGGCTTGAGGAGGGGGGGGGGAGAAGACACCACACACACACAACACCACCACCACCGGGGCCACCCATCATCCAGCACCACCATCATCCCATGCACAACCCACCTCTCTCACACACACTCACCATCACAGACCATGCATAATCCCTACACACACCTCACTCACTCTCCAAACCACCATCATCCCATGCACAACCCACCGTGGCCACCCATCATCCAACACACCCATGCACAACCTAATCAACCTCTCTCTCTCTCGGCAACCCAGCACACACCAGCACTCACTACATCTCTCTCCTCTCTCACTAACACTCACCAACACACACAACACCACCACCACCGTGGCCACCCAACTTCACCCCCCCTCTCGGCCCAGCACCAACCCAGCCACCTAACCCACCTCGGCACCTCCCTCCCTCTCTCTCTCTCTCTTTCTAGAGACCCATGCATGACACATGCACACACCCATGCATAACACACGGGCACACACGACACTCTCTCTCTCTAGAGACCCAGATACACACCATCCACCAACCCAGCTCGGCTCCCCCCCTCTCTCGGCAGAACAGACCCATGCGTGATACACGGCACACACACACACACGGATCACACACACACTGACCATGGACTGAGGCACACACATGGAAGCTTGGCCATACACCCACATGACACACATGCATGACAGCGTAGAGAGAGAAGAGGGACACATGCAAACACACAGGGACAGACATGCAAAGGGGAGGGGGACTCTCCCTCTCGAAGGCTCTCTCTCTCTCTATTTTCTATTGTCTAATTGATGGCCCTCGGCTTGGCCATCACGGAGATACAGGACTGGACACACACAGACACGGGGGGGAAAGGGAGAAGAGACCCACCTCTCGGCTCTCCCATACCATGACAGCCATCTCTATCTCTCTCTCTCTCTAGAGACCATATCACGAACCCATCTTCTCCCTCTCTGTAAAGACACCCTCATACGGGTTAGAAGGGACAGACCCAACACCATGCACTCACACACCCAGCAGCCACCCAAGCTCACATTCACACGGCTACACAACCCAACTCTTTCTCTCTTCTCTCTCTACACTCTCAGGAAATTTGCACATCATCCACTAGTGATTTCCCTATAAGCCATGCTAGTCAGATTTCAAATCCGTTCCTTGGTTTGCCGCTCGAATCTAGAAAATGTGAATCATGCGATGTTGCGGAACCCGGGACATGTGAAAAGGAGTGACATCTGCCAGTGATGAAGTTGTTTATTTTTATTTTTATTTTGAGTGTTTTGTGAGGTTTTATTTTTATTTTATTTTCCTCTCTCCCTCATTTGGATCTGTAATATTTAAAGCGTTGTAATAATTCCCCCACCCCGCTTCTTTCTATCCCATTCTTTAATCGTTTTCCCTAACTGTGTGTATGTATATATCTGACATGCCATGCATATCCCTGCTTTACATCCATGATCCATGCATAAGATTTGGCTAAATTTGCGTCTTTATGCTTCAATTGATTATCTCATGATTCTGTGTGCTATTGTATGTTTTGAGATGATTCATATGCCAATTCTAGAAGCCAAATCTTTAGTGCATCTCATGAGTGAATTGCATTAGGATTTTGTATATAAGATCATTCATATTTTACTAACTTTTGTTTTGTAGTTGTTCGAGGGACGTCGGTCAATCTGTGAGTTTTTATGCTTTAGCATCCCATTTGTGTGTGATTTTCTTATTATGTTTAGCATCCTACCATGTGGCTATCTGTTTAAGTGATAAACTGTTTGAATGCCTGTGGATGAAGGCTTGTTGCTTGAATTGGAATAATTCAATAAATGTACGTCTTAAGCCCACTTTGTCAAGTGGCAAATTCAAACCCTTTTCGGAAAACAAACATGAAATTGAATTGTTCCAATTTGAGCAAACTAGTCTATACTTGTATGCTTCACATAGTAAATTTTAGGATTTACTAAAATAATCAGAACATAAATATATAAGGAAAATAAAAGTCATATCATGGTTTAGTAGAGGCCGATCTTTTGATCGGGTGAGTGGCGGTGCTCATTATTGACCTTCCCCTCTCATACCTAAGGTTCCGAGCCAAGCATCCTTGGTTACGACGAACAGTGGCCTTTGGCACCGAGTCATGGGTTTCCTAATTTCCCAAAATATTAGGTGGCGACTCTGAGATCTGATGACGCAGTCCATTTTTGACAAAATTGCAATAAAATGGATTTTCAATAAAAGTTGCCAAATCTGGACTCTCATCAATGTTTCACATTGCACTCGTGAGACTTGAGATCAAAGAGATCTCGGGAGTCCGAACTGTTTAACGCGTGCGGGTACCCCCCGGGCATGTTACAGCCCCCTGCTTGCGGGCATGCCTGCGGGCACATCTTTGTTTATCTCACATGTTTGTCTAAGTCTTCGGCCTTGTCAAAAATGGGTCGTCTCTGGGCTTTGACATTCACTCCCGTCACTCATGACTTCCAAGTTCTGTCAAAGAGGGGCAACTGTAGACACCCCATTTTTGACCGACCTTAAGACTCAGACGTCATCAATTGAGCGCTTGGTGATCGCGCATATTGTGCTCGTTCTGAGGTCACGCAAGTCTCGGCTGAGAGCCTTGCCTCCAGACTTCGGGACTTTTTTGCTTCGCCTCGATTTGCGAACTAGGTCTTGTTTTCTCTGTTTTCTCTTCCCAAAGGAAGGGAGAGGTCTCGTATACCATCTCTCAGTGGCCGTAGGCTACGTTTCGTGGTCGTAGGCCACTTTTCCCGTTTGGAGACCAGTTTTCAATTTTCGGAGCCGTCGACCGTGCGCCTTGGTTCGGGACTGCTTAACTACCTCTGTTTGCTCCGATTTTTGGCACACACCTTGTTTCCTCTCTTTAGAGGGACACTGTGGCCTAGGAGACCACCTTTGTGGTCACACGCCACTTCCGGTGCTTAACAGTTAGTTTTCGGGGCCCCCGACTGCGCGTTTTGGCCCCCGAACCTTCGTTTTGCATTGGTGTGGGTTCATTTTTGGCATCGACCCTAGTTTCATTGTTAGGAAGGTGGTACAAGGGTGGGAGACCACCTTTTCCCCTTGGAGACCACCTTTCCCCGGTCGGCTGGTTTTTTCTTGATAGGTAAGTGGTCTCCCTCACTTTTGAGCCACATTTTCTGGTCTCCCACCATACCACTGGCTTTGTTTCAGTGTGGAGACCACCAATTACCCTTGGAGACCAGCTTTCTCCTTGGAGACCACTTTTCTCTCTCCTCCAGCCCATTTTCTTGTGGGAAAACTAGTCTCTCTCACTTATGGGCCACAATTTATGGTCTCCCATACCACCACTGAGTTGCATTCACCTAGGAGACCACCAATATGGGCTGGCCGACCACCTTTCAAGCTTGACCCTTTTGAACCTGGTCGGCCGACCAGGGGGAGTGGTCGGTCAACCACCTGAACTGGTCGGCTAGCCATCTGCTTTTTTGTCTCTCTAAGTGTGTTCCAGGTGTGCCAGCTGGGAGGCATTTGGTGCATCCTCTATACACGTGTATGGAGGATGTTTGACCTAGCCTTGAAGCTTCTCGGAGAAGCTTTAGCCTCTCCTCTCGATAAAGGAAGCCCTCCCTCTCCATTGCAAGGGTTCTGAAATTGCTAGAGCAAAAACCATACACTCTCTTTTTGTATCTCTCCCATTTGGCCTTCAAAACTCCATTGTTCTTGCACCATCACACACCACCTCCTATCCTAACACCTCCACCATCACTCTAAGCACCTTGGAGTTGTTTCTCAGAGGTTGAAGGTTTGCTACATTGGTCTAGAAGCTGCTGGTTCTCTTCTTTACAAGGGTAACACTTCTTTCCCTCTTTTTGTCTTCATTTTGCTTCATCTCTTAGCCTAGTTTGCAAGCATATTTAGGCTTTGTCATAAACTAAAAAAAGTCTTTTTTTTGAGCTTCTAAACATGTTTGTTTAAGACTTTTTTTTCTGTTGGGGGTCATCTACCCCCTTGCATGCTTCATTTCCCTTTGTTTTGAGCTATGCATTAGGGCCTTTGTGTTGAGCTTTGTTGGCCCTTTTGACCACTGAAATCCAGCGGATTTTCAGTGGTTATTACGTGTTTTTGAGCATCAAAATCAGAGAGGGGTGGCCCTCTCACCCCTTGTCTTGTTTACTAGCTTTCTTGGCCTTACAAAGGAGCCCCTAGTTGCATGCTTTCAAGCCATGTTTCAGGCCATTATTTGTGAGTTTTATGACCTGCATGAACTTTCCCAGAGTTGTTTTTTCCATGTTAGGTGTCTATCTTGCATGTGTAGAGTAATCCTTCATGGCCTTTCAAATGAGCCTTCATTTGCATGCTTCCTAGCCTCATTTCAGGCCCTTTTCAGTGAGTTTTAGGGCCCTCATAACCTCTGTAGAGAGGTGGTTTTTCCATTTTGTATGTCCATTATACATGTGTAGAATAACCCTCTTATTGGCCTTTCAAAGGAACATATCATTCTTGCATGCATTGACCATGTTTCCATGGGTTTTTGGGCATTATTTGGCATGGCATACTTTTGTTTTTGGCTGGTTTGGTGACCTCTCATGTGCTTCATATAGTTGTAGTGCAAATCATGGTTCACTAGCTTGTTTTGCATGGTGTTTTGGCCACCTTTCCTAGCATATTTTGGCCATGCCTTAAACTGATTTTGTGCATTTTTTGGACTGCCTTGGCTTTGTTTTTGGGTCTCATGGTCGAATGATGCTTGTTTTGCATGCTTGTAGTTCAACATCCATGCTTAACTTTGAGTTTTGAGGTCCATCGCATGCATATACTGAGGTGTTTTCATGTTTTAGGGCCATTGCACATCATATTTCAGAGCTTATATGCATGCCGTATTCCCATGATTTCCACTCTTTAAGTGCATTAGAGAGTCGGGCTTGTATGCCTCATTTACCGACCATTGCATGGGCTTCATTTGAATGCATTCTGAGCCATCGTTTTAGACCAATTTCCCATTGTCTTGGACTTGCTTAGGGTCTGTTTGGGGTTGGTTTTTCCATTTGTGCATTGCTTTGTGTATCTCTAGTGTAACGCACTTCACTAGTTTCGGTATCCGGGCCATCTAGCATGCATCGGGTGAGGTGTTTGCACGTTTTGGGACCATCTTGCATGTCATTTCAGAGCTAGATCATGCGCCATTCTCTGCCATATTTCATCCTTTGCCATGCTTTGGTAGAGTTGCACTTTGTGCCTTAGGTTCGGCCCCTTGCATTGGGCATGTTTGCATGAGTGTTCTTGCCTTCATTTCGTCATGTATTTGTCACTGATTTGAGTGTGGCTGAGGTCCACTCATCTTAGTTAAGTCCATCTTGCATTGTGTATGCCATATCCATGTTGTTGCATGATAGACCATTGCATTGTCTATGCCTTGATCATTTCATCGATAGTCTTCATATGTGCATTGTGTATGCCATATAGCGTCATGTGCGTTGAGTATGCCATTGATCATTCCATAGCATTGTGCATGCTAGTTGCATGTTTGCATGTCATCCCTTGCTAGTTGCATGATTAAGTTACATTGCATTAGGATTGCATGCATTGCATTAAGATTGCATGCTAGAAGTCGCATTGTGCATGCCTTACTTGTTGCATTGTGTTTGGAGTAGGGTTAGTCCAAACACGGGAAACGAGGGACATTTCGTACTCAAAGTGACGAAACGTGCCTCAATTCTCGATCGCCGACACTCCGAATTACCCATGATGGAGTTCAGGCCTTGTTGTGTTTTCATATGCATTTATTTCACATTGAGTTGTGCAATTCGACTCCTCGGCCATCATGCATCGAGATGCGTGATTGGTGGCACGAGGATCGAGGTCTACACCCCCTAGAGCTTATGCAATGACGGGGAGGGTGGTCGTGCACACATACGTTGAAAATACTTCGCTATGCCCCTTTCTTGCTCTCTGTTGCAGCAAACCAGAAACCAGCAGCAAAAATTGGTCAACAAGCCTTCTGGAGCTTTGTACAGTATTCCGGGATCAGTAGCAAACAGAGGCAAATCAGGACATCGCAATGGATTTCCCGACAAGGCGACTCAAGCACGCATGCATCATCATTCAAGACAGAGCTGAAGCAGTCCATTCATTTAGCTTGCATGCTAATTCATTTGCTTTCTTAGTTAATTTGTTTATTAATTAAGGTTGTGTAATAACTAGTTTAATTAGCTTAGATTAGCTAGCTGGTTCTGTATTATTTATTCGGACCCTCCGAGCGAGGGCACAATTGTAATAAGTGTGCGTGTGTGTGATGTATGTCATCCAACCCACGTCTTTCTCCCTTTTATTTACTAGCTTATGATGGTTAGTTTAGGGCATGTTTTAATTAGCATACTTATGTTCGCATGTTTGCATTCATTCATCTGTTTTGCATGCACCGGGCTCGGCGCATCATTCAAACTGCATTGTACTTCAATTCCAACTTGAATATGTGTATCGAGTTGTTGCATTTCACATGCCATTCTTAGGATAGCCGAGCCTATTTCTAGTTGCATTTTGCATGTGTTGCATTAGCCATCTTAACATGAACTAGGATCATGCATTGATTACTAACTAGTTTCTGTTTTGGCTCGGAGTACTCGGTAAGTGTTTATGCTTTAGCATCCTTGCATGCGTGTGAGTGACTGCCATGATAGCATGCTTACCATGAGGCTAACTACTTATGTGATATACCCACCTGAATGCCTGTGGGTGAAGGTTGGATTATCTGAATTGGAATAATGCATTGACTGTGAGTTTTAAGCCCACTTGAGAGTGGCAAATCACCATGTTTCTTAAGCCCACCTGAGGGTGGCAAAACCTGCATTTTAGCCTACTTGCGAGTAGCAAACCATTTTCAAAATGAACATGAGATGTTTTGTTCCAATTCAGGCGACCCAGTCTATACTTGCATGCTGTGCGCATCACATAGTAATTCTAGGCTAATAAACCGGAATAAGAACACATATGTTTTCAAAACTCGATATCATGGTTAGTAGAGGCCGATCTTTGATCGGGCGAGCGACGTTGCTCACGAAGTGACCTTCCCCAATCGTACCCAAGTTCTCGAGCCGAGGCAACTTTGGTGATGACGGACACGTGGCCTTAGGCAACGAGTCAGCGTTTCCTAAATTTCCCAAAATAAAATATTTAGGTGGCGACTCTGTATCTGGCAAACTAGTCCATGTTTGGCATTTCTTTACAAAAATCTGTTTTCCAAAAAACGATTTTCCAAACTTGGACTCTTTGATGATTCATCGGTCTTGCATTGTACTCTGCGAGATTAGATACAGGACCGTGACATTTGAGTCCAAACTGTAGTGAGCCCAAATGAACAAAACGGGAGATTTCTCCCGGGACGTTCGGGGACGTCTATAGTATGTAAAAGAAATTATTAACAATGAACACCGACATTTGAGTTTGATAACTCTGAGAGCAGCCATGAGAGTGTTAAAATATAATTTGTAATCTAAAAAAATCTAGAGTAGTTAATAAATAATTTATGAAGATGTTTATCTAGAAATATCTAGTAGATTGAAATAATCTATGTAGAAATTTAATAATGATAGAAATATCTAGAAATGTATAATAATGATGTTAGAAAATATCAAACATTTCTAGAACCTTTCTAGAAGAGGTTAACATGTTGATGTTCTCTAGATAAAGCCATGAGCTAATTGTAAATGTGTATACAAGAATCTTGACTTGTACTCAACATAATAAGAAGAAGTTTTCTTATATTTGCATCTCTACCTTATCTTCTTCTATAATTCCCTTCCTAACTTGCCTAAGTTCTTATCAAATATACCTTGTCACCCCAACAATTTTGGTATCAGAGCCAAGTTCCCCTCACCTATTCTAAAGCCTCCAAACCTCTTCCTTCAATACTATTCTAGCATGGAAGCAAGCTCTTCCACTTTTAACTATACACAAACTCTCATCCCTATATTTGAGGGAGAGAACTATGAATATTGGAGCATCCAAATGAAAACTTTATTTGTCTCACAAGACTTGTGGGAACTAGTTGAAGATGGTTTTGAGGCACTAGCAAATGATGAAGAACTTGCAACTTGGACAGAAGCACGTCAGAAGCAGTACAAGACGAACAAGAAAAAGGATGCAAGTGCTCTTCTCAACATACAACGAGGGGTAAGTAATCTATCTTTCCTAGAATCATGGGTGCAAAAACATCTAAAGAAGCTTGGGATATATTAAAGTGTGACTATCAAGGTTTTGATAAGGTCATCTCCATTAAACTACAAACATTATGGAGAGATTTTGACAATCTAGCAATGAAGGATACTGAATATATTAATGAGTTTTTTTCCCGAGTTACTGGAATTGTCAACCAAATTAGAAGTGATAGAGACAACCTTGATGATAAGAGAATTGTTGAAAAAGTTTTAAGAAGTTTACCTTAAAAATTCGAGCATATTGTTACTGCCATCGAGGAATCCAAAGATTTGTCTAAACTTACTAGACATGAGCTAATGAGTTCTCTTGAGGCACATGAACAAAGAATGAGCAGATTTACAAATCAGTCAATGGAGCAAGCATTTCAATCCAATGTCAATATTGGAGACAAGAAGCAAGCAAATCAAGGAAGGGACTTATTTCAAAGAAGGAGCACAGCCGGAAAAGGACGAGGAGGCCGAACCTCATTTCAAGCCCGGAACAAAGGAAGAGACTACAACAGTCAAATAAATTTCAGCGGTAACTCTAACTCTCAATGCACTATTTGCAAGAAATTTAATCATGCATCTAAAGATTGCAGATTTAGGTGCAAGAGATGCAAAAATTCAAATCATTCACAACGTGATTGCTGGTTCAACAATGATAAAGACAAAGCTAATTTTTTTGAAGAAAATGAAGCAGAACAATTATTTTCTTACATGAATGCCCAACAAGAGTTAGAAAATATTTGGTATTTGGATAGTGGATGCAGTAATCATATGACAGGCAATCGCAAGATTTTTGTGCAACTAGATGAAAAAGTCTCTTCTCAAGTAAAGTTTGGTGATGGAAAACTACAAAATGTTGAAGGAAAGGGAATCATCTCCGTCCATACAAAGGGAGGTAACAAAAAATTAATTTCTGACGTTCTTTATGTTCCGGGGCTAACCCAAAATCTATTAAGTGTGGGGCAATTAATAAAAAAAGGTTATGTAGTAAATTTTAATAATAATGAATACATAATCTCTGACAAAAAGAAAAATCATATGGTGGCAAAAGTCAAAATGACTCCAAACAAAGTTTTTCCTCTTGTAATGCCACTAAATGATAATTTTGCCCTTAAAAGTGAAAACACCAATGATCCACATCTATGGCATCTTAGATATGGACATCTAAATTACAAGGGCATGAAATTATTAAAAGAAAAAGATATGGTTATAGGATTGCCTCACATTGGCAAAATCAATAAAATTTGTGAAGGATGCATTTATGGAAAAATGCTTAGATTGCCATTTCCAAAGACTTCTTGGAAAGCCAAAGCACCTTTGGAGTTGGTGCATGCAGATATTTGTGGGCCTTGCCGAACACCATCTCTTGGTAACAAGAGATATTTTCTGCTCTTTGTTGATGATTATACTCGAATGATGTTGATTTATTTTCTTGATAGAAAATCAAAAGCCTTCTCAGTATTTCTGCAGTTTAAAGCTTTGGTGGAAAAACAAAGTGACAAAGAAATCAAAATGTTGAGGACAGATCGTGGCAGAGAATTCATTTATGCTCCATTCATGAATTACTGTAAAAAAAATGGGATTAAAAGACAGCTCACAGTTCGACACTCTCCTCAACAAAATGGAGTTGCAGAACGGAAGAACCGGACAATTGTGGAGATGGCACGAAGCATGCTAAAAGGCAAAGGTCTTCCTAATAAATTTTGGGCTGAAGCTGTCAATACTGCTGTTTATATTCTAAACCGATCTCCCACGAAGGCTGTCCAAAACAAAACACCATATGAGGCATGGCACAAACAAAAGCCCCAGTAAATCTTTCCAAAGTATTCGGTTGTCTTGCTTATGCCTTAATTCCTTCCCAAAAGAGGGAAAAATTTGATGAGAAAGGAGAAAAATATATATTCATTGGATATAGCGACGAATCAAAAGGATATCGTCTGTTCAATCCAATGAAAAATGAATTGGTAATCTCTAGAGATGTCATATTTGATGAAATGATAGCATGAAAGTGGGATGATAACTCCATCCTAGAGCAGAAGGAAATTGAATTTAATGAAACAATAGAAGGAGAAGGATCTTCAACTCACCAAGCCCAAGGCCAAGAAATTACTCTCCAAGAAGCTCTTTATCTGAAGAATCTGAAACAATACCAAGAAAGGTATTAAGAGAAATATATGAAACTTGTGATGTAGCATTTTTTGCCCGTGAGCCATAGTTTTTTGAAGAAGCTGTGAAAGAAGAAATTTGGAGAAAGGCAATGAATGAAGAAATTGAAACTATTGAAAAGAATTATACTTGGGATCTTGTTGACCTACCCAAAGACAAAGATGTGATCGGACTTAAATGGGTCTACAAGACTAAATATAAAGAAGATGGCTCCATCCAAAAGCATAAGGCTCGTTTAGTTGCAAAAGGCTACTCGCAACAACCTGGAGTAGACTTCAATAAAACATTTGCTCCAGTTACTCGCATGGAGACAATAAGAACCGTTCTTGCCTTGGCTGCACAAAATGAGCTATCAGTATATCAGCTAGATGTCAAATCAGTTTTCTCAATGGAGAGCTTGAAAAAGAAGTTTATGTTGAACAACCGCAAGGATACATAATCAAAGGAAAAGAAGACAAGGTTTACCGACTTTGGAAGGCACTGTATGGACTAAAGCAAGCACCCCGAGCCTGGAACAGCAACATTGACAAGTATTTTTGTCAAAATGGTTTTCAAAGAAGCCAAAGTGAACCATCACTATACATCAAGAAAGGAGGTACACAAGACTTTCTCATAGTTTGCCTATATGTTGATGATTTAATCTATACAGGAACTAAACCATCAATGGTAGAAGAATTTAAAAGAGCTATGATGAAGGAGTACGAGATGACTGATTTGGGACTTATGAGATATTTTCTCAGTATTCAAGTGAAGCAGTCAAAGGGAGAAATATTTATCTCTCAAGGAAAATATCTTGAAGATTTATTGAAGAAATTTCATATGTCTGACTTCAAATCAATTTCTACTCCAATCTCTTTAAATGAGAAGTTGCAAGTAAATGATGGAGCAGAGAAAGTTGATGCTACCGCCTATTGAAAATTGGTTGGTTCACTAAATTATCTCACTAATACAAGGCCAGACATTGTTTACTCTATAAATCTTATTTCCAGATTTATGCATGAGCTGAACAAGCTACACTATGCAGCAGCAAAGTGAATTCTTCGGTATCTTCAAGGGACCAATAATCTTAGCATCAGGTATGTGAAAGAAAATGACAGTAAACTCATTGGCCACACTGATAGTGATTGGGCAGGATCATTGGATTATCGAAAGAGTACGTCAGGTTATGTATTTTGTATTGGCTCAAAAATTATATCTTGGAGTTCCAAGAAGCAGAAGACTATAGCTCTATCATCAGCAGAAGCAGAATATATTGCAGCTACAGATGCAACTTGTGAAGCAGTCTCGCTTAGAAGAATTCTCTCAGATATGAAGCACAAAGAGAAAGGTTCCACTACAATTTTTTGTGATAGCATGTCAGCCATTGCAATGAGCAAAAATCTAGTATTCCATGGCAGGACAAAGCACATTGAACTACGACATCATTTTATTCGAGACAGTGTACAGAAAGGTGAAATCCAATTGGAGTTCATCAACACAAAGGAGCAATTAGCAGATATCATAACAAAAGCAGTGCCAATAGAAAAATTCTTACAGTTTCAAGAATGCATGAAGATTACAAATTAAGTGGGGGTGTTAAAATATAATTTGTAATCTAGAAAATCTAGAGTAGTTAATGAATAATTTATGAAGATATTTATCTAGAAAAATCTAGAGTAGTTAATGAATAATTTATGCAGATATTTATCTAGAAATATCTAGTAGATTGAAATTATCTATCTAGATATATACTAGATATTTAATAATGATAGAAATATCTAGAAATGTATAATAATGATGTTAGAAAATATCAAACCTTTCTAGAACCTTTCTAGAAGAGGTTAAGATGATGATGTTCTCTATATAAAGCCATGAGCTAATTGTAAATGTGTATGCAAGAATTTTGACTTGTACTCAACATAATAAGAAGAAGTTTTCTTATATTTCCATCTCTACCTTATCTTCTTCTATAATTCCCTTCCTAGCTTGCCCAAGTTCTTATCAAATATGCCTTGTCACCCCAACAAAGAGAAGCCTTTCTTGCCGCCATTGACGAAACGGAGAGTGAGAGTGAGTGAGAGTGACAGAGAGAGAGGAGACAGAAAGACAAATCAAATGAAAGGATAACTTACGCATCTTAGGGTTTTCATCGTCCATCTTCATTTGGTCCATCTTCAGCTTCTCCTTCTCCTTCTTTTCCGACCATCCTTGTTGCCCGTAAAAAAGCCGGGTCATCTTCTCCGAGAAAGAACTCCCTATACAAAACAAAAATATGAAGAAAAAACATGAGAAAATATATATAATAACAAAGTATGTAAAAGAAATTATTAACAATGAACACCGACGTTTGATGACTCTGAGAGCAGCCATAAGAGAAGCCTTTCTTGCCGCTATTGACGAAATGGAGAGTGAGAGTGAGTGACAAGACAGTATGGAGTGACAAGACAGAATGTGTGATGATTATATAATATATATATAATATAGGAGCAGGGGCTAGGGCTGTTGGCGTAAGTTGTAAAACAAGAATGGAAGCAATTGATAGTAGGAAATTGAGTTACCATGTTAGACTCCATGGTCAAGCTCAATCAAAGGCTAAATTAGTTTACTGCCATACAATTGTAATCAAAGCCTAAATTAGTTTACTGCCATATAATTGTATTCTTTGTAGTAAGGAGAAATAGATCATTCAAAGAATTGACAATTTGGTTTTTTGGTTTGGTTAGGTGTACCATTTGCAAGATAATATTTTAATTATTAATATATATAATATTTATCTTTATATCCTCATAGTGTCAAAAAAAAATGCATATATAAAAAAATTATAATTATAACTATTAATACGTAGTAATATATATCACTAATTTATATATTATAAAAAATTTTAAACCTTACTTATGTGATATTTTCCCTTCTTTTAATTCATTACAATTGATGGATCTATTTTTTTAGCTGTCTAACCTTTAAAGTGAGGTTTCATAAAATAAATAAATAAATAAATAACCCTTAAAAGTGATATATATTATATATAATGCAGCATAACACGCTCAGCTCAACCCTCTTTGGGTAGGACTGAGAGTTGCTGCTGTGCCTTATGGCACAACAGTCCTATTGTGAAGTCTCGTAGAGGTATTTTTTTACTATATTTTAATGATCTGAACCGTTCATATTGTAACAAATTAACTGTCACCTTGTAGGCACCAGATTGGCACGAGCGTATGTACGGATTAATAGTGGGGAACAAACAATATATATATATTATAAATATAGGCTCACTGCTGAGTATCTAGGTTGGCTTTTTGATTTTTTTTTGGAGGTTAAAATAGTCTTATTTGGGATATTTTTTGACTTTTTTTAATATTTATGAGAAAAAAATAAAATAATTATAAATTGATGTGACAATTTTTAGCCTAGTAATTAAAAAATTCATTTTGTTTTTTTTATAATTAAAATAGTCTCAACCTCTCTAAACCGACATGCCAAATGGCTGCTTATGAAGCAATGAGTTTACAAAAATTAGTTGTATATATTGAAAATAATTTTGAAATTTCAGATAATTTAATATTTTCTGTAGTTGAATAGATTGGTAAAAGAAAAAATGATTGATTGATGCGTAAAAGGTGAGAGAATGAGAGTGGAGAGAGTGGAAAGAGAAAAGTAATTGATTGATGTGTAATAGAGAAAAAAAATCATTCTGTTCAGTTTTAACTTTTCAAAATTAGTTTTCTAAGTTTTCAATTCATATTTTTGTATTTTTAATCAATTTTTTCTAAATTTTTTTAGATCTACTTAATTTTAATTTACTTAAAAAGTCAAAAAAAAAAAAAATTCAAAAATCTTTAAAAAAAATTCTTTGAATACAATAAAATAAAAAAATGTATCGAATTTTTATATTTTTTGTATTTAGTGAATTTAAAAAAAATCACAAATATTATACTTTTTAAATGTATTTAAATTAGATGTATCTTAAGAATTAAAAAATTTGTGTAAAATATTAAAAATTTCACTAAAAAATGAGAAATTCAATTTTTTAAAAAGTGGATTCAATTTTTTGGAACTAAACATGGTGAATAATTTTGAATTTTTTTAAAAAAAATTTAACTAACAAAATTCTTTTTTAAAAAATTATCTCTAAAGACAAATCAATCAAACCAATATTTACCACCAAAAAAAAAAAAAATCATTGCACATATATATCGATATTTTGAAACACAATAGCAATAGCGTGTCTTACGAGAATAAAAAATTTATATATATATATATATATTTTTGGTCCTTTTGTTTCTTTCTTAAACTGAGAGAATTGAAAAAGTAAGTGGGACCCACAATAACGTCTCAGTCTCAGTCTTATTTAAAATTTAAAAAAAAATTAGTTTTAAAAAAAAATCAAATTTACTTTCCTTAATCTTATTTAAAATCAAATTAAGGAATTGTTTTAGAGGTGTTAGATTAGTTTTTTTTTTAATTTCTAATTTTTATAAAAAAAAATAAGAAAAGTGAATTATGATTGAAGTGATATGATAAATAGTTAATATGATATAGATAAAAAGTAAAGTGACTCGAATAAAATAATTATGACACAAATAAGACAATGTGCTAAAAAATATGTACTATTTACCACATGCCAAACAAAAATTAGTGAATTTTTAATTTTTAATTATTTTAACTTGGCTAAAAAAGTTTCATTTTGAATAAATTTTTAGTAGTTTTTTTTAGACATAATGATTGTAAGAGAAAAAGTTAAATGATTATTGTGGGGACATATTTTCTGAGTGCCAAACACGTGGCCAAGGTGACGTCGAAGTGTCAGCCGAGGTGCCACGTGTCTTGGTCGTGACGCCGAGGTGATCTCGGATAGGCCGAGGTTATCTGCGAGAATATCAGAATTCGGGATAAGCGGATAAGGGACAAGAGTCCTAAAGTGAGAGAAGACTTCAGTTTGGGTAAATATAAGATTCTTAGAGAGTTTATTCCAATCCTACTGGAAGTCCAATATTAGCAGTAATCATAAGTCCACTAAAGCTAGGCTTCTATTGTGACTAGGATTATATTGGCTATAAAAGGGAGGCGCCCCCATGGGTCTAAGGTACGCAATTTAGATTCTGAATAATAAGTTAAGCATTTTTGTTATCTTTGAGAGATAACTGACTTGATCATCGGAGTGCCCCCGGGTGGACGAACCACCGCCAGAATCTCTTCTTTCTGTTACAGGTCGTTCGGGCTTAATCTATTTTGCCGGTGCTCTCCAGCTAAGTACTAATTTGGCAGTGTGGTCGAAAATTGACACACACAATATGGCGCCGTCTGTGGGAAAGAAAGGAGAATAGATGGCCAGCGATGGACAGAAAGAGAAGATTGGGGATGACACTCCTATTGGGAGTGGAAAACCTGTTGACCTTGACGTCGAAGAAGACAACTACAACGAAGAGACTCGTGATCAGAATCACAGAGGAAAGGACGTCGGCCAGGAAGGTGACGTACCAAAGAAAACGGACCAAAGCGGGTCTTACAACGAGGACGATCTTCAGGTATGGAAGGATAGATGCATACGGAGGGACAATGAGGTAAAGGGAATGGCGAACAGACTGGCAGACCTACAAATAGTCGTCAATTTCATGATGCAGAACAACGTCATACAGCCACCATTCCCGTTACAAGATACACTGATTCCAGCAGCCAAGAAAGATGCTCGACAAGATGGGCAGAAAACAGTCCCTACAGTCCCCCAGCACACTAGGAGCGAAAAACACTCTCACCGGACTTCAAGGGAGGTCGGGCGAGGAGAGTCGAGAAGGGAAGAATCTCGAAGGACACATCGCACCAAGGAAGCAGACCCCAAAGAACATCGGCATGTTCAAAGGCAGGAGTTGTGTTTCGACGCAACTAATGGAGAAAGGTCGAAGAGGGCTCACAACGAAGCTGAGAGTAGTGCACCTAAAAGGCTGAAGTCAGGAGATAGCCAAGCTCCTGGTCAGACCAAGGAGGACTTAAGAGATTACCTACAGAGGAAACAACAAAATGCCAAGGTAACCTCCCCAGTCAAGCTGAGAACGCCATTCTCGGTAGAATTGGACAAATTCGAAGCCCCGAAGAGGTTTATCATGTCAAGATTCCAGATCTACGACGGGAAGTCGGACCCCAACTTTCACGTCGATTTGTACCTGAACTCGATGGCGTTATACACCGGGAACGAGCCGTTGCTTTGCAAGGTGTTCCCCTCATCCTTCGAAGAAATTACATCAGACTGGTTTCACAAGTTGCCGAAAGAAACTGTGAAAACTTGGGAAGGCCTGGCCGAGATGTTTGCGGCCAAGTTTGTGACAAACAAACTACAATCGTTAAGGGTAGACGCCCTGATGGCTCTGAAAATTGGCAAGTACGAAAGCCTGAGAGCCTATGCCAAAAGGTATTATGAGGTATTCAACCGAATATCCGAGTGCAACCAAGAGATGGCGGTCGTGTCTTTCAAGAACGGCCTAAAAGATGATTGTCCACTACGAAAGTCATTGGCAAAGACATTGCCAAAAAGCATGGAAGAGCTCATGGCCAGAATTGAGAAATATGCCAAAGCCGAGGAAGACACGCCAGGGACTAAGGAAACAAAGCAAGAGAAAGGAAACGGCTCCCCGAAGCGAGGCCGAGGTAACAATGGATCCAATAAGCAAGAGATAGGACTGAGGGCTGCACAGGCAGTCACAACTGTATTCCGAATTCCAATTCACAAAGTCCTGGATAAAATCCGAACCCAGCCCTATTTCAGAGCACCAGCAAGGGTACCAGGAGAGTTTATGGGAAAAAGCCTTGGTAAGCATTGTGCTTACCACAATGAAGATGGGCATCTGACTCAGGACTGCAGAGCCCTGAAAGCACACCTGGAAGACCTGGTAAGGCAAGGCCTTTTAAGGGACCTTGTAGATGAAGCCAGGACAAGAGAAGAGCAGGCAAGACTACCTCAGGCACCAGCAGCTCCATCTCCCCGAGCACAGCAACCGCAGGCAGGCGAACCTCGGGTAATTAATGTAATTCACTTGAAGGTCAACAAAAACGAAATACAGAGGGAGACCTAGAAGGTAAAGCACTTGCAGCATGTGTACCAAGTCCGGGAGAAAAGACCTCAGGCCGAGGAGTGCCAGGGACCAGTAGTGTCCTTTATTGAAGCCGACCTTAAGATAGTGCAGCATCCACATAACGATGCCTTGGTAGTATCTCTCCAGGTTGGGGAGTGCCAAGTGAAGCGCATCCTAATTGACCAAGGCAGCTCTTGTGACATCATGTATGCCAGGTGTTACAAGGAGCTTAGCCTTCACCCAGACGATATGGAGCAGTCTAACAGCCCAATGGTCGGGTTCAATGGAACGCCGACGTGGCCACTGAGGGCAGCAAGCTTGGAGGTGCAGGCTGGCACCAAAAAGATAAAAACAGAATTCACTATAATTAACACACCCTCCCTCTACAATGCTATATTGGGAAGGCCATGGCTACATGCAATGGGGGCTGTTCCCTCAACGTTGCATCAACTATTGCGGTTCCCAACAGAGCATGGGATAGAGAAGGTCAGAGGGGATCAGCTGCAGGCAAAGAACTGCTCCATGGCAGCAATAAAATCCACCTGCAGCATACGAGAACCAGAGACAGTAGAGATCGAAGACAAGAACGTAGAAGTCCTAGATGACGTCGGCAAAGAGCTAGCCAAGAAAAGTGAAGAAGCCCTGAAGAAAATCCTTGTCTAGCAAGGAGATAAGGAACGTTTCTTCTTCTCGGCTCGGGCTTAGCCGAGGAAGAGAAAAAAGAATTGGAGGCTTTCTTGAGAGCAAACATTGAGGTATTTGCCTAGACGCCTTACGAGATACATGGCATTGACCCTGAGGTCACTTGCCATAAACTGAACGTAGACAGGTCGGCCAAACCTGTAATCCAACGAGCAAGAAAACCGACGTTGATGCATGTTGAGGCAGTGGAAGAGGAAGTAGACAGACTTTTGGAGGCCAAAGCCATTCGAGAGGTAAATTACCCGACATGGTTATCAAATACCGTGGTGGTGAAGAAAAAGAATGGTAAATGGAGGGTTTGCGTGGACTTTACCAGCCTAAACAAAGCTTGTCCCAAAGACAATTTCCCATTACCCAAGATTGACCAATTGGTGGATGCCACTTCAGGACATGGAAGGATGAGCTTCCTGGATGCCTACAGGGGGTACCATCAGATAGCCATGTACCCTCCAGATGAGGAGAAGACTGCGTTTATCACCTCAAAAGGGCTGTATTGCTACAGAGTGATGCCTTTTGGGTTGAAAAATGAAGGAGCAACTTACCAGAGATTGGTAACCAAGATGTTCAGACACCTAATTGGCCGAATAGTGGAGGTATACATCGATGACATGGTCGTGAAGACCAGGGAACCTAAGGACCATCTGGAAGACTTAAAGGCAGTCTTTGAAATCCTAAAAACATATCGGCTCCGACTCAATGCATCGAAGTGTGCATTTGGAGTTGGATCTGGTAAGTTCTTGGGATACCTGGTGACCAGAAGGGGGATTGAGGCCAGCCCAGATCAGATCAAGGCCATCTTAGAATTGAAAAGCCCAACATCGGTGAAGCAAGTACAGATGTTGACAGGAAGGGTTGCAGCCCTGAATAGGTTCATAAGCAGAAGTTCTGACAAATGCAAACCCTTCTTCAGCTTAGTGAAGAAGGCCACAAACTTCTTATGGACAGAAGAGTGCAAAGTCGCCTTGGTCGACTTAAAGAAGTATTTGACCACGGCTCCAGTTCTCTCAAATCCAGAACTTGGAGAGGAGCTATTCTTGTACTTAGCAGTTTCAGAACATGCGGTAAGTGCAGTGGTAATTCGAGAAAAAAAAAAAAAGAGAACAAAGGGCTGTTTACTACGTAAGCAAAACCCTAGCTGATGCAGAAACCAGGTATTTACCCTTGGAGAAGTTAACACTGGCTTTAGTAATGGCTTCAAAGAAGCTGAACCATTACTTTCAAGCCCACAAAACTGTAGTGCTAACTAAACATCCTTTGAAGTCCCTGTTGCAGCAGGGAGATCTGATAGGCAGAATAGCCAGATGGGTGGTGGCCTTGGGCCAGTATGACTTGGAATACAGACCCAGAACAGCAATCAAAGGACAAGTCTTGGCCGACTTCGTGGCTGAGTTCGCACCAGGAGCCATCATACATCGGGCTCCATTGAGCCGATGTGAATGATGTCCAAGCGAACAAAGAGGAGCCCAGCCGAGGGAAACGGAACAAAGGAAGGAAGAAAAACTCAGGCCCTGCAGCATTTACATCGGCGACTCCTTTCGATTGTTTTTAGATGGGAGTTCAAACCGACAAGGAGCAGGGACAGGAGTAGTACTGGTATCTCCAGATGGACAAATACTAGAACAATCCATTCGTTTGGGGTTCAAGGCCTCAAACAATGAAGCAGAGTATGAAGCACTGATTGCAGGACTGAAACTGGCAGTAGCAGTAGAAGCAGATGAGGTGATAGTCTTCTGTGACTCTCGGCTTATAGTCCACCAGACAACAGGTGAGTTCGCAGCCTGAGACGAAAGGATGTCAGCCTATTTAAAAGAGGTCGGCAGATTGGTGGCCTTGTTTCAGAATTGCCGACTACAGCAGGTTAGCCGAGATGATAACAGTCACGCTGATGTCCTGGCCAACCAGGCTAGTGTAATACAACCTGGAAAGGCAAGGACGAAAAAGGTTGACTACTTGCTTGGTCCAAGCATAGAACCACTGAACACAGAGCGCGAAGCAATGTGTGTGGAGATGGGACCAAGTTGGATAGATGCAATAATAGCATTCCTTAAAGAAGGGAAGCTGCCCGATGACCGAAAAGAAGCGCACAAGATCAGACTGAAGTCGGCAAGATTCAGTTTGACCCCAAAAGGACACCTCTACAGAAGATCATTTACTGGACCCCTTCTGAGGTGTGTGCATCCTGCACAGGTTGAAGATTTTCTGTACGAGATACATGAAGGAATATATGGAAGCCACGCTGGGGGCAGGTCACTTGCCCACAGTGCCATTACTCAAGGGTACTGGTGGCCCTATATGCAGAAAGATGCAGAAGCTTATGTGAAGAAGTGTGAGAAGTGCCAAAGGTTTGCACCTTTGATACATCAAGCAGCAGTCGACTTGAACCCAGTATCCAGTCCTTGGCCATTTGCCCAATGGGGCATGGATCTTGTCGGAAAACTACCTCGAGCAACTGGACAAAGGAAGTACTTACTAGTGGCAACAGAGTATTTCACCAAGTGGGTAGAAGCTGAACCCCTTGCCAAGATTCGAGACATTGATGTGAAGAACTTCATCTGGAAGAACATCATTACTAGGTTCGGGATTCCAAGAGCAATAGTTGCAGACAATGGAAAACAATTTGACAGTAAGCTAATCAAAAGCTTCTGTGCAAAGTTCAAAATCAAGAATTACTTTTTGATCCCAAGTTTTCCAAAAAGCAATGGACAAACAGAAGCGTCCAACAAAGTTATCTTGGATGGGATAAAAAAGAGGCTGCAAGCAGCAAAGGGAAAGTGGGTAGATGAATTGCCCAGTCTACTCTAGGCATATCGGACTACGCCGAGAAGATTAACGAGGGAATCCCCGTTTGCCATGGCTTATCGCACAGAAGCAGTCATTCCGCTGGAGGTCGGCATCCCAGGGATCAGAACCCAGGCAGTGAAGAATGGAACTAATAATGTATTTTTAGCCTGAGATCTAGATCTTCTAGAAGAGAGAAGAAAGAAAGCAGCAATTCAGCTGGGGACATACCAGCAGCAGCTTGCCAGGGCTTATAATAAAAAGGTGAACCCACGAGAGTTCCAAGTTGGTGACCGCGTCCTAAGAAAGGTCGTTGGCAATAAGAAGGATCCCAGAAAAGGCAAGCTTGGCCCAAATTGGGAAGGACTCTATAGAATCATCTCGGTATTGGGCAATGGGGCATATCGACTTGAAGATAATGAAGGCAAAGAGTTGCCAAGGCCCTAGAATACTTGCAATTTGAAATTTTTCTATCATTAGACTTTCTTGTTCTTTGTTATTAGCCAAAGTAATAAATAAAGTTTTAGCTTGATTTTTAACACTTGTGACTGATAAGATACTTGACGATGTCTCTGGAACACTTGCATAATGAGAACCCAAGTGGAACTCAAGTTCACATTAGGGGGCAGAGAGTTAGGAAATGGTTCCTGACAAGGTAGAATTTACAAACTAAAATTAGTTTCACGCTTGTTGAAATTTAAGTTTTCAAGTTAAAGTTAAATCGATGTCATGTTTAACGCTTGTTGAAATTTAAGTTTACAAGTTGAAGTTAAATCGAGGTCATGTTTAACGCTTGTTGAAACTTAAGTTTACAAGTTGAAGTTAAACCGAGGTCATGTTTAACGCTTGTTGAAATTTTAAGTTTACAAGTTGAAGTTAAACTGAGGTCATGTTTAACGCTTGTTGAAACTTAAGTTTACAAGTTGAAGTTAAACTGAGGTCATGTTTAATGCTTGTTGAAATTTTAAGTTTACAAGTTGAAGTTAAATCGAGGTCATGTTTAACGCTTGTTGAAACTTAAGTTTACAAGTTGAAATTAAATTGAGGTAATGTTTAACGCTTGTTGAAATTTTAAGTTTACAAGTTGAAGTTAAACTAAGGTCATGTTTAACGCTTGTTGAAACTTAAGTTTACAAGTTAAAGTTAAACCGAGGTCATGTTTAACGCTTATTGAAATTTTAAGTTTACAAGTTGAAGTAAGCTAAGGTCATGTTTAAAGCTTGTTGAAGCTTAAGTTTACAAGTTAAAGTTAAACCGAGGTTATGTTTAACGCTTGTTGAAATTTTAAGTTTACAAGTTGAAGTTAAACCGAGGTTATGTTTAACGCTTGTTGAAATTTTAAGTTTACAAGTTGAGGTTAAAACCATGGTCATGTTTCACACTTGTTGAAACTTGAGTTTACAAGTTAAAGTTAAACTAAGGTTGAGTTTACAAGTTGAAGTTAAACCGAGGTTGTGACTAAAAGAAAATTGGTCTAAACACTTGTTGAAATTTTTTAGAAAAATTTACAAGTTAAGACCAAGGTTGTATTAAAAGAAGTACTTGTGTACTGCCAAGGTAAACCATTGGTTTATATAACCAAGGTATATCACCCCGAGGAAATTGCATAAATAAGGTGTATGCTTGAAAGCATGCAAAATTATTCTAAGTATAGAATCATACAAAAGTCATACAAAGGAAATTATACTTGCATTCAGAAGAATCAGTTCAAAAGAAAAGGGCACTTCAGCCTACCAAAAGAGTAGTTGTTTAGAAATTACAAAAGTGGCACTTTGGCCAAATCCAAGCTTACATTGATTCAAAAAGTAAGACAAAGTACTAAGTACAAAGCAAAAAAACCAAGACTATTGGGCATCAGCTGTAGGATGGGGCTCCGAAGACATTTGAGAATTATTCTCGGCGTCCTTCTCAGCAGCGAGCTCGGCATCGATCTCTTTGAGAGTCTGGTCAATGCTTTTGTTGACAATGGGCACGTCCGATGTTCTCTTCTCAGGAGTAGCGTCTTTGGAGACCTCCTCACCCTCCTCATCCTGAGTTAAGTCCAAGACCTGCTCATTCAGAGTAGGGGACTTGGCCCTAGCAGTGTCAGCATCCTTCTTCTTCCTCACCAAAGCTTCATCCTCAGACTCATAATCGTCTTCAGATTGGCTTGGAGTAAGGGGGAATGGAAGGGGGAGGACGTCGGCATTCTTGAAGGGGAGTCCTCGAGGACATCAAGCCTTTTTTAGGGCAGCCATCCAACCAAGGGTGAAACCCTTGTTGCATGCCTGCTTCACTTGCTTTTTGTAGTCTGCCGTGATATCGGCCACCCCCTCATTGTATGCATTTTCATCTGCGGCCTTGATCTCGACAGCTTTTGTGGCCAAAGCATCTAGTATTTTTTTTTTGGGCCTCGGCCATCTTTGTCTCGGCCTCTTTCTTTTCAGTTGTGTGGACCATGGCAATGGCCTCGGCAGCATCAGCTTTCTCTTCGATCTCATCTTTAGCCTTGATGGCTGCTTCGGCCTGATCTGACAAGGTCTTCATCTTTTCCTCGGTCTTTTTGAGGGTCTTCTGCAAACCAGACACCTCTCTTATCTTGTCGGCCAACTCCTTCCTCATTTCAAAAGATTGCATTGAGAAGGAGTGGGCGTGCTGGATTGCCTGAAGGAAAATGGACAGAGCAGAAGTTATTAGAAAATTTTCTAAGTATAGAAAGAATAGAGAAAGAAAAATACCAAGTGTAAGAGACTTACTTGAAAAGAATGCTGGAGCATCAGAGCGAAGTTTTCATACTCACTCATCTCGGCGTTTCGGTTAAGATCGTTTGGAAGGAGCAAAGCCGTAGAAAGGGTGACGCCGACTTCGAGATCAGTCGCACTGTCGCCAGCTCTAACCGGCTTGTCATCAATGGTGATCAGAGGGGCCCATAGGGCATCTAGCTTCATTGGCCCCGAGGTTGTGGCCGACTCAGACCTTAGCCTTTTTGACCAAGTGGATTGGGATGGTTCGGCCTCAACGGGCCTCTTCTCGGCGGCAGAAGTGGTCTTTTCACTCTCAGCCAATTTTGAAATTGGCAAGGTGTCCTCAGTATCAATTTGAGTCATCGTTGCCTTTGGCTGACCATCTTCGGCCTTTTTTGTTTCAGCTTTGGTTGAGGCTGAGATGGTGCTGGTTGAGTGTCAATGGTGGTAGGGATGTCGGCCAAAAGATCCTCTGCAACTGCCTTTTTGCGGCCCATCTCAGCGGCGATTGCAGTTTGGCGTCTTCGTCGGCATTGAGATAGGGGGATCAGATATGGAGCCGAAGTTGATGGTAGCTCAACTGGATTAGAGGTTGATCCCTGATTTGGCTGAGATGATGAGGTTGTCGGAGGTGTAGTGGCGGACGGAGGAGACTTGCTCTTCTTCTTCTTCGGAATGTCGGGAAGAACCGACTTATAAGTCGGGATGAAGTTGAGCAAGAGGGGGGCTCTCCGCTTGTGAACTAGTAGGTCTAACAGCTTTTTTAAGCCTTTGCTCGGGAAAAAGGGCTTGCGGAAATCCTTTGCCGGCTAAGGAAGAGTTGCAAGGAAAAAAAACGTTAGAACGTATAAAGAACAAAGTATTGAAGACTTTGAAGACAAGTATTAATACTGGGTTCTTACCATTACCTTCTACGAAAACTGTTCGGCTAAGAGGGTAATGTCACGACCCAAACCCGCCCCTATGGGTTTAGTACCGTAACCGGTCAGTAATCCTAGATTACCGAAGGCCTGCTTAACAGTAATACAATATTACAGAGTACAGGGGCTTGGCGGAAGCCAATACAGTAAATGTACAATGTCCAATGAGCCATGACAATATGTATGCCAAAAAGATTTTTCATACATTCACATATATACGGTGCAGAGCAGTAGATACAATATTTACAGTCAGACAAAACAGAGGCCTAGTCCCCATTAGACAGTATAGCTCCATCAGTTCATACAGTATTACAAAAACGGAGCAGAAGGGGGAAAACTAAAACACTCCATAGCCTAAGCTTGGTAGGCTTGGAACCTCGCAGTGAGGCACTTGGGTTGGCTGACAAAACTGGAGTTTACCCCGACGCTTCTAGCTTTGGTCCGGTGCCTGTACACCTACATATATATAGGAGCAGTGAGCTAAAGCCCAGTGAATAACATAATGCGTAAAGAGGTTTAGAATGAATGTCCTTACAATAATGAAAGCAGTTCATTAAATCAGTATTTCAGTCTTTCAGTCAATCAGTCATATGTGGTACATCCATTAGCATAACAGTAAACAGTAGGTCTTAAAAGATCGAACAGTAATGATGGCCATCAGTCAGTAAACAGTAGTGGTTCCACGAGGGAACCGACAGAGATCTCTGTAACGGTAACAGTAAACAGTGGGTGCTAAGGATGCCACAGTACAGTTCAGAAATAAAGGACATACATTCATTCAGTGAATAATACCAGTTCAGTAAACAGTTCGGTAAAAAGATCAGTTCAGTATTCAAAAGATAATCATTTGAACATATCTTTACACAATTGTTACTCACAGAGTTTTGGGCTACAGTGAACTAGAGCGTCTCCTCGGAATGCTAGCCCTATACAGTTAACAGATTGAACACACACTAAGCTATACAGTTGGGAAGAATAATAATTTAATCCCTAATTAGCCTCGGTGTGTTCTACATCTATATCCTCTTTAAGATGCCTTAAATATGCCCTAGGAATGCCTAGGATGGAAAGAGGGTGCAAAGATGCACTTTTGAACACTTTACAAAATTTGCTGAAAACAGGGGTCTCGCTCGAGCGAGGATTCCTTCGCTCGAGTGGACATGCAGCCAAAGGGGCTCTGCTCGAGCGTGGATTCCGTCGCTCGAGCGGACTGCGTGCTACAGTAAAAATGCTGGATGCTCAGATTTTTCGGTCGATGCTCGCTCGATGCTCGCTCGAGCGTGAGACACAGCTCTTCGCTCGAGCGTAGGTCCCTTCGCTCGAGCGTACGACTGCGCGCACCAAGATGCTGAGAGCTTGAAATTTACGCTCGAGCCACCATTCCCTCGCTCGAGCGGAGCTCAGAAGAAACGATGGTCGCTCGAGCGTAGAATCCTTCGCTCGAGCGAAGAAGCCAAATTTTGAAATTTCCAGATTTGCCTCCCAAGCTCAAACCAAGCATTCTACAGCTCTAAACTCGACCTCTTGGGCCCAATTTCTGGAAAACACATCCAAACTCAATATACAACAAGTTTCAAAGCTCAATTTGTGATTTTAGAGCCCAAGGGTGAGTCAATTTAAAACCAATTTCAAACCCACTTTTCATGACAACAATTCAAATGAACATGCATGAGTTCTAAGCTAAAATAAAGCTTCAATGCTTGCTCAAATGAACTCATTCTTACAAAGTCAAGATGAAATCATGGTCTATTCTCAAAACATGGACATGCATGTGAGGAAATCATGAATTACAACCTCCAAAACTCATCAATAACAACATGCATGCAACACTTAAGCTCTAATACAACATCACAAGCCATAACTTGGCTCTAGACTTCAACTTAGCTCTAAGCCATGCAAGAATCAACATAAATGCACAATCAAGGAGATGGATTTCTACCTTAAGTCTTGTATTCAAGGTTTAGGAGCTCAATTGGCAACTACACTTCAATTTCCTTCAAGTTCCCAAACAATGCACAAGGTTGAAGCCAAAATCTCCCTCAATTCTCTCCCTCTCTCTCTATAGTCGGTTGTAGGCAACAAATGGCTGATGAAATGTGCTTTAGTGATCAAGTGTAAGGCTCAAAAGTATGTGTGAGATAGTGGGCCACTAAGTGGCAAAATTGTAATTAATGCAACTCATGTAATTGGCTTATTTTAATCTAATTTAATCATCCTAAATCACATTTCAGACAAGTACACCATAAAATCACATAAATTCTCATGATTATAACTCACTAATCAGTTTCCAGTTCGGCCGCCGATAAGGCCTTCAATTAGCAGTTTAAACATTAAACCATGAACAGATATTTAAACAATCAAACAGATAATATGCAAATTAACATATATATACTCAATCAATTCAGTTCCAGTTTTCAGTCAGTCAATTCAGTATGTAATCCAGCTCAATTATCAGTCATAATCAGTTCAGTTTAACGGTAATCAGTGGTTATTCGGTAAACAGTAGTGAGGGTTATTACAGGTAAAGGCGAAGGTCCTCGTCTGGAGCGAACTCCCAGTTCCTCGAGACAATGAAGTAATCGTCTCCAGCTCCCTTGTTGGAGTCTGGTAGGTCGGCAACAATTCTGTACTCTGTGGACCTCGGTTTAAGATAGTAAATGTAGCCTTTCTCTAACTTGAGGCCGCACATGGTATAGCAGTATTGAATATCGGCTAAAATTACCCTAGCACTCTCTTGTTTGGCTAAGGTAATTATACCATTTATAACTCGGTTAGAGTTGATGGCAAGCTGCATTGAGTTCAATTTATAGTAATGAAGGATTTCTCGGAAAAGGATGTCGAGTGGGAGCCTAAGTCCACACTCTATGAAAGCTACAATGGGAAAAGGCATAGAATCGATTGTAGGCATGATGGAGTCATCCTCCCCAGCCAACCTCAAATGGACGTCGGCTGGGATGGAAAACTCCTGCCTAAAATATTCCAACTTGGTTGGGTTATTTACCCTATGCTTCCACATACCCATGATGTCGTCTTAATTGGAGGAGTTGGATTTCAGAAGAAAGTGTTTTGGAAGGGTTTGAGGGACCTCGACTAAAACCTAAAATTGTACTATGGTAAGAGTTTGTATGGATCTAAGGGGACTTTGTGTCAGTTCTTCCTAAGGTTCGTAAAGTTCTATAGGCAAGAGAAGATTGAAGGCAAGAATCTGGAAAAAAAAACACGGCAAACAGAAACAGGAATGTGATTCAGAATCAAGAATAGTGATGAACTATCAAGAACACTGTGACAAAGTGTGCACAAGGGTGCGAGGCCAAGAACAGTGGCAAAAGTGAACAAATTTGTGAGCAGTGTGTGTGTTTTCAAGGCACGAATTGAGCAAAAGCAAAATCGTAAAATAAACGTGCTCAAATACGTGATTCATAAATCAAGAACTTGAGCAAAACAGCAATGGCGACGAATAATAAAGTAAAGCTTTTTGAAGAGAAACAAGGAATTGAAATAAAAAGGAACAGTGACTCACCCAAGAAAAATGAAGCCAAAGTAAAGTTTACCGGGATCAGACAGTAGCCGGAAGCAAGGAAGTGCAGCAGAAGCCTCGCCGGAGGAGAGAGTGAGACTGATTGCAGAAAGCTTCGCGAAAGCAGCAATGGAGGATTTAGAAGAGTAAAGAGAGAGAGAGAGAGAGAGTTTTTGCATGAAGACAATATGTAAAGTGAAAAGACGAAGAGAGAGGGTGCTAGTTTTGTCAAAAACACGAAAAGGCGGCAAAATGAAATTGATGAGCCTAGAACGACGTATTTGTCAGACGGCGCACGCAGGCGCAAGGCGACTTAATAGCGCGTATCAGACACAGTCCAGTGGGGGACAAACGCGTGGTAGAAACGGTTGAAATGTTGTACGTGACTGCTCATACGTGTGATAAAACTCTTGGAGTTCTTGGTTTAATGAAGCAATGACCTCGGCTGGTAGGAAGATCTCGGCTAAATAACTCGAATAAACTAGGTTATTAGTTCTAAAAACCTTGATGAGACAGACTACAGGACCTGGTCTTGTGAAACCGACGTATGATGACCTCGGTAATGGATGATAGAGCAAGATAGCCGACATGCTATACGATATGACGATATAGGTTCCATCACCTCAGGATGCCGAGGTAATAGAACCTAGGGGGCAACTGTGGGGATATATTTTCTGGGTGCCAAACACGTGGCCAAGGTGACGCCGAAGTGTCAGCCGAGGTGCCACGTGTCCTAGTCGTGACGCTGAGGTGATCTCGGATAGGCCGAGGTTATCTGCGAGAATATCGGAATCTGGGATAAGCGGATAAGGGACAAGAGTCCTAAAGTAAGAGAAGACTTTAGTTTAGGTAAAGATAAGACTCTTAGAGAGTTTATCCTAATCCAACTGGGAGTCCAAGATTAGCAGTAATCCTAAGTCCACTAGAGCTAGGCTTCTATTGGGACTAGGATTATATTGGCTATAAAAGGGAGGCGCCCCCATGGGTCTAAGGTATAAAATTTATATTATGAATAGTAAGTTAAGCATTTTTGCTATCTTTGAGAGATAACTGACTTGATCGTCGGAGTGCTCCTAGGTGTACGAACCACCGCCGGAATCTCTTCTTTCTGTTACAGGTCGTTCGGGCTTAATCTATTCTGCCGGTGCTCTCCAGCTAAGTACTAATTTGGCAGTGTGGTCGGAAATTGACACACACAATTATAATTTAAATATGACATTTTCTTACTTCATTTGAAAATTTGGATATTTTAATTGATTTTTCTATTTTTTAATTATTTTATAAGTTGAAAAAAAAATATTTAGGATGGTTTGTAAATTTTTTTTTTTTTTTTTTTTTGTAATTGAATATCTATTTTCGGAGAAAAAAAAAAGAATGATTGATGTGTAAATATGTGATATTTTGTTTTATTAACTATTTGAGCATTTTTTGATTTAATTTTTTAATTATTTGATAAGATGAAAAAAAAATTGTTTCGAATGATTTGTAAAGTTTTTTTTTTTTTAATTGAATATATGGTTGTTAGAGAAAAAAATGAATGATTGATGTGCAAATATGTAATATTTTGTCTTATTAATTATTTGAGCATTTTTTATTTTTATTGATTATTTTAGCCAAAAAAGTTCTTGCCAAACAGCCCCTTATTATCAAATAATTTTTTTATTTTATGTATTTTAATATAATAAGAATTATTTCTGTATATGAAACTTATTATATATTTTGAAAATACAAATGCCAATAAGCATCTCTATTAAATTGTTTTAAAATTTTAATGTTAAGAATACATAATAATTATTTTAATAATTGTAAAAGAAAATTATAAAAAAACAAATTAGTGAAAATTATCATGAAACTAATAAAAATGTCTATTCTTTGAAATTTATTTAAAGAATAATGTTTTATCCACTAAAAATGAGACCCAAACACTGTTCCCGAATGAGATGGCAAAAGCCCTCATGACACTGAAAAAAATCCTGCTCACGCGAGAGATATGTAGAAAAAAAAAAGGTTTGGAGCTCTAATTATAAAATTTTAGAGAATTCTAAATAGGTGGGTTCACATGTAATGTGATGTATGTGTCTGTTTTTTGTTTTTATTTATTTATGTTTTTCCTTACTACATCATTAGAGTTCAAATTAGAGTTCTAGATTTAGAGCTCTATATCACTTATAAAAATAAAAATAAAACAAAACAAAACAAAACAAAACACAGACACACACATCACATCATAGATGGAACCCACCTGTTTAGAACTCTCCTAGAACTCTATAATTAGAGCTCCAAATCATTTTTCATTGAGAAAATTCAATATTCTCATGTTCCCTCCCTCTCTCCCTGCTTACTCTTATTGTGGATCTCTCCAACCACCAACCACCAACCACCATTGAACTACCGTCAGGCGACCTCTCACCAATTCTGACAAGCTAATTCTGATGCCAAACTCCATCGGCGACCTCCCTTAGCAGCTAGTGGCGAAGCCACATGGGGACTAGGGGGGTTACATGCCCCTCCTAGATTTTTTTTTTGTTTTTTGTTTACATATGTATATAAATAAAATTTTAAACAAAAATAATATTTAGAATAAAATGTCAAGTGTATTTTTAAATTTATGAAAATAATAGTGATTGTTTTATTGAAAATGAAGTGACTACAACAAATTATATTTTTATGTATGAAAATTTTGTGAAAAAATCTCAATATAAAGGTAATATTATAGCGATCCCGGTTTTCCCTTCATTATTTATTGTATTTCGGACTCGGTTCTGTGGTTGATTGTTATTGTCTGTATCACGTTTCCGTCCTTTAACTCTTTGTATTTGAGTTTTGGGTTGTGTTGGGCAGGTTTGAAACAGGTTGGTTGTGTTTAGAAACAAATAGTTAATGCCCAGATTTTGGCCTTCACGCTCGAGCGGGCCCTTTCGCATTTGCTTCTCCACTCGAGCGGGATTCTTCAGCCTTCAGTATTTTTTTCGCAGGTCTGAAAATGCTGGAAGTGTGCTTTCGACGCTCGAGCGTCCATTCTCACGCTCGAGCGGGGCATTCCACGCTTGAGTGGACTGTGTGTATTTTAATCCGGGAAGAAGCTTTTTGAATCACTTTTTTTTCAGCCCTCTCTCTCTCTAAAGCACCCCAAAACCCTAATTTGAGAGCTTCTCTCTCTAGAATACTCTCTCTCTCTACATTTTGATCTTGATTTAGTGAGACCCAACCCTTGTGTCTTCCTTAAAGTGTTGGAGCTTCTCAAGACCTCCATTTTGATCCGAAAAGTTGTGGATTTGGAGCACTTTCGTGTTTCTTCATCATCTCCTTTGGGTCTCTTCATTTGAGGTAGGGATAACTACTCATATTTATGGCCTTTGACATAAACATGTGGTCATTTTGATTTAATGTTGAAGTTGAGAAATTTTGGGTGTTAGGGTTTCAAAACTTGAAATGTATAAAGAGGGGTTTTGTTCCTTTTGAACTATACATGTGTATATGGGTCTTAAAATGAGGTTATTGATGTTTATTGATGATATTTGGACCTTTGGGTCAATGTTGAGAAAATGGGGAAAATGCCTTAGTTGGGCCTAATCGGGTCATTGGTGTAATTAATGAAATTTATTATGTGAATGTGAAATTGGTTTGGAAATAATAAAATTGGGAAGTTATGAGATGGAATGGTGTAGTTGGATTGATTAATCACTCACCTATGAAAATGTTGATAATTTATCTGTTTGATGAATTTATTATCTGTTTAGAAATAATTGTTTTGGGCTATCAGTGGAGGATAGTCTTGATTGTTGTAGACATTGTATGATGATTAGGTGAATTAAAACTAATCAATTGAGTATGTCATTGAATATGACGGATGGAATAACACATTGAAAATGTGCTTGGTTGATCATTGTACATGATAAGTGTTTAAGTACATTGCATATGTATCTTTTTTGAGAGAAGATAGGGGATGTACTCCAAGGTTTGAGAGGAGATAGGGGATGTACTCTCAAACCTGTTTGGGAGGAGATATGGGATGGACTCCATTGATAATTAAGTTGGCTGGAGTGTCCAGGGTGAAAGTCCCGAAATCTTGATTACGTTTGCATGACGTAGATGAATTGAAGTGTTGAAGTATTATTGATATGAGTTGTAGTCTCATTTTGAATTGAAGTATGGAAATGTTAATGATGTGAGTTGTAGTCTCATATTAAGTGATTATGATTAAAGTATTGTTAACATGAGTTGTAGTCTCGTTATAAACTGTCTAGATAAATTGAGAACCATATCTAAGAATTGGTTTGGATAATGAAATGGAAAAGGATTGATATATATATATGTATATCTGTGAATATGGATTGGTTATGAAAGAGATGTACGTCTGTTTGTTTGAGTTAAACATTTATCAAAAGCTAATGTTTTAGTTATCGTTCATATTATGTTTAGCATATCTCTACTGGGCGTTGGCTCACCCTATATGGGACATCACTTTCAGGTACAGGTGAGATGCTGCCTCCAAGGATGTAGCTTGGGAGGTTGTAGAAGTTGAAGGCTTACTTTTGTGATTATCTTGTGTATTACATGTAAATTCAAGCCAAGGGCTTAATGTGTTTAGAGTTAGAGCTCCCTATTTTTGTAACCAAGTGTTGGCTTGGAAAGTTGTAAGCCCGTAGGGCATTTACTTTTGTTGTCAACATGTAATACTTTTGAACTAAATACTCTGATGAATGGAAACATGTTTTATTCTTTTATGTGTATGGATGTCTTGAATGATTGGTTTATATGTATTATTTTGAGGCCGTTGCAACTTGGTATCAGAGCGTACCGAATTTGAATACTTTGGGTACGTGGGAAGTGGTTAGTACCACATTGGGTTTGTCTCGCTTGTTAGAGACTTATGTATGATGTTATGTGCTTATGTGATAACATGCTTACATGACTAAATGGGTATGGAATTTAGTTTCTAGGATGTTGATTGGATCCTTAGGTTTTCTGGGAGTCCTGTTGGAAAGGCACTTGATCACTGCCGTTTCTAATTGGAACTCTAGTAACGCTACGGGATGGTCACTATCCGGGAATGAAATTCGTAGGTGCTTATGTGATTATGTGCTTACGTGGAATGAATTATTGTTGTCCATTGCAGTAGGACGCGAGTGAAATAGCTTCGGCACATTTGTGAATGTGCTAATGTCTTATTACCTTTATTAGGATGTCAGGTCGAGGACGTGGTGGTAGGCATGGTAGGCCTAGGAGGCAGGAGATGCCTATACCGGATGAGATTCCGGCGTAGCAGGAAGGGGTTGGTCAGGCTAATGTGGCCGAGCCAGTAGGTCAGTAGGTCAGTAGGTCAGTAGGCCATGGGCGCCTTAGCCTGCGAGATAGCAAAAGCATTGAGGGAATCCATGGACATTCTCAGGGCTGAGAATCAAGTCCAGGCCCATGTAGCTGAGGCAGGGCCGTCCTTTCTGAAGAGAGAGTTTTTCCGGTCTAATCCGGATGAGTTTTTGGGGGATCCTAAAGAGCCACTTAAGGTTGATGAGTGGCTTGAATAGATGACGAAGACGTTTGAGATGCTAGGCATTGAAGACGGAGGCTTGAGGGTGACCTTGGCGTCCTTCCAGTTGAAGGGAGACGCGGGTCAGTGGTGGAAGTTTGTGCAAGGGCGCATAGGAGGGACTTGGGAGGCTTTCGTTGATGCCTTTCAGGAGAAGTTTTTGCCTTCCACTGTTAGGGAGAAGCTGAGATATCAGTTCTGTCGGCTCAAGCAGTTCAATACACCAGTGGCAGAGTTTGAGGCCGCATTTACCAGCTTATCGAGGTTTGCACTTGAGTTGGTGGCGTCTGAGGAACGCCGTTGTCTTGAGTTTGAGAAGAAGTTGAGGACCGGACTCTAGTTTCGAGTGGCCGGGTCCATGACTAGGGAGTATGGGCGCCTGGTGCAGGCAGCAGCCCATCTTGAGACCATTATGGAGGCGGAGGAAGAGAGGATGAGGGGCTCCAAGAGGAGTCAAGAAGGTCAGGGGGACGATAAGAGGTAGAGGGGTCTTAACCCTCAGCAGTCCCAGGGTGTGTTTGCGAGATCTACCTTTCCAGTGTCGAGTTCAGGCTCTACGAGAGGCAATCAAGGAGACTTTACCTGTTACAAATGTGGTCAACTAGGCCACAAGTCGCCAGCTTGCCTGCAGAGGGGAGGAGGGCAGAGAGCAGCTTCATTTTCGGCTCGTCCGCAGAGCCAGAGTCAGGGCAGAGGCCAGCCGCTCTCTTGTTACCAGTGTGGTCAGGCGGGGCACCTGAAGAGGTTTTGCCCATAGTTGAGTGGCACATCTAGTGCATCTGGTTCGAGGCAGACTTAGAGCCATCAGCTAGCTCAGTCAGTTCAGGCCTCGAGGGCCAATCAGGAAGCCTCTTCGGCTTAGTCTGTGCAGCAGTCTTATGCTCCGAGAGGTGAGCAGATAGATCAGAGACCTTCTGGGCATGTCTATGCTGTTACCGCATAGGATCTTGTACCGACACCATCTGTTGTGAGAGGTACCTTTTTGTTTTGTAACTCGATTGCTAATGTGTTGATTGATACGGGTGCATCACATTCCTTTATATCTGCTGCATTTGCATCTGCTTTGGGGTTGGAGTTGGCACAATTGGCTTCTCCTATTTGTGTTGTATCACCTGTTGAAGGTGAGTTGATTTTGAAACAAGGGTGTAGAGGTTGTGATATTGAGGTCGCCGACCGCCAGCTTCCATTTCTTTTGTAGTTATGGCTATGTCGGGTTTTGATGTGATTTTGGGTATGGACTGGTTATCGTCATACCGGGCTATTATTGATTGCTACCGCCAGAGGGTTACTGTATGTACCTTGAGCGGGGATTGTTTTCATTTCTTGGGAGATCGGGTTGGTAGAGTCTTGCCACCAGTGTATGATCTGCGAGGGCGGAGTGAGCTTAGTTGTCTTCTCGCTAGCTGTATAAGTAGTGAGTATGATGAGACCCAGGCTGAGTTGCCGAGAGTGGTTTGTGAGTACTCGGACGTCTTTCCCGAGGATCTTGTTAGTTTGCCACCCCATCGAGAGATCGAGTTCTCTATTGACCTAGTGCCTGGTACGACACCGATTTCTATAGCACCATATCGTTTTGCCCTAGCCGAGTTGAGTGAGTTGAAGATTCAACTCCAAGAATTGCTAGATAAGGGCTTTATCCGCCCTAGTACTTTGTCGTGGGGAGCACCGGCCCTCTTTGCTAAAAAGAAAGATGGGGCTTTGAGACTTTGTATCGATTACCAAAAATTGAACCAGACTACGGTTAAAAACAAGTACCCTATGCCTCGTATAGATGATATGTTTGACCATTTGAAAAGGTCCCGTTGTTTCTCTAAGATAGACTTGAGATCGGGTTACCACCAGTTGAGGGTCAGGGAGGAGGATATCCCAAAGATGGCATTCCGTACCCGGTATGGCCATTATGAGTTTCTGGTGATGCCTTTTGGGCTCACCAATGCACCGGCTGTGTTTATGGACTTGATGAACCGGATTTTCTGGGAGTTCTTAGATCGCTTTGTGGTCGTTTTCGTGGACGACATTCTGATTTATTCACCTTCTGAGGAGGAGCACAAGGAACACTTGAGAGTGGTGCTTGAGTTGCTTAGAGACCATAAGTTGTATGCTAAGTTTGGGAAGTGTGAGTTCTGGCTAAGAGAGGTTAAGTTCTTAGGCCATGTAGTCTCCGGAGAAGGGGTGTCTGTTGATACATCCAAGATAGAGGCAGTGCAAGATTGGGCACAGCCTAAGAGTGTTTTTGAGATCCGCAGTTTTCTGGGATTGGCCAGGTATTACTGTCGGTTTGTGAAAGATTTCTCCAGGCTAGCTTCGCCATTGACTAGATTGACATGAAAAGGGGTCAAGTTTGTGTGGAGTGAGACTTGTGAAAAGTCGTTCCAAGAACTTAAAGTTAGACTTACTACCGCTCCAGTTTTGATTATTCCGGAGAGGGGTTTGGGTTATGCAGTGTATTGTGATGCCTCATGTGGACGTCCCCAAACGTCCCGGGAGGGAATCCCGCTTTGTTCTTTTGGGGCTTACTACAGTTCAGGACTCAATGTCACGGTCCTGTATCTAATCTCGCAGAGTGCAATGCAAGACTGATGAATCATCAAAGAGTCCAAATCCGACAAATCGTTTTGAAAAACAGATTTTTGAGAAAGAAGTGCCAAACATGGACTGCTTTGCCAGATACAGAGTCACCACCTAAATATTTTATTTTGGGGGAATTTAGGAAACCCTGACTCGTGCCTAAGGCCACGTGTCCGTCATCACCAAAGTTGTCTCGGCTCGGGAACTTGGGTACGATTGGGAAAGGTCATTTATGAGCACCCCCGCTCGCCCAATCAAAGATCGGCCACTATTAAACATGATATCTTGTTTTTGAAAACACATGCATTCTTATTCTGGTTAATTAGCTAGAATTACTATGTGATGCGCACAACACACAAGTATAGACTAGATCGCCTAATTTGGAACAAAGCATCGCATATCCGTTTGTTTGGAAATGGTTTGAAGTTTGCTACTCGCAAGTAAGCTAAATCACGGATTTCAATGAATTGTTCCAATTCAAGCAACCCAACCTTCACCCACAGGCACTAAAGCAGTTATATCACATAAGTACATAGCCTCATAGTAAGCATGCTGTCATGCTAACACTTACACACATGCAAGATGCTAAAGCAATAAACACTCACAGTGTACTCCGAGCCAAAACAGGAAACTAGTTAGTGATCATGCATGATCCTAGTTCATGTTAAGATGGCTAATGCAACGCATACAAAATACAGCTAGAATAGGCTCGGCTAATCTAAGAATGGCATGTGAAATGCAACAACTCGATGCACGTATTCAAGTTTGAATTGAAATACTATGCGGTTAGCATGATGCGCCGAGCCCGGTGCATGCAATACAAATGAATGAATGCAAACATGCATAGCATAAGGTATGCTAAATCAAATATGCCCTAAAACTAACCATCATAAGTGGTTAAATAAAAGGGAGAAAGAAGTGGGGGTTGGAAGACATGCATCACACACACGCACGCTTATTACACAATTGCGCCCTTTCGAGGGAGGGACTGAAAGAATAATACAAATTAATTAACTAACAAGCTAATTAAATTTTACATAATACTTAAATAATTAAATGAATTAATTAAGCTAAGAAAGCAGTAAAGAGGCCTCGAGAAGAGGGATGAATGCGTGCACGCTCGGCCCTGCTTGGAAATCCATCACCATACTCATGCTGCCTCTGTTTACACTGCTCTGCACCTCTGAACACTGCGCAAGTCTCAAAGTTGCTTATGAACTACTCCCTGAGGGTTGTGGGAGGTCACCGACTAAGAGGCGAGGCCACCGGCCATTGGAAAATGGTTATTGACCATTTGTAAGGCTATCGGCCAACAATCTGTGGCCGACCGGCACTGAAGATGGCCGACCAGCCATCTCTTCCTGCAGAATGCTGTTTTGCTGCAGCAGAGGACAAACAGAGCATGGCAATGCATTTTCAAAGCAATGTTTGCACCACCACCCTCCCCATCATGTCATGAACTCAAGGGAGTATGGCTTTCGACTCTCGGGCCACCAATCACGCATTTCAATACATGATGGCCAAAGGGGCCAAGTGTGCATTTTAATGTCAAATGGAATGCACACAAAAAAAAACACATAAGGATCCCTGACCTCTATCATGCTTGGTCAAGAGGCAAGGGATGCATGTTTAATGCTATGCAACTTAGACATGCAAGCAAGCTAATGCAACATGAACATACAAAGGACAATGCCATACAAGGCTAATGATAACAAGCATACCAAATGCAATGCAACTTAGACAAGCATGCAAAATGCAACATGGACATTCGAGCATGCAAGGCAAACATGTGACAACATGCAAAGGGGCAAGATATGCAAACATGCAAAGCTACTTAACAAAAGCATGCCAAATGCAATACTACTTAAACATGCAACAACATTTTGTGGACTAAGTATGCAATAAGGCACAATTGAACTAGCATGTTACAACATGCAATTTACCACATATGCAACAAGCATGTGACAACATGCGAGGCAAGCATGCAACAACATGCGGGAATGGTCTTAAACTAAAGTGGACAACTCTCAAATAGGTCCAAATCAGTGGCCAAAATGCTAAAGGATAAGGGACAAATGCACATGCAAACATGCATGGTAATTAGCCTAAAACTTAAGCCTCAAAGGGGGATTTTTAAGCACACTTAAAAGGAATGAAAAGCATGCAGATGTGACAACATTACATGCTCTAAATGATACTATGAGTGATGCCAAATCACATAAACAAGTCAAGCATGCATGCTTAAGGCTTAAGGCCTAAAACTAGTCAAGGGACTTGAACCAAAGCTACACAAAACAAAGAGCGTATGGTAAGCATAACCCAAAACAATCCTAAATCATGGCAAAGTAAGCCTAAAACATGCAATGACCAAAGCTAAAACAAGCCAAAACAAAGAGGCAAAATCACGAGGCATGCAAGGCCATCAAAGAGGTGTTAAACTACACCTAATACAACCAAACATGGTCTGATTTAAGCAACCCAAAATAGAGTTAGGACATGTCAAAATGAGCCCAAAAACCTACTTAGATGACGCCTCAATGACCTAAGCATGATGGCATACGCAATGACACATTCATGAGGCATAAAACACAAACTCTTTAAGACATTAAAAGAGTGATAGGTGTAAGTTCATAAGCATGAAATATGGACTGAAATAACCTTACAAGTGATGCCAAACCACTGAAGTGGTCCAAGTAATGCATGCTAAAAGCTTGGACACCCGAAGCCAACAAGCTAGAATATATGGTAGCTATACAAAGCAAGTCATGGATGACCAAGACAACTAAAATCAGACCTCAAGCATACCAAAACATGGATAAAAGCTTCTTGAAGTCGAGCCAAAATCTTGCTAGAAAGACATGTTACAACATGGTGCATGTTAAGGCAAATCATGGGATTACAAGACAAGTATACAAAGCATGCATGGCATGTCTAAACCAACTCAAAACAGAGGTGAATTATGGCAAAATAACACCAAATACTAGCTAAGACATGGCCAACATGAACTTAACAAAGGTGCTCACATATGAGGTAAATATGACAAGTATTGAAGACAACAAGGAGAGGGGATGGCCCTCTCCTTCTTAGGACCTCAAAACACCATCCCCACCACTGAAATCCCTTTGGATTTCAGTGGTGAGAAGGCCAATACAAGGTGGTCCCAGAGCTCACAAAAAGGGCACAAAAATGAGGCCAAACAAGGCCTAAGAGGGGGTAAACAACCCCCAACACCAAAGTGATCTTAAACAACTATCTTAAGCACTTAAAAAAAGAACTTTTATCAGTTATGAGTTAAGCTTAAAAATAGATGAAAGATAGGCTAAAAGCTTAAGTAAGAAAGGGGAATCTAAAGGTAAGAAGCTCACCCTTGTAGAACCTCTTCAAGAACAAAGCTCCAGCAGGTTTTCTAAGTTTAAACCAACCCAAGAACACTGAAATCAACCTCCTAGAACCTCAGCAAACAAGGATGGTGTTCTAGTGTGTGTTTGTGTACAATAGTAAGACAATAACACACTTTTGGATACAAAACAAAGCTAAAACAAGAAGAATAGATACAACACTATATCTATCCTCTCAAGAACAATTTTTCTGAACCCTGGAGGAGGGAGGAGGGGCTCCCACTTTATAGAGGCTCAAATTCTAAGGATTCCAAGAGAAGCCAAGCAAGGAGCAAATCCCTCCATACACGTGTATGGAGGGAGGGAATAATGGGTGCCAGCTGGCACAAAATATCTGCATAAAGTAGATGAACAGGATTCGGCGAGCAAAAATGGCCGATCGACCAACACAATAGCCGGTCGACCAAATACAGTGCTGATCGGCCAACACTCTTGACCGGTGGCAAGAACAAGGGGGCGATGGCCTCATGCCCTGGCCGGTGGGTTGAAAAAATGGTCAAAAAGACATCCTCTTCCCTTAGAAGCAAAAACACAAGTGTTTGGTCCATGACCAAGCACAAAACAGATAAGTTGAGAGATCTTGAGGCAAGGCGCGTAGCCGAGACCTTCGAGAGCTCAAAACGAACACGAGCATGGATGATCATCGAGTGTTCAAACGATGACGTCCAAGTCTTGAGGACGGTAAAAAATGGGGTGTCTACACCTCACGAGAGGGTTTGGGTTGTGTGTTGATGCAAGAGGGGAAAATGGTAGCCTATGGCTCGCGGCAGTTGAAAACGCACGAGAGGAATTACCCTACACATGACCTAGAGTTAGCAGTTGTAATTTTTGCCTTGAAGATTTGGAGACACTACCTTTATGGTGAGAGGTTCGAGGTGTTCTCAGATCATAAGAGTTTGAAGTATCTGTTTACACAAAAAAACTTGAACTTGAGGCAAAGGAGGTGGATGCAGTTCATTAAGGATTACGACTTCGAGTTACATTACCATCCGGGGAAGGCCAATGTTGTGGCCGATGCCTTTAGTAGGAAATCCATTAGTGATGTAGCTTGTATAGCCATCCGGGAATGGGAAATGTTGGGTGCACTTGGCGAGTTTGATTTGCTTCTAGGCGAATCTGTTGAGTCTGCGGCCTTGTTTTCTGTAGTTGCGCAGCCTACACTTGTGAATCGAGTATTAGAGGCACAGAGAAGTGACCTTAAGGTAGAATCCCTCCGGGAGAAGATCTCCAGTGGGAAGGTTGAGAAGGGTTTGACTGCGCATCCTGACCTGAGTGTGAGATACTAAGACCGCTTGTTTGTGCCGGAGTCTTGCCGAAAGGAAGTACTCCAAGAGTTTCACCATTCACGCCTTGCGGTGCATCCGGGACGCACTAAGATGTGTCGTGATTTGGGTTGCCAGTTTTGGTGGCGGGGTATGAAGAAAGATGTGGCTGTTTTTGTGTCTAAGTGCCTTACTTGTCAGCAAGTGAAGGTCGAACATCAGAGGCCAGCGGGTTTGTTACAACCCTTGCCTATTACCGAGTGGAAGTGGGAGCATGTCACGATGGACTTTGTTGTGGGTCTTCCAAGGACTCAACGGGGTAGTGATGCTATTTGGGTGGTAGTGGATCGGTTGACTAAGTCGGCGCACTTTATTCCTATTCGCGTGAGAGATTTGGTAGATCATCTTGCCGACTTGTATATTCGGGACATAGTGAGGTTGCACGGAGTCCCAGTGTCGATCGTCTCAGATAGAGATACGCGTTTTACTACTAGGTTGTGGTAGAGTTTACAGAGTGCCTTGGGCACTCAGTTGACCTTTAGCACGGCTTACCATCCTCAGATTGACGAGCAGTCTGTAGACACCTCATTTTTGACCGTCCTCAAGACTTGGTTGTGCTTGCAGGTACATCCAGCCACAAGTTCGATTGCTCGTCGAGTACTCGACTTTCGCGGCGGAACGTCACAGGTTTGAGCTTTCCAAACCCTGTATCCTTTTTGCTCCATTTTTGGACCATGTGTTGGTCCTTTCAGCATGTTTCTCTTAGTGCACTGTCGGCCACTGTCTGCCACTGCCGGCCATGTATTTATCCCTACCTGCTATTGATGAAGCCTGCCGACCATCAATGAGTTACTGCCGGCCACTGCTGATGGCCGGCAGAACACTTTGTCTCAGCAGATTTCACGCCAGATCTTTTGAGCCAGCTGGTTTTCACTCATCTCTCCTCCATATGGAGGGATGAAACTCTTCATAAGCTTGTTTAACAAGCGTTGCATTTCCTTCTTCTATATAAGGAGAGGCTCCTCCTTCATTTGAGAGGTTCAGAAAATTAGGGTTAGAGTGAGAGATATAGTTTTGTATCTATTTTGCCTTGGTTCTTCATTTTTGTGCCTAAAAAAGTGAAGTTTTGTCTTACTTTTGTACACAAACGAACACTCAAACACCTTGCTTGTGCTACTGAGGTGCTGAGGGGTTGTTTTTGGTGTTCTTGAACTAGTTTAAGCTCAAAGAACTTGCTGGAGTTGCAGTAATAAAGAAGGTCTTCAAGGGTGAGTCTTTAGTCTTTAAATCCCCCATTCTTGCTTAAGCTTTTAGCCCTTCTTGCATGCTGTTTTGAGCTTAACTTCCTACTGCAAAAAGTTCTGATTTTGTATGCTTTAAATCTTTGTTTAAGGTCACTTTTTTGTTTGGGGTGATCTACCCCCTCTTAGGCCTTGTTAGGCCTTGTTTTGAGCCATCCCTTTAGGCTCTTGTTACAACCTTTGCATGACCTTTCTACCACTGAAATCCAGAGGATTTTTAGTGGTGGAAAGGTGGTTTTGGAGTCCTAAATAGGAGAGGGTCCCCTCTCCTTGTGTCTTGTTTACTTGCTTTGAATGCCTCATGTGTGAGCATGTTTGTCAAGCTTATGTTGGCCATATCTTAGCATGTATTTGGGCTTATTTTAGCATGGCATGCCACTATTTTTACTTGGTTTTGTCACTCCATGCATGCCTAATACACTTGTAGTGTAAATCTCATAAACTAGCTTTGTGTACTTCAAGAAGTAGCATGCCATTCTAGCTTGATTTGAGTCCATTCCAGCATGTTTTTTTAGTGATGTTTTGCCATGTCATACCTCTAATTAGGTTTGGTTTGGTCAGCTCTTGCATGCTCCATGCACTTGTAGTGCATTTCCATGAAATAGCCTAACATGCATCATACTTTGACATGTCATTTTAGCATGCTTTTGGGCTCAACTCCAAGAAGATTTTGTTCATGTTTTAGCATGTTTAAGGTCTAATTTATGTTGTCTTGGTCATGCATGACTTGCTTTGTATAGCCTTGGTTCAATCTAGCTTGTTAGCTTTGTGTATTGAATCCTCTACCATGCATTACTTGGACTACTTTAATGATTTGGCATCATTCATAATGTGATTTCAGTTCATGTTTCATGGCCATGTTTTCACATTTGTCACCTATTCAATGCGTTGGAGGGTTAGCCCTTTTATGCCTTAACATGAATCATTGCGTATGCCTTCATGCCTAAGCTTGCGAGCTATCATTTTAGTGTGTTTTTGGGGTTATTATGCCATGATATAACTCTGATTTTCATTGGTTGAGTCATCCCATGCTTGGTCTTAATAGGTGTAGTGTAATCCACCTTATTTGCCTTGTATGCATCATGCCTCATGCTCACCATGCTAGCTTGTTTTGGCTTCCTTCTATACATATTTTAGTATCATTTTTACATGTTCTAGAACTATTTTGGGTTGCCTTTGCCATGTGCTTCATGTTTTGTATACTTGTAGTACAAATGATCTTGCTAGCTTCAAGCTTTGAGCACCATAGCATGCTTCATTTATGTTGCGTACATGATTTGGCATCATCTAACATGACATTTCAAAGCTTATAGCAATGCCATGTTCCCACTTCATTCATGGTTTAAGTGTCTTTGAGTGTTGTGCATTGTTGCCTAGCTTATGGCCCAGCTTGTATGCTTGCATGCCTAGGTATTTGGGCCCTTATCTCAGCATGTTTAGGTCTTTGTTTTGACCTACTTAAGCTCTGTCCATGCTTGGTTCATGCATTTGTGCCATGTATTGCATGCCTCCTTTGTAGTCCTCTTTACTAGCTTCATGCTTTAAGGACCTTCGCATGCAATGCTTGTGTTGATTGAATGGTTTGGCACCATTTAGTACCTTGTTTCAGTGCACTTAGTGTTGTTACACTTCCACATTGGTCATTCTTTGAGCACTCTTGAGAGTTGTGCTCTTAGGCCTCTTTGATGGGCCATTGCATGTGCATGTTTATATATGCTTTTGGTGCCTTCACTTTTGTGTCTTGGCCACTGATTTGGGCATAGCTGAGGTCTGTCCATTTTGGTTTAAGTCCATTAAGCATGTTTGATTACATGTTGTTTGCATACTCGCATGCTCATATTGCATTAGCATTATGCATGCCATTAGCCTTGTTAGGTTGTTCATATTGCATTGCATGTTTGCATGCTTAAGTCATATTGCATGTTTGCATGCTTGAGTTGCATGTTTTCCATGCTTGTGTTGCATTGTTGTTTGGATTAAGTGTTAATCTGAGCACGAGAAACAAGGGACGTTTCATACTTCAAGTGATGAAACGTGCTTCAATTCCCGGTCGCCGACACTCTTGATCATACATGATAGAGTTCTAGGCATTTATATGTTTTTGTGCATTCATTTTTCATTGAAATTTGCACAAGTAGGATCTTTGGCCATCATGCATCGGGATGCGTGATTGATGGTCTTGGATCCGACTATGCCTCTCCCTTAATGTTTTGAGGTGATATGGGATGGCATAGTGCGTACATACGCTTGGGAGACCCTCCCTTTTCTCTATTTTGTGCTCTGCTGCAGCTTGGTGTCACAGCACACCAGTGGCCGGCAGTGCCTTGCATATGGCCGGCAGACCTTCATTCTTGGCCGACAGTACCTTTTCTTGGCCGGTAGGGGGGTCGGTAGAAGCTCCTCATGGCCGGCAGGCCACTGGTGCATTCCCCAGCATGGATTTGGTAAGATCCAGCAGCTAGTTCTCAAGGACACCCTGCAGACAGAGCCTCTAAAGAGCATTTGAAGAGCTTTCGGGACGGGAATCGAGCATGCATCTTCAACTTCTTCAAGGCAGAGCTAAGGCGGCCTAGTCTACATATTTTAATGCTTAACGTTTGGTTTTGTAATTTAATTAGTTAATTTGTTAATTAATTAAGTTTTGTAATAATTAGTTGTAGCTAGTTATTCATTTGGTTGTGTAATAATTAATTAGCTTGTTAGTTAGTTAATTAGTTGGTTTGTATTATTTATTCGGACCCTCCGTCGAGAGTGCGAATTTTGTAATAAGTGTGCGTGCGTGTGTGAATGTCTTCCAACCCCACGTCTTTCTCCCTTTTACTTACTTGCTTTTGATGGTTAGTTTTAGGTCATTCTTCAATTAGCATACTTATGCTTTGCATGCGTGCATCCATTCATCTATCTTGTATGCACCGGGCTCGGCGCATCATACTAACTGCATTGTATTTCAATACCAAGTTGAATGCATGTATCAATTGTTGCATCTCATATGCCATTTTAGAATAGCCGAGCCTATCTCTAGTTGCATTTTGTATGTGTTGCATTAGCCATTTTAAACATGAACTAGGATCATGCATGATTTCTAACTAGTTCTCTGTTTTGGCTCGGAGTACACTATGAGTGTTTACGCTTTAGCATACCGCATGTATGTTAATGTTGCCATGATAGTATGCTTGCCATGAGGCTAACTGCTTATGTGATATAAACTGTCTGAATGCCTGCGGGTGAAGGTTGGATTACTTGAATTGGAACAATTCATTGAAATCCTCGATTTAGCCTACTTGCGAGTAGCAACTTCAAACTATTTTCAAACAAACAAATATGCAATGCTTTGTTCCAACTTAGGCGATCTAGTCTATACTTGTATGTTGTGCGCATCACATAGTAATTCTAGGTTTAATAACCGGAATAAGAACACATGTGTTTTCAAAAACAAGATATCATGCTTAGTAAAGGCCGATCTTTGATCAGGCGAGCGGGGGTGCTCATTGCATGACCTTCCCCTCTCGTACCCAAGTTCCCGAGCCGAGGTAACTTTGGTGATGACGGACACGTGGCCTTAGGCACGAGTCAGGGTTTCCTAAATTCCCCAAAACAAAATATTTAGGTGGCGACTCTGTATCTGGCAAAGTAGTCTATGTTTGACACTTCTTTAGAAAAATCAGTTTTCCAAACCGATTTTCTGGATTTGGACTCTTTGGTGATTTATCGGTCTTGCATTGCACTTTGCGAGATTAGATTCAGGACCGTGACATTGAGTCCAAACTGTAGTAGTAAGTCCAATGAACAAAACGGATTCCCGCGCCCAAAATTTCGCGCGCGGAGGTCGTGGACGTTCGGGCACATCTACAGTTTCTGGCGACTCTGCTGGGGATTTACAGAACTTAACTCGAACTCATGATATTCTGTTTTGAATACACTTATGTGTTTCTTTGCCTTGCATTTACATTGGTGCGTCTAGGACACTGTGTTTGCCGTATGCTATTCCTGAACGGTTTGCCGGAGGCTTGCTTGAAAAAGCGTGCCATAAGGCTAACCGGTTGCAGGCTCTGCCACGACGGGAACACAAACCTCGATTTTTACCGGGGCACCCTTTTTGACCATTCGACCTAGGGCATATCGGAAACTGTAGTGACTATTCCAAGCTAGGACAGGTTGTTTACCCAATTATTGGTTGTTTGAAACCGCTGTGTGCGTAGTGAAACCCTAGTTCTTGACGAAACTAGGACAGGGAAACCCTACCCCTCCATAGGGGTGTTTTGGCTCTCACTTGCTTACTATGTGCTTTTAGAGTGCGTTTCTACAGGAATGCATGTATCAGTTTGCAAGTCTGGGTATCAGGCCTGAGGGCATCAGTATTTTGGGGATCAGTTTTACCTGAGGGTATCAATTTACAGGCAGAATTTTGGGCAAAATTCAGTAAAGAATGCAATCATTCAGTTGTGCTCATATCTGTTCTGGTGAAACCGGGCTGAGATGCTGCTTGTTTTCTCTTTTGCAAGGTAGTCCTGGAACCATAGCTTCAGAAGGCTCCGACATCCCCCGGGTACATTGGACTTGTGTTGATAGACTTTGTCAAGTCAGAGATTCAATTCAAGGGCAACCAGTGTTTCCTTCGCCAGTGGTAAGGCAAAGAAAGGCCAATCAGGCACAGATCACCAGTTCAGCAATCTCTGGATTAGCAGTCATTATCCACCTCACCTGTGCGCAGTTGGGCTGAGATATCTGCTTCCACCTGAGAGAGGGAATACACACCTGTTTAGTCAGATCCGCAGTTTTCCGTTAATATAGAGAACAAGATGCGTCAACTCCAAGAAACCATGTAGGCTATGCAGCGAGATGTTGCCCGCCAGGCAGAAGTTGCCGCACGTTAAGCGGAAGTAGTGGCCCAACAGGCAGAGCTGATTACCAGACTTCAGCAGCAACAACAACCACAGCAAGCCGGAGCATCTGCTTCGCACCCACCTCCTCCCCTACCTAGAGTTCCGATACTCGGGGACATTACAAACATCCAGGAAGATATGAACACCCCAACAGGACCAGTTCTGCCCTATATATATATATACATATACACACATACATTTATGACAGTGTATGAAAAAAAAATGAAGAAAAAGAGAGAGAAAAAGAGAAGACTCACCATCGTAGTCGTAACCATCGCTGTCGCCATTGCTATCGCAGATCATTGCCACTATTAGCTACCTCGTCTTCACCACAACCATTACCAATAAAAGAAAGAGAAGTACAAATGAGGAAGAGATGAGTTTGTCTCTCAAACTCAATGAAAGAGATGAAAAATGAGAGAAAGAGAAAGGCCAGAGACGAGAGTGAAAAGAGAGAAGAAGAGATTCTTTAACTTTTAGTCTACCTAGGGTTTATAAGAGAGAAAAAAAATGAGAAATAAATCTGTGAAGACAATCTTTCTAGGATTTATGAGAGAAGAAAGAAGAGAGGGAGGCAGTAAGGGGCGGAATGACTTTTCAATATTTAGTCTACCTAGATTTATGAGAGAGACATAAAGTAAAGAGATATTAATACCCTTGGAAAGTGAGAGACCAGTCTATCAGACTACTATGCATACTCCCTATATACTATTATAATTGAAAAATGTTGTCATCCTATTAAAGCTTAAAATTGTAATTTTTTAAAAATTTTTTTTTGTTAATATGTGTCACAATATGATTGGCTTATAAATTAATTTTATGTTCTTAATTTTAAATTCAAAATTTTGTTAAATTATGTTATTAGAAAAGATCAATATTCATTCCTTAATTTATGCCTCTTTTATTAAATTATAAAATAAAATTTTAAATTTAAATTATTTTAAAATTATGTTACTATAATTAGAATGAAATCAATATTCAAATGTGTCATAATGATATGCCATAAATTATTGGTCTAAACTTAATATGTTATTAAATATATGTATTCAAATTATTAATCACCATTAAAAGTTTATGTTTTTATTTTTTAAATTTTATAAAAAAAAAAATTATGTCCTTCTAAACTACAAGGACTTAAACAATAAATTTTTTTAATACAAATATTTTTTTTAACAAAATACAAAAATATTAAGAAAATGAATGACTTTTTTAACAATTGCCAAACATAATGGATTCTATTAAAAAAAAAAATTATATCTCAATTGTCAATTAAACAAATTAAAATAAAAAATAAATTTTTTGGCTTAAATAGTTAAGAAGTGATTTTTGCTAAAATCAAATAGAAATAAACATTTTTTTTTTCTATTAAAAGTGATAATTGGTGAAGCTTATTTTTTTATATAATAAAAAAAAAATGAAAGTTACATGTGATAATTTATTATTCCAGCAATATTATAGACTCGCACTTTCACCCACAATGATATGACAAGGGAATTGGGCCCTATATCATTGAGTGTATAGCAAATCAAGAGTTGACATATACAATACCACATCATTGTGGATAAAATTGTGAGTTTTTTTTTTTTTTTTGTGGGTCTCAAATTTTTTTTCTTATTGTTTATTTAGACTTTTTTAGCACTTTCAAAACATGGTGGATTCTGTTAATTTTTTTTTTTTTTAAATTCCAGTTGTCAATTAAACAAAGGAAAATTTACCCATAAATCCTATTTTCTGAAAAGTTGAACCATTTAGTCCTAAAAGTTTTCTTATGCACCATTTAGTCCCATGTATACATCATCATCAAAACAACATCAAACATCATCATCAAAACAACATCAAACATCATCCGATATTTTTGATGTTTGTGGGTGTTTCAAACATCAGATTCATTTTTTAAAAAAACTCACCTTGTTCACTTTTCCATCTTCCATTATCACAGCTTTTCAACAGACTCAAAAATTTCACAAACTTCAAACTTCAAAGATCTAACTGGAAAAAAAAAAAAAATCAAGAAAAAGTGATGCTAAAACGATTGAATTCGAGTCGAACCTTGATGAATTCTCGAGAAATCGAAGCTTTAGCAGAATCAAGCAGCGGAGAAAATAGTTTCGGAAATCTTCCGAAATCTCAGGCGCGAAACAGAACCGAATCAGATCGGATCGGCTGTTGCGCGATGAATCTGATGAAAGAGATCGACGGCGGTCGATTGGTCCGCCATTGTTAGGGTTTACAAAACACGTTGGAGTTGAGAGAGAGAGAGAGAGAGAAAGAGAAAGAGATTCAGGACATCATCAAGATGTTGCTCTGGTTCTCTCTCTGCGATTGTTGGTGGGATCCAAACCCAGATTCGATGATGTTTTGTTCATGATGTTCTGACGTTGATGTTCATGATGGTAAACATTAGATTATTGAAATCTGATGTTCATGATGGTAAATGAATTTGATGTTTCATTCTATAATTTCAAACATTATTGAAACCTGATGAACATTAGATGTTTGAAATCTAATGTTTGAAACATTATTGTAATTTTTCACGATGTTTGAAATCTGATTTCAAACATTGTAATTTTTCCCATTATTGTAATTTGATATTGTTTTGATAATGATGTTGTGATGTTTGATGTTGTTTTGATAATGATGATATTGTTTTGATGATGATGATGTTTGATGTATATGCCCTCTATGGTCAATTTCCCTATAATGGGACCTTTCAGTTTATAAGAAAAATTTTAGGACTAAACAGTGTATAAGTTGTTAATTTAGGATTTATTGGTGCATCACTCTTAAACAAACTAAAATAAAAAATAAAAAAAGTTTTGCTGAAATTGCTAAAAAATGAGTTTTGCTAAAACAAATAGAAATAAATGTTATTTTTCTAATAAAAGTGATGGTTTGTGAAATATCTTTTTTTATTTAAAAAAAATGAAGTTATAAGTAATAATTTATTGGTCATCTATAATTATTTTCAGATCAAATAAAAATAACATTCTAAATTTTCTTCTTACCCTCTTTTTTTTTCGACAAATACTTTTATTTTGTAGAAATTTAATTTTATTATAGTTAAATATTTTATTTTAATTTTTAAATTAAAAATAATTTTTGAAAAATCATATTTGAATTATTTTATGCCATTATAAAATATAATTTTTTAATATTAACTTATTCGATGATCCTTTTCTAGAAGGTGTGTTTTGTTTTTGTTCATTAATATTAAATTTTTAATTAATCTTATTTATAATTAAAAAAATAAATTAGCAAATAATTATATATATATATACAGTTTTGTTTCGATTGCTCAGGTTATTTGGTGTCTCTGTCCAAGTCTATTCAAATTTATTTGAATTTTTTAATTTTACATAGGTTCTCACCGAATTAAAAATTATGTTGCACAATCTTTAAAAATTTACGGGCTTAACTTGAGTTGCTTGGGTTCAACTTGCCCAAATTTACAACTTTAACAAGGGGGTTGAAGTTACATTATTGAAGTTTTGACAAATTAAAAATTGATACATAAATTGTGATAAAATTGTAAAACTTAAATTGTAAATTTCAATACTTTTTTTATTTTCATAATTTACATACATTATTCATATAAACATATTTTATTAATTTTTCACGGGTTTTTACTCAGATTATTTGGAATGATCTAAATAAGTATATTTTTTAACTCTTTATGAAAAAATATACAAAAAAATAAAGAAATGATATGATCTAAAAAAAATAAAAAGATTAGAAAGTGTGCTATAATAAGTCATGCCAAACAAGCTCATTGAAGGTAGTATTTGATAACAGACCTTAGTGTAATGTCAAAAAGAATATAGGGAATGCCAACATAATTCTAAAGTAATGCAAAAGAAGTCAACATAATTTACTTAAGTTTCATACACTGTAAAACGAGTGCTACTATTAATCCTCACATTTTTCTTTACATCTCCACTACCTTCATTGTTTTGTAACACAACTTACCTTCACATAAAATTTTAATTTTATCCCCATTTATAACCTCATTAACCCTGCCTTCAAAGAAAAGGGTAGATGGAAGTTCAATGGAAAAGTAGGAAGAGAGAAATATTTGTAGAGGGAAGTTCAAAGAAGTGAGGCTTAAAAAAAATTCGTAAGATTGTCATCAATACTCCCGTAAAATATGTTAAAACAATAAGAGTAATACTATATTGACTATGTTTATGTACGATTAACGAATTTTTAATAAAAATAAAATTAAAAATTATGTAAATGAAAATTAAAAAAAGGAGTAAAGTGGAGTTTATCCAATAATAAATGCAGTGTGATCTCCATATTATTTTTGAGACAATTACAATTTAATATAAAATTTTAAATTAGTAATAAATTTTAAAAATACTAATAATGAAGGTAATTAATAATCAAGTAAAGCTTAGTTTATCCATAGCAGTTTTTTTTTTTTAATTATTTAAAATTGCCTCCGTTTGGTTTAGTTTTTAAAAAGAGTTTTGAATTTTGAGTAGTATTTTAAAAGATAAGTGTTTGAAAAGAGTTTTGAAAATTAAAAACTTATTTCGCTATGAGTTTTAAAAATGATTTATATTATTATTTTAATTAAATAGATAAGTGTGAGAGAAAAATTAATTGATTGATATATAGAATATGAGAGAGAAAAAATAATTAATTGATATGTAAAATAAATAAAGAGAGAGAGAGAGAGAGAGAGAGAGAGAGAGAGAGAGAGAGGAAAAGAGAAAAGAGAGAAAAAATAATAAATCAAATATATTTTTTAATTTTTTAATCTAAAAGTTTATTTAAAAATTAAACTAAATACTACCTTTGTTTCTATTTTTGTTGTTTGATATTGTTTTGGAAGTTAGGGCCCGTTTGTTTTTAGAGGTAGATTGGGTGAGATTGTTAGTGAAGGGATTATTAGTGAGGGGGTTAACAAAGATTGTTTTTGTTTGATAACCAGTAGATTAGCAATAGTTCATGTTTGTTTTGAGAGATAGGAGTGGGATTAACTATGTAAAATTCTACAAATATCCTTATTGCATTACTATCAAATTTGGGCTTCTACCAACTAATTTGGGCTCCACCCTCTGCTACACGAATCTAGGGATCCTGTTGTGCCTTTGGCACAGTAGGCTATTGTGTTCTCTTGTGGAGTATCGTTTCGAGCCTCTTTCAATAATCTGAATTAATCATATTGTAGGGTTCGTTGAGTAGATTATCATGCAAAAAATCAAGTTAATTGGATATCTCTAGCCCTATAACCAAAATACATTTTGTGGGGACATAATTTTTGAGTGACAACACGTGGCCGAGGTGGCACCGAAGTGCCAGCCGAGGTGCCACGTGTCTTGGTCATGACGCCGAGATGATCTTGGATAGGCCGAGGTTATCTACAAAGATACCGAAATACGGGATAAGCGGATAAGGGACAAGAGTCCTAGAATAAGCAAGGACTTCAGTTTGGATAAAGATAAGACTCTTAGAGAGTTTATCCCAATCCTACTGGGAGTCCAAGATTAGTAGTAATTTAGAGACCATTGAAGTTAGGCTTCTATTGGGATTAGGTCAGTGTTAGCTATAAAAGAGAAGCACCCTCGTGGGTCTAAGGTACGCATTTTGTATTCTGAATAGTGAGTTAAGCACTTTTTCTATTTATGAGAGATAACTGACTTGATCGTTGGAGTACCCCCGGGTGAACGAACCACCGCCAGAATCTTTTCTTCTTGACAGGTCGTTCGGGCTTAATCTATTCTACTAGTATTCTCCAGCTGAGTACTTGTTTGGCAGTGTAGTCAAAAATTGACATGTAACGCCCCGAAATAATTCAATATAAACTACCCACAGTAATGAACATTCACTAAACAATGACCATAATCGTTCCATCTTCACATATTTAATAAATGAGTTTAATACAAAAGTTTCACATGCGGTATACATTCAACGAAACAAAAGAACATATGAATCTATAGCATGTGAAACATCCAGTCTCAAAACAATAAAATGCCTTAAGGGCTTACATCTTCCAAGGCAATAGCCCGGTTATACAAAATGGTCTCTCGGACCCATACACATTCAGCCCTTGGCTTTACAAAAATTCACAACAAAATAAGAGAGTTATTTACTCTTCACAAAATATCCACACGCCTTCAATTCGGCGGAATTACTACGTCTTTACCTGCACCAAAACCCATAGGGGAGAGCATAAAGCCCAGTAGTGGAACCTTAACAAAGTATATACATTTATGTAAGATTCTCAACATTTAATGTAAATGCAAATGTTATGCCATGCCAATTCAAGATAATTTCATGCCATGCTTTTCTTGAAAATCACCAAGTTTTCAATAAACATTTTTCAATCATAAGGGGCGGTAAATATGACACTGGTAATCCCTAGGTTGGTGTCTGCAAGTAGACTCTACAAGTACTACCATATTGTCATTTTTACCGATATTAACGGAAGGCTCGATACCTATCCGCGCGAGTTTCTAGTCTTTCACCATGGACACTCAGGCCAACTTATCAAATCATCTACACCCCCTATTCGGACTTACCACCGTATTTATCTCATAAACATTTCCATTAGTTCTATTACAATATAAATCTTCTCAAGATAAACATGATGAGCATGTGCAATAATGCTAATAAATCAAATGAGAATGTGGTGCAATAATTAATATCTCATAACATCTCTCTATTTCAAACATCTCTACAAAATGTCAACATGCACATTTCCCATTACTTCTCTTAAAAGTTCTTTCACATGGTAAGCATGTATCATCAACACATGGCTACAATTCCACATTTCACAAATCTCAACAATCTAGTCTCTTCAAGACCACATAAGGTGTTTTCAAACATTAACCTTAAATGTTAAAATTTTCAAAGTCCATAGTGCACAAGACTTGCCATCTCACAACCATACATCATCATTTATTACTAACAATTTTTAAAAGAAACAATTTCTCCATTTCAGGATGTAAATTAAAATTCCCCTTTTTGCAAACCACATTATGGAGTCTACACTCACTCATCTTTTTATCAAAATAAAGAGAAATTCCAATGGACATTTCCATGCTTTCAAAAGCCCTAAATTTTTCTAGGTTTTCACAAAAAGCCCTAATATTGTCCATTTCATTTACAGAATCTCATCATACACTTCAATCTCAACCAATATGGTTCAACATCTCACAAAATCTTTTAAAAGAAAGTAAGATGAGTATTTCTTCAAACAAAATCAACAATTTCTTGAGTTATAATCCCCATTTTCGAAATACATGAAGGAGTTCACAAAAATCAACCAAAACTTGCATAAACATACATATAACTCAAAGGAAACCCTACCTCAAGCTTGATGAAGAGAGAGGAGAAGAAACCCTAACTCAAAGATGAGAGGAACCTTGAATATCCACCACACCAAGTATAGCCCTAACTTAATCTTCAAGATTTGAGAGTGAGGATGATGAGAATCTTAACCCAAAGTTTGCAAGAATCAAAGAGTTTTGGGGTTTGATGATATTTTCTAGAGAGAAGGGGGAGTAAATGTGTTTTTAGAGAGAGAAAAGAGTGTAAGAAATGAGATAGAAACAACCCTAAATGAGATAGAAAAACAGAGCCTCGGACTGCCCAGCCGTTCTGCACGTACAGCATGTGCCCCACACGCACCTTGTCCCGCACCTGCAATTTATGCAGAATGGAACTCACCCAAATTCCCCTCTTCCTGCACGTGCGACTTGGCCTCCCGCACGTGCGGTCCAATCCGCATGTACGGCCCTGACCCAGCAGCCCAGAAAATTTCCGTTTTGCCTCTGGCACTCTGGACCTAACCCCGCACCTCCCGGAACCAGCGAAGTTCAACACCGACAAACAAAACAAGGACTAGAGCTTTAATTTTAAATAACTTTCGAATATTTCAGACCCAACAGAAAATGTAACGCCCTGAAAATAAACCCATAAATCATACATTCTTAACATGCTTAAACATAAGAGAATGAAGCATAATTTCATTTGTCACGCCCCAAACTCGCCCCTAAAAGTTCGGGCATGACCTATGCAGATACGGACACATAACCTGATATACATAATATATGGGGCCTGAATGGAAGTATTTAATATTACAAAGTAACATAGAATAGCATCCATTAGGTTAAAACTAACATGCCAGGATCACATACGTGAGAGCCATTTATTTATATACATACCCATACACACAAAAGAGCGTATATCCGAACATTGGTAAAGAAAGGGGGTATATGCATACATTTTAACCTTAGGTAAATAATAAAAGTGCAAGCCAAAATCTTAACAAAACTTCACAAAAATGCATGGCTTGGTCTGGGAGTCTGGGCATACTGAGGTTGACAATTGAAGGGTGAGCATCAAGGGTTAAGACGGACTCCCAAAGTGATTACCTACAGAATAGACATAACACAAAGTGAGTGAAGCTCAGTGAATAATAGTACATAAATGATTCCATGCTCAACTGGAAGTATAATACATATCAATGCATACATGAATAAAGAAGGCATAAGGTTAATTGATTCTGTACTAATTTCATAACGGCCTTAGGCCTAGTCTTGAAATGGCTTGTAACATAATATTTTGAAACATAATGGCTTTAAGTTCTTGAATAGAGTGGCATAAAGTCCTTGAATATAGTAGCATTAAACTTTTAAACATGTTGGCATATAGCCCTTGTACATATTTGTATGAATTCAAGAGGTGTCTCACACGGATTCTAGCGGTGACTCACATTGTAGCACTTAGTTCCATGTAGCACTTTGTTTCATATCATAACAACTTATACGGAATGGCCATAGGCCTCATAACTTGCACATATGTATGGGCTCAAGAGGTGGCTCGTACGGATTCTAGAGGTGACTCGCATTGCAGCACTTAGTTCTGTATAGCACTTTGCTCCATACCGAAAATACAGAATGGCCTCTGGCCTAATAGATCATACAGAATGGCCCAGATTGGCTTTAAGCCTAGTTCATATATGTATGGATTCAAGAGGTGTCTCACATGGACTCTAGAGGTGGCTCACAATGTAGCACTTTAGAAGTCAGAGGGGATCAAGTATAGGCAAAGAATTACTCTATGGCAGCAATGAAATCCACCTGCAACATACGCGAAGCAGAACCAGCAGAGATTGAAAACGAGGACATAGAAGTCCTGGAGGACTTCGGCAAAAAGCCAGCCGAGAAGAGTGAGGAAGCCCTGAAGAAAATCCTTGTCCAACAAGGGGATGAAGAGAGTTTCTTCCTTCTCGGCTCGGGCTTGGCCGAGGAAGAGGAAAAAGAGCTAGAGGCGTTCTTGAGAGCAAACATTGAGGTGTTTGCCTGGACGCCATACGAGATGCCTGGCATTGACCCCGAGGTCACTTGCCATAAACTAAATGTAGACATGTCAGCTAAACCTGTCATCTAGCGAACAAGAAGGCTGATGTTGATGCATGTCGAGGCAATAGAAGAGGAGGTAGAAAAACTTCTGGAGGCCAAGGCCATTCGAGAGGTAAATTACCCAACATGGTTATCAAACACGGTAGTTGTGAAGAAGAAGAATGGGAAGTGAAGGGTCCATGTGGACTTCACCAGCCTGAAAAAGGCTTGTCCTAAAGACAGTTTCCCACTACCCAACATTGACCAATTGGTGGATGCCACTTCAGGGCATGGAAGGATGAGCTTCCTGGATGCATACAGAGGGTACCATCAGATAGCTATATACTCTCCAAATGAGGAGAAGACTACATTCATCACCCCAAAAGGGCTATATTGCTACAGAGTGATGCCTTTTGGATTGAAAAATGCAGAAGCAACTTACCAGAGATTGGTGACCAGGATGTTCAGGTATCTAATAGGCAGAACAGTGGAGGTATACATAGATGACATGGTCGTGAAGACCAAAGAACCTGAAAATCATCTGGTCGACCTAAAGGCAGTTTTTGACATCCTTAGAAAATATCGACTCCGACTCAATGCATCGAAGTGCGCATTTGGAGTTGGGTCTGGTAAGTTCTTAGGATACTTGGTTACCAGAAGGGGCATTGAGGCTAGCCCCGATCAAATCAAGGCCATTTTAAAGTTGGAAAGCCTAACATCGGCAAAACAAGTGCAAATGTTGACTGGAAGGGCTACAGCCCTGAATAGGTTCATAAACAAAAGTTCTAACAAATGTAAACCTTTCTTCAGTTTAGTGAACAAAGCCACAGACTTCCTATGGAAGAAGAATGTGAAGTTGCCTTGAATTACTTGAAGAAGTATTTGACCACAGCTCCAGTTCTCTCAAATCCAGTACCAGGAGAGGAGCTATTCTTGTACTTGGCAGTTTCAGAACATGCAGTGAGTGCAGTAATAATTCGAGAAGAAAAGAGAGAGCAAAGGACAGTTTACTACGTGAGTAAGACCCTAGCAGATGCAGAGACTAGATATCTACTCTAGGAGAAGTTAACATTGGCTTTAGTAATGGCTTCTAAGAAGCTGAATCATTACTTTCAAGCCCACAAAATTGTGGTGTTAACTGAGTATCCCTTGAAGTCCCTGTTGCAGTAGGGAGATCTGACAGGTAGAATAGCCAAATGGGCAGTGGTGTTGGGCCAATATGACCTAGAATTCAGACCCAGAATAGCAATCAAAGGCCAAGTTTTGGCCGACTTCGTGGCCGAGTTCACACCAGGCGCCATCACACATCGGGCTCTGTTGAGCCGAGGTGAACAAGAAGAAACCCAGTTAGGGATAGCCAAACAGAGGAAAGAAGATAAACTCAGGCCATGCAGTATTTACATCGGCAACTTCTTCCGGCTGTTTATTGATAAGAGTTCAAACCGACAAGGAGCGGGGGCAGGAGTAGTGCTAGTATCGCCAGATGGACAGGTACTAGAATAATCCATTCGTTTGGGGTTTAGAGCCTCAAACAATGAAGCAGAGTATGAAGCACTGATAGCAGGATTAAAACTGGCAATAGCAATGGAAGCTGATGAGGTAATAGTCTTCTGTGACTCCCAGCTTATCGTCAACCAGGCAACATGCGAGTATGTAGCCTGAGATGAAAGGAAGTCGGCCTATGTAAAGGAGGTGGACAGACTAGTGGCCTTATTCCAGAATTGCCAACTACAGCTGGTTAGCCGAGATGACAACAGCCGTGCTGATGCTCTGGCCAACCTGGCTAGTGCAATGAAACTTGGAGAGGCAAGTACAATAATGGTAGACTACTTGTTGGGTCCAAGCATAGAACCACTGAACACAAAGCATGAAGCAATGCGTGTGGAGATGGGACCAAGTTGGATAGATGCAATAATAGTATTCCTTAAAGAGGGAAAACTGCCAGATGATCATAAAGAAGCACACAAGATCAGACTGAAGTCAGCAAGATTCAGTCTGACAACAGAAGGGCATCTCTACAAAAGGTCTTTTACTGGTCCCCTTTTGAGGTGTGTGCATCCTTCACAAGTTGAAGACTTCTTATATGAGATACGTAAAGGAGTATGTGGAAGCCACACTGGGGGTAGGTCACTTGCTCATGGGGCCATTATTTAGGGGTACTGGTGGCCCTATATGCAAAAAGATGCTGAAGCCTATGTCAAAAAATGTGAGAAGTATCAAAGGTTCACACCTCTGATACATCAACCAGCAGCAGACTTAAACCTAGTGTCTAGCCCTTGGCCATTTGTCCAATGGGGCATGGATCTTGTTGGACAACTGCCTCAAGCAACTGGATAAAGGAAGTACTTGCTAGTAGCAACAGATTACTTCACCAAGTGGGTTGAAGCTGAACCCCTTGTAAAGATTCGGAACGTTGATGTCAAGAATTTCATATGGAAGAACATTATCACCAGATTTGGGATCCCAAGAGCAATAATTGCAGACAATGGTACACAATTTGACAGTAAGCTAATCAAGAGCTTCTATGCAAAGTACAAGATCAAGAATTATTACTCTACTCCAAGCTTCCCTCAAAGTAATGGTCAAGCAGAAGCATCCAATAAGGTCATCTTGGATGGGATCAAAAAGAGGCTGGAAGCTGCTAAGGGAAAGTGGGTGGATGAGTTGCCCAGTGTACTCTGGGCATATCAGACGACGCTGAGAAGATCAACTGGGGAATCCCTATTTGCCATGGCTTTTGGCACAGAGACAGTAATCCCATTAGAGGTCGGCATCCCAGGGATCAAAACCCAGGAAGTGGAGAATGGGACTAACGATGCATTCTTAGCCCGAGATTGGACCTACTAGAAGAAAGAAGGGAGAAAGCAGCAATTCAGCTGGGGGCATACCAGCAACAGCTTGCCAAGGCTTACAACAGAAAGGTTAACCCACGAGAGTTCCAAGTTGGGGACCTCGTTCTAAGAAAGGTCGTCGGCAACAAGAAGGATCCCAGAGAGGGAAAGCTTTGCCCAAACTGGGAGGGACCTTATAGAATCATCTCAGTCCTGGGCAATAGTGCATATCGGCTTGCAAACAGTGAAGACAAAGAATTGCCAAGACCTTGGAATACTTGCAATCTGAAGTTTTTTTTATCATTAGATTTTTTGTTTTTTAAGTTTCTTGTTATTAGCCGAAGTAATAATAAAGTCTTAAATTGATTTTTTCAACTTGTGTAGTTTGATTGACCAACCACTTGGCGATGTTTCTGATTGAAACATGACGAATAACTTAGACTTATTATATGGCAGAGTTTCTACTTGCATATAATAGAGTTGAACTAAGTTGAATTAACCTGTATCAGTCAGATTAACAGGGAGCGGCCAGCCTCTGTTTGAATCTGGTCTCGGCGACAAGATCAATACCACATACTTAAATGAGAACCCAAGTGGAACTTAAGTTCACATTAGGGGGGCAGAGAGCTGGAGAATGATGCCTGAGAGTTGGAATTTACAAGCTAAAATTGGTTTTAACACTTGTTGAAATTTATAAAAAATTTATAAGTTGAAGTTAAATCGAGGTCATGTTTAACACTTGTTGAAATTTATGAAAAATTTACAAGTTGAAGTTAAATCGATGTCGTGTTTCACACTTGTTGAAATTTTATAAAAAATTTACAAGTTAAAGTAAATCCGAGGTTATGTTAAAGGAAGATTGGTTTAAACACTTGTTGAAATTTTTAAAGTAAAAATTACAAGATAAGCCAAGGTTGTATTGGAAAAAATACCTATGTACTTGCCGAAATAAACTGTTAGCGGGAATAACCAAAGTATTCCACACCGAGAAGATTACACAGTTAAGGTGTATGTTGAAGACATGTAAATTATTCTAAGTATAGAATCATACAAGACAGTAAAAGGAAGACAAACATACAATCACATTGAAAGAAGAAACTTGAGAGTGCATTCAGATAAGGAAAGAAGGCACTTTAGCTTGACATTGAAGGATAGTTGTTCAGATTACAAAACTAGCACGTCAACCAAATTAAGCTTACATTGTTTCAAAAGTAAGAAAAAGTACAAGGTATAAGAAAAGAAAAACATCAAACTAGACTATTTGGTGCCATTGGCTGGTTGGGTTTGAGGCTTAGAGGACATTTGGGAACTCATCTTGGCGGCCTTCTCAGCCGTGAGCTTGGCGTCGATCTCCTTGAGAGTCTGGTCGAGGCTCTTTTCGGCGATAGGCATCTCGGATGATGTCTTCTCGGCAGAGGCACCCTTTGAAACCTCGTCCTCCTCATCATGAGTCAAGTCCAGGACTTGCTCATTCAGAGTTGGGGACTTGGTCCCCGCAGCCTCGGCCTTCTCGCTCTCTTTGTTCTCAGCCTCCTCCTCAGACTTAGCTTCGTCCTCGGACTGGCTAGAAGTGGGTGGGAACGGTAGGACAAGGCTGCTAGCATTCTTGAGAGGGGAGTCCTCGGAGACAGCCAACGCCTTTAGAGCAGCCATCCAACCAAGGAAATAGCCCTTGTTGCATGCGTACCTGACTTGTTTCTTATAATCCTCCTTGACGTCGACTGCTCGCTCGGCGTACGCCTTCTCATCAGCCTGGGCTTCGGCAGTTTTCAGCTGTAGCGTCAGCCTTTTCCTCGGCCTTCTCCTGAGCCTTCTTGGCCACCTTGGCCTGATCTGTCAAAGTCTTCATCTTTGCCTCAGCCTTGTTGAGGGTCTTCTGCAAACCAGCAGCCTCCCTGGACTTGTTGGCCAACTCCTTCTTAATGTTGAAGGCTTGCATTGCAAATGAGTGACCATGCTGGATCGCCTAGAAGGAATGGACAAGACACAAAGTTAGAAAAAATTTTGAAGTTCAGAAAGATAGAGAATGTAAAGCACCAAGTATTAGGGGCTTGCTTGTACGGAGTGCTGCAACATTAGAGCGAATTTCTCATACTCGCTCATTGCGACATTGCGATTGAGATTTGGAAGAGGAGCAGCGCGGTAGAGAGGGCAACACCAACTTTAATATCATCGGCGCTGTCGCCAGCTCTGATCGGCTTGTCCTCGATTGTAATCGCAGGAGCCCAAGGGGCATCAGACTTCAAAGAGCCTGAGGTTGTTGCTGATTCGGACCTCGGTCTCTTTGACATGGTTGATTCAGAGGGTGCAACCTCGGCGGGCCTCTTTTTGGCAGCAGAGGCACTTTTCTCCGCCTCAGCAATCTTGGAGATGGACAAGGTATCCTTAGAGTCGATCTGAGTTACCATTGCCTTAGGTTGGGCTTTCTTCAGCCTTTTCAGTTTCGGTTTTGGCTAAGGCTGGGATGGTGCTGGTAGTGCGATGACAGTATTAGGGATGTCAGCCAAAAGATCATTTGCAATTGATTTCTTGCAACCCATCTCAGCAGCGATTGCAGTTCGGCGTCGACGTTTGCGTTGAGATGGAGGGATTAGATATGGAGCTGAGGTTGATGGTCCCTCAGCTAGATCGGAAGTTGATCCCTGATCTGGCTGGGGTGATGAAGTTGCTGGTGGAGTTGTGGCGGAAGGAGGAAACTTGCTCTTCTTCTTCGGGACGTCGGACAGAACAAATTTGTAGGTTGGGATGTAATTGAGTAGTAAGGGAGCTCTCCGCCTCTGAATTGGCAGATCCAACAGCTTCTTGAAGTCCTTGCTAGGGAAGGACTTACGAAAGCCTTTTGGCGGCTGTGGAAGAGCTGCAACAAAAACTAATGTTAGAACATATAGAAAGAACAAAGTATTGAAGACTTGAAAAGCAAGTGTAACACATGGCTCTTACCATTACCCTCTATGAATACTGTTCGGCTAAGAGGGTAGAGGTGAAGGTCCTCATCTGGAGCGAACTCCCAGTTGCCCTAGACAATGAAGTAATTGTCCCCAGCTCCCTTGTTGGAGTTTGGGAGGTCGGCAACAAGTTTGTATTCTGTGGACCTCAGTTTGAGGTAGTAGATGTAGCCTTTTTCTAACTTAAGGCCACACATGGTATAACAGTACTGCATATCGGCAAGAGTAACCCTAGCGTTTTCTATTTTGGCTAAGGCTATTATGCCATTGATAACTCGGTAAGAATTGAGGGTGAGCTGCATTGGGTTCAATTTGTAGTAATGGAGGACTTCTCGGAAAAGGATGTCAAGAGGGAGCCTAAGTCCACACTCTATGAAAGCTACAACTGGAAAGGGCATGGAGTCGACTGTGGACATGATGGAGTCATCCTCCCCTAGCCAACCTGAGATGGACGTCGGCTGGGATGTCAAACTCCCGCCTGAAGAATTCTAACTTAGTTGGGGTGTTTACCCTATACCTCCACATGCCCATGATGTCGGCTTGGGGGAAGGTGTTGGATTTCAAAAGGAAGTATTTTGTGAAGGCTTGAAGGACCTCGGCTAAAACCTAAATGTGTGCTGAGATAAGAATTTGTGAGGATCTAAGAGGAATTCGTTTCAATTTTCCCTAAGATTCGTGAGTTCTACGACAAATCCCAAACCTAAGTCTAGGCAAACAAAGATTGAAGGCAAGAATCTGGAAAAGACATAGAAAACAAGAACAATGATTCAGAATCAAGAATAGTGAAAAAGTTTGTGCAGGTGTGTAAAGCCCAGAACAGAGGCAAAAATCAACAGATATGTAAGCAATGTGTGTATACATAGGAAAAGATTGGGTGAAATAAAATCATGAGGCAAACATGCCCTTACACATGATTGAATTCAACTCACAAATGAAGGTTCAAGAAACATGAATAAAGTCACAGTAGCAGAACATACATGTAACAGTTTGAGGAGAAACGAGAAATAGAAACAGGGAGGAACAGTGACTCATCGAAGAAAATGAAGTCGGTATTGAGTACGTCGGAGTCAGATGATGGCAGCAATCGGGGAAAATCAGCAAAAGTCCCGCCGGAGGAGGTGAACGGAGTAGTTGCAGAGCTTGAGAGCTTGAAACAATGGAAGATTTGGAAGGAGAGAGAGAGTTTGCACGAAAATGAAGATACAAAAGTGAAAAGATGGAGAGAGAGGAGTGATTTTGATCAAAACCACCGAATGGCGGCAAAAATGGCAATTATGGTGCCAAGGACGATGTGCTTGTTAGACGGCGCACGCAAGTGCGATACGACTTGATGGTGCGTGTCAGGCACGGTTCAGTGGGGGAAAGACATGTGGCAAAAACGGTTGAAATACTGTGCGTAACAGCTCATACGCGTGTTGGAACTCTTGGAGTTCTTGATTTAACGGAGCAGGACCTTAGCTATAGGGACGATCTCGGCTGAAAAAATTTGAACAAAATTGGTTATTGGTTCTAAAGCATTGATGAAAACAGACTAAAGTCTTGGTCATATTGAGCTGATGAATGATGACCTCGGTAATGAAGGACAAGGCAAGTTTAGCCGACGTACTAAATGGAAAAAACGATATAGGTTCTATCACCTCAGGATGCCGAGATAATAGAACCTAGGGGGCAGTTGTGGGGACATAATTTTTGAGTGACAACACGTGGCCGAGGTGGCACCAAAGTGCCAGCCGAGGTGTCACGTGTCCTGGTCATGACGCCAATATAATCTCGGATAGGCCGAGGTTATCTGCGAAGATACCGGAATCCGGGATAAGCAGATAAGGGACAAGAGTCCTAGAATAAACGAGAACTTCAGTTTGGATAAAGATAAGACTCTTAGAGAGTTTATCCCAATCCTACTGGGAGTCCAAGATTAGCTGTAATTTAGAGACCATTGAAGTTAGGCTTCTATTGAGATTAGGTTAGTGTTGGCTATAAAAGAGAGGCACCCTCGTGGGTCTAAGGTACGCATTTTGTATTATGAATAGTGAGTTAAGTACTTTTGCTATCTTTGAGAGATAACTGACTTGATCGTCGGAGTGCCCCCGGGTGGACGAACCACCGCCGACATCTTTTCTTTTTGACAGGTCCTTCGGGCTTAATCTATTCTGCCAGTGTTCTCCAGCTGAGTACTTGTTTGGCAGTGTGGTCGAAAATTGACACACACACATTTGTTTTTACAAAAATTAACGGTTAACATAACTTTCATTAATTTATAAAAACAATTAGGATTTAATGTTATGAATAGTTGATTAACTTGATTTTTTATATGAATAATATTCTCAATGAATCTTATAATATGAACGGTTCAAATTATCGAAAAATATTCAAAACGACTTCCCACAAATGAGTACAACAAGTTGCTATGCTTTGAAGGCACAACAAGACCCCAGGTCCTACTGGACACTGTAGTTTGTCCACGCAAAGCAGAGACGTGCCATATGTCAAAATCAGAGATGATTGCTTTTTCCATGCAAAACTCAGTGTTTGTTTTGCCAAACATTTTTATTTTATTATCTATCTATCTATATATATATATATATATATCCCTATATATAAAGCATGAATGTAGAATGTAAAACGGAGCACTCGTTTGAAAAGTTGGGTTGGGTGGATTGGGTTAGGGTTAAAATAATCACAAAAACATAAAATAGTTTTTTTAATTTCAGGTTCAAAAGTTACATTTGAATCATAATTATTTTATTTTCTTCTCTTATAAAAGTTAAAAAAATCAAAAAGTCTATCACAAACGAGATTTGTTTAGCCCCATGTTAAAATAGCCAAAAAATCAAAAACTTAAAAAGTCAACCTACATCCCAAATGAAACGCTAAATTACAAAACTGGCCCTATTTTTTATTATTATTTTGTTTGCACAGTTAAATAAGATAGGAAAATTACATCTCATTGGGGGAAAAAATTTATAAGAAAAATTACATCCCAATGAAAGAAAAGAAAATTACAAAAATATCCCTATATATAAAGCACAAATGTAAAATTGATGAAAATTATGACCTTGCTGAAATTACAAAATTGACTCTATTTGTTTTTATTTTGTTTGCACAGCTAAATAAGATAGGGGGAATAACACCCCAGAGGGAGAAAAAAAATTATATAAATATGGAGGGATACAAGTCACACTTGCACTCCTATAACTTTTCACTTACACTCCATCTCAAGATCACTTACACTACATATTTTTGTAAGTTTTTTATTTGTCTGAAATTCTCCCAATAAGATAACCCTAGCTTTTGACATTCGTACAAATTTGTATAATGAGTATAGATTTGATACTTTTCGTCTCTTACTGAGCCGATTGCTATTTTGGTATTCAGAAATGATTTATAGCTTGAATTTTAGTCCTCCGAATGACATGAATGTGTTGGCACCCTCCCTTCCATTTTGGACTCACGCGCATAGACGTTTCTCTTTCATCTCTCTCTCAGCCCCAAACATTCTAGTCTCTTAAATCGTTTTCTCTCTCCTCCCCTTAAAACCCTCTCATTGCTACAAGCCGAGTATGTTGAGTACTCGTTGAAGGCTTGAGAGAGATCGAGGAATTCATCGGAAAAACAAGGAAGAGGACTCCGCCAAGTTACTAAGCTGAGCGGCGAGTTCGCCGAGTCACATGTTGATGACGTAGTCGGTAAGGTTTTCAGAAACTAACTTATAAGCGGTCGAACTGGAGAAGGAGTGGCTATGGTCGATTTGATAAAAGTTGGATCAGATGGTTTGCATGGACCAGCCCAGAGACCTCTGAATCTTAGTGGAGGAGAGAGAAGATGAGAACAAAGCTTGATGAGTATACAACTATAGCCTCGTGAAGTGGCTACTTTTTTGGCTATTTGATTATTTTAGTAGATTATTTTAATTTTTGTATTTGAAAAGATAGGTTAGATTTTTTTGTTGGATTGTTATATTAAAAAATGTGTTTGAAATGATATGGGAAAGGAAATGACAAAATTGCCCATATTAATTGAATGATTGGTATGATTTTCAAAAAATTTCAAGGGCAAAATTGTCTTTTCATGTACCTGACAGCCTTGCCACACCCCCATATGACCTGGCAAATTGGTAGTGTACCTGTTGTAAATGGGTTTTGTTTGCACATGTTTTTTTTGTTTTTTTTTTTTTTAATTTGAGGCTATTTTAACCTCTAAACCCATTTGCCAAACACCTCTTATATGTGAAGAGAGAGAATGGGTTCAAGAAACTTTCATGGTGAGAGTGAAAACAGAGACGGATCAAAATTTTGATTCTCTCCATTTTGGGTGTATATGATTTCTCTCTCTCTCTCTCTATATATATATATATGTGTGTGTGACAGATTGAAGAAATTATGTTGGCGAAAGAACAATGAAAGGTGAAGAGAGCTTTGAAGGTTGGGATTAATGGTGGATTTTAGAGTAAACAAAAATCGTGGTCCTCTCTCTCTCTCTCTTCCCCTTTTGTTTTGAAAACGCATAAGTTTCGCACATGTTTAAGGCAACTGGGGCGAAAGCCAAAAAATGGGATGCTAACACATTCAGGCCATTAAAGGCAGCGAGATTTCAAGCTACCTAGCGGAACTATTTGGTATTTTACAATCATAAAATACAAAAAATAAATAAATACAAATGTGATAAATTAAATAAATTAAAATTATTAGATCGATATATTTTTAGATTTATCGTGAAAATAAAAAATAAATGTGATAGATTAAAATTATTAGATTGACATATTTTGAAATTTATTGCGAAATATCTGTCTAAAATCTTAATCAAATTTTAAAATCTTCATTTGTTAATAATGTATGATGAGTACTCCTTTAATATAAATATAAATATATATAAATTGTGGACTTCAAAGATTATTGCAATAAACCAAAGTTGATTTAATGTTTTCATGCCTTAAAATCAAATTTTAGTAATAAAATAAATTAGGGACAATTGCAATAAAATGGTATAAATTTAAAATAATTGCAAAAAATGAAAGTACAAGATTTAGTTGCACAATCTAATGTATAAATTGCTTGTACTTCCACGATATTACAATTATTTTGTATTGATGCCTTTTTTTTTTTTTTTTTTTTTTGCAATTTTCTCAATAAATTAATTGGGATTTTGAGTCTTCTAACAAATGGATATTTATCTATATCTAGATAAAATAAATTAAAATAGGTGATTTAAATGTTTAAATGTGTAGCCAATGAGTTTTGAGGCAACAAATGGATATGTGCAAAGAATACTATTTACAAATAAATAAATTTTTTTTAAAATTGTAATCAAATGTCTGACTTATTGAGTTTATGATATTCGTACAATAGATTTTTTTTAAAATTTTAAAATATTTTTAATTTTATATTCAAATATCTGACTCAATGGAATTGTGTTACTTGTATGTTTTATGAGTTTAAACAATATCTTTCTATCCGAATGAGGAGTGGAGATAAGTCTAACCTTCTTTAACATTTGTCTATGTGTTACTATTTGTGTGTGTATGAATTTGTTTCTCAATTCCACTCGCAATTTTGCAAAAGAGGACTGCCATTATTATACAGCATCCATTTTGAACGGTTTTACTTTGGCCTAATTACTAACAATCATCAAAGTTAAGAGACAATGTTTTTTAATTTTTTTTTTTTTTTTTTTTGGAATTCTGAAACTCTAAGAACCATTTTTGTTACTTTCTTTTGTACGATATATATATATATATATATATATAGAGAGAGAGAGAGAGAGAGAGAGAGAGAGAGAGAGAGAGAGAGAGAGACAACTTAAAAGATTATAAGATCAAAAGATCATACAACAAAAAAGCAAAATTGATTCAAGAATGCCCATGTGATTTTAGAAAAAAACACCAGTGTGTTTGGTTTTACTTTTTTGAAAATTGAGTTTTTTTATTTTTTTGTGTTTTATGTTTTTAGTGAATATTTTTTAAATTTTAAACATTTTTTTTTACTTTTTTAGATGCATCTTACTTAGATGCATCTAAATAGTAAAATATTTGTGAAAAAATATTTTAAAAATTAATAAATACACAAAAATATATAAAAAAAAGTACTGAATTCTCGTTTTTTTTTTTTATATTTTTTGGTATTTGGTGTATTTTTTAAAGATTACAAATATTATACTTTTTAAGTGTATTTATGTTAGGTGTGTCTAAAAATTAAAAAAAAAAATTGCTTAAAATATTAAAAAAATTCATTGAAAACATTAAAATACGAAAAATTAAAAAGTAAATTTTTCTGAAAACTATTTTTTGAAAACCAGAACCAAACAAGCTGACTGTTAGTTTTTCTATTAAAATTAACAGATACTGTATCACACATCAATTTTTACAATAGGCTTGATTTCGTAAAAAAATAAAATGAAATTAACAGTATAAAAGGACAATTTCACCCTAATATTTTCAAATCTAAAATTAAATTAAGATGTTAATTAAAATTAAATTAAATTAAAGTAAGGATTGATTTTGAAATATAATTAAATTAAAATATAAAATATAATTTAATTAAATTAAAATTTGATTAAGATGTTAAAAATTATACTAACTAAGGATTTAGAATTAATTATGTTATAAAATTTAACTAAAAAGTTAGGAATTACAATAAATAATTAAAAATTTAGGATTAATTGTGTTCTAAAATATAATTAACTTAAAATTAAATTAAAAAATTTAGAAATTATAATAAATAATTAAGAATTTATGATTTATGATTTAATTAATTTAATGTTAGAAATCATAAATTATGTATATGAGAGACGAGAAAGAAAGAAAATATATATATATATATATATATATATAGAGAGAGAGAGAGAGAGAGAGAGAGTTTGAGGGTATTATAGTCATTTTACATATATGCCAAACGGATACACTTTTATCCAAAACAACATGAAAACTTCCTAGCTATATTTGAACTATATAAAATGATATGTCCTCAAATCACAAGAGGTGAAATGAATTTTGCCTATTTATATTTTTGTCCCTTAAATTCCAAGTTTAGTTACCTACAACTATCACTACAACAAACCGCACATTTGGGGGAAAGAATTCCTTCTATAATTTATATCAACCAAGTTACCCATTCATATCCACATCAAAGTATAGTACATCCAGCATATTTTTGATCATTTAAAAATCAATTTTAAGATATAATTAGGCATTATCAGATTTTGTGTTCTTGGCTGCAGTGTCTAGAAGCACAAATGTGCTCAAAACCTAACAAACAAATTGCATTGAGAAATTAAGCACCCCAACCAACAAACGAGAGACGTTTTTTGTATTTCAAAAACATGCGCCCATATCCTAACAAGGACTTGAACCTTGCACCCATTTTAGGAACAATAATAGGAGGCACCACTAAAGTTAACAGATTGTGCCAATCTTTGAAAGCATGCCTAAACTAGTAGATAGTTAACTTACATGTCTAGAATAGTATACTCAAACAACAATCATATGACTCTGAACAAAAAGTACAAAGTGTGGGGGAAAAAATGGTTTTATGGTGACTTTAATATGAAATTAAAGTAGGTCACAACCATTGGTTGAGGTGGGATTAAATGAGTTTAGATTATTTATAACAAGAACTTTACACCACAAAAAGAATGACCAAAAATTATTAAAATTTGAATGAGAAATTGATTAATTAAATTGGCCTCATGAAAGAGGTGTTGGAAAAAAGTGGTTGCAAGATTATATACAATACACATGTATATAAAACCTGGTAACTCTTTTGTATACATGATGGATTAAAGCCATCAATTTTGCAATTTATGTCTTGGAATTTTGCAAAATTAAAACCTGCATTTGTTGCAGAAGCCTTTTTCTCTCTCTCTCCATGTGTATAAAATGAGACCCTCTCCTTCATTCTTATACACCAGAAAGTTTGTTCTCCCTTTGTGTTCAAAGTTTTCCTATAGAATTTTTATTCTTCCTATGTGAGAGAGTGCTGCCATTGTCGATTCGCCAAAGCTATTAGAAGGTGCTTTTGCGTTAGCCGGTCTAAACCATCGTATCTTAGGAGACATAAGTTGACGTATCCCTAGCACCCACAGTGAAGCGATTAATCTGTTTTAAAAACACTGTGATATCACACAGGTTTTGGTTTGCTTTCTTTACCATTTATCATATTATGTATTTCTGTTCAGTATGTTTTCTCATTCTGTAAAGTAATTGATTAATCATGAATTTATTTATCTTGTTTGATTTACACAATTTGGACATCAATCTTAAAATAGATTAAATATTTTTTTCGTCAAATTAAAAAAATAGCTTCATTTGGAATTAGGTGTATACACTGATTTTACTATGTCTCATTATAATTTGCCCAGAAATGTTGTTTTGGTTTCTGTGAATAAATAGCATCTTTGCAGAATGTGTCTACACCAACATTTGTATATGAAAGTCATGTTTAGGAATATATATATATATATATATGCTTGTGTGACTGTTACATGATAATAAATATATATTTTATTCCCTACAATCAAACCACCTGTAGCATAGTGCTATGGCTTAGATTAATGTATGGAAATTTATTTTGGTTTTACTATTGCTCATTCATTCTAAACAGCTTTGATTGTTGTTTATCCGTGTTCTTAGATTCATGAGCAGTGTTAATTAGAGCCTCAATTTCTTTGTATGAGTAGGCTACTGTTTCCATATATTTAAATACATATATGCATGATGTTGCTTTATATAAATTCAATTAGTTTTTTATTCCCAGAGTGTCACTATGAATTGTTTTGGTTTATCCTAATTTGCATGCTTATGGGTGTTGATTTTAGTTTTCTTACACTATTTGCTTGTTAATTGCTAAAATTATTTACATGGTTATTGTTTGTAATAATTTCATACATAATCATGACTATTAAATTTTAATTCAATGCTTAGAGTTATAGGTTTATTTTGTAACTCTTATCTCACTACTAAAAAAAATACTTTTTGCGACCGTCACAAGCCGTCGCAAATAATAAAAATACAGTCGCAAAAGACTTTTTGCGACGGCCTATGCGACCGCAAATGGGGGACGCAAATGTGGGGGTGGCAAATACTTTTTGCGACGGCAAAGCGACGGTCGCAAATTATTTGCGACCACCTAAACTACTTTTTGCGACAGCTATTTTGCCGTCGCAAAAAAAAATTAAACATAACCGTGTAAAGATTTTAAAAAAAAAATGATTTCCAAACAAAAATTTTATATAGAAAATATATTTAAAATGACATATCTTTTATATTTTTAAAATTATAAAGACAATGGTGAGTCTTTTAATTAAAAAGAAGGGACAACAAGAAGCATATAAAAGTTCTACATATGATCCCTCCAGTCTCTACTAACCATATATTCCACAAGTACACACATGCATGTATCTATTTTTGTGTATATGCATTTGATATATGAAAGAACTTGATATGTGAAGGGCCCAACAATACATATTAAGTTCTCACACACTCTTTCACTAATGTAATCTCCTCTTACATGTAAAAAGCCATCCTAACATACGAACTAAAGTGCAGAGTAACAGATATAATGATGTACAAAAACATACAAGGAGACAAACTATGGACCTTTTAGAACTGAAGTAGTAATACCATGTTAACCAATTGCCCCCAAAAGCTGAATAGGAAATGGCCAAAATGATGCATATGAACCTCTCTTGCATGCAAACGGATATTGATTTCATTCTATAACTACATAAAACAGATGCACAAGCAGTCATTTTATCATATGTTTCAGCTTCTGATATATTGAGTCCCATTCAAATGTTTATTGCCCATACAATGTCCAAAATAACTCTAGAACTTTCAAAGGTGCAAAGGTAAAAATTGACAGTTTCTCAGTAACTAACAGAAAATTCTTTTCTAATCTGAAATTGAAATCAATTATTATTTTCTTAGTCAAATTTTTAGATAGTTTGGCGAATTGTAGATCCCATCTAGAAGTATGAAATTCTATGACAGGGTAGCGAGAGAGAGAGAGAGAGAGAATGAGTGAGCTTCATTAGCATTTGCGTCCGCTATTACTAATAATACTACTTCATTCGCCATTTTCTCACGAGCAATCCGAAATCGTCAATTGAAAACCCTAGAATTCGATCAATGGTTAAACCCAAGCGACAGAGAGAGATGAGAATGATAGAAATCTCTAGAATTTGAAAATAAATACTCTATTAAACCTAGAATTGAAAAATCGGAGGTCTCCATAGTCGGCTCTGGCGAGAAAGAGAAAGAGAAGCGTCCGTGATGGAGAGGAGGCACAGCAGAGGGGAGAGATAGAGAGTTGGATTCATTCATAGAAATTAGGCTTACCGATTATGAATCGATCAAAATCTTCATATCTTCATCAACAATTGATCGAAATCTTCAAATGAACAATAATATTGAGAGTGGAGAATCGAAAGAGAGTCGAGCAAGAGAGAGTGGAGAGTGAGATTTTGAGAGAGAGAGAGAGAGAGAGAGAGAGAGAGACATACCGTTGGAGGTCTCTTCTTCAGCCGAAGAGAGAGCGAAATGGAGACAGAATTGGGCAGCAACAGCGAAACACGCTTGGAGTTTAAATAAAATTAGATTTTGATGTAAAAAAATGATTTTTTGCGACGGTTAAACAATCCGTCGCAAAAAATAAGACGCAAAAAACCATATTTCTAGTAGTGTCTATTCACGTTTGAATTTAACTGTGGAGCTATAAATTGTAATTGTGTAACTTGTCTGTATTTATGTACACGGTTAATGTATAAATTAAATTATAAATTTAATTTTGGAGTTTTAGTTTTATTTGTGTAACTCTTGCCTAGTAATTCAATTTATTTATTTAGGAGTTATAAGATTTGTAATTTATTTGGGGGTTATATGTTTAATTGTATAACGTGTCTAGTATTTTAATTTTACTTAATGTTGCTATTATTATTTGTTTTGTATTTTGTTGTGATTTTCTGTTAATTTTCTTTACAAGAATACCTATGCGAAAGAGATTGGGAAAACAAATACAAAACCATATGAATAGTCTTTGGGATGTACAAATGAAAAGTATGGGCGACTAACCTTCGTGATGAACAGGAATAACTAAGCGTGGAAAGGATTTGAACTATATAAAATCCTTATGGATTGGTTACTCTTGAGATTTAGTAATGGTTACCAACCAACCTTAAGCATTGCGAGGTTCTTAAAGAAAAATCTAGAGAGATCAAATGTAATTAAAAGAAATCATAAGATTGCATGATCATATCCCTGAATTAATCAGAGGCGATTAGTATGTTATCCTTGTGTCAATTATAGCATATATGATTGCTATGTGACTTTGCTTGAAAGTAAAGATGAGACAACCCGTTAGTGTCGGTGAATATATTTTTAAATTTTTAAATTCCAAATATATTCTTAAATTGGTGGCTCCTAGTGAGTACAAGATCACTGATTACAGAGATCGAAAACTAATGGTTTCTGGGAGGTGTTAGACCACTGGCTACATAGTTATGAGATTGTGATTCTTAGTAGTGAACAGATTACTGATCACATGTCAAGACATGATGGTTTCTAGTAGTGGAGAGGTTACTGATCATATGTCAAGACATGATGATTCCTAGTAATGAAAGAGTCTATTGATCCTATGTCAGGACGTTGTGATTCCTAGTAGTAGAAAGTCTACTGACCACATGCTGAAAAAATAGTGATTCCGAGTGATAAGACTATTGGCCATGTTATGAAATTCCGAATAGTAGACTATTGAACACTAGATTTGTGTCTGCTAATAGTAAGACTATTGGCTTCAGAGTGATAAGTTGGACCAAATATGTTTGGATGCCTAATTTGGTTGATGACATTCTAGGAATATATTTAATGTGATATGATTTTGAGAGTTTCATAATCATTATGACACAAGGAATTGTTTAAAGACCCTATATGAATTTTTGGAAAAAGCCAAAAGCCTATGTATAAATTCTATAAATGTGGAGGTGTCATGCCAAAAGGTGGTAATACCTAAACCCAAGAGAATTAGAGTAAGCCTAAAAATCCGTTGACTTTGTATTCAACGGTAATGCACAATATAACAATGCATATCGATTTCTGATGTTTTAAGTCTTCTATCCTAGATATACACAAGAATACTATCATGGAATCTATGCATCTTTCTTTGAAAATATATTTCTTTGTCATATCTAAGAAGGGGTTCCAAGTTCCATGAAAAAGGTTGAAGGTGACAATGATCACATAGATGATCAAGTTGAAGAAGTAGATAAGCCAAGAAAGAGTAAAAGGGCTAGGACCGTAAAGTCCTTTGGTTCGGACTTCTTGACTTATATGTTAAAGGGAGAACCTCAAACTTTCCATGAAGCTATGACTTCATCTGAAAATCCTTTGTGGAAAGAAGCAATTAAGAGTGAGATTGACTCCGTCTTACAGAACCATACTTAGGAGTTGGTTGATCTACCCCCAAGCAGTAAGGCCTTGGGAAGTAAGTGGATCTTTAGCAGAAAGATAAAAGCAGATGGATCAATTGATGAGTATAAAGCGTTATCAAAGGATACAGGCAGCGAGAAGGCCAAGATTACTTTGATGCGTATTCACCTGTGACAAGGATTACATCCATTCGCATGGTGATTGCGATAGCATCTTTAAGTGGTTTAGAGATACATCGGATGGATGTAAAGACAATTTTCTTAAATGGAGATTTGAATGAAGAAATTTACATGGAGCAACCTGAAGGGTTTTCAGCTCCAGGACAAAATAAGAAAGTCTGTAAGCTTGTCAAATCATTGCCCTAAGCAATGGCACGAGAAGTTTGACAATGCTATATTGTCAAATGGGTTCAAAATTAATGAGTGTAACAAATGCGTATATGTCAAAGACACTGACAGAAGTTATGTCATTTTGTGTTTATACGTTGATGACATACTCATTGTTGGTAGTAATGATGAGATGATTAGAACTACCAAGAGATTGAACTTTAAGTTTGACATGAAAGATATGGGCCTTGCAGATATCATTCTGGGTATTAAGATTACCAGAACATCTAGTGGTATTGTACTTTCTCAGTCTCACTATGTTGAGAAGATACTTGAGAAATTTGGTAAATGTGTCTAGGACATCGGTAGGCATGAGTCGACATTTGACCAAGAATAATGGTGAGAGTGTCTCTCAGCTAGAATATTCTCAGGTCATTGGAAGTTTGATGTATCTGATGAATTGTACAAGGCTGGATATAGCTTACTCTGTTAGCAGGCTTAGTAGATACACGAGTAATCCGAATGCTACTCATTGGAGGGGCATTATGCAGGTGTTAGGTTATCTACACTACACCTGGGATTATGGGATGCATTATACCAGATACCCAGTGGTACTAGAAGGGTATAATGACGCTAATTGGATATCTGATATAAAGGACTCCAATGCACTAGTGGTTATATGTTTACCCTCAGAGTGGCAGTCGTGTCTTGGAAATCTTCCAAGCAAACATGTATATCAAGAGCAACGATGGAATCTAAGTTTATTAAGCAACTGACGAAGCTAAATGGCTTCGCCAGTTCGTTCAGGATATTCCACGTTGGCCAAGGCCTGTGCCTGCTATCTGTATTCATTGTGATAGCCAATCAACGATTAGATGGGTACAGAGTCATATGTATAATGGAAAGTCTAGACATATCCATCGTAGACATAATTCCATACGACAACTACTCTCTAATGGAGTTATTTCTCTAGACTATGTAAAGTCTAAGGACAACATTGCGGATCCACTAACCAAAAGGTTAACTCGAGAGGTAGTAGAGACGTCGTTAAGAGGAATGGGGTTAAGGCCTTTAATAATGTTACCGGAATGGAAAATCCAACCTAATTGACTGAATTCAAAGGGACAACCTAATTTCGTGTAACGGGTGAGTCATTGAAGAGGTAAATCCTATTGTCCATTCATTTGTACAATGATACCCTGTAGAGGTGGAAGGTTAAACTAATGCTTTTAATGATCTAAGTGATATGAATAATCAACCGTGATATAATGAGATACCTTATATAGCTCACCTATGTGAGTGTGAAGTGGGGCCGCTTCTTTAAGAATCGATAAGGCCAAATTCTTAAAATACACTCACTGAACCAAGCTAGTGTTCCAAGGCCATACCGGACACACAAGTGAGAACAAGAACAATAGTTAGATTAACTCCTGTGTGAGGTCTATTGTCTCGGTTTACACAAACGGCAGAATAGTTCAAGACATCACGTTCATTGGTCAACTAGTAAATCTTATAGGCTTTCGCTACGAAAGGTTCAAGGCCAACAGCTACCTTTTCTGATGTAGGGTTAGTCTGTGTGCTCTCTCTCCGAGTTTTTGGTGTAAACATTGCCCATTTTTCTTTATTCAGTCAATTTTTATTCATGTGGGGGATTGTGGAAAAAAAATTATTTTATGGTGACTTTAATGTGAAATTAAAGTAGGTCCCAACTATTGGTTGAGGTGAGATTAAATAGGTTTAGATTCTTTATAACAAGATCTTACACCACAAAAAGAATGAATAAAAATCATTAAGATTTGAATGAGAAATTGACTCATTAAGTTGGCCTCATGAAAGAGGTGTTGGAAAAGGTGGCTACAGGATTATACACAATACACATGTATATAAAACCTGGTAACTCCTTTGTATACATGATGGATTAAAGCCATCAATTTTGCAATTTATGTCTTGGGAGTTTTGCAAAATTAGAACCTGCATTTGTTGCAAGAGCCTTTTCCTCTCTTTCTCCATGTGTATAAAATGAGACTCTCTCCTTCATTCTTCCACACCAGAAAGTTTGCTCTCCCTTTGTGTTCAAAGTTTTCCTCTAGAATTTTTATTCTTCCTGTGTAAGAGAGTGTTGCCTTTGTCGATTCGCCAAAGCTAACGGAATGTGCTTCTGCGTTAGCCAGTCTAAATCGCCGTATCTTGGGAGACATAAGTCGACGTACCTCCAGCACCCATGATGAGGCGGCTAATCTGTTTTAAAGACAGTGTGGTATCACATAGGTTTCGGTTTGCTTTTTTTTACCATTTATCATATTATGTATTTCATATGGTTGTAATATTCAGCATGTTTTCTCATTCTGTAAAATAATTAATTAATCATGAATTTATTTATCTTGTTTGATTTACACAATTTGGACAACACAAAGTTCTTGTCAAGGAAAGAAAGTCAATCTATAATCATAACTAAGATATTAACTATGCTGCCGTAAAAATAATATATATATATATATAACAAAAAATAAAAGAATAGAAGGAAAATTGAGAAATAAAAGAAGAGAACTATATATACAATGGCAAGATGCTATTTCACATCACTAACCAATAACTAAGCCCCCAAGGCCATGTAGTAATATGTCGATGTAAACCTAATAGTCATTCATTTAAGTGCACAAGGTCAAGGTCACCTAATAAATGTCTAGGTCAAGTTATATTCTTTTGAATGGAAAAGCATTTAGGGATAATAAGGGTATATAAATGACTCAAGCACAAGGGGACGGTGTTTTAGATTACGTAAATTAATTTTAAATAGATAAAATGATGACCTCTTGCAAAAATAAACTTACTAGGTTTGGACAGTACCAAAAGTGATGCTAAAAAAGACTTAAATTGAAAATTTAATGAAGCAAAAGAATACATGCTCCAAATGTTGTTGAAATTGCATTTTAGGTTCAAGATGGTAGTACAACGATTATTGTTCATGTTAATACAATTCTATTCATATTTTATGTTTTACTAGACATTGGTATAAACAATTCACACTACAACATTTTTTTAGTTTAGTGACATTTGAAAGTGTCACAAAACTATTCTTCTAATGACATTTTTTAATATTGTGGTATTTTAAACGAGTGTCATTTATACCTGTGCCACGGTAAATACTAGTGGCACATCAGTGACACTTGCAAGTGCCACTACACCATCATGGCTAAAAACTTTCAATGATACTTTGATGTCATGATAGATACTATTTGTGACATAATCAAACACCATTAAAAAAGGACTTAGTGGCACTTCAATGACACTTGTAAGTGCCATTACACCATCAGGACTAAAAACTTTTAGTGACACTTTCATGTCATGGTAGACACTATTCGTGATGCTATCAAGTGCTATTAAAGAAGACCTACAATCTAAAAAATGCCACTATATGAATTTTTAATGATGCTTGTTATGCCACAATTGATATTTTTAACGTCATAAATGCCACTAAATCCAATTCATTTGTGCGTTTAAATGGATATAAATGCCATTGAAACTTATTGTAGTGACACTTTGCGAAGCTACTATCACTACTACAAATTACCACTTATATGTTCTTTTCATTGAAACTTTTAAAAGTCACAACTAAGCATGCATAAATGCTTGTAAAAATTGAATCGATTTTAACATCAATTGAATATTAATTGTCACATACTATATTAATTTAACATTCATTCATCCTATAATATTTTTCACAATAATAAACAAATATTACCCTCATAGGATCAACACATCAAAAACAAAAAAAAAAAATTCAAACCACAATCATTTTTTTTATCTAAAAATATAAATTTATTTATATTGCAATAACAATCATAATCAAATTTATAAAATATTCTACCACACTAACAAAGTTAAAGCAAAAAAAATTAAAAGAAAATTATTTCAGCCATAAGTTCTGAAAAGTCATAGTGATATCCATCTTCCGGAGAGACAAATTATCAAAACAAATTCAGTTCCCAAATTCCCAACCTCACTTATATAGATGTTCTCAGCTAGCATCCATAACTTGCGAAATCTACATCCAAAAGATAAACATATAAAGGTAATTGAAACTATATTAAGTTAATATAAATTTGTTAATGAAATTAGTATTCATGAAAGAAATATACCTAAAATAAAGCAGGCCAAGCAACATGTACTCCAATAGCTTGTCCATTTGTTTTGAGAAGTCCATATGATCAGATCAAGCTCTCATTAGGTTTAACTGGCACTTAAACATCTACCTCCCAATAATCAGGTTCTAGTTCTGCCCCTTCTACTTCTTTAGATGGGTTTGTGCTTTTAAATACTCCAATTGCAACTGTTTATGTTGGCCTGATGATACTTTTTAAAACTATATCTCCCACCTGTAAATCAAGATTTAACTACTTAAATAATTATATATTTACAATTAATAAAGAATATTTAAAAAATAAACTAGTACAAAGTGTCAGAGTAAAGATGATCACAATTGAAAGTGATATGCATTTCTCTAGTAGATTAGCAAGCCACATGATTTAATCACTTAATTGGTTCACCACACTACAACAAATTATATAAATATAACAACCGTAAGTCATTAGACCATATCAAACAATAGCTTAAAAAATCAATCACAACCAAAGGCACCAATCAACAACAATCAAAACCATGCCCATTATCAATATCATGATCTCCTAAACTCAAAAATATAAATCAAATGTAATCGTGAAAGATAACAATCAACTAATTACTAGCCGTAAAAGATACAACAAAGCATCTTTTGTTAATGTTCTTTTTATTTTAATGAAAGCATCATTCATTACTCATATATAGAAGCAATGAAAAAAATAAGGGTAGAGTTATAATTCAAGCCAAAAATGTTGGCTTGTACATGCATAAAACTAGACTCACTTTACTTACAGATTCATTATTACCAGACTATTTTATCATAAAACTCATAGGATAGATTCTCAAATTTTTTGCTCCAAAAGTTTTCAAAAAATTACCAAATGCCTATCAAAAGTAAAAAAGGACTGATCTTCAACTCAACAAAGCCTTGTCCCCATTATTTGGGATCATCTAAATAATTCTTGTTTCAATTTTTTTTGAAAAAGACTTGAATGTTAAAAGTTGCAAAAGAACATGGAAAATTAAAATTTCATAGAAGGAATGGAAAACTATATTGAAATTATTACAACACAAGCAATATGTGTACTGGAAAAGAGCAAGGAAGAAAGAAAAGAAAGCTGATGCAATACTACTTTAGATAATGTAAGAGTAGAAATAAGAACGAAGCAAAAATTGATAGCAAGAGAGACACACATAAAGTCACCATTCTGCATTAGTATGAATCAACCTGGGATGTGAAGAGAGAAGTAATAGGACCTCAAATTAACCCAAAAAATGTAGAACTGCTGGAGCTGGAGAAGTGCTTCCAACATGTAGTTTGGTCAAAGAATATAAATAAAGAGGTACAATAAAACAAGACATCCGTGGGACCAGCGATGCTTAATAGGTAGTCAAAAACAATGTAGATAAAATGAGCAAAGCCAAGATTGGAATTCTGCAATTGATGAGTGGCAATGGAAGTTAAAATAAGAAACAAAAGCACTAACGAAACTAGAAGAGGAACAAAATAAGAAGATAAGTCTATATCATCTGAGCTGGCCTGAAGACGAAAGAACAAGCAATAAGAATGCCTTCCAAATGAAAAGAGTAATCTATTCCCTATGAATAATGCCGCAGTGAAAACAAGCCATGAAACAATCTAATAATCAAGATTATATGATAGAATCTAGTTTAAGACAAATGATGAGTGGCTACACAATTTGTAATGAAGAAATTCATGCACAACATTCAAAATTAATAAACAAGTTATTAGATCTCTGAAATTAAAACCAAAAAAAAAAAAAACCCCATTAAAAAATAAAAAAATAAAAAAACACGAAGAAAGAAGAAGTAAGACCTAAAAAAAACACAAAGGTCAAAAGGCCCAGCAAACTCACAAAATTAAATCCATTGCATTTTGTTTTTCATAAAGGAAAGAAGGATGGAACAAATCCCACCAACAAACAAAATCTTTTCATTTATTTTTTCAGATACAAACCTTCAAATTTGTAAATTACAAACTCTGCATATATCAAGAGAAAGATACATGATCATAATCAAAACCTAACCAAATTCAAATGATGACAAAATGATAGATAATACCTTGAAAAGGTTGAAAGGCATTTGTTTCTGAATACAAAAACTTCGAACTTTGTCATGATCCACAAGATCAAAATATATATCCCTTCCAATCTGTTCAAGAAGGTCCTCATCACGAGCAACCTGAGGCAGCAAATAACTGATTTAGAAAACAATGATCCACAAAGAATAGATGCATATATTTTCAATAAGTAACAACTTTTGGGGAGAGAGTTTAAAAAGTTGTAACCTTTATGATAGTATAAAGATGTGCTTCTGCTTTTTCCTTTCTCTTTTGTTCCTTTTCTTCTTGTTCTTTCTTCAACCTTCTGGAATTTGATGTCCACAGAGCTTAGTATAATTTGTTTGACAGAACAATATCAGAACTCAAGTTGACAAGAACAGTTCAAATAACTTGCCCTAAGCCTGGAGGACAAAACATGCAGCAGGGGGGTGCACAAAGTATATTTATCATTGAGTTCAGTCAATTAGCTTTTGGACTTGTCTTAGCCCCTTCCAGTTGCACCAATAAGGGCCTAATAACTAAGATGTCTCTATCCCAAACTATTTTCTACAGAGCTGGTGACCAATCTTTGCCTACCAATAAGCTATCAAGCCACACCTTCAATCTAATAACCCAAGAGAGCATTGTTTATTTTAATTGTTATGAAATGAAAAGAAGATTTGAAGCATCAAACCATCACAATGAGAAAGAATGGGCATAAAATATCCATAGCCTAATTATATAACAACTCTACTCAAGACAATTTGCAGATTCATACTGAAAAGGCACCCTTCCTGCTATTTATCCAAAAAAAAAAAAAAGGCACCCTTCCTGCTATTGATGAACCCATTGATCACAACAGCTGATCATGCAAAGTTTAAACAAATACCCAAAAATTCACAAACCACAGTCAATTTGCAGCAATGAGCAAATGAACATGGCAAAAAAAATGTAATCACAAGATTCAAGTGTAATATGCATATATCATGTATACACACCCACGCACACACAGAGAGGGAGAGAGAGGGAATAAACAGAATTACACGCTGGCATCTTCCCTTCCAAGAAGCTTGACTGGAGTCCCAGATCGCGGAGACATGAGATGAGCAGCTGAGAGCCCCTCACGACCGAGAATCTAACCAGGCCACCACGACCCATTCCGTCACCGAACCCAGACAATTGTTCCAACACTGCAATCAACCACAACTGTTCCCTTATCCGAACTGCCCATATCTCTCTCTGTCTCTCTCGAACTGTTCTGTTTTGCCTCTTTGTCTCTAACCCTAGTTGCTCTACAAATTTTGCTCTACAGATTCTGCCTCTTTGCCGTGTTTCATTATTTCTTTTGTTTCATAATATAAAAACAGGTGGAGTAATGAAGTGAAGTATGGGTAGTTGTGTACAAAAAAAAAAAAAAATTATTGATTTGTTTAAATAAATTTGTTCACATTTTAAATAAGAAAATAGATATCAATTTTGGTCTTTATATTTTTATTTAGATCAATTTTAACTTTTAATAAAAAATGTGTCAATAAATTAGATCTTAATTGATTGATCTAAATCTAAATAAAATCTTATTAAACATGCATAAGAGGAATTAGATTTTTTAAAAGTTAATTTATTGACCGGTGGTAAATGCTCAGCCCACGAAGATCAACTCCAGAACTGTCCCTTCAGAGCTCTTGTCAGTAAGATCCACTACATTTATGTTGAGTGTTTGAGAAATAATAGTGAACATATACATTTGAAATTAGTAGAAGATAGTGTCACGTAATACCCTATTAGCATAAAAAATTTCTCCTTGTCTAGGATGTAAAAGTCCTGCTCCAACGCACAGAATGCTTCATCACACTTGTCTACCGTGAAGTGAACAATACGTTGATGAACTTGCCCATATAGGAGCAGAGCAAAGAGAGGAACTGGTAGTCTATGAAGACCCCCCCAGACTCTCTTAGGCCGCCGATATGGTCGGAGCTGCGTATGAGAGGGTCTAGCCCTCTTTAAACTTTTCATTTTAAACTTTCTATGTATTTTCATTCCGCAAGTTTTTTAAAAGATAAATAAATAAATAAACAAATCCATAGACTTGGCTGATTAGAAATATGACATGTCACAAGAATAAAGATTGGAAGGAAGTGAAAACAGAATCAATTTTAAATTTGGAACCAACAATAGAACCATGTTCTTGAGAGAGAAAAAAAAAAAACAAAACAAAACAAAATAGCAAGGAAAGAGAGATCGCGGAATGGAGAGAAAAGGTACATAGATTGGGATTCAAATATATTACAGCAGACCACTGGCCTTATAGGCCAAGCGGAATCCCATGCTTTGTCAAGCTAGATGCTAGGGGCTCAAGTCTCCTTTTGCCTTGCCAACCAAAAACAAAGAAAAAAAAGTACAGCAAATTTGTCACCAAGAGAGCACAGGGGAGCTTTGAGCACCCAAACAGTTAAAAATTCAGTTGCGCCAGCTATCCTGAGTATGAAAATAAAAGAAATGAAGAGAAGATGTTTGTTGCTTTGTCAAGTGTACAAATGAAGTATGTGATTGAGATTCTTAGCCAAGAAAAAAGGAAAGTGTGTCAATGATTTGCTGCCCCAGATTTGCAGGATATTGATACTATTAAAAGCTTCTTATCTCAAAAACGAGAACAGAATAATCAAATTCAACCAATATTCACGATGAATATATACTAGCGGATCTTATGTTAAAATGACATCATTTCTACATTTTTATTGTGAGACCCTTCAAGAGGAATATATCAGTCCTTGCAAGAGACCCAAAAGTTGTGAATAGTGGTGGTCTGAAAGGATCAAATCCAAATTTCAAACCAATAATAATGAATTTTATAGTACAATAAGAGAAGAAAAGGATGGCGAATTACTTTGTGATTAGAGAGTAGCTAAAATATTGAACAATTAGATAATCAAATTAATAGAAGTCAAAGGTCTGAAAAACCCATTCAAAAAATCATTAATAGTTTGACGAGTAATGGTAAATTAACTATTAAACCTACAAACCAAACTAATTTGTTCTTCGTGATTATTGTCCAGATATGTTTCTCAATAGTTTGACGAGCAACGGTAAACCAACTACCAAACCTAAAAACCGAACGAATTTTTTCTTTGTGATTATTGTCCACTTATGTTTCTCAATATATTTCATTCACTCATCAATATTTTGGCACCCACCAATAGTAAAAATACATAGGTTCTTCGTTGGTCAACAGCTTTTACAAATGAAATAGGAGAATTACTTTGTGATTAGAGAGTTGCTAAAATAATGAACAGTTAGATATGACTTTTTTTCTTTTAATAAACCTTTGATATTCATTAATAGAAGTCAAAGGTCTGAAAAAACCATTAAAGAAGTTATCAATAGTTTGGTGAGCAACGGTAAACCAACTACTAAACTTACAAACCGAACTAATTTGTTCTTCGTGATTATTGTTCAAATATGTTTCTCAATAGTTTGATAAGCAACGGTAAACCAACTACTAAACCTACAAACCAAACTAATTTTTTATTTGTGATTATTGTCCAGTTATGTTTCTTAATATATTTCATTCACTCATCAATACTTTGACACCCACCAATAGTAAAAATAACGGATGTTCTTGATTGGTCAACAGCCTTTGCAAATGAAATAGGATAATTACTTTGTGATTAGAGAGTTGCTAAAATAATGACCAATTAGATAAACAAATATATGACTTTTTTCTTTTAATAAACTTTGACATTCGTTAATAGAAGTTAAAGTTCTAAAAAAACCATTAAAGAAATTAATAGTTTGATGAGCAACGGTAAACCAACTACTAAATTTACAAACTGAACTAATTTGTTCTTTGTGATTGTTGTCCATATATGTTTCTCAATATATTTCATTCACTCATCAATATTTTGGCACCCACCAATAGTAAAGATAACGTAGGTTCTTGATTGGTCAACAGCCTTTGCAAATGCAACATTTCACCACCTTGCCAAAATTTTGAATTACATCCTTACTTAGAAACTCACGAGGTCCAATAGGAAGTAATATCAATCATATTAGAAATGACACATTGTTGATGTTACAAATCCATTTCATGGCAAAAGACATAAATTTATCGAATAGGAAATAAAATCAATTTAACATATCAGAAATGACACATCCTTGATCTTAAAAACCATTTCATTGCAATAAATTTACAACTGTCTAAACTATTACAGCAAGAGAAAAGAAAAACATTCTTAACTAGATGGAAGAGAAGACTAGAAAGGGGGGAAGGGGGGATGAAAAAAACAAAAACTGTCATACATTATATATGGTCTCCACGCATGAATGGACAGCAAACCACGGAGAAAGTCGTAGACTGTCAAAATCACAAGGGCGCAGCTTCAAATCGCAAAGCTTCTTGAAAATCTTGTCCTTGAAGGAATAGGCCATGACTTTGCCAGGTACGTAGAAGACCAAACACGAATCCCCTTCATCGTCTCCTCCAAGGAAGCAAAGCATGTTGTAGTTATAAGTCGTATACATCTCCGGAAAATCCACTACACCCAAGTGAAGATCAATCCGGTGTTTCACAAACCACTTGGAACAGTCAGCCTTCAACTCCAACACTTGAAAATAACGAATGCAGTCATCATGGAATTCAACTAATTGTAGATGGCCTCCAAACTCCCCAAAATGCAGTAGCTCCTTTGTGAGTCGACCATGAGGCATCGGATATGGGACGAATCTATGTCCAATACAATCATAATAGATTGATATCTCGGAGAGACAAGTAGGCCAATAAATCTTCCCATCAAGGAAGACACCATTTTCGAATATTATACTCGACAAGTAAGTAACTGATAATCCCGAAAACACCCAAGTTCGAGTGGAGGAGGAATACAAGGCAACACAAAAATCAACCAAGCGCCATTGTCTGGCACGGACAGCAAGTATATTGTAGTCAGGTGAAACAGAGGGATCAAAAATCAAGGTCATAGAAACAACAAAGTTTCTTTCATCCCCATTAACCGGCCTAGGAATAATCGAATACTTCTTTGTGGTGGGGTTCAGAACATAGTATTTTTTATCAACATAATCCAAAGAGTAACAAGATGAAGAGCAAAGCAACAAACCATTACAGGACTGACAGATTTTCACACCTTCAGGATCATTGATGAAGCTAAATGACCGAAGCTGTTGGTTCAACCCAAATGGAAGCTCCACTTAAGGAAGAAGTGGAGCACTTAGAGAGAAGTGGAGGCTAAATGGAGTCTCCTATTTCACCCACCCCATTGTTGAGTGGTATGGGGTTGGTAAGGGCCAATCAGGTGCCTTCTTCTTCTTCTATAAATTGTGAGGGAGGGAGGAGAGAAAAATGAGTGAGTGTGAGCCAAGAGAAAGAGAACCAAGAGAGATGTGAGAAACCGTCTCCCTCGGTGTGAGCGAGGGAGACGGGTGAATGGGTGAGTGAGAATAGTGTGAGTTTCTCCTCTGTAATATTCTGTAATCTCCAATTGGTATAGTGAAACCGGCTACTCTCCCGTGGACGTAGGCATTGAGGCCGAACCACGTAAAATATTGTGTCTCCGTGTGTGTGGGTGCGTAATTCTGCTTGGTATGATTTCTATAAGGTCTTGGGCGGGATCCCCGATCCCAACAAGTGGTATCAGAGCCTCGTCGGTGGCGTTTCGGAACCAAAACAGTGCAAAATCCGAATCTGCCCAGAAATCGGATTGCTCCAAATCGAGTTTTGAGCATACCAGGAGCAAGGGCTCGGAGAGAGGATTACGGAAACATAAAGCAGAGCCCCAGGACAAGCCGCACGCTCCCTCACGCGCCCCTAGAAGGTGGCGCGTGAGGCCCACTCGCAGGCACGCGCCCCACGCGCCGAAGGAGCTACCGGCGCGTCAGTTCACGCGCGAGCACGCGCGCCACGCGCGCGCAGCAGGAGGAAGACGAGTAGGGGAGTAGAGCGTGTAGCGCACGCGCGTTTCCCACGCGCAGTACACGTGGCAGAACACGTCAGCGAAGGTGGGCCGTGTCTGCCACGTCATCCAGCCACGTCATCGCCACGTGGCGTGCCACGTCAGTGACACGTGGCACCGTGGGCCAGTGAGGGACCGCCACGTGGCTACCACGTCAGCACAGAGGCAGGGATCCAGTGTTACGCAGGCAAAGGTGCAGCCGCAGAGGTCGGATCCAGTGCTTCGCGGCTATGGTGCAGCCGCAGATCTGAGGCGTACAAAATGTTTTGGCTTGATCTAAGTCATTTGGAGTCCGTTTTTGGCGATCCAATAGTGGTTTCAGACTATTTGGAGTATTCCGGACACATCTGTACGGTCAGATTTTAGAAACGGAGTTTCTGTAAAAAGAAGGCAGATTGAAGAGACGGACGGCATCGGATGCAGTGGACGGAATATTCTGTTGGTACACAGAATATTCCCTGAACTTCTGAAAATTGCAATTTGGCCCAGAATTTTCAGAAAATTGTGGTGTGGCCCAGCTTTCGGGGATATTTTTCAGTGAGGTCCCCGGAAGTGCAGCGAAGGTTGGTCCTAGCTAAACGGACCGCTCCGGACGCAACCGCGAGGTCAGAATGGTGAAATTCTGAACGGTTTTTTAAAGATTGTTAAAACATGGGAGTTTGTTATCTTTAATACTCGGAGGGAGGTTGCCGGATATTGTGGAATGCTGCGGAGTCACTGAAGAGGTTAGAATGGGTAGATTCTAACCAGATTGGACAACCAGGTACAGCTCGAGATAGATCATTGAAGACCAGAGGAGATCAGGCTTGATGGCAGATCGAGGGAGATCAGGATTGGTCAGGGGCGATCAGAGGATTGCAGGTATGATTATCTCAAGATCAACAATGTCTAGGAAAGTTCTGTCAAAAAGACAGTGTCTAAGGAGACTGGTTCTTAAGTGGGACCGAGTGTGACCCCACCAGTCTTTCCTGGGAACTTTCCTGGTTGTTGACGTCATCGGAGGATTTGGTTCAATCAAAAGAGAAGACCATTCATCGATGGACAGATGATTTGGCACCCAGTTCAGGCTCAGGGAAATGTTGTAGCTGTTGGAGCTACTGTATACGAGTAAGTACTGGTGGTATATGGACGTGTAGAACAATAGTTGCAGAGGAGCATACTAAGCGCAGGGGCACAAATGCAGATGTGCAATAGTGCAAGGGTACGGTAGAGTATCGTACAGAGGCGCCAGAGGAGTGTGCAGCAGCGGGTTGTTGAAAGTTCACAGGAACTTCCAGACAGAGAAATTGAGACAGGTAAAACGCAAGAGTGCGTGCCAAGGAGTGGCAAGTCTTTTTTCTTCTATGGTGGTTTCTTTCATGGCAGCAGAGGATAGAGTTGCCTAGTGGTAACTTGTACAGACCGGTGGAAGTTGTCTTGGCAGAAGGGCTAACTGTCAAACATCAGTACGGACGTACAAGTGAGACAGAACCGAACATCAGGGATTGCAGCACAGACAACGGGCATATGAGATCGCTGGGAAGTTGTTCTGAAGTGCAGAGGCAAAGGCTGGTTGTTCAAAGAAATAAGCTCCGAGCGAGGAAAATTGAAGATGTTGATGTGTAAAACTCTGAAATTTTCTAGTTGCTCCCGTGTTCCCTATGCAAGGAAGTGCATAGATGACGATGCTTTGACAGATGGAGCTACTGTCAAACCATCAATCTACTGGACAGTACATCAAGGATAGCACAGGCACAGACAACAAGCGTATGGAAACGCTAGGAGGTTGTTCAGCAGTGCAGAAGGCAAAGGCCGATAGTTCAGAGGAAAAGCTCCGAGCAAAGAAGACAGAGGACGTTGATGAGATAAACGACAAGTTTTCTAGTTGCTCCAGTGTTCGTCCTGCAAGGTAATGCATGACAGTCAAGGGCATCCCAGCAGGGGGTGCAGGACATCCAATCAGGGGGTGTCGGATATCTTGGTTACGCAAGTTCAAGCATAGCAGGTGAAGACATCCGAGACAGAAGCGTGGAAGAGATCTGTGGGAGATGGGAGCAGAGGCTCTCTCCAAATCAGAGAGTGGTGTGAGTTGAGTTGAGGATGTAGGATTCCCTCCTCCTCTTGTATCTCTGGTGTATTATCTCTAGCTTTCAGGGGATGCAGCGTCTCAGTGAGGAGATGAAGATTCTATTGTTTTCTTGGGCGTGACAAGATTGGCAGCAATGTGTGCAGTGGATCACCTCATATGGGTTGAGGGGGTGATTTGTTGGTTCAACCCAAATGGAAGCTCCACTTAAGGAAGAAGTGGAGCACTTAGAGAGAAGTGGAGGCTAAATGGAGTCTCCTATTTCACCCACCCCATTGTTGAGTGGTATGGGGTTGGTAAGGGCCAATCAGGTGCCTTCTTCTTCTTCTATAAATTGTGAGGGAGGGAGGAGAGAAAAATGAGTGAGTGTGAGCCAAGAGAAAGAGAACCAAGAGAGATGTGAGAAACCGTCTCCCTCGGTGTGAGCGAGGGAGACGGGTGAATGGGTGAGTGAGAATAGTGTGAGTTTCTCCTCTGTAATATTCTGTAATCTCCAATTGGTATAGTGAAACCGGCTACTCTCCCGTGGACGTAGGCATTGAGGCCGAACCACGTAAAATATTGTGTCTCCGTGTGTGTGGGTGCGTAATTCTGCTTGGTATGATTTCTATAAGGTCTTGGGCGGGATCCCCGATCCCAACAGAAGCTTCTTCTTCTTTTTATTTTCTAACACATTGAGAGAAACATGATTGAATTTGATAGTGTGTGAAGTGACAGAGTTGTACCTTCGGTAGTAGAACGCAGAAGGAGATTTCGGAGCAATCCAATCACGCATCAGGTAAGGATCCGAGATCAGAGATAGCAATCTGTGCGACACGGCCTTGAAAGAAAACAGAGGCTTCGCCGGTAATCGAACGAGGATCTGCTTCAGAAGATCATCGTTGCCGATCACCTTCTGTACAGAGGAGCTGAAAGGGAGGGCGGCGGCTGAAGGGGAAACGCGGCGGCGCTGGCGGCGGTGGAGGAGGGCGGAGGAAGACATGGCTAGGAGAAGCAGAGGAGGGTTTGGAGATTGGGATTGGGATGACGAAGACGATGAGAATGAGGGTTCCATATATAGGGAAAGTGGGGTTGAATGAATTGAATGCGTAGAGTAGAACAGAGAAGCATACAGACACACACATCAGTTACGATTCTTTCTTTCTTAGCTTTTCTGGAAAATGGCATTTGCTTTCTATTTCTTCAGTTACGATTCTTTCTTTCTTAGCTTTTCTGGAAAATGGCATTTGCTCTCTATTTCTTTCACACGGATCAGAGTAGTGCTTTATTTGTTAAGAGATGTTGCCATTATTTCCCTTCCCTCCTTTCTCTAAAATTTTTAAAAAAATTACCAAAAAAGAGTCTAGAGTTTAAACTTATAACAAAAAGAAATCCAAATTTTTTAATTTTTAGATTTACTTTCAATCTAATCTATTTATCTTATTCTTGTTAAGTAAATATATATATATATATATATATATTATTTATTAAGCTCAATTGGAAAAGGATATAATAAACTTTTTTTTGTATACTTACATTGAGTATAATGATTAAATTATATTTTTTTATCAATTTTACTTAATAAAAATAGGTAAATAATTCAAATTGAAAACAAATCAAAAGATTAGAGTTTAAATTGATAAAATTAAAATTTTATAATTTATTTTGTTGTAAGGTTTAAAGATTGGAATTTTTATTTTTTTTTTAATAATTTTTTTATAAATTTTAGATGTAACGGTTATTGGCAAATGATGGATTACTTTGAGATAACATTTGTCCATTTAATGCCATTACAGTTTTTTTTATTTGGTAAGTGATTTCATCATTATCATCATTACCCTTAATATATTTTTGAGTAGATTACAAATAAAATTTTTGAAAATCACATATAAGTTACAAATAGTCGTTTGGGTGTGGGACTCATGTAGGTCTACATGGTGTGGGTCCCACAACAATATAATTATTGACCATAGTTACAAATAAAGATGCTAGAGATTAGGGAGGTAAGAAAAATCGAAAAAATCGATCGAACCAGACTAAACTGACTATATTTGGTCTATTTTTTAACAAGAATCAGTCTGTGCAGTTTTTAAATTTGAATTTTTTTGATTTTCGGTTCGATATCAGTTTAAGCACCTTGTGCACCAATCTAAACCGAAACTGATCGCTTCAACATATATTGTATTTATATATATATATATATATAATTTAATAATATAATGATATTAATAAGTATAATAAATTATTAACCTTAATTAATTAACATTATCATCTTTATAACCTAAGTTTGTAAACTCTTATTATATATAATCTTAACTCCAACTCATTATTCTTGAAACCTTAGTATTTTTAAACTTTTTTTTGTTTTTATTTTTGTTAATTTAGGAATTGAAAAGTATGTATTAAATGGATGAATTGGATATATTTGAAATGGTAGACAAATAATTAATTTAATGTTTTTATATAGATTAATGATTATGTTTAAAAGTAGTTCAAGTTTGAAAAATCCTAAACCGATTAAACCATACCAAACCGAACTGTTTCAATCGGCTCGGTTCGGTGCGGTTTGATGGGAGAAACGGTCTGTATCGGTATTCAAAATAATAAAACTGACATTATCGATTCAGTGTAATTTTTTGCACAAATACCGACCGTACCAAACCGATTACATTCCTGCTAGAGACTCTAAATAAATTGGCATATATTTTACCAAATATTTATATGGATGTAAGATCGAACTCATGTGGTCCATGTAGTGTGGGTCCCATACCTATGTGAATATTTAGTATTCCCTCCATCTATTAATCTCTTTTGGAAAATTGAACTTTTTTTGGTAATACAATCATTACACTTTAAAAATATTAACTTTCCAAAACTGCCCTTTGGTGATACAATTATTACACTTCAAAAATAATGTTAATGAATTTAAAAGAAGCGCAAATAAGAAATTTATGTTATTTTAGTTTTTCATTTTTTAAAATGGATTAATATTTTGAGATAATGAAAAATGACCTTTTTCTTTTATAGTACCATCATTACCCTTCAAAAATATTAACTTTTCAAAACTACCATTTGGTTAGGGTTGCAAACGAACCGAGTCAAGCCGAGTTTTTCTGAGCTCGAGTCCGGCTCGTTTACTTATCGAGCTCATTTATTAAGTTTGAGTTTGGTTCGATAAGTAACTAGGCTCAAGCTCAGATCGGCTCATTAATATTAATGAAACTCGAGCTCAGCTCGATTCGGCTCGATAAGATTTTTTTAATATTATTTATATTATTTGATATATAAATAATGTATTATACCATTATTTAATATAAAATTAATATATTTATTATATATTTAAATAAAGATAAACGAGCAAAGTTTATGCAAGCTCAAGCTTGGCTCGTTTACCAAATGAACAGAGTCGAGTCGAGCCGAGCATTTAACGAGCCAAACTGAACATGTTCATGAACAACTCGGCTTTTTTTGGTAGTACAATCATTACACTTCAAAAATATTAATACAGCTTGCTTGATTTCATTTTTCTAAAAACACTTTTCAGAAAATTCTACTTTCTTATTTTCCGTATTTTTTTGTTTTTACTAAATTTTTTTAATATTTTAAGCAATTTTTTTACTTTTTAGACACACCTAACATAAATATACCTAAAAAGTAAAAAAATTGTTAAAAAAATCTTTTAAAAATTCACTAAATACCAAAAATACAACAAAAAAAAAATAAGAATTCAGTACATTTTTTGTATTTCTATGTATTTATTAATTTTTTAAAATATTTTTCACAAATTTTTTTACTTTTTAGATACATCTAAGTAAGGTGTATCTAAAAAAGTAAACAAAAAATGTTTAAAATTTTAAAAATATTCACTAAAAATAAAAATAAAAAAAGCACGAAAATCAAAAAACTCAATTTTCAAAAAACTTAATCCATAAAACTCAAACCAAACACCCTGATTAACTTTCCAAAACTATCCTTTGGTAGTACAATTATTACACTTCAAAAATAATATTAATGAATTTAAAAGAAACGCAAAATAGGAAATTTATGTTATTTTAGTCCTTAATTTTTGAAAATGGATTAATATTTTAGGATAATGAAATATGGAATAAGAGACTAATATTTTGGGACGGGGGGAGTAGAATATTTTTTTGGATCTTTAAGCATTACTCAATTATGAATATACTTTATGAAATTTACTTAAAATATAAATTGGGCATTATAATTTATGAAATTTACTTAAAATATAAATTGGGCATTATAATTTTAAAAATTACAAATACTGTCTTGTCATAATTTGTCATTCAATAAAGTTGACAAAAGAAATAAAATTTTTAACTATCCTTCTATATAACAATGAAATTACCAGAACTGTTAATTGAAATATATTATTAGTTTCATTAAAAATTATTAATTGATTTAATGGTGAACTAATAAAAGGGTTATTCATTACACGATTATAATTTTTTTTCTTCATATCGCTTCTGTGTCAAAAATAAATACTTGAATCATTTGTCATAAGAGTAATGCTAGAGGTCCCAAATAATCTACCAAATGTTTTACCAAATCTCTCACATGGGTGTGGGACCCACACACATGTGGGTTTGTGTGGGTCCCACACCCATATGAAAGGTTTGGTAAAACATTTGGTAGATTATTTGGGGTCTCTAGCATTTTCCTTGTCAGAAAATAGGCCGACAAGATGGGCCATTAAACTGGGCCACAAAATAAAAAAGGGCCACAAAATGAAGAAGGGCCACTAGATGTAAATAAGAGGATTTGAAATGCCCATTCAACAATTCTTTAGAGATGAGCATTGATTGCTCTTCCATCAAAAAAAAGAAGAAAAAACATTAATTGCTTCTTCTTTCTTAACCAAAAAAATTAATTGCTATAATCTATAACTGGTACAAAGAGACAAACCTATTAACTCATTAAAATCCTTTTCATACAAAACAAAAAATTCAGTAAAAATATTTTCTTCTTTTTTTGTTTCTTATTCTAAACAGCAATAGTTCCAATTTTTCGTTCTCTTTATCTCTCATTTTTCTTCTCAATTGCATACTTTTTCTTTCTCTGTATAATAGGAATGTAAATTTGGCTAGGCCAGGGCTCAGGCCGGCCTATGTCAGGCCGCCCGAGCTTCCGCCCAAATTCAGGTCAGCCGACGGGTTTGAAAATTAGGACAATGCCCAGGGGGTATTTGAGCCTTGGGCAGGCGGGCTGAGCCTAACCATTTTATTATTATTATTATTTTCACCAGAATTTTATTTTTTTCCATAAAAAATGACACTAGGCCCCAAATCGGGCCTTGAGCGGGCCGATAGGCCGGGTTACAGGCTAGGTCGGGCTCCAGAACACACGACCCAAGCCCAAGGTCTCGGGCTGAGCTTGAACCCTCGCCTAGCCGAGCCCACCTAGGCTGCGAGTGGGATTCGGGTGGACCGTGAGCTCATAGGCCAGATTTACACCCCTACTGTATGTTACGTCATTTTTGTTTTTGTTTTTGTGTAATTTTTGTATAAATAAATAAAAAATAAAGCGAAATAAATTTTATTTTATAAGAATTTTACAATGGTTAAATCCAATCTGTATTATAGGTAAAGTTTGTTATTATTATTATTTTTATATATTTTTTATAATGAAATATTTTTTTTTCAATGCATTAAATTATTTTTCAATGCGAATGTTGAAGTTGTTCGGTATTGGGTGATTCGCTTATTTGAGAGGCTAGTAAAGGATAACTATTTATTGTACTTCCATAATTTGGTATATTTAAAAGTGCTGTTATTAGCACCTGTTTAAATTCTTTGGACCCCCTATTTCTTTGAGCCCCCACCCTAAGCCCTAAATTTCAATAAGATTCTTTGAACACCCCACTTAATACCAAATTTATCCCTATTTATAATACTATCACACCCAAGGCACACCTACCTAATTTTGTACTCCCTATCTCATTCTCCTTTTGTTGACCGTCCATCTCCTGCTGAAAAGAACGCTAGCAGTCATTGCATCAGTAAACACCATTGTCTCAGTAAAGAGCATTACATCGATGGTCCATCAATTCGTCAAAAATTCCTCTCAAGTAAATACTGACTCCCGATCTTATTAACAGCATTGCCTCTCTTCTTTCTACCACATTTTTGTTTTTTAGTTTATTTTAGCATAAAAGAGGGTTTTGAAGGGAAAAACCTTCACGAAAAACACAATCTAGTATTGAAGATACAAAAATAGAACCGCTCGTCATACTAGTGCTGAAAATAAAGGTCATGTTCGGTTCAACAGTACCGACTATCTGATAACTGTTCGGAACCCATATATTGAACTAAATGTTTGTATCCAATACTATGTTACTGAACATAATCTTAACAGTCGGCAAACTAGTACCGAACAGCTTGAACAAAATAATAACGATTGAAAACAATCGAGAATTTTATTGCAAGACAAATAAACTTACCAATAGAACGCCAGCTTCATCAGAATTGTTCTCATCGTCCTCCATTGCTCTACAAGGTGAAATAACTGATGAAGAATAGTGCGTTTGAAAAGAGTTTTCTGATTCAAGGTTTCTAGTTCAGAAGAGTTTATAATGGTGATGAAGAGGATACATTCAAGGTTTAAGATGGTTATGAATAGTAACATATTTAGGGTTAAAAAGGTGGAATACGTATAGGTGGAGGTGAAGGTGGAGGTGGAGGTGGAGGTGGAGGTAGAGGTGGAGGTGGGTGTACAATATTATATAGTGTTAATTCTTATTTGATAGGTGTGTGTTCCATTAAATAATGTCTTTTAATGTAATTTTACTTTAGGGTATAATTGTAATAAAAGAAAAATTAGAATTAGGGAGTCCAAAGAATTTAGGCAGATACTAATAGCAGCACTCATATTTAATCATATTGTGTGTGTATTTGTCTTTCTTTTTTTCTTTTTTCTTTTTTTTGAGTATAAAAAAAGGCAAATATATTAAAAGTGGGTAAATTACACTTTGCACCCCTACACTTTGACCAAATCTCACTTTGGCTCCTACACATGAAATCATGACAGTCAACCCCCTACACTTTTGGTCAAATCCCACTTTGATCCCTACACATGAAATCATGATAGTCAACCCCCAACACTTTTACTCAAATCTCACTTTGGTCCTTACACAATTGTCAATGTCCCTCTTTAGTTATTTCATTTTTAAATTTTTAACAAAATCCACTCATGTGACAAAAATGTGACTACGAAATGAGGGTAAGTGAAGAAATCATCCATGTTTCCCACCAATACACTTTGTCCTATATGATAAGTACATGAGAGTTATATAATACAATGTATATATGTTTGTATGATAAAAATTGAAACGAAAATGCAAGCAAGTAGAGCTTTTGAAATTTAAAAAAAAAATGGAACAATGAAATCAAAGAGAAAGAAAGATAAATAGACAGAGACTGTATTACCATGAAATAGAGTTTCGCGATTCCAATTTATGCAAAACCTAGTTCATTTTCTTAATTATTCACAAAATGCGTTTTGTTTTATCCTAATACAGTTATACTTGGATGTAAATTTTGGGATAAAGTGTGTATTGGTAGAAATGTAGATGATTTTCTTTTCTTTTCCTCATGTCATAATCACATTCTTATCACATGACTACATTCTGTTAAAGATTTAAACAATGGAGTAACAGAAAAAGGGACATTGACACTTGCCTAGGGACCAAAGTGAGATTTTACCAAAAGTATAGGGGGTTGACTATCACAATTTCATGTGAAAGGACCAAAATGGGATTTCACCAAAAGTGCAAGGGGTTGACTGTCATGATTTCATGTGTAAGGACCAAAGTGATATTTAGTGCAAAGTGAAAGGGTGCAAGTGTAATTTACCTGCCAAACTATCATAAAAAAAATTAGCTACTCCGTGTAAGATCAGTTTTGGCCCTGGTATGAACAAATTTTACAACTTTTCAAGCTATTTAGCAATACTAATGTAGTCTAAAGTCATTACATAACCTTATAATATCACAATATAAAAACGATTCTAAATGGCATTAGGATTTTGCCTCTATTGATGCAAAATTAATAAATATGATTAAAGAAGATAAAAGCATAATATAAGTAGGATTGCTTTAAAACGTGTTACAGTATCATTTTTCTTAAGAAGATTTTTCCCTTACCAATACGGTCGAATATAGTGTGTACCGAATTACCTGGAAATTTGCCTTTAGGATAGAATGAAACATAGCCTAAAGACTGTTGTCTAACTGTATTATACACGAACGAAATCACATCTAGAATACCATTGAATTTTCAAATTTTCAAAGAACGTGAATTGTAGAGAGAAAATCATGGAAATTCTTAATCCAATTGCCAACCCATGCCACCTTCATAGAGGCATGGGTTTGTGTCTTGTGGATCCAAAAATTACATCATTTAGATCTTAGAGTCATATCTTTTGGTTTAAATTCAATGGTTACTAGGGATGAAAAAACCTCAGATCAGACCGGACCAAGTTCGAGCCAGGCTTTTACTATATAGTAAGAGAATATGTGTCATCTCAAGCTCGACCTGACCCAATATCAGGTCTAACCTAGTCATCCCAAGTCCAGCTCTAAAAAAAAAATTAAATCCCAAGCCCACTTACTTAATGCTATAAATATGAGCTATTTTTTATTTTTTATTTTCATATTAATTTTTTTTCTTTTATTTATTATTTGAATTTGAACATTAACAGGATTTTATTGTAAAATAAATTTATTTTTTAACAAATGTTCTGATTTAAGCCATAGGAAGAAGTATATATATTGTTTTTTATATTTTTCTACTTTATTTTATAACTAAAATATTATAAATTTATAATTAATATTTTATAAATAGGCGGGTCGAACTGAGCTGGGCTAAAACTCTATATCTTAAGCTCGGCCCAAATATTAGATGGGCACAAAAAATCTCAACCCAATTTGGCATTATGGGCAAAATAATTTTTTCAAACCCTAAACATATTGAGTTAGGTTAGACAAGCTAGTGGCTTGATGGCTACCCCTAATGGTTACACATAATGGTTTAAACTCAAAAGTTACACCTTTCTATTAATTCATATAACCAAAACATATATTGAATAGATACACATATATTATAAAAATATACCAACAATCCCCCAATCATTTTCTAAATTTATGAAAATAAGGATTTGGTTGAATTAGGAAAATTCATGCATAAATAAAGGCATTTTACGATTTTCACCATTCACTTAGTGAAAACACATCAAAGTTAATCAAGATAACATAGTAGACTTGTTTTTAAACTAGCGATCATATATGATTTATCAAACACGTCTCATACATAAATTTCTTCTGCTTAGTAATTCAAAAAATTTACATGTAAATTGGACTTGTGTCTATATCTTGTTCCGCAAGCACTCTAGAGTTGAGCATTTAGACTCATAGAAAGTAACCTTTTACATTTTTATAGGTAAGTTTACTGAGAGTATCCCTATAACTATAGTATCCTAACTAACACCATTGTAAATTTAAGAGCTAAGTAGCTCAACCTCCTCAGCCTGCATTATATGTTCCAAGTACTTTTACTTTGGGATGGTTATAAAATATAATTTAAGTACTTGCAAATTACGATATATGGTGTTCTTATGCTCATTAAATTCAGGATTTGATGGTTTAAGCGTTAAGTCTAGTTTTTACCAAGAATGATTTTGTTATACATGCTTAAAACCCATCCTTATTAATGTTTTCACATCAAATCCCTTGCAAGTATTTCTTAGGTAATTTCACAGTCACGTGGATAATATTTTTACATAGTTATGTCCATAGTTTATGATGCCATCAACATGTTTGGACTAACAGTCACTATCATAACTACAAACTCATAACAATGAGTATAAATTTTGAAAAATCCAGGGACAAAAAGAACATGTCACTCCATCTCTTTTGTTACAAGAAAATTACAAATTGTAAAAATCATCTCTTCAAATGCTAGGAGATAAACGCCCATCAAAAGGAATCATTATTGATTCTTACATCATAGTTTTAATGCCAAGTGTTCAACAAGCACCTCTTATCCTTTAAAATAATTAGACATCCACTATAACATATAACATAAAGAAAATTGGTGAAAAATCCAATGGAATAATCTTCTGAGACATTAGGTCCAATGAATATTTTTGGTTCGTACCCTTTATAAAATAGTTTAGTAAGAAGTGATTTTATTGTTTTGGAAGACATTTTTTTTCCAATTTTACCCTTTATTTATCTGTTGACTTTTTTTCGACTATTTATTCAAATTTATATCTATCTGTTCAAAAAAATTTGACTATTTGTTCAATTTTTTCCTTTATCTATCCAAATTTTATTCTATGTGTTGAATTTTTTGTTATCTGTTAAAATTTTTGTTCTATCTCTTTCAAATTTGTCTGTATGAAATTCTATCTATTGAAATTCTTAACTTAATTTTTCTTATCTATTAAATTTCAACAAAGCTTTGTTTTTTAACAGAAATGAACCTTTTGGAGGGAGAAGAAACTGATTTGCTCAAGTTCTCATGTTTAAATAAAAAGAATAATGCTATATGCACCAATTAGTTTACTAACTAGTATACCAATTAATGATGTGACATAATTTAAGAAATTTTTTATATTTATAATGAGTAATGCTATATGCACTAATTAGTATACTAACTGGTGTACCAATTGATGATGTGACATAATTTAAGATGTTTTTAGTATTTGTAATTTATATAATGAGTATGGTCAATAATAAGGTCATAACTAGTGTAAGTTAGTACACTAATTGGTGCATGTAGCACCACTCATTTGTAATTTGTATAATGAGTATGATCAATAATAATGTTATAACTAGTGTTGGTACACTAATTAGTACACTAATTGGTACATGTAGCACCATCGAAATAAAAAACTAATAGATCCATGTTGTGTTCTTCATTTGTGATAAGTGTGAAATTTTATATACCTGTTTGGCGCAACTTAAAAGATGCTTATTTCAGCTTTTAGCTTAATTTAAGCAAAAATATTGTGTTTGGTACAGCTTAACTCATCAGATTATAGCTTAATTTAAGCCATTTTCAGCTTAATTTGCAAAGCAGCTCGGGGGGTGCTTACAAAAAACAACTTATGCGCGCAGCTAGTAAGGGGAGCTTAAATGACTTAAATGCCCCTCTAAAATTAAGGAAATTACGAAAATGCCATTATATATACCCTCTTCTCACTTGACCTAGCACTTTTCTCATCTCTCACACTCTCCTCTCCTCTTCTCTTTTCCTCTCTGGTGATTGACGATGAACTCCTTTACATCTCCAAGATCGCAGCCGATCGTTCAGTTTGGTTCCCTGTTTTCTGTTGATCTGCACAAAAAAGGTAAGATTTCATGCCCTTTGTATGTTATATATAGATATATATATATATATATATATACACATCGATTTAGGGTTTTTTTTTTTTTTGGTTGCTATGTGAAATGGTGTGCGAGTTGTTACCTCGTTCTCTCTTCTTTCCCTTCTCTCTCTGATTACTGTGAAATAGGACATCCGATTACTGGGAAATGGTTTGATACTCTACCAACAGTTTTTTTTTTTTTTTTTTTCTAGCAAATAGGCTGAATATCTATGGAATTTATTACAAAGTGTAAGGCTTTTTTAACTTGTGGTTTTGACTTCATTTGTATTTTCTAGTGAACTACAGTCTTGGGTTACCTAGGAATGGATCCTTAAAAATCCAGTCACTGAATTATGCAAGAAACTAACTAGTTGATCTTTCCTTTTTTATTTATTTTTCCTTTTTTGTTTTAGTTAAAGATTTCATTTAGCAAAAACAAACATCAATTGAATTTTGGATTGATTTCCTATTTTTCCCCATTTATGCGTATTGATCACAGATTGTAATAATTTTTAGCTTTATTATTTGCATTGACTTCCAATTCGTTGTGTATATGGCTGATGATCCAAATCAGGAAATTGTAAGTTTTTGTTATTTGAAGAATTGCAAGTTTTTGCTTCACTTGTACTCATGCTTTTGATTTATGACTGTTAGCTAGTGGACTGTATACTCAGGTTTGTTGCAAGTGAATGCAGCATGTAGTGGTGCTTTCTAGACCATTTTATTGTTGTGAAGGAAAATGTCTCCATGATTTGGTTTACTTGAATATGTAATTTTTTTATTTTTATTTTTTTTATGATTTGGAGCTTTGCTTCTTTGCTGATATATTGATTGATTGGTGAGAATCATTTGTTCTTTTTCCTCTTCAGAATGCATTGAGATATCAATTGTGCAAAACGTCATAATAGAAACATAACATTTGAAGCCAATTAATGTCAGTCAAATTATCCTTTTTTTTATGGTTCTATCTTGTGCTGAGAATTGAAATTAACATTTTGCAAGGTTTGGATGTTGTGTTCATACTCAGATTCTACAAGGTGTTGATTGCCATTTTCTAATCATATGTTTATTAATCTTATGTGAATAAAATCAGTTCAAAAAAAAAATTGTGATGAGTAAATGTTAAAATTGGGTTTGTTTTGTTTGACTTTCTGTGCAACTAAACTGGTTGTTCATATCTTGTTGGGAATTTAAGACCAAGTGCTTTGCATATGCTTGCTCTATGATTATTTCTATATTTATGTTGAATTCCTGGCTCATTTCAAACTTTGGACTTTAGTTAGTTCATTGGTGATATGAATGATGGAGTGCTTTTGCATTCTTTTACAATAATGTTAGAAACATTTTATTCAATCAATACTTCTTGGGTGCATTTGCCAAATCCAATACTCAGCCTCATGAATTCCTGTCTCATTTCAAACTATGGATTAATGAATTCTTGTCTTAGCAAAATCCAATGCTCAGCCTCATGACTTTAGTTTATAATGAATTAATGAATTCTTGTCTCATTTCAAACTATGGACTTTATTTTATATTTTATATTTCATTTCAAATTAATGAATTCCTGTCCCTTTTAGAATAATGTTAGAAACTTTTTATTGTTTTGGTCTTTGTTTGGTTCATATGTAAGGTGTGTGGTTAGATTTGTGTGAGAAGTATTATCTCAATCATCTTTCATAAAACTAGAATCAGAAAATGACCAAATGAAATGTATTTATAATTAACTTCCCAATCAATTTTAGAGGATTTGGATTCAATTCTTCCTAATTAATGTAGAGGCATGTCATCCTCTAGTAATTATTATTCTAGTGCTGAGACCTTGGACTTGAGGTATGAGGCTTTGAAATGTGATTGTGGTCTAAGAGCTGCCATAAGGTTTACCGAGTCTGACAAGCCATCTAAAGGGAGACTGTATTTCATTTGTGAGAAGAGAAATTGTTAATTTTGGAGGTGGTGTACCCCAAAATCTGTGACGATGGTAGAGAGGCAGAGGAACAAGAGAATGCTTTATCAAAATCAAAATATGGAGATTGCAGGACTAAAAGTCAAGAACCAAATGCTTGAGCAATCCAATGCTTTCATGAAGCAACTTGTTGTGGGTCTGCTCACAATTTGTATTGTTATGTCAGTTGCATTACTCTTCAAATGATGATAGGTGGATTTTAGAGATACCTGGTGTTTTTGTGCTATGTAGTTTACCATGAATCATTGTACTAAGCTTTGTACCCAATGAATGTTGATATGTCTATCCTAGTTGCCATGTATGGTTATTTTGTACTAATCTAGTTGTTGTAATGCAAGCAATGATAAATGAGTTTGTTTCAAAGAATTTTTTTTCTTTCATAGAATGAGTACCCAAGAGGAAACACAATCTGAAAATAGGAAGAACAAAGGAAAATCAAGTCAAGTACCATCCGTTAAAGCTCATTGGGATGCAAAATCAAATGAAATTTTTATTAAGCTTTGTGTTGAGCAAGTGAAGGCTGGACACAGACCTGGTACACACTTAGATAGGGTGGGGTGGGAAAATGTGATAAGCAAGTTTAAAACTATGACTGGAAAAGCATACCAACGAATACAAATGAAAAATCATTGGGATATGTTGAAAAAAGATTGGCTTTTAAGAAATAATCTTTTAAGGGGTGAGACAGGCTTAGGCTGTGAGACATTGACTGGAGCTATATCTGCATCTAATATGTGGTGGACCAAGAAATTGGAGGTAAGTGAATTGCTTAATGTACATATTTTGTTGGTTTTTTGTTTGAACAGACCAAATTTTGTTACTTGAAATAGTTAAATTTTCCTTTGTAATTGTTGCAGAGGTATCTTGATGCTGCTAAATTTTGACGTATGCCATTGCAATCACTAAAGACTTAGACATACTATTCTCAAATGCAGTTGCTACAGGAGAATGGGCATACACTCCTAGCTCAGGAGTTATGCCTCACACTAATGAGACTCTGGAGGAATTTCATACCCCAAATGTATGCTAATTTGGAGGTGGTTCATCCTTCCGATTTAAACAAAAAAATGTCCATCAAGCACTGATGGTTCATCAAACAAGAGCAAGACAAGACAGAAAGTTTCTAGTGCAGCTCTACTTAACATGACACTTGATCGTATAATCAATGTGGTTGAGTTATCTTCAGTAACTTCAACACAAACCTCATCAAGAAATCCTTCAATTGCAGCATGTTTGGCAAAGTTGAAAAGCATCCCTGGTATGTCCCCGGATGATGAGCTGTATGTATGGGCTGCCAGATTGTTCTTAAGAGACAAGCTTTGTCAGTGCTTCATGACACTTCCTACGAATGAAGTTCGGCTGAGGTTTCTGAAGTTGGAGATTGAGATGGAGAAGACCAACATAGGTTATCGCGGCTAATTGTTTCTGAAGTTGGATGTTTCTGAATTTTATTATTATTTCATATTGGAGACCTTTATTAAGACTTTTGTTATTAATAGTGGACTGTTATGTTAGACTCGTTATTTTTTTTCTTTTATTAATATTATGTATGAGTATGTTGGACTTTTATGTTGGACTCATTATTTAGACTTTTATTAATATTTTATTGGACTTTTAGGTGGCATTCATTTTTATTAGGTGGATGTCATTGTTAGTTGAATGGTAGGTGAATGGTTGAGTAGTAGGTGGCATTCATTTTTATTAGGTGGATGTCATTTGAATGGTAGGTGGCATTTATTTGAATCTTGAAGATGAATGGTAGGTGAATGGTTAAGTGTGTGTATATATATATGTACATGTATTGGCCTCAGGTATTCATCAATTCCAGTGTTTCAGCTCTCTTGAAGCAAGTCTTTTACTGAGACAATAGTTGTCTGTTCCATAATTTTGGCCCCCAAGTATTTTGGTAAAGAACTCTTATTGTGTTTTCAATAATTAGGTGTGTTTTTAATAAAAATCTTATTGTGTTTTCAATAATTAGTTGTGTTTTAGTAACAGTGAGTAGGTATTCTGGAGATGAGTAACAGTGATGATGATGAACAGAATGATGATCATGATAATGAAGATGCTGAAGATGAAGGCAGCACATCGCAAACTCAACAAAATAATAATATGCTCTTAGCTACGGCGGCAACAGTTACAGTGACATATGCGACAAACTATTTGATAAAAAAACTATATAGGACGTCTTCTCTAATAGAGTGGAAGTAAATGGTAGAATTACAAGAAGGGAATAAGATAAGAATATTTGAAAATATTTGAATAGAAAGAGAGGTATTTTATAAATTGTGTAATTTGTTACAGAAAAACTATGGCCTTGAAACTAGACGAAAAGTCTCGGTTCAGGAGCAGGTTGCAATATTTTTGTGTATTGTTGGTGGTGACATTCGAAACAGAAATGTCCAAGAAAGATTTCAACATTCCAGCGAGACGATTACAAAATACTTCAAGAATGTGTTAAAAGTTGTTACAATGATATCTATTGATTGGGTAAGGCCTCAACTGAGAAATGGTGTACGTCGATATATTAGAAGCAACCGCAGATACTATCCTCATGTCAAGGTAAATAATTAACTATAAGTGAAACTTGGGTGTTACATATAAATAATGTTGGTAGGATATTTCTAATAATGTGACAACCCTCACTCTCGATTACTGCTAAACTGTGACTGAACATGATAAGTAACTGATTAGACTGAAATTCTAGACTGATTGCATGAGCATGTTGTTTAAATGCATTTCTATCTATTTGTCATTTAAATGATCTGTTCACATTTTAAACTTCGAATTGCGAATTGAAAGCTTTATCGGCGGCCGAATCTGAAATTGATAAGTGTTTTATGCTAGTTAGAATTTATGTGATTTTATGGTAGATTTAATTGAAATTTGATGTGGTATGATTAAATTAGATTAAATCACAATAGTTCAAATAATCACCAAATTGCCATTTTGAGTGGGCCACTTTCTACAACCTTGTTTAGAGCTTATTGTGCATCATTTCCTCATCCTTTACTTGAGCTCAACTGTGTAAGAGAGAGGGAGTTCGGAGAGAATTAGTTTCAACTAGTTTTTGCTTGGGAATTTGAAGAATTGTGGAAGAATTGCTTAATTGAGCTTCTATACTTGGAATTGAAGATTTAAGGTAGGAGTTTCATCCTTTCCATTGTGAATTCAAGTGGTATCTTGCGTGGTTCATGGTAATTAAGTGAGTTGAGGCAAGAATTGGTTTAAATTGTTGAATTGAAGCTTAAATCATGCATGCATGTTTACATTCTTGAATTTTGAGGTTGTTTTCATAGAATCCTCACATGCATGTCCATATTTGGGTTATAGTTCATGAATTCATCATGTTTTTGGAAGGATTGGCTCATTTGATCTTGTGTTTGAAGCTTTAAATTCATATGAGCTCATGCATGTTACATTTAAGTTTTGTTCTTGAAGTTTTATTTGAAATTGTGTTTAAATTGTCTCACCTTAATTTGGGCCTGATTTTACAAATTGATCTTCTAAACATGTTGAAGTATGAGTTTTCAAGTGTTTTCCAGAAAATGGACCCAAAAGGTTGAGTTTTGAGGTGTTGAATACTTGGTTTGAGGTTTGAAGGCAAATCTGGAAATTTCATAATTTGGCTTCCTAGCTCGAGCGAATGATTCCACGCTCGAGCGACCATCATTTGTTCAGAGCTCCGCTCGAGCGAAGGAATTCTGGCTCGAGCGTAGATTGCAAGCTCTCAGGTTTTTGGTGCACGCAGACGCACAGTCGAGCGAAGAGACCTACGCTCGAGCGAAGAGCTGTGTCTCACGCTCGAGCGAGCATCGAGCAAGCATCGAGCGTAAAATTACACCATCCAGTACTTTTTGCATTTTTACAGATCGCTCGAGCGAAGAAGTTTACGCTCGAGCGACCACACTGTTTTGGCAAGCTCGCTCGAGCGAAGAAAGCCACGCTTGAGCGAGACCCTTGTTTTCAGCAAATTTTGAAAAGTGTTTTAAAGTGCATCTTTGCATCCTCATTCCATCCTAGGCATTCCTAGGCCTAGTTTAAGGCATCTTAATGAGGATATTGCTATAGAACCACATCGAGTCAAGATAGGGACTAAGTTATTGTTTCCCAAACGTGCAACTTAGTGTGTGTTCGTTCTGTAACTGTGTAGGGTTGGCATCCGAAGGCGCTCACTAGCCTATCTGTAGCCCAGTACTCTGTGAGTAACAATGTTGTAAAGATACGTTCAATTGTGATTATTTCTGAACAAATGACTGTACTGTTTTCTGAAATGATATTTCTTACTGAATGAGTGTTTGTCCTATTTGCGAACTATATTCGTCGCATCCATAGAAACTTACTGTTACTGTACTGTTACTGCTACTGTTACAGAGATCTCTGTCGGTTCCCATGTTTGGAACCACTACTGTTTGCTGATATGATGGCCATCAACTGACTGTTCGGTCTGTTAAGACCTACTATACTGTTTTGCTATTGGATGTACCACATATGACTGCCATGATTGAATAACCGATATACTGATACAAATGACTGTTTTAAATACTGAAAGGACATTCATTCTTAACCTCTTTATGCATATGTTATTCACTGGGCTTTAGCTCACTGTTTATATTTATATGTAGGTGTCCAAGCACCGGATCGGAGCTAGATGCGTCGGGTTAACTCCCTTTTTGTCAAGCCAACCGTTGTGCCTCGACTTGAGGTTCCATGACTGTTTAAGCTTAGGCTTTTTGGGGTGTCTTAGTTTCACCCTTCTGTCTTTGTTTTTGTATCGATTGTTAAGACTTGTACTGTACTATTATGGTAGGGATTTGGTCCCTGACCTGATGTCCGTAAATGATGTACGTATATACTATTTTGGTTTTGAATGTGAATATGTACAGAACAGTCTTTTTGCATACAGATTCTCACAGCTCATTGGACATCTTTTTATTACTATTTTGGCTTCCGCCAGCCTCTTTACTCTGCATTACTATTATTACTGTTAAGAAGACCTTCGGTAATCACAGATTACTGGCCGGTTACGATGCTAAACCCATAGGGGCGGGTTTGGGTCATGACAGAATGGTATCAAAGCAATACTAAACCACGAGTTATACCCTACACACATGTCCAAATGAGCTATAGAATGTCCTAGAAAAGAAATTAGGGCATTGCATGAGCATTAAAAGTGTGTGTGGCCATGATATGTATATATGTGCTAATGTGTTTAAGTATGCAACTGCCTATGTTTATTATTGCCATATTGCCTATAGTGAAATGGATAACGCAAGAAATGCTGACGAATCCGAATCATCTGAGGCAAGGATGGCAAGATTAGAAAGAACGGTTGAACTGTTGACTGAGGCCTTGAGGCTACAACAGAACCAACAGCCCCCACCTCCTCCAGTACAACCCGAACAAAATGTTAATGATGATATAATTGCTTTGACACAGAAGTTTAGTAAAATGAAACCACCATCCTTTCAGGGAGGCCTTGAACCACTAAAGGCCGAAGCATGGGTGCTAGAAACAGAAAAATTATTCGAAGTGTTTCCGTGTTCTAAACCACACAAGGTGCTACTGGCTACCTTTACACTACAAGAAGAGGCCAGAAGGTGGTAGATACTTGTCCGCGACACCAACACTGCTATGACTTGGGCTCAATTTAAAGAAGCCTTCTTCGAAAAATACTTCCCTCAGTGTGTCAGGGATCGAAAAGTGACTGAGTTTGAACAGTTGAAACAAGGCACCATGTCTGTCGCTGAATATGAGTGTACGTTCACCGAACTCGCCAGATATGCACCACACATGGTGGACACTGATTATAAGAAGGCCAAAAAGTTTGAAGGCGACCTTAATGTAGAAATACTTGACAGAATCAATGTTCTGAAGTTACTGAAATATATGGATGTTCTTGACCGAGCAATAATAGCTGAGTCAAATATCGAAGCATTGAAATAAACTGAAACACCGACAACCGAATGGCACGGTAAAAGATGGGCTTTAAGTTCAAGAAAGGCCGAAACAGTCCATCGAACAAAAAACAAAATATAGGGTCAACAACCAGTTCCAGTCAGGGAAATAATTACATACCACCCTGTTCTGAATGTGGCAAGAAGCATAAAGGGGTCTGTTATAAAATTTCAGGTGCTTGTTACAGGTGTGGCAAGGTGGGCCACATGGTCAAAGACTGCCCTTCTACTCCTCAGGGCAATAGTAAAGCTGTAGCCAACGCCGTAGCATCAACTGTTGCACCGAAACCCAATCCTAAAGCTACTGGGAAAGAGCCTTTGAGGCAAGGCCGAGTGTTCGCACTCGTACCAGGAGATGTGCAGAATACCGAGACTGTTGTGTCAGGTATACTCTCAATCTGTGCCCAAAATGCTTATGTTCTGATAGATTCGGGGTCCACACATTCATATGTCTCGCATGCTTTTTCACGAAAATTAAATAGACCACTGGAACCCATGAACTATTTGTTAGCTGTATCTTCACTTGTTGGGGGATCCTTGACTTGTGCTTATATGTACCCTGCATGTGAAATTATTGTTGGGGATGTTCATTTGTATATTGATTTACTACCTTTGAACATTGATCACTTTGATGTGATATTGGGAATGAACTGGTTAACAAAATATCATACTATCATAGACTGTGTAACAAAACAATTTGTTTTCCATCCACCCAAACTGCCCGAATTTGTGTTTAGCGGAGTTAGAGTAGTACCTCCCCCATATCTGATTTCATCCATGAAAGCATTCAAACTAATTAAAAAGGGGTGTAAAGGGTATCTATGTTATATATTGACTGTACCTACTTATACTAAAACTAATGTGGACAGTATTCCTATAGTCAGAGAATTCCCAGATGTTTTTCCATATGACCTGCCAGGGGATTTGATTGATAGGGAGATTGAGTTCACCATTGATGTGATTCCGGGTACACAGCCAGTTTCCAAAGCTCCGTACAGAATGGCACCCACTGAAGTGAAAGAACTGAAAGTTCAGCTACAGGAATTGTTAGATAAGAAGTTCATCTGGCCCAGTACTTCACTGTGGGGCGCACCAGTTTTATTTGTGAAAAAGAAAGACGGCTCACTGAGACTTTGCATTGACTACCGTGAACTGAACAAGGTAACAGTGAAAAATAAATATCCATTGCCTCATATTGATGACTTATTTGACCAGTTACAGGGTGCTTAATTGTTCTCCAAAATTGACTTTAGATCTGGATACCACCAGTTGAAAGTCAAGACAGGGGACATTGAAAAGACTGCCTTTCAAACGAGGTACGGACATTATGAATTTCTTGTATGCCTCTCGGAGTTACTAATGCACCTGCTGCATTTATGGACCTTATGAACAGAATTTTCAAACCATTCCTAGATGAATTTGTGGTTGTTTTTATAGATGACATTTTAATTTATTCCAAAAGCACGGAAGAACATGAACATCATTTGAGAATTGCCCTACAGACCCTAAGAGAACAGAAACTGTATGCAAAACTGACAAAATGTGAATTTTGGCTTGACAATGTAATGTTTTTAAGGCATGTGATCAGTAAAGATGGTATTTCAGTTGACCCGCAGAAAATTGAAGCAGTAATGAATTGGCTTAGACTGACAAATGTTACCGAAGTCCGAAGTTTTCTAGGCTTAGCCGGGTATTACAGAAGGTTTGTGAAAGACTTCTCCAAAATTGCCCTACCACTGACTCAGTTGACTCAAAAGGGGATCTCATTTGACTGGACCGATCAAAGAGAATCAGCTTTTCAAGAGTCAAAGACTCAACTTGTGACTGCACCGATTCTCACCCTACCCTCAGGTACGGATGGTTATACTATATTTAGTGATGCTTCTTATAAGGGTTTGGGATGTGTGTTAATGCAAAATGGCAAAGTCATTGCATATGCTTCTCGACAACTGAGGCCACATGAAAAGAACTACCCGACCCATGATTTAGAACTTGCTGCAGTAGTGTTTGCATTGAAAATCTGGTGTCACTACCTTTATGGGGCAACATGTGAGGTGTATACAGACCACAAGAGTTTGAAATACTTCTTCACATAGAAAGAGTTGAACATGAGGCAGCGAAGATGGTTACAACTGATAAAAGATTATGACCTGCAAATCTTGTACCATCCAGGGAAAGCTAACACCGTTGCCGATGCACTGAGTCGGAAATCGATTGGAAATTTAGCCTGTTTACTCACCAGACAGAAAGAATTGCTATGTGACCTTGAAAAATTCGAAGTTAAGATTGTTTTGTGTGAACAAGGTGGAACATTAGCTGCTATTTCTGCTCAACCGGCACTCATTGAAGAGATTAAAGAGAAACAGAAATAGGATGACCTTTTGAAAAAGGTCATTGATGAATGGGAGTCCAAACCGAGGCCGGATTTCAAATTTGAAAACAATGTATTGAAATCTCAGGAAAGGTTGTGTGTACCGAGTGATTTTGAACTGAAAAGAAGAATTTTGCAGGAGGGCCACAATTCAAAACTGTCTATCCATCCAGGAAATACGAAAATGTACCAAGACTTGAAACTGAATTTCTGGTGGCCGGGAGTGAAGAAAGAAATTGTTGATTTTGTGTCGAAATGTCTTCATTGCCAACAAGTCAAAGCCGAACATCAACGACCCGCAAGCTTACTGCAGCCCTTACCGATACCAGAGTGGAAATGGGAACATATCACTATGGATTTTATTGTTGGTTTACCTAGCTCCAGTAAAGGTATGGACTCAATTTGGGTTATTGTTGATAGATAGACTAAATCTGCTCACTTCTTACTTGTCAAAACAATTTATAATGCGGACAAATTGGCTATAATCTATATTGATGATATTGTTAGATTGCATGGAGTGCCTGTGTCCATTGTTTCTGATAGAGACTTGAAGTTTATGTCGAAATTTTGGCAAAGTCTACAGACAGCATTGGGTACTAAACTGAGACTGAGTAGTGCATACCATCCTCAGACAGATAGCCAGTCAGAAAGAACCATCCAGACTCTGGAGGATCTATTGCGAATGTGTGTTCTTGATTTCCAAGGAAATTGGGAAAGTCATTTACCTGTGGCCGAGTTTGCCTACAATAACAGTTTTCACTCGAGCATTGGTATGGCGCCTTTTGAGGCTTTATATGGTAGAAAATGTTGATCTCCGATTTGCTGGGCAGAAGTTGGAGATGGGCTTTTGCTTGGGCCCGAAATTGTGCATGAAACTACCGAAAAAGTGAAACTGATTCAGCAGAGATTGAAAACCGCACAAAGCCGGCAGAAAAGTTATGTGGATGTCCGAATGCGAGACAGGGAATATGAAGTAGGTGATCATGTTTTTGTTAAAGTGACACCGATGAAAGGCCAGACTCGTTTTGGAGTTAAGGGTAAGCTAGCGCCGAGATATGTCGGGCTGTATGAGATTATTGAAAAGATTAATCCGGTGGCGTATCAAGTAGCGCTTCCTCCTGAAATGGAGCATATGCATAATGTCTTCCATATTTCAATGTTGAGGGATTATCTTCGAGATCCCTTCCATGTGATTGAGCCTACCCGTGTAGTGCTAAGTGATGACTACACTCATGAAGAACAACCTATTCAGATTGTAAACCGACGAATCAAGAAGTTGAGGAATAAAGAAATTTCGTTAGTGAAAGTGGACTGGCAAAACCATGGTGGCATTTATGCCACTTGGGAAAGGGAAGACGATATGATCAAGAGATATCCTGAATTGTTCCCACTGAATCCAGTATTCTTCCAAAATGAAGGTAATTCGAGTTTGGAGGACCAAACTCTTTATAAGGAGGGGAGACTGTCACAACCCTCACCCCCGATTACTGCTAAACTGTGACTGAACATGATAAGTAACTGATTAGACTGAAATTCTGGACTGATTGCATGAGTATGTTGTTTAAAGGCATTTCTATCTGTTTGTCGTTTAAATGATTTGTTCACATTTTAAACTTCGAATTGCGAATTGAAGGCCTTATCGGCGGCCGAATCTGAAATTGATAAATGTTTTATGCTAGTTAGAATTTATGTGATTTTATGGTAGATTTAATTGAAATTTGATGTGGTATGATTAAATTAGATTAAATAACATTAAATCACAATAAATCAAATAATCACCAAATTGCCATTTTGAGTGGGCCACTTTCTACAACCTTGTTTAGAGCTTATTGTGCATCATTTCCTCATCCTTTACTTGAGCTCAACTGTGTAAGAGAGAGGGAGTTCGGAGAGAATTAGTTTCAACTAGTTTTTGCTTGGGAATTTGAAGAATTGTAGAAAAATTGCTTAATTGAGCTTCTATACTTGGAATTGAAGATTTAAGGTAGGAGTTTCATCCTTTCCATTGTGAATTCAAGTGGTATCTTGCGTGGTTCATGGTAATTAAGTGAGTTGAGGCAAGAATTGGTTTAAATTGTTGAATTGAAGCTTAAATCATGCATGCATGTTTACATTCTTGAATTTTGAGGTTGTTTTCATAGAATCCTCACATGCATGTCCATATTTGGGTTATAGTTCATGAATTCATCATGTTTTTGGAAGGATTGGCTCATTTGATCTTGTGTTTGAAGCTTTAAATTCATATGAGCTCATGCATGTTACATTTAAGTTTTGTTTTTGAAGTTTTATTTGAAATTGTGTTTAAATTGTCTCACCTTTGGACCTAATTTTACAAATTGATCTTCTAAACATGTTGAAGTATGAGTTTTCAAGTGTTTTCCAGAAAATGGGCCCAAAAGGTTGAGTTTTGAGGTGTTGAATACTTGGTTTGAGGTTTGAAGGCAAATCTGGAAATTTCATAATTTGGCTTCCTCGCTCGAGCGAAGGATTCCACGCTCGAGCGACCATCGTTTGTTCAGAGCTCTGCTCGAGCGAAGGAATTCTGGCTCGAGCGTAGATTGCAAGCTCTCAGGTTTTTGCTGCACGCAGACGCACGCTCGAGCGAAGAGACCTACGCTCGAACGAAGAGCTGTGTCTCATGCTCGAGCGAGCATCGAGCGTAAAATTACACCATCCAGTACTTTTTGCAGTTTTACAGATCACTCGAGTGAAGAAGTTTACGCTCGAGCGACCACATTGTTTTGGCAAGCTCGCTCGAGCGAAGAAAGCCACGCTCGAGCGAGACCCCTATTTTCAGCAAATTTTGAAAAGTGTTTTAAAGTGCATCTTTGTATCCTCATTCCATCCTAGGCATTCCTTGGCCTAGTTTAAGGCATCTTAATGAGGATATTGCTATAGAACCACATCGAGTCAAGATAGGGACTAAGTTATTGTTTCCCAAATGTGTAACTTAGTGTGTGTTTGTTCTGTAACTATGTAGGGTTGGCATCCGAAGACGCTCACTAGCCTATCTGTAGCCCAGTACTCTGTGAGTAACAATGTTGTAAAGATACGTTCAATTGTGATTATTTCTGAACGAATGACTGTATTGTTTTCTGAAATGATATTTCTTACAAAATGAGTGTTTGTCCTATTTGCGAACTATATTCGTGGCAACCATAGAAACTTGCTGTTACTGTACTGTTACTGCTACTGTTACAGAGATCTCTGTCGGTTCCCATGTTTGGAACCACTACTGTTTGCTGATATGATGGCCATCAACTGACTGTTCGGTCTGTTAAGACCTACTATACTGTTTTGCTATTGGATGTACCACATATGACTGCCATGATTGAATAACCGATATACTGATACAAATGACTGTTTTAAATACTGAAAGGACATTCATTCTTAACCTCTTTATGCATATGTTATTCACTGGGCTTTAGCTCACTGTTTATATTTATATGTAGGTGTCCAAGCACCGGATCGGAGCTAGATGCGTCGGGTTAACTCCCTTTTTGTCAAGCCAACCGTTGTGCCTCGACTTGAGGTTCCATGACTGTTTAAGCTTAGGCTTTTTGGGGTGTCTTAGTTTCACCCTTCTGTCTTTGTTTTTGTATCGATTGTTAAGACTTGTACTGTACTATTATGGTAGGGATTTGGTCCCTGACCTGATGTCCGTAAATGATGTACGTATATACTATTTTGGTTTTGAATGTGAATATGTACAGAACAGTCTTTTTGCATACAGATTGTCACAGCTCATTGGACATCTTTTTATTACTGTTTTGGCTTCCGCCAGCCCTTTACTCTGTATTACTATTATTACTGTTAAGCAGGCCTTCGGTAATCACGGATTACTAGCTGGTTACGGTGCTAAACCCATAGGGGCGGGTTTAGGTCGTGACAAATAATGTGTGAGTAAAAATATTTTTATTTACTATTTTGTAATAGGATTGTATTGGAGCAATTGATGAAACACACATCAAAGCATATACATCTTTAGATAAACAACCTCGTTTAATAGGTAGAAAGAGATATGCGACTCAAAACATAATGGTTGCATTTGACTTTGATATGTGTTTCGCATTTTGCTTACCAAGATGGGAAGGAAGTGCACACGATACTCAGATCTTCTTAGATATAATTAGAAATCCTAGTTATAATTTTCCAAAACCACAACAAAGTAACTGTTTTATATTTGATTGCTACAGTAGATGCACCACACTCACATCTTCATATTTATTTTTCATTTATAATTGCTTACTTTATTTTATTAATATTTGAAATTTTAAAATAGATGAGTTTTACTTTGTGGATGTTGGGTATCCAAACATGAAAGGATATCTTGCACCTTACAAAGGAGAGAGATATCATCTAGCTGAATTTGAACATGGTCAACCCCCCAAAAAAATGCACAAGAAAAATTCAACCAAGCACATTGATCACTTAAAAGTGTAATAGAAAGAACGTTTGGGCTTTGGAAAGCAAGATAGCCGATAATAAAAGATATCCCACCAAACTACAAGTGGCCAACCCAAGTCAAACTTGTTTGTGCAACAATGGCAATTCATAATTTCATCCGACGAAATTAGTCCCGCGATATTGTATTTGACTCTTATGATAAATTCACAGATTATGTACCTAATGAAGAGAAAGGATCAAGGTCTCAACAAACACGCCATGGCAATCATGTTGAAGGTGATAACAACGAGATGGAAGTAAGGAGAGGTAACATTTGTATGTCAATTTGCAGACGAAATTAGGAGTCATCTAATATGTAGGAAGTTTTATTTTTATTGCCTTAATAGTAACTTATTGTATTTTTATTGCAATGACATTTTCTTCTTCCTTTGTGAAGTCAATATTAAAAATAAATAAATAAATAAATAACTTGAGGTCATATAAAAATATACCGATATAGGTATTAATTATATTAATTTCCATTAATGAAATAACTTTTTCAAAATTTAAAGTGAATAAAATGACAAAATTACAATTTTTATGTTCATAAGGTCAAAAATGACAATGACACAGTAAAAAGCTATTTTACAGCTTATTTACCAAATACTACTCTTCTGCTTAAATCCATAATCCCACAGCTGCACCAACAGGTTACCAGCTTATGTTTACAACTGTAAATTATAATCTGTTAAGTTATAAGCTATAATTACTTTCCCACAACTCTACCAAATGGGACTGAAATCAATCTCACGATATTGCATTTGACTCTTATGATAAATTCACGAATTATGTGCCTAATGAAGAGGAAGGATCAAGGTCTCAACAAACACGCCATGACAATCAGGTTGAAGGTGATGACAACGAGATGGAAGTGAGGAGACATAACATTTGTATGTCAATTTGCAGACGAAAATTAGGAGTTATCTAATATGTATGAAGTTTTATTTTTATTGCCTTAGTAGTAATTTATTATATTTAAGGCAAGGTGATTTTCGGCTATCTCCAGCAGCTTTTTTGGCGACCTTCAAATCTTTGTTCTTCTCATCCATCCTTCACCGATCTTGTCTCTTTGAAGGGAGGAGGACCTGCCGACCAACGTTCTCCAAGTCAACTGTGCTTTCAGCCTCGCAGATCTTGGTTGTCCTTCTTCTCTAGCGTTGACTTTCGATTTCCTCTCCCCTCTTTCACCTGTCTAATATTGCACCAGATTTGGTGACTTACAGCAAAGTGAAGGCGATTTTCGATGGGAAACTGGCATTTTTCAAGCGTATTTTTCGACAGTGCTGTAAGTTATTTCTGGTTTTTTTTTTTTTTTGTTCACTTATCCCTATAACAGCCCTGTTCCTAGACTAGCCTAGTTTGTTTCGGCAATCTGGGTGTTGATCTTTGGTTTGTTAGGTTCTGTTTTCCGGGGACTCTTTGTGTCTGTAGCCCTGTGCTTTTAGGTGTTGTTCTCAGTGTGGCTGCTTTCTTTATAATTGTGTTTTATCTGTGTTTTTATTCATGTTGAAGAAGGGCTTTCTTCTTAAGCCCAAGGCACCCTTTTCTCGTTGTTCTAAGGAAGAAAAGAGTAAAGGCATAGTCATGGATGAAGACATTCGACAAGAGAAGTTGAAAGGCTTTGAGTCGTGTGATAAGTACCCTCATTTGGACCCAAATAAGGTTGCTCTTATTAAGGATACTATGGATGATGAGGACTTCAAATTTGTTTGTGGCTCAACTTATCAATATTGGCACAGTGTCTTGAGTATGGATTCAAGCGTTAGTTTTGATAGTTTTGATTCGAATCTTAACGCTGTGTCTAAGGATTTTCCTCATGCTATAGTCAATCTGTGTAATGACGGGTCTGAAGGCAATGCCAGTGTCAGTGGAGTTCAAGAGGGTTTTACATGTAGCGATGCTTCCAACTTCTCGTTGGTTGACAGTGTCAATGGTGGTGGAGAGGAATTCAAGCAGGGAGATGCTCCTAATTTTAATTCTCTTCCCAAACGTCGAAAGAAAGTGATCATCGATCGCAACTTTCTTCTCATTCATCGTAATTTACGCCAAACCCTTCAAGGTGATAGTAAATTTCAATTTGTTCATCAGTCTAGTATGTTTGTTGTCAATATCAGAAACACGAGTTGTCTCTCACTGTTATGCATATGGATGAATCAAATGAGGTTTCTCTAGCAATTCTTTCTTCTGCATTCCCACTTAGTAACACAAAATCCTTTTTGACGCCTTTCGAAGATATTTCCATCTAGGAGCCACTCTCTCCTCCTTCTCATGTCTTTGGTGAGCCTTTGTTGCCTCTATTTTGGACACAAGTTGTGAAAGTTCGTTCGAGAGGTTCTAAGCGAATCCATGTCCCTAGAATTCCAGCTGAGGGTCCTGCTGTTAATGTCCCTGAGCCTGATCATGGTAAGCGCAAACACGAGTCTTGGATTGAAGATAGTATAGCAATCCAAGTTTATTCCGACCTCCATAACGTCGTGCTCTTCTTCTCCAATAGTTTTGATAGGCTTTCGGGATTTGCTATTTTTTGGTTTTAGCCTTCACTCCTTGTCTTTGGTTAGTGTTGTGTTGATGTAATCCTTACATGTGGTATCTTTGGTTTATTGTATGTGGTGTAATCCTATCTTTTTGTTAAGGAAGTTATATCTTTCCTCAAAAGATAATAATAATAATAATTTATTATATTTTTATTACAATAACATTTTCTTGTTCTCTTGTGAAGTTAAAAAATTAAAAAAAAATTAAAAAAATAAAAAGTGTGTAAAAATGTACTAATATAAATACTAATTATATTAATTTCTATTAATGAAATAACTTTTTTAAAATTTAAAATGAATAAAATGATAAAATTATTTATTTTTATATTCATAAAGACAAAAATAACAATTACACAGCTTTACAACTTATTTATCAAATATTATTCTGTTGTTTAAATTCATAATCTCACAGTTACACCAAACAAGTGACCAGCTTAAGTTCACAACGATAAGCTATAATCTATTACCCATTGAAAATCAAAAATTTATCAAAATCAAGGACCCAAGATCACAACAAATCAAGAATACAAAATAAGAAATTATGGAGTGTTTTGGGAAGATAATTAAAAATTATTTTTTGATTTTTTTTTAACTTTTCTGTGGGAGGGAAGTGTGTTAAAAGCTGAGAGGTGATTTTCAACCCACTTTCCAAATGGGTCTATATATGCAACAAATGAAGAACTCAAATCAAGATCACAATAAAAACAAAAAATTCTATGCAACAACTCAAAATTTGATCTCAAGGATCTTCTAGGCCCCCCATCTCTTCACCACTTCAAATTCGTCTTCATCACCAAATCCCTTTCTAGCAGCATCTTCTCTGTTTTCTCTCTATCCAATCTCAATCGTTCGATCTTTCGGCGGATCGGGCTCAGTACCTCCGCCAAGGACACATCAATCAACTTGATCTTTGCTGAAGTTGCATGACCAGATGAAGATTCTCTTTTTTTGAATCGATTGAAGGCGAACTCAATCTGCGAAGCAAGGGATAAGATTAGGGCTGAGGAATGAGTCGATAGAAAAGAAAGGGTTTTGGAATTACAGTGGTCGGCCATGTCGAATGTAGTGAGGTCAGTGTTAGTATAGCTGAGCATGACCTCGACGACGTCGTCTCTATCTATTCGGAACCCTAGAAATCGAGCGGCAAAGGAGATCGGAGTCAAATAGATCTCAAATCTGAGATAGAGCGGAGCTGTGGATCTCAGATTTGAGCGACACCGCTGACAGCTACGGTAAGGAGGTCGGAGGCGGCAGAGAAAGTGATAAGGAAAAGGGGAAGAGATTAGGGGATGACAGCAGCGATCGGCGTGACCGATGTGGTTGTGAGTGACGCTGAGATTGGTGATCGGCGGCGATGATAGAGAGAGAGAAAGTGAGAGGGAGAAGGAGAAGGAGATCTAATGTGAGAGAGAGAGAGAGAGAGAAAAAGAGAGATACGAGAGGATTGAAACCTAAATCGTGAGAGACAAATAAAAACGTGAGAGATGATGGAGGGGTATTTTAGTTATTTTTGTTCTTATAGACATAATAAATTGGGGGATTTGGTGATAGACCCCTCACTATCTAATTTGTCTTTCAAAAGGATAAGAATTATATAGGTATATTCAAAACCCCCTAATATTTTAAAACTTGTTTCTTTTACTATATTACCCTCATATCTATTAACTCTCTTATTAAGCTATCATCACAGTGTATTTTAGAGTAAAATTTTACTTTGAATCAGAGTAAAGTTTACTATGATTCAAAGTGAAATTTTATATTGTTAAGCAAATCAACATGTTTTTAACCAGAGTAAAATTTTACTCTGATTCAGAGTAAAACTTTACTCTGAAAGTACAATTTTACAATGATTCAGAGTAAAATTTTACTCTGATTCAAAGTAAAATTTTATATAGTTAAGCAAATCAACATGGTTTTAACCAGAGTAAAATTTTATTTTGAATCATAGTAAATTTTACTCTGATTCAGAGTAAAATTTTACTCTGAAAGTACAATTTTACTTTGATCTAAGGAGAGTATCCACTTTGAATCACACTAAGTGTCATGTATTAATAACCTTGTGTGTTTGGTTGCTGAGAAAATCACAGAAACATAACAAGAAAACCAAATATAGTTTAGTTGCTGAGAAAATCAACATGTTTTTTAACCAAAGTAAAATTTCAGAGTAAAGTTTACTATGATTCAAAGTAAAATTTTATATTTTTAAGCAAATCAACATTTTTTAACCAGAGTAAAATTTTACTTTGATTCAGAGTAAACTTTACTCTGATTAGTAAAATTTCTGTGTGAAATTCTTATTAGAGAGATTCTTATCAGAGAGAGAGAAAGAGAGAGAAATTGAATAGATCATCCATTTTAATAGATCGATCATCCATTGAACAAGATGAGTATGAACAGATCAATTCAAAAACTAGTAAAAATACAAATCTATATTGCAAGGATATATAACCACAAAACACACAGATCAAAAACTAAACAAAAACATCCAAATATCAACATAATCATAATATGATTTTCAGAGAACACATCCAAATATTTCTCTATCTTTTGATTTCAAAGAATACATGCGTTCAACAACACTCATACACACAAATATATATATATATATATATATATACATATACATATACATATATATTCAAAACTCAGATCTGTGTTTAAAAAAAATATCGCGTAATATACATACATACACTCACTTACTGATATATATACATATACACATGTATGTATGAGTCATATATACATACATACATGCACATACATATATAAATACATACATACACATATACATAGGAAGAGCAAATCAACGGAGACGTGGCGGAGCTTGGCGTGTTTGCCGGAGGGAGCGGCAGAAGAGGATCAGACGCTGACAGCGTTGGCGAGGTCGATGCATAGTTCCAGAGGCGGTAGCTGAGCTTCCAGATCTAAAGCTTGAAGGAGTTAGAGAAGGGAGAGAGGGAGGAGAGGGACAGAGAAGATGAGATGAGAGTGGGTGGAGAAGGTGAGAAAATTTAGTTAAGGGTATAATAGTCTAATAAAATATTTAAATAATAAATTTTGTCCTTTATACAAGACTTTATAATTATGAGGGGGTTTAGAAAATATAAATTTTTTCTTAATCCTTTTAACAATGAAAGGAAGGTAAAGAGGGTTTATAGCCAAATTTCCCTAATAAATTAGGGGTGATTTTACTTATGCCACTCTTTTATATTTTTACACCCTCCATCTCATTACATCACCAAAAAAAAATAGATTCTCATTACACTCAATATATTACCAAAACAAATCCTAAGGTCAAAAACTCTTCAAAATCCATCTCTTTACAATCATACTTCTGGAGGGAAAAGAAGGAAAAGAGAACGACGCAGAGAGAACAACGCAGGAAAGAAGAGTAGACAACACCGGTGTGGAGGGGTTCAAACGGCGTGGACGATTGAACTCATTCTTCTCATTTGTCAAAGGTAAGTGAAAAACTCTTCTCTCTCTCGCTCTCTCTCTCTCTCTATTGATAAACATAGATGTGTATATATATATCATCTATGTCATCATTTTTTGTGAATAGACAAAGAATAGCACATTCCCAACATAGCTTTGGTGGTTTTGATCTTGGAATTTAATAGGGTTTGTGATTTTTGGTGCTAGTTTGAATGTTGAAGTTCAGATTGTGGTCTTCTATTTTATCAAATTTGTGGTTCTCTGTTTTGCCCATTGTCCCCGTTTTTTTTTTTAAGAGTGATAGTCAAGTGGAAAGGGTTAGAGGTATGTGGGTAAAGAGGTGCCATAGAAGGTTGTTAATAGTTGTGGAAAAAATTAAAGTTGTGGGTTAGTTGCTCCTAATATTGCTAATCCACCATTAGGCCAACCATCACTGCCACAAATATGCATATACAAATTGCTTGTTTTTTAATTGAATAAAAGTTGCAGATAGGTAGGACATTGTTATAATTATTCATGCTAATTGAAGGCAATTACTTAAGTTACATAGCTTTCATCCAAATTCAACTCAGACTGGAAGCTTACACTTTAGGGCATTACTTGGTTCAAAGATTTGGTATTGAATTAGGGATAAGATTTGGATTAGACCCTTTAAAGCCAAATCTTGCATTTCGATCAATCCTTACATTGGATTACTCTAATTCCAATATTTCAAATTGTTACCAAAAAGCAAAGAGTTCCAAATATTTTTTTTAAAAAAAAAAAAAAAAAAAAAGAACTGTTGTTTGCAAATCTCATGCACTATATTCAAATAAAAGAACAAAAATGAGAAAACTAAGAGCATAGTTATTAATGGTGACTCTAATAGTTGAAAGCTTGCCAAAATTGCTTCCATCCTCAACATGCATTTAGAAAGCCCATTTCAAGCACAGTTTCTATGCACTTTTTAATAAGCTTAAATTGTTTTTGTTTTTTTTTAAATAAAATACATTTCATTAATTTTAACTTTTAGATCATAGTAGCATTGAATGGGCCCTTGATGATTATACACTTCAAGATTGCATTCCGCTTGTGCAATAAGTCACCCAGGTTAAATAACTTATTATCACCTATCTAAATATTTGGGGCAATAGTCTACAAGAACTTCAGGCAAAAATACTAAAAACATGGCCCTGTTTAAATCAAGTTGTTGTAAAAGAACCCAAGTGAAACAGGCAACTAAAGTGCCAAAACCCTTTATGAAACACAGGTCTACTGCTTAATCACTGACGCACATATCTGAACAATACTTCACTTAAGATGAGCCTAAAAACTTACAGCAAGAAAGAGAAGAAAACAAGAGTCCAATCCAAGTTCTAAACCTTATCAGTACAGAACAGTTCCAGATAATGACTACAGAAAACAAACAAGCTGGTCTTCTCACTTTTTGACAATTTAACACCAAATTGGGAACAATGCACAAATTAATTATAAGAAGCTATGTCGTGAGTCTTTGTCTCTTTTTCATTTTTATTCTATTACTTTGTGTCTAAAATCAGTTTGAAGTCCACTTGGGGAAAGTTAGATGGAAGTCAAACACACCCAAATCCAAGTTTATTAAAAAGTTCTTGTTGTTTCTATAGTTTGAACTCATATTACAAACTCATATTACAACCTCATACTTTTGGATTAATAGGCCAATATTATTCTAATATCCTATGTTGTATAAATTTAAAATCTATTACTCTTCTTCACTTTAACAGGAATAAGGCAATTTGGCTCCATTCTATAACTTAAAGCTTTTGATACTATTTTCATCTTCATCAAAATAATCATGCATCTGACAAATGTCCCACATAACCTATACACTCATTTAAGGCAAAAATTATTGTGTGAAACAATACAAAAAAAAATGAAAAATAAAAATTTGAATTTGAAGACATGAATTTCAAGAAAATATAATCCCAATGGGTATGCAACATCCCTTCGATGTAAACTACTACTCCCACCCAGCCTGAAGAAAAACCTATGCTATTTAAACCATGTTTGTTGGTAACCTAATGGTTATGCCACTCTGAAATTCAAAATCTTATAAATTCTCCTAGTCATTAGAAGATCAATATGTGATTTTCTTCCTTTTTCCCCTCTTGCAATATGTTCTTATAATTTTTTAATTTTCAACATCAGTCATTTAATATGTTTGAGTTTTTGCTGTATTGGGTTTAATGTTTTTTTTTTTTTACAAATAAATGGTTAGTGGTGTCTCATGTAAGAGACCAATGGCATCCAATAGAAGATGTGCTAGGCAAACAAAACCTAAACCAGTGGAAGTGAATGTCCCTGTGGAGGAGGATGACCATGTGGATGCGAATAATGATTATGTTGACGACGATATTGGTGTGGAGGATGACGATGTTAATAATGATATTGGTGTAGAGGCTGACCTCATGGAGGACGATGTTGGTGTGGATGATGACAACAAAGAACTAGTTCCGAGTGCTCCAGAGGATCCTTCATTGCTAATTAGCTTCCGTAACCATGTTGCTGTCGTTGTTTGGAAGAAAAAGGTATTTTGAGAATTTCTCAACAATAAACTAATCATATGTACTATATGCTTCAAATTATTTGTATGTGTACGGGGGCGAAATATCCACTGCTTTCCGTACTCCTTGTACTCCAAGCTCTACTTGACGGCGTCTACCTGACAACACAGAAACGGTGAGCTGCCCGGCGGTGGTGTGCCGGATAGACCCTCCGACGATCAAGTGAGTCCACTTGAGGAAGAAGAAGACTGTTAGAGAGAGAGTATTCTCTTTGGGGAAGAAGTTGCATACCTCTAACGTTCACCTTCCTCCACTATTTCTAGGCTGGCCATGCAGCCCCAAGATCGTGCGCGCACCACCTCTGTTGTCCTTCCCTGGACAGGTGGCAGTGCTTGCCTCTCACCACCTTACGCGTGTAAAGATTTTGTCCTCCAAGCAGTACATGCAGAACTACCAAACGATATTGGTGCGTGCGTGGAGCATATGTCCTCTCCCTCACGCCATTGGCCCAGGTGGCACACTTAACCGGAGTACCACGACCGGCTGGTTCCTTGTGGAGAATTGCCTCCACAAGCACATAACCGAGCTAATAAATGCCGACCTGCCCCTTGGCAAAGGGGCCAAAGTGTTATGTTCATGGCCAGGCTATTTATGATCGGTCCCACCTGACTGACCGGCCATGAAGCACGCTGGACTTCCACCGTTCTTCATTCTTGATCACATGAAGCCCGTCCATCTCGGCCGATCGGTTAGGCACATGCCAGCGCTAATCGCATCTCAAGCCCAGTCCGGGCTGCTCTTAGCTTGGTCATCAGACACCGCTGCGCGCTCGGTCGCGTCGTAGCTCGGCCAGGCATTGGTTCGTGTCTGGTCGGTCGACCTCTCCGGCCGTGCAAGTCAGGCCGCTGGGCCGTGCAAGTCAGGAGTCTGCTCGGCGCCGTGCGGTTCGTCATGATCGGCATTATCGTAGCTCGGCCGTACTAACACGCAAATCTCCCCTCTCAGTATGTTTTATGTAAAATGCAAGAACGGGGACCTCTTAAATGTTTGAATCGTTCTAGAAAGCTTGCCGAGTGGCCATGGATGTCACCAACAATCGAAAATGTTAGGTGGAGACATTTGGTTGAGCAGTCTGGTCTTAGTGTCCTTATTGATCACACATATCGGCATGGCAATAGAGTGGCAATATCTGTCTTCGTTGAAAGGTGGCATCTAGAGACAAATACATTTCACATGCCAGATGGTGAGATAACTGTCACATTGGATGATGTGCGGACCATACTTGGCATTCCAGTCACTGGCATGGCTTTGTCATGTCCCAAGTTAACAAGATACGAGGCTGTTGAACTGGTGAGTGCTACTTTGGAAGTACCAATGAATGATGCGTTTGCAGAATTAGTTCAATCTAGTGGGCAATCCGTGAAGCTAGAGTGGTTGCGGATTAGATTTCATGAAGTTAACGATACAGATGATGCAAATTTCATAGAATACGCAGCGACAACTTACTTGCTATATTTATTAGGCTGTACCCTCTTCGTTGACAAGAGTGGGACTCGAGTACCTGTTGTTTACCTGCACATGTTGATTGACATTGATGCTATTAGCTCATATGCATGGGGTGCTGCAGCTTTGGCATTCCTGTATAGATAATTAGGACTTGCTAGTAAAGTTGGTGTTAAGTAGATAGCGGGTTACTTGAAGCTATTGGAAGCATGGATTTATGAGCTTTTTCGATTATGAAGGCCTCATCCAAATTTGTCCTATTCTGATGAACAACCTCGTGTATGTCGTTGCAGTCCGTGGAGAGATGGAGGTTTTATAGAAGACCACTTGCAGACATTACGAGAGCAACTTGACATGTCGCGTGCTAATGAGGTTAGACATTTTATAATAGTGTGATATTGTAAAAATAAAATAAGATTTCATAACTAACATTATGCATTCCCTATTTACAGATCGAGTGGGATCCATACCGTTTATGTAAGACACACCATCGACTTCATGAGGTTGCATATTATATTGGATGTTTGAAATGCTTTGACATTGTTGAACCCTATCACCCCAATAGGGTTTTGCGACAGTTTGGTAGGGTCTAAACCATCTCACCAGCACCATTATCTCATGTTCGAGCTACACGAGGTAGTAAACCAGGACAGTATAGAATCATGTATCAATACCATGACACGATATAGGCGCAATGGGAGAATCATGTGTTATCCATTAACACTCGTAGTGTGCCTGTACAGCAACGCCCATTTGAATGTGTACGAGGATACCGTGAGTGGTATGCACGTGTTTCGCACTGGGTTGTTCAAAATCCTACGCATCACTCTCAGTTTGATCCACGTGTTCAACGTCCCGAGAATGATGTTACTATGGATCCTGAGTAGGTAAGCAAATTGTGAATTAATTTTTTTCACTTTTAAGTGGTTCACCATAAATCAAACACTAAGTACGATTTTTATCAATTTTGTTACAGTGTAAAAATACTGCTTTCGATGTTGGTGTTGTAGTCCATAGGCTCGGTCGTGATGAGTGTGTCTTGCACCCTAACATGCTGTATAAAACCATTGGTCACATGCTGCAAGTTCTTGATGGACAGAGCTTGGGATCTACTTCGACACGTACAGAGCATCAAGTCTACTATCGTAAACGTCGTAGGATGGACCGTACATGAGGATTGAGATCTAGTTTTTGTTTGATGACATAATTTTGCATAATGTCTAGCTCGTATACATTTTGGGATGTAGTTTTGTGTTGACCGTAAATGATAGTTGGGATGTAGTTTTTTTTTTTGATGGCATAGTTTTTGTGAAAGGCTAGCCCGTACAGAATTTGGGATCTAGTTTTTTTTTTATGACATAGTTTTTGTGAATGCCTAGACCGTACAGAATTTGGGATATACTTTTCCCTAATGGCATAGTTTTTGTGGATGCCTTGGATCTTTTGTAAACTGGATGCTTGGTTGGACAAGTAATGAATTGTCATACTTTTGTAAGAATTTTAAACAGTTTCACATCTATTTTGTATTCAATATTTATGTCAATGGAAACTTATTTTGGCGAACATATTGATTTGTTATTGTTTGTAATGCATTGTAATGGTATTAAAATGTTTTGGAGGGATATGGTACCATTTGCTGGAAGTAACATTGTTTTTTTCAATGCTATGGGCCAGTTCAGCGGCATACTGCTAAACAATTTCCATTATTCCGGTGTTCAGTTGCCGGAAACCATAAATCCCTCCAGCATTTAGTTGCTATATATTTCCAGAGCCACTTCATCCTAAACAATGTTTTTTTTATTTGTGCCGGGCCTGTTCGGTAATACAATGCTAAACAATTTGAATTACTCTAGTTCCATGCTACCGGAAAAAATTTTGTTTCCCAGCATTATCTTACCTTTCAATTGGATAATTTATGTTCGCTTCCCAACAAAGCCAGTAGAGTCCACATTGAAGTGCATGTTCGGTCTCACGATACGAAATAATTTACAAAAATTCGGTGCTATAACGCCGGAATAAATGGTTTTGTCCAACCTTTTGTGGCTACACATTTACAGAGCCACTTCCTCCCAAATGATGTGGTAATAATTTGTGCTAGGCTTGTTTGATAATAAAATGCTAGTGAATTTTAATTACTCCAGTGTCATGTTACCAAATAGACTATTTTTTCCCAGCATTATGTTGCCATACAATTGGAGAATTTCAATTTGCTTCACAACAAAGTCAGTGAAGCCCACTGTGAAGTGTCTGTTTAGTCACGCAATAGTAAACAAATTACATTTGTCTGGTGTTATGTTGCTGGAAGAAATATATTTGTCTAGTGTTCTGTTACTATACATTTACCGAGCCATTTTGTTCTAAATAATAATTTGGGCATGTTCGGTAATAGAATGTTAACGAATTTGCATTAATCTAGTTTGATAAAAAAACATCCATAAATCAAACACGCATCTATAAAATCAAACATAAGAAGTTTCCATAAAATATTTCATAACAAAATCAAGTGTACGAATATCCTTAAAAGCATCCATAAGATCTGTCGTTGTTTGTATCCATCAATCAAACATGTTATCACAATTCTTCTATATCGATTGTTTCGGTAGTTATTACGTCAGGGCTAATAAGAGTACGGAATTGCTGAATACAGATAGTATATGCTTTCTCCCATCTAATAGCACACGGGTGATGAAAACGAATCCAATTATTTGCTATCGGAGGTACTGGATGACCAGGTTGCAGATGAACCTATAATAAAGAAATCAATAAATATAATTACAAAATAAGACATGGTAATGATGTAAGTAGGCTCAGTAGTTACCTGCACGAAATGGTTTCTATTTACAAATCCTATACAGAAATCTCTTCGATCAGGTGTTACAATCGGTACTGATCTAAGTGGTAAAAACGTCAAGTATTGTTGCATGGATAAATGGTAAAGAACGACTCGATAGTATGATACTATCAAATGCCCCATGTCGGGTATAGTCACCCAATGATTAAATCCAGGGCTAGGTTCGAAGTAGGATAAGATAGAGTTAAGTTCATCAACCCTTTCTTGTGAACCAAATAGTTGCATGTAGTGCACTACATTCAAATGCAACTCAGTCAACAAGTTGCGCCTAACTTGTTTCCAATCATCTTCACCTAAACCAATCAATCCAGCTATTGCCCTGAAACCACAATTGCCATCTGCTTGTACATCTTTTATGTGACGGATATATGGTCTCAACTTCTCCAGAAATTGTTCAAAGTAACAGATACGAATTGTTGACTACATCATACAAACCTACATCACAAATATACAGCAATGGATATATGAAATAATTAAAATGAGGATGAAAAACTATTAAAATATATTTTGTACATAGTTACAAGTTTTATGTAATTACGTGCATTATCTTTTTTTGCCTTCTTCCGTTGCACTTGCTTACGAACTGGTGCAGTTGAGATGGTAACACCCTGTGAATAACTATCTTCCCCAGATAGTACAAACTCAAACGCAGATGGCTCGCGTTTAGTAGACGTATCGATTTTGAATTGACCGCGACCTCGGCTCCTCCCTCGCGTGTCAGTCTTGAGTTCAGGTTCCATCAAAAATGTACTGTCTGGACTAATTAACTCCCTAAACTTCTTCAGAAGGATCACTTGTTGCATCTCGTCAATCGTTTGGAATTTCTCAATAAAAAATCAGTCTCTGTTTTGCGATCCAAATTCATAAAAGCACTTTCTGAAACTGGAAGCATATCTAACTTCCTCCAATGAGGATTTACGCACGAAAGGGGAATCGGTCGACCTTGTTGAAAATACTCAGCTATTTCATGTACACATGGCAACCCATGTATACGTCGCAAAATGCAGCCACATGCAACAACATCTATTCCCACACTATTCGATCTCTTTGACTCTACTAATATTTTGTCCAAACTACAAATTGAAATAAAACCACATAACTTACTGAACTCAATAGGTGTGTAGTTGTGTTGGACTATAATCAAACTCTGCTAAAATGAGGCTTTAATGTCTGCATGTTGCAACTCTAGCAAATTGTGTATTTTGGTCTAAGATGTCTCAAAACTGCCTTGACTTGATCGAAGTTGCCTTTTCAATTTAGCATGAGAACTCTTTGCCCTACAAGTTTGTATATTTTGGTTTTCAATATAAAAATCAAAGAATTATAGCAATTCATAAATGCAATGACCATAATTTACCTGTTTGTAGTAGTATTTCCGAAATGCATATTACTATCTATCCAAGCTGCAACAAATTTTTCCTTATATGGCTCTAACCAATTGGTAATAACATACTTAATAACTTCAGGATACGTACTAAATTCAGTCTTCAGAGTGGAAAATTGTTCATTGAATTCTGTTTTTGTTCTAACCAATACCAAAGCACTCCAACTATGCATGAACTTATCCTATTTAACTTTCGTCTCAAAAACCTTCTTGCACTTCATCAGAACATTCTTGCTAATATGCCATCTACATAAAAGATTAGTGGCCATAGGTAGAACTTTTGATATGCCTTTCATCAAAGCCAACTCCCTATCTGTAATAATGACTTTTGGAAAAGCAGTATTATCCATAACAGTACGCAATACGCTTAAAGCCCATGTATAGTTGTCTTCCCGTTCATGACCAAGATAAGCAAAAGCAACTGAAAAAGTCAAGTCCGTTGATGTTACCCCAACAATCTCTAAGAGAGGGAGTCGATACCTATTAGTCTTATATGTGCAATCCATAATCAACACATGTGGAAATACACGTAATAACTCCAAACTAACTGGGTGTGCCCAGAACAAGTCAATCATCATCTCTCTATCATCATATCAATGCCACTCAACATAATTTTAAATCTACAATTGCCCCAATAGTTGTTGCATCTGTGATCTTCTCGCCCTCTGTACTACTCGATGTCGATGACGTGCATTGTAGATTGTCTTCATTGTTGTCACATTAAAGGCATTCCTTTGTTTCAATGTAACCAATATCTCTTTTGGTCGCACCATACTCTTCGACATGTCAACTAATAAGGATGTTTCCTCCTTAGATAATCTGCCAGCAAATGAGTGCCCTTCAAGATGTTCAGCAAACGGATGATTGTGCACTCCACATAAGACATGCAATATCCACTTATCATTTGTAGGTAATTTCCCCCCCCCCCCCCCCCCCCCCCCTTATAATAGAAATGGACATCCACACTTTTTAGAACCTGTCAACCTCAATCATTCCCTCTTGATCTTCTTGTTGTCTCTATAATAACCACTTCTTTCACAAGCAAGGGTAAGTCTTGGTTTTTTGCCATTACCTCCTGCATCTGATGTCTTTATAACAATGACAAATCCAGTCTTCCTTCCAACGTTAGAAGCCCACTTAATTAATGCTTGATGACTACTAAAAATCTAAACATAATAAATACATTTGTACGTCAAATTATTAATAAAGCTTAATACAAATTAGAAATCAAAAAAAAATCGTATTCATAAAAAAACTTAACAAACCTCGTCTGTAATGAATTCATGACTAGAGTCTACTAATAATGCAGTACTTGCGTTGTTGCAATGAGTATAAGTATAATTCTTCCAAGCAAAACAAAAAAAAAATATACTGAAAATACATAGCAATGAGTAGCCGAACAAATTAAAAAAATCGACCTTTATATTACTGAAAATTTATCTTTTATTCGGCAATTTGATACCAGACTTATCTTTTTTTTTCGGCACTGTGATGCTGAACTATGTTATTTTGTTCAATTTCGAAACACCGAACAAAAGTCGCAGACCAGTCCAGAAAATCAAAACAAAAACCTACCAAACTAATAAAAAAACTCACTATTTCACTTTTTTGATGATTTTTCACCACCGTTTCTTTATCCATTACTTTTTTTGATGATCAAAATACTATGATTATCAGTTTTTCAAAAGAGATGTGTAGGAGAAAAGAAAAGTTGAGAAATTAAAAAGAGAAGTAGGATTGAAGCTCAAGGGGTGTAAGGAGATAATCAAATACATTTAATTTTAGTGCTTTGTCCCTTTAAGTAATTTCACACATAGATAAAATTGGAAGAAAAAAACAATCTTATATGAAGGGTGTAAGGAGGTAAAAGAGTGGTGTAAGTAGAATCACCCATAAATTAGCACCTAAACTTTTAGGTTTGAATTTTTCAACTAAGCGCCCTATAACTAAGGCCTTGTTTGTCATAACTTAAAAAAGTCAAAAAGTCAAAAAATTATTATCCTATATAAGTCATATCATCTTATTTAAGTCACATCATCTCTCTATCATATCACATCACATCACTTCAAACCTAACCCATACTCAACTCATATTTCATAAAAAGTTAAAAAACGAACTTATTTAGATCATTCCAAACAACCCAACACTTCATAGCAATTACCGTAAGAAATTAATTTGTGCGATATAAACATTTTAAACACTCAAGATAAAATTAATAATATTTTTCACATCTTAAATTTCATGACTCGTATTTTTCTTGAGTCATAAAATGACTAACCAATTTGGAACTTCCATTTAAATATTAGTTACATAAATTAAAATTTTAATTTAATTCAAAAAATTCACACAAATATGTAATATATACTTCATATTTCTCAAGATTCAAGAATTTACAAACCAAAAATCATGCCTGATTTTTATAATTAAAAGAATAACTTGATTTTAAAGACATTCTTAAAATTTTCACAAAATATATTTTAGTACTTGTGCGTTTTTTTTAAAATCTAAAACCAGAATTTTAAGTTGAAATCTTGATCCTGTGGCCCAAAATTTATCTGGGCCATTTCCAATAAATCTTGTGGCCCAAAATAGATTTGGGCTTTCCCATTAAATTCAAACTGTACTGACTAACATAAGCCTAAGCAACGCAAGAAACTAAAAAACCAATTCATTGAACCCTTGAACATGCCCATTATGGTGGGTCATTCTCATGTACCCATAACTAATGTAAAACCAAACAAGCCATTAGTCATTTTTTTGGGCCTAGCTTTAAAATCCAAACATTACTTAATGGTACCAAAGAGTTTGCAAAATGAAAGCATGCCACTGTTTACACTTCGTTTGTTTGGGCAAAAAATATTTTTTGAAAAATATTTTTTGTATTTTCTAAAATTTGGTACAATAAAAAATGAAATCAACATAAAACATTTTGTATAATCAATGAAAAACATGTCTATTTGGACAGAACAAGCAAAAAATATTTTTCAAACTAAAATCTCAACAATGTTACTACATTACCATCGCTATTCTCACCTCTACCACCACCATTACCATGACCACTATCACCTCAATCTCCACCCTTTTCCCACCACCACCACACCACCAAACATTAAAAAAATATTTCTTCAAAAAAAAATTTATAAAAAAAGTTTTTCATAAAAAATATTTACGGTTAGAAAATGTTTTTCACCCAAAAAACGAAGTGCTAGAACAAATCATCACTCTAATAGTTTTCTCTTGGGTGCAGAGAGCTATTACCATGCCCAATGTCTATATCTTTTTCACATGAAATGCACTAACTTGCATAAAGTTTTATTTCAGATCCTTTGACAATATCCAAATTTTAGCCTTGCAAGAAATTGAACCAACGAGATTTATTGATGAAGAACTTCAACCTCCTATGTGAATTTGAGTGATTCAAATTGCTTCATTGTGGATTAGACCATCTTCATTGCTTCACATTTTGTTTCATCAAGGGGCGCCCAAGTTTTGTGAAGGAAAGAGTTATAGACCAAGCTTGCTTTGATCCCAACACCAAACATGCACGCCCGCTGTCCATCCGACCGGTTAGTCAAGCTAGGAGTGGGTATGTAGTGTAGGTTGTGTGTCGGGTCCTAACTTGAATTTTTTCAAATTTCTTGCAAGAAAATTCAAAATTTTCAAACAAATTCAATTCAAATTTGAATTTTTCCAAAATTGAACTAATGACACCTCTTCTTTTCTTGTTCTCCTTCTCTGGTCACATCTCTTCACCGTCGGTGGTTTTCCAAATTCTATAACGATTTTGGTTTAGGACCCAACCCATTTGTATTCTGGACTCGAGTTTCATGATTCTGTATTGTTGTTCTTGTATAATTCCTTTTTTCCCCCTTGATTTAGGTTATTGGATTGTATTGGTTGCGTTTGAAATAAGTTGGTAGCTTAGTTCCCAAACTTTTGTTGCCTAGAATTTTACTCCTTCACTCGAGTGTCACTTATTGCACTCAAGCGGGCTTTCTGAACTCTCAGTACTTTTCTAAGCCTGCAAAACTACTAAGAGAGTGTTTCCTACGCTCAAGCGGTCGCACGCTCAAGCGATGGTCATCTGTCTGCAAAACTACTAGAAGTGTGTATTCTACGTTCAAGCGTCACTTATTGCACTCGAGCGATAATCATTTTTGTGTCTGAACACTCGAGCGTCACTTCTTACACTCGAGCGGACTGTGCGTATATCAGTCTGTAAAAATCACTTTTTCATATTCTCTCACTCTCTCTCTAAAACTCACATATTTTCCTCAAATACACCTAAATCCATCGATCTTTTCACCCATGTGTCTTTGCTAAAAAGATAGAGATGATGGGAGGGGTATTTTAGTTACTTTTGTTCTTATAGACATAATAAATCAGTGCCTGAACTTTTAGGTTTGAATTTTTCAACGAAGCGCCCTATAAACTAACTCTTCATAGCAATTACCGTAAGAAATTAATTTGTGCGGTATAAACACTTTACATACTCAAGATAAAACTAATATTTTTCACATCTTCAATTTCATAATTCGTGTTTTCCTTTAGTCATAAAATGACTAACCAATTTGAAACTTCCATTTAAATATTAGTTACATAAATTAAAATTTTAATTTAATTCAAAAAATTCACACAAATATATAATATATACTTCATATTTCTCAAGATTCAAGAATTCACAAACCAAAAATCATACCTTAATTTTTATAATTAAAATCATAACTTGATTTTAAATACATTCTTAAAACTTTCACAAAATATATTTTAGTACTTGTGGATTTTTTTAAAATCTTAAACTAGAATTTTAAGTTCGAACCCTGATTCTGTGGCCCAAAAAGGATTTGGGCCTTCCCAATAAATCCTGTGGCCCAAAATAGATTTGGGTCTTTTCATTAAATTCAAAACTGGATTAGCTAACATAGGCCTAAGCAACGCAAAAAACTAAAAAACCAATACATTGAACCCTCGAAGATGCCCATTATGGTGGGTCATTCTCATGTACCCATAATTAATGTAAAACCAAACAAGTCATTAGTCATTTTTTTGGGCCTAGTTTTAAAAATCCAGAACATTACTTTATGGTGCCCATTCCCAGAATCCATTTGCAAAATGAAAGCACGCCACTGTTTACACTTAGTTTGTTTGGGCAAAAAATATTTCTTGTATTTTCTGAAATTGGTACAATAAAAAATGAAACCAATAGAAAACATTTTTCATAATCAACGAAAAACATGTCTATTTGGACAAAACAAGCAAAAAATATTTTTCAAACTAAAATCTTAACAATTTCACTACATTACCATCGCTATTCTCACCTCTAACACCACCACTATCACGACCACCATCACCAACGCCATAGCCGACACCCCACCACCATGCCATCACCTCAATCTCCACCCTTTTCCCACCACCATCACACCACCAAACATTTAAAAAATATTTCCGTAAAAAAACATTTTATAAAAAAAGTTTTTCATAAAAAATATTTTTGGTTAGAAAATGTTTTTCACCCAAAAAAACGAAGTGCTAGAACAAATCATCACTCCGATAGTTTTCTCCTGGGTGCAGAGGGCTACTGCTGCCCAATGTCTTTATCGTTTTTGCATGAAATGCACTAACTTGCATAAAGTTTTATTTTAGATCCTTTGACAATATCAAAATTTTAGCCTTGCAAGAAATTGAACCAACAAAATTTATTGATGAAGAACTTCAACCTCCTAATGTGAATTTGAGTGATTCAAATTGCTTCACTGTAGATTAGACCATCTTCAACGCTTTACCTTTTCTTTCATCAAGGGGCACCCAAGTTTTGTGGAGGGGAGAGTTATAGACCAAGTTTGCTTCGATCACAACACCACACGTACACGCCGCCGTCCTTTCAACCGGCCAGTCGGGCTGGGCGTGGGCATGTAATATAGGTTGTGTGTCGGGTCATTACTTGAATTTTTTCAAATTTCTTGTGGGAAAATTCAAAATTTTCAAACAAATTCAATTCAAATTTGAATTTTTCCAAAATTGAACCAATGACACCCTTTCTCTTCTCCTTCTCCTTCTCCTTCTCCGGTCACATCTTTTCACCGTCGATGGTTTTCCAGATTCAAACCCATCTAAATAGTCACCATGGAGCTTATAAATTTAGACCCTTTCTAGGCAATTCATTCATTCAATTTTAGCATTCATTCCTTGCACTCTTCTGCATATTGTTCTATTTTTCTGTGAGACAAAGAGTTCAACACAGTTTGCTCGCTAGACCCAAATTTTTAGTGCTACGTTTTTGGGTTATAGTCATTGCATTCTGGGAGGTCGGCATCATTTATTCTCGAGCACCATAGCAAGGACATAAACGATCTTAATGAAAGTGTGTTCAATACATGCCTCGGCTTTTTCTTATTTCTACATTTTGATTGATCTACATTCTCTAAGTTTTTTTATTTTATTTAATTTAACTTACAGTTTGTGATCTTGTTCTTGTTTTATACCTGAACAAGAATTTCTTTGCTTACTTGTATTTTCCAGAAATAATTTTGTGAAAATTATTTTCTAACTTTTACTTTTATTTTAGTCGTTATTTTCTTAAATACACACAGTTCGCTGGTTTAATAAATAGTTTTCCTACAGTAAATTGGAAAAACCTTAAAACATGAAAGGTTAAAGTGGAAAAAAATAAACTTTAAAGGCCAAATTGAGAAAGTGGCCAAACATAAAGAGGGCAAAGTGTAATTCATTCATTTAATATTTGGTAATTCATTTGAAATCCTTAGTATTACTCAACTACAAATATACCTTGTGAAGCTTACTTAAAAATAAATAAATAAACTATTAATTGACTTAATAGTGAATTAATGAAAGAATTATTTATTATACGCTTATAAATTTTTTCCCATATCATTTGCGTGTCAAAAATATATACTTGAGTCATTTGCTAAAAAACAAGGTCGGCAATGTGGGCCACTAAATCGGGCCACAAATGAGGAAGGCCCACAATTTTTATAATATCTTCATATGTTTTTTCACCTTACCAGGCCCACAAATAATAACACTAGATGTAAGTAAGGGGAATAGTTGAAACGCTCGTTCAACAAATATTTAGAGACGAGCATTGATTGCACTTGCATCCAAAAAAAAGAAAATGCATTGATTGCTACTTATTTTTTAACCAAAAAAATTTATTACTATAATCTATAATCGGTGCAAAGAAATAAATATGTTAACTCATTAGATTTCTTTTCATACAAAGCAAAGAAGTTAATAATTTTTTTTTGGATAGCGCTATATGTAGGAGTGTGTGTGGTGCGATTCGGACGGTTTAAGAGTAATTTCACAAATCAAATAGTGGGTTGGCGGATTAGCGGATTGACAAATTGTGGTTTGGGCGGTTTTTGACGGATTGGCGGATTGAAGAATATTCTAACTAATTATCATACATTTACATAATATATAACACTATTTGTATAATATTTTTAGATACATAACACAAAATAATTTTACATAATATGTTTTATATATATAACCACTAATTTATAATAAATTTCATATCTTAAATCTCTATCACACTCATTTTTACATTGATATTTCATTGGAGGTTAAAAAATATATATGTATTAATTATAGCGAAGCGAAGCGGTTCGGTTGGCGGATTATAAATTTGAATGTTTAAACCGCGATTAGCGGTTAGAGTGGTGCGGCTCGGTGCGATTTTAGCAGATTGAGCGGTATTTTGCACAGCCCTAGCTATATGCATTAATTAATGTACTAATTAGTGTATTAACACTAATTATGACATTATTGTTGACCTCATTTATTATACAAATAATAAATATTAAAAACATCTTAAATTATGATACATCATCAATTGTTATACTAATTAATACACTAACTGGTGCATATAGTATTATTCATTTTTTTTATTACCTATTCTAGATGGCCAATAGTTCCAATTTCTTGTTTTCTCTGTCTCTATTTTCTTCTCAATCGCATACTTTATTTTTCTCTCTATTATATCATGACCATTATTTGTTCCCTTAGTTTTGTTATTTTTTTGTAATTTCCATGTAAACAAAAAAATAAAGGAAAAAAAAATTATTTTATTTCATATGAATTTCACAATGGCTAAATCCGACCTGTATCATCAGTAAAGTTTATTATTATTTATATATATGATTTTATTTAAATTAAATGAAAGATTTTATTTTTAATGTGTTAAATTGAGTTATTCTTAAATGTGAATCGGAAGTGCTACAGACCCCCATGCGCCTGTGAGTCAGAGAGAGAGAGAGGGCACCTGTGTGTGTGTGAGAGAGACAGAGAGAGGAGAAAATAAAATATATAATAAGTGGTCACCAATCAATTGAGGGCAAGGGCGGAGGTACATGGGGGCTAGGGGGTCACGTGCCCCCCCTCCCCCGACTTTTCAATTTTTTTTTTATTTTTTATTTTTTTTTCATTCTTCTTACACGCAGTGCTTTATATACATACAGTAGCCCACTTTGGCACCTACTGACACACGCCACCCAATTTCCAAGCACATTCAATCCAATTAATTTTTTTTTTTTTTATACATGGAAAAAGAGTTTTTTTTTTTTCTTTATTTCCCTTTGTTACTTTACAATTTATCAACTCGCGATTCACCAGATTAGGATCACACAATACAGATTTGGAATCACACTACAATCTTGATATTTTATCTTCATTATTTACCGGTAACTTTATTTATGATTTTTTTATTTTTAAATAAAAATTATGAGTATCAATTTATAGTTATTTGTTAAGTTTTGATTTGCAAAAAATTTTGATTTGTTACTATTTATGTTAAAATAAGAGATTTTGATATGTTAAAATTATGAATCTTAATTGGTAGTGATTTATCTTAAAAGTAGGGATTTTGGTTTGTCATTGTTTGTGCTAAAATTAGGGATTTGATTTGTGCTACAATTAAAAATATTAATTTCTAGTATTTGTTATTTTAATTAGGGACTTTCATTTGTTATAATATTGGTATATTAGAAATTTTATTTGTTGTGATTTGTGCTAAATTTAAATTTTTTGATTTGTATTAAAATAGGAGATTTTGATTTGTGGGGGTTTGTGATTTTGATTATGAATTTTTATTTTTTAAAACAGTCATGGAGAAATATTTCAAAAGAAAATCAAAGTTGGAATCATCTCTTCATCAAGAAGAAGATTATAATTATTCTTCCGCAAAACAAAGTCACATAGAAATCAACATAGTAGACCTTTCTGCAGATCCAGGACTATAGCCTCAAATTATGGACTATAATACTAATGATTTGTAGACACCCCATTTTTGACCGTCCTCAAGATTTGGACGTCATCGTTTGAACACTCGATGATCATCCATGTTTGTGTTCGTCTTGAGTTCTCGGAGGTTTCGGCTACGCGCCTTGCCTCAAGACCTCTCGACTTATTTGTTTTGTGTTTGGTTTTGCACCAAACACTTGTTGTTTTGCTTCTGAGGGTGGGAAGAGGCTTGTTAGCCATCCCTGGAACCCACCGGCCGTGGCATGAAGCCACCGGCCTTTCTTTCTCTTTACCGACCAATTATTTGGTCAGTCGGCTCAAAATTTTGGCCGGTCGACCATTGATTTGGACGATGGTCTCTTTTTCTGGCCAGTGCCCCCTTTTTGCCTTTTTCAGGCATTGTGAATGCCAACTGTGCCAGCTGGAGTGCACAGATCTGTCCTCCATACACGTGTATGGAGGATTTGCACCCTTTGACCCTTTTGTCTTAGCTTCCTCAAGAAGCTTAGACCCTTTGCTCTAGCTTCTTGAGGAAGCTTGACCCTTTGTCTTAGCTTCCTCAAGAAGCTTGGACCTTTGACTTAGCTTCCTTTAGAAGCTTGCCCCCTTTGACCCCTTTTGATTTAGCTTCTCTTGGAAGCTTAGGCCTTTGTCTTGCTCTATAAAAGGAGACCTCTCTTCTCCTTTGTCAGCAAAAAACCAGAGATATATGATATATACAACTTTCTCTCTCTATATCTCCCTCTCTCTCCTCATTTGTGTGTGTTAAAGGGCCTAAAAGGGTGTTTTGTTCTTAGTTTTGCACTAAGGTGTAGCTCGGCTTTTCGCGCCCCCTTTCGGAAGAATGAAATAGCCCTTACAGTTCGGACTCCACTTGTGTTGGTTCTGAATCTGATTTCACAAGTGCAATGTGAAACAGTGGAAACACAAAAAGAGTCCAAATCCGGCAATTGTTTTTGGAAAATCGATGTTTGAATCAAATGCCAAAAATGGACTGCTTTGCCAGATTTCAGAGTCGCCACCTAAATATTTATGGGAAATTTAGGAAACCCGTGACTCGTGCCAAAGGCCATTAGTCCGTCGTTACCAAAGTGTCTTGGTTCGGGAACTTAGGTATGAGAGGGGAAGGTCAATAATGAGCACCCCACTCACCCGATCAAAGATCGGCCTCTACTAATTATGATGTGATTCTTATGTACAATATATGTTCTTATTCTGTTTATTTCATAAATCCTAAAATTTATTATGTGAAGCATACAAGGTATAGACTAGTTTGCTCAAATTGGAACAATTCAATTTCATGTTTGTTTCTCGAAAAGGGTTTGAATTTGCCACCCTTAGGTGGGCTTAGTGTTTGTGAATCTTAAAACGTACATTCGTTGAATCATTCCAATTTAAGCAACAAGCCTTCATCCACAGGCATTCAAACAGTTTATCATTTAAGCAATTAGCCTCATGGTAGGATGCTAAACATAATAAGAAAATTATGTACAAGCGGGATGCTAAAGCATAACAACTCACATATTTACCGACGTCCCGCGAACAAGCTATAAAATAAAGTTAGAAAATATGCATGATTCCTAACTATACAACACATGTGATATGCAATTACTAGACTCGGCTACTAATTTGGCATATGAAATGAATTGATCGCATGCGGTCTAAGCATGTATTCAAAGAAGTATTGAAACGACAATGCGAATTGAATGATGAACCGAGCCTTGGTGCATGCAATACAAGTGGATGCAAACATGAGTATGCTAAATAAAACATGATGCCTCTAAACTAACCATCATAAGCTGATAAATAAAAGGGAGAAAGACGTGGGGTTGGAAGACATGCACACACACACGCACACTTATTACAAGTTTGTTTGCCCTCGCGCAGGAGGGTCCGAATGTCCAAATGCGCCTTCACGCAGGAGGGTCCGAATGTCCAAGTGTCCGAATAAATAATTATTACAAAACCGAATGAATAATAAATGAAAGGGGCTGTCTAATTTATTACAATAATTGATGTAAGGCAAGCCTTGACACAATAAATTCGGTATAACGTCCGACCGAATTCAATTAATCATATTGGTTCTTTATGTTGGTTGTAATCCAATTTTAACCAATTTTATTAGCCTTTTTTATTACCTGTCCATTTCTTTATCTTTTCTCCTGTTTGTGCAAAAGTGATATTTACATCCACTAAGTCTGACATGCAATAAAGGAAAATCAGTGTCGACTTAACCCGAATAAACCTTATTTTCTTCAGAGGAAATCACAAAGGAAGAGTCAAACTTATTTACAAGTTAGGGATTTTAAGTCAAACTCAAGATGTGCAACAAGGACTAGTCAAACTCAAAAGAGTAATAATGACTTAGAAAAACCCAAACTTGAGTGATAATGACTTGAAATCCAAACTTGATAATGAGTGATAATGACACTTTCCTTGGTGATTTCCAATGGTCAATTAATCCCTTAACAGTAAACAAACAGGTGATAAATTCTTCGGAGAAATTACAAAGGAAGAGTCAAACTTATTTACAAGTTAGGGATTTCAAGTCAAACTCAAGATGTGCAACAAGGACTAGTCAAACTCAAAAGAGTAATAATGACTTAGAAAAACCCAAACTTAAGTGATAATGACTTGAAATCCAAACTTGATGATAAGTGATAATGACACTTTCCTTGGTGATTTCCAAGGGTCAATTAACAGTAAACAAGCAGGTGATAAATTCTTCGGGGGACATTACAAAGGAAGATTCAAACTTATTTACCGGTTAGGATTTTAAGTCAAACTCAAGATGTGCAACAAGGACTAGTCAAACTCAAAAGAGTAATAATGACTTAGAAAAACCCAAACTTGAGTGATAATGACTTAAAATCCAAACTTGATAATAAGTGATAATAACACTTTCCTTGGTGATTTCCAAGGGTCAATTAGTCCCTTAAAAGTAAACACACTGATGAATAAAGAGAAATGAAAAATAAAAGATTGTGCTTTAGTATAAGAACATGTATACATTTGGAGTAGTGAACCTCCAAAGAATTTAAACCATTAAGCATGGAAGAGTTCCTTTCTTATACTTGAATCACAATCTTAATTTTTTTCATAACTTTTTAATCGAAAAAAAAGTAAAGAATGGAGGGAGGTTGCAGAGGTGGTTATGCAATGTTGATTAATTGATTCATTGGTTAATATAACACAAACAAAATATGTAAAACAAACTTATTGAAATAAATTAAACAGCCCCTAAATAACATACAAATGTGCTGAAATTAAAGAGATTAAAGCTAATGAAATTATGAGGAAGGATAGTGAACCCCTCCCCACTTTTACAACTTCAAATCACATAGTTTCTATGTTGAAAAACAATTCCAAAACAGTCCCAAATCAAAATGAAAATATGAAAAAAAGACGCACAAAGATTGAAATAAAAGTAAGAAAATTTTACCTCAATAGGAAGGTGCAAGCTGTCGGCGAGTGGGTCAACGAAGATGGCAAACCAACTAGCGGGATGGCGGCGTAACAACGGTTGGAGCAGGTCAGCAGTACAATGCCGAGAGGGAGAGAAGATGAGAGATTGGTCTCGTTTAAGCTCCTGAGAGAGAGAGTCCGGAGAGTTTTCCCCCCTATGTGTTGACGTGTTTTGTTGTCTTCACCTCCTATGTTCCTCTCCTTTAATCTGCCACCCAGTACCTGGCACCAGCAGAGAGTGGCAGCGGTGATGGCTCGGCAGTACTCAGTCACGGCTGGAAGCTGTATGGTAGCTTAGTCGTGGAGTTGTAGCAGTGGATGTATACCGGTTGTGGAGTTGCAGCAGTGGGTGTGTGTATGGGTATGGAGGGTGTGTGCTATGTGATGTGTCCTAGAGAGAGAAGAGAGATGTGTGCATGGGTATGGAGGGTGTGTGCTATGTGATGTGTCCTAGAGAGAGAAGAGAGATGTGTGCATGGGTATGGAGGGTGTGTGCTGTCAAAAGCCGTGTATGGTGGTGATGGGTGCCGTGAGAGTGTTGAGTGTATGGTGTGTGAGAGTGTTGGGTGGCTGTCGTGTGTGCTGTTGGTGGCCGCCGTGTGTGTGTGGTGTCGAAAGAGAGAGAGGAGAGCTGGGTTTGATCAGTGTGTGTTGATGAAGTCGGTGAAGTTGCTGGTGTATGGGTGTGTGTGGAGTGGTGTTTCAGTGGTGGTTTGGTGAGCGAGGGAGGGAGAGAGACCCGTGGGTGGTGTGGTGTCTTGAATGGGTATGCTGGGTTTGCTAGGTTAGAGAGAGAAGAGAGAGCCCGTGTGTTTTTAGAGTCTTGATGCCGAGCTCTGTGTTATCTATGTATATGGTCTGTCTGTTGTGAGTGAGAGTTGTGCTGGTATGTGCTATGGTGAGTTGTGAATGTGCATGTGGGTCATCCCTCTTTTTTTTAAATATCATTCGCTCCTCTTTTCTCTTATCTCTTTTTTTTCTTTTTGTTTTTTATCTTTCCACCGAATATGGTGTATTGCCATGCTTTCTTTCTTTTTTCTTTTTTTTTTTATTTGTTTAAAATACCTTATGTTCCTCACCCACTTAAACATCATCATGAGCCTCCTACACATATTGTGCACCACCGCCACCTTTCTTTTTCCTCTCTTTTTTTATATTTTGTTTTTTTTATTTTATACATACTTTTTTTTTTGTTTTTAATTTTCTTTTGTTTATTTATTATTTTTTTTTATTTTCTTTTGTTTATAAAATAGTTATCAATTTATATAAAAACACACTTAAAAGATATACACACACATAATTTAATACACACACACATAAAATTATAAAATATTACAAATTAACAAAATATTAGTGATGGCCAAAATGGGTGAGGTTTGGAATTAAAGGTTCAATTTGATTTTTCTGCTGAGAAATTTATAAAATGGCATATTCCTATTTGCATCATGGGGTGTTTAAAAGAAGGTGCCCAAGTCTTAGGGGCGGTCAAAAATGGGGTGTCTACAGTTGCCCCTCTTTGACAGAGCTCGAAGTCATGAAGTGACGTGAGTGAATGTCAAAGCCCGAAGACGACCCTTTTGACAAGGCCGTAAGACTTGGGCAAACAAACAAAATGCAATGCAAGTGGTTGAACCTGAAGCTTGCCTACGTATCCCTTTGCAAGGAATCAAACCAGCGTAGTTCAGGGGCAAGATGCTAATGATATGCAGAATGATTTTGAGAGCTGGACTTATACGCTACGCGAAGCCAATTATTTTTGAACATCTTACGATCATGCAAGAGAGGGAAGACCTCAACTAAGAGAAATCAACATCCTAACACGTGTCACGCGAAAGGAGGAAAGATGGTGTAAACAACAGGCGCACCTGATATTTTTAACCGATTTGGGTGGTGTGAATAGACAGGCGCACCTGCTGTTGTTAACCGATTTGGATGGCTATGGATGCCGATTTTTTGATCATATTTACAACTTTCCCTATTCTCCAACGAGGTGACAGACTAGGTTGGTTCAGTTTCCAGAGTTGAGGCGCATACAAGCTACCTCAACCTATGGGGCTGCCATACAGATTTCAAGCCGAGAATGCACCCCTGGATGTACCTCTGGGTATTTAAACCAGACTTTAGTCTCGGAAATCCCGAACCTTTTGCGTTCTAGGCATCGCCATTCGAGCTCTAGTTTCCACCGTCGCAGTTGGTCTCCTAGGAACTCATTGCAATCACAGGCAGGCGGCTATACCAGACCACCTAAAGTCGTTCGGGCACGACAAACACCAAAGGAATTGCACCTTTAGAGGATTAAGGTCTCCTAGACCATGGGAATATACAAGATAGTGCGAGTGCGGTGCACAAAACAGTGCGATGGATTTGAAATTGTCCTAACGCGTCTTTTCGCGAAAGGGGGATGTGGCGAAATCCAAACGCATCTTACGCGAGAGGAGTTTGTGAACTTGAGATCCAAACGCGTCTTACGCGAGAGGAGTATGATGCTTTCCAAACGCGTCTTACGCGAGAGGAGGATGTGAACTTGAAATCCAAACGCGTCTTACGCGAGAGGAGTTTGTGAACTTGAAATCCAAACGCGTCTTACGCGAGAGGAGTATGTGAACTTGAGATCCAAACGCGTCTTACGCGAGAGGAGGATATGAACTTGAGATCCAAACGCGTCTTACGCGAGAGGAGGGTGTGAACTTGAAATCCAAACGCGTCTTACGCGAGAGGAGTATGTGAACTTGAAATCCAAACGCGTCTTACGCGAGAGGAGTATGTGAACTTGAAATCCAAACGCGTCTTACGCGAGAGGAGTATGTGAACTTGAGATCCAAACGCGTCTTACGCGAGAGGAGGATGTGAACTTGAGATCCAAACGCGTCTTACGCGAGAGGAGTTTGTGAACTTGAAATCCAAACGCGTCTTATGCGAGAGGAGTATGTGAACTTGAGATCCAAACGAGTCTTACGCGAGAGGAGGATGTGAACTTGAGATCCAAGCGCGTCTTACGCGAGAGGAGTATGTGAACTTGAGATCCAAACGCGTCTTACGCGAGAGGAGTATGTGAACTTGAAATCCAAACACGTCTTACGCGAGAGGAGTTTGTGAACTTGAAATCCAAACGCGTCTTACGCGAGAGGAGTATGTGAACTTGAGATCCAAACGCGTCTTACGTGAGAGGAGGATGTGAACTTGAGATCCAAGCGCGTCTTACGCGAGAGGAGTATGTGAACTTGAGATCCAAACGCGTCTTACGCGAGAGGAGTTTGTGAACTTGAAATCCAAACACGTCTTACGCGAGAGGAGTATGTGAACTTGAGATCCAAACGCGTCTTACGTGAGAGGAGTATGTGAACTTGAGATCCAAACGCGTCTTACGCGAGTGGAGGATGTGAACTTGAGATCCAAACGCGTCTTACGCGAGAGGAGGGTGTGAACTTGAAATCCAAACGCGTCTTACGCGAGAGGAGTATGTGAACTTGAAATCCAAGCACGTCTTACGCGAGAGGAGGATGTGAACTTGAAATCCAAACGCGTCTTACGCGAGAGGAGGAAGATGCTTTCCAAACGCGTCTTACGCGAGAGAAGGAAGATGCTTTCCAAACGCGTCTCACGCGAGAGGAGGAAGATGCTTTCCAAACGCGTCTTACGCGAGAGGAGGAAGATGCTTTCTAAACGCGTCTCACGCGAGAGGAGGAAGATGCTTTCCAAACGCGTCTTACGCGAGAGGAGAAATATGCTTTCCAAACGTGTCTTACGCGAGAGGAAGAAAGGTAGAATGATTTTTTTTTTTTTTTTTTTTTTTTTTTTTGGCTGACAATGGGTAATCTGTACATGTAGAAGTCACAAATGGCCCTTTTCTTCCTTATTTTTCTGGGCTTGTATTTTTTCTATCTGTTGTTTTTTTTTTTTTTTTTTTTTTTTTTTTACAAGGGGTAAGCTCTACATATTGAAGTCACAGATGGCCCTTTTCTTCCTGATTATTATAATACACAGATATTTACATATAAATGCACATAGATATTTACAGACATATACACAGAGATATATACAGTATATATACAGGTATATACGGCACAAACATATACAGACCTACACACAAACATATACGGATATATACACAGATGGAGAATATTCTGTTTGCAACCGTCAGTTGGAAGATGCCGTTACTGAGAAGGCATATTCCGTTTGCTGACGTCAGCACATGCACGCGAGAAGGCATATTCCGTTTGCTGACGTCAGCACACGCACGCAAAACACGCAAAAAGAAAAGAAAATCACAAAATGCATAGATACGGGGTGTCGAACCCCTGACCTCAAGCTTGGCCTCTGAGTACTCAACCACTGAGCCACTCCACTCTGTGACAAGATATGCAAAGAAAATATATATATATATATATATACGAGACACGTATGCAAAACACACAAACAAAGAAAGGAAAATCACAAAATGGATGGACATGGGATACGGGGTTTCGAACCCCTGACCTCAGGCCTGGTCTTCGAGTGCTCAACCACTGAACCACGCCACTCTTGTGACAAAATATACAAACAAATATATATCTATATACTATACAAGACATATATATACATAAAACGAAAACAAACCAAAAGAAACACTCAATGTGGGGTTCGAACCCCTGACCTCAGGCTCAGCCTCTCACTCTTCAACCACTAGGCCACGCCACTCTTATGACAAGATATGCAAACAAATATATATATACATATACGAGACATATATACACAAAACCAAAATCAAAACAAAAGAAACACTCGATGTGGGGTTCGAACCCCTGACCTCAGCTCAGCCTCTCAATCCTTAATCCCTTAGGCCAAACCACTAAACCCAAGCCACACTTGTGACTCAAATTGTCAAACAAATATATAAGACATATTTATACATAAAACGAAAACAAAATAAAAGAAACACTCGATGTGGGGTTCGAACCCCTGACTTCGGGCTTGGGCTCTCAATCCTTAATCCATTAGGCCAAACCACTGAACCCAGCTACACCTGTGACTCAAATGTTCAAACAAATATATATATTACATAGCTATATAATATATATATACATATATATATATATATATATATACACAACTCTCCCGCGTCTCTTGCCGCGTTTGACACGCGGGCTTTGCTTTTATGTCGGCTGGCCGACAAAAGCAGCCTGCCTCGAACGAAGGTGTGCCTCGACTCTCTCCCTCTCTTTGTCTTTCTCTCTTGTCTTCTTCTTCTCTTCAGTATTTGCTATCTTCTTCTTCTTAACCATTCTCTTCTTCTGCTTCTTCTTCATCACTCTTCTCCATCACTCTTCCATCTTTTTTTTTTCCTCTTCTATTTTCTCCGATTCTTCTGTGACTCCCTTCTTTTCTGCCATTTCTGTCTTCTCTTTTCTTATATATGGCTTCGTCTCGCCCCTTCTCTCTCTTTCCGGATCTTAATAATCCATCGAGCTCTTCTGGGCCAAGTGCCCCTGCTCTTACTCAACCTAGTCTTCCCACACTATCAGTTGAGCAAGTGATGGCTACTCAAAATGATATCGAGGCCAACCACTACACGTTGAGGTCCTGCATGGAGACAGTGGCGGCGGTGACTAACCTGTCTCACCGTCTGCAAAACAAGGCGTGTGAGGTATACCAGGTCAACACCCAACTGTCTCTACTCCAGTGCATGTACAGAGATGCACGGGTAGAGATTTGTGCCTTGAAGACTGAAAACAAGGAGCTGAAGGCTGAAAACAAGGAGCTGAAAAGGCACTCCACCTCTATGGCCCGATTTGGGGGATCTTCGTACCTCGCCTTTGATGGTCGGCGGGGAGTCGACTCTGTCGGCGGAAACACTGTGGTCGTTCTTGGTGGAAGTACTGGAGCAGGATCTTCGAAGATTGACGACAAAAAGAGCGACAAAAAGCGGAAGAGCTCAGCGACGGAAGAGCCGAGTAAGTGAAGTGCGTGGCCGTCACCGGAATAGAAGGAAGAAAAAAAAGATCTCTCTCTTTGTTTTGTTTTGTTTTGTTTTTTTTTTTTTTTTTTTTGTATTTCTGGTTTTCTTCTTTTTTCTGTATTTTCTGTTTTTTTTATTTTTATTTTATGTTTGTTTTTTTTTTTTTTTTGTATTTCTGGTTTTGTTTTTTTTTTCTGTATATATGTTGGGTTAGTTTTTTTTTTTTTTTTTTTTTTTTTGGAGTCTCTGTAAACGGGGATGTCCTCCCCTGATTGTAATAAAAAATTTCAGTTTTGTATCTCAATGGCGTGACTGGCACATCACTCTGAATTTGAAATACTTTTGTTTGATTGAATTTGAGAGTGATTAAATTTGAACTCTGAATTGACCATTGATTCATACTGACCTGAATAAAAACGTAAGAAAACAAATAAAACAATCCAAACACAGACTGGTATAAAATACACTGACTGGTATGAAAGAAACATACTTATATACACTGATTGGTATGAAAGAAACACTCATATACACTAACGAGTTGACTCGAGTGGTGGAGGAGACAGAATCTCTAACTCAACTATGCCCCTAATTCATTACCTTGAATTTTTTTCTTGATTTTTTTTTAAAAAAATGTTTTGATCAACATGAGAGTTAGATTAGCCTACTTATTCTATTTTCTGTTTCAAATCATGTAAGCTAAATTGTGAGCACTGAAAATTTTCCCTTTTCAAATCCAAAGAATGGTTCAAGTTTTAATTTTTCGAGAAAAATTAGTCAACTTTATTCAAATTAATCAAAACTTATTTTTACAAATGGCCACTACTTAAACAACATGGAATCAATCATTGGGGTAGTCCCAAACCAGGTGCATAGTCCCAAACCAGATAATTAAAGGTGATATCTGAACCAAGCCAACCGAATCGAATGAAGCCGAGCAGAACTGGACCGGACCGAACCGAACCGAACCGTCGAACCGAACCGAACCAAACCGAACCGAACCAAGTTGACTTGAACCAATTGAGTTGAGCAGAATGAAGATACACCAATCAAACACGGATAAGACAACCAAGTCGACTATAGATACACCAATCAAACATGGACGAAATGAATAAATTGAAAAATTATTGGGGCCGAACTTCAAGATGAAGCCACCTACGTATCCTCAAGATAGGAATCAGGCCATCGTAGTTCCGGCCAAGGTTCACTCGGGTATTATCACTCTCCTTTTTGTTTATCATCATTTCATTTTTTTCTTTTTTGTCTTTTTTTTTATATATTTTTTCATTCATTTTTTTTTACTCTAACTTTTGCCTGGGTCGCCCTTCCGGGTTTTCGGCCCAGCGAGCCTCTCAAGGGTTACTTTCATTTTAACTTGTCCATGTTGATTGGGTGTGAAATCTGTAGGCCATCTATAAGAACGACTGCTACACTTGACAGTACTGAATTTGCCCCTAGTGTAGTGGATAGGAACTCGACTGTTCTTCAATAATAACATTCATTCTCTCAAATTCTGGGTTTTGCCTTTCTAGGCGGTCTTCATTAGGAAACGATTTAGTTTTAACTCTTTGATCACCTCCAACCTTTTGCCCCTAGTTCAAGGGCTGCTTCAAATCTAACTCACATCGGACCTTCTTGTCCCTAGTTCAAGGGTTGTTTCCAATCTGAATCACAGGTCCTACATAATTCTGGCTAAGGTTCACTCGGGTATTGACACTCTCCTTTTACGCTCTAACTTTTGCCAAAGCCACCCTTTTGGGTTTTCAACCTTGCGAGCTTTTCATTTTCATTTTTCTTTTTCTTTTTTATTTTTTTGTGCTCTAACTTTTGCTTGGGTCGCCCTTTTGGGTTTTCGGCCCAATGAGCCTCTCAAGGGTGATACTTTATTGCCCCTAGTTCAAGGGCTACCTCCATTTCAGTTATGCAAGCCTCACACTTTTGCCCCTAGTTTAAGGGCTGTTTCAAATCTGGAATCACATTCAACCTTATTGCCCCTAGTTGAAGGGCTGTATCCATTTGAATCACATCATTGCCCCTAGTTCAAGGGCTGTTTCCAATTTGGCTATGCAAGTCTTACACTTTGGTTGATCATTGAATACTTCGAATCATGGTTTGAAAGCTAAGGAGCTAAGGAGATCGGACCTTGAGTCAAGAAGGACCCTATGCTGTATAATCAATTCTAGGCATGTTTTCGTAGGACCACGAAAAAATAGTTTTTGAAATCTTTTCACAAAGTGACTAATCACTCGTACTCTTACGAAGACAAGATAGAACCAATTTGGACCAAGCCAGGATCCTTCTCAGTACCCACATTAACAAAAATGATTTTATTCATCAAGGGCTTAGTACACCTCTCTTCTTCTCAGTTGATCAAAATTTGGAAATCCCGAGGAAATTCTTCCTCTTTGTTTTTATCAGAGTTTTGGAAAAAGTTTTGAAAAACTTTGGTCAATGCAATGATTTAAAGGCACAGAGAAGTAGGCAGACTCTATGGCATTTTTTTTGTTTTTTTTTTTTTTTTTTTTGGTTTATGGGAAAGAGACTATGACTCAGTAATGACAACAGACTCAAAAGAAAAAGACAAAGAAGATCTAGACAGGACATAAATGTCTAGATTTAGCACTCTTGAAATCAACAGACTTTGACTCACTAAAGGGACTCGAGTCTGATCCCAACTCTACAAACTTGGTGGAATCAACCTTAGACTTAATACTCAATTCAGAACTCAGAATAAAACCATTCTCAAATTGCCAGTCAACATGTGGGCCATCCACAACATTCAAAATAAAGCCCGTGTAAGCAACAAGTGGTCACTCCCCAATTACAGAAATGGTCGGATATCCCACAAGTTCTATTATGTACACTGGTGGACTTGTGGGATATCGGATTTTTTTTTTTTTTTTTTTTTTTTTTTTTTAATATATATACTCAAAAAACAAAAACACATTATATGATACAAACGAAAACAAACCCCATTCTTTTTTTCTTTTTTTTTTTTTTTTAACAAAATTTTGGAAAACAACAATTATTAAAACCACAATTAATGATGATTTTTTTTTTTTTATTTATTATTATTTTATTATTATTATTTTTTTACTTTGTAGTTTTAAACACTAGCTTCAGATAGACTCTTATTTGTGGATGATCTCGTCTTGTGAATTTCTTGTATTGTGTTTGCATATGGTGAATGGATGACAATTTGCATGATAATCTTCCCGATACTTGTGCTTGATTCATGAATCGGATAACAACTTTCAACTCGACAAAATGTACAATACAACTCGATAATAAGAAAACATAATGAAAACAACTTATAATCATTACAACAGACTTGGTATAAGCAAAACAAGACTCAAAAGTACATTCACAACACAAGAGGACAAAGGCTGGACCTTAGTGGGAACGGCCGGGCCCCACTGAGGTATGATGAAAGGTTTGGTAGGTGCCCAGCTGTCACCCACTACTCAATCCAAAAGTCTATAAATGGTGCTCCCCTATTGTCATTTCTGGAAGGAGAACAAGGTTTTTACATTTTGCTCTCAAAATGGAGATGTTGCCCATCCATAGGCTCCAAGACTGGATAATCAGTTTGGATGGCTCGGAAAAGGTGAACTTTTGCGGTTTTGGCTTAAATGCTCTTTTTCCATTAAGCCGCACTTCACTTTGTTTTCCATTTCTCCATGCTGCTGCTCGGTGCTGGAATCCAACCACGCATGTATTCTGCTTTGGTTCACAAGAAATGTGTCCGACACTTGAAGAATTTCAAGCATTGATGGAATCTCATCGTGATAAGGAAATTATGCTTCAACCCCGTTTTGGCCATGCTCAAGCTTTAGGACGGATGTGTGGGCTTACTTTGCACGAGGCTCGATCCTTGGCTCACAATGGGGAATTAGGCATTCCGGATTTGATTAGTCGGTTTTCCCCTAGTGGCGGAGTTATCGTCAGCATGCCCTCTGCTTATGCTTACTTGTAGTCACGGTGGAGCTAGTATTAAACTGATCGAAGTAGCCCAATGTCTCAAGGAGGGTAAGAGTTGTATGGGCTTAGTGTTGGCCGAGACCTTGACAGGTTTAGATGCTTTTCATCAACGAGAGACTACTCGTTTTGCGGGGAGTCCATTACTTCTCCAGGTTCTATTCCCGACCCTTCTTATTTATATTCCTCACATCACTTGGCACACGATCTCTGTTTTTCTCTCAAAATCCTTTTCTTACTTTTCCCTCAACATACATCTCTCTTCTTCTTTTTTCTCTCTTATTTTCCTTTTCTCCACAGGTATGGCTAATGGATAAGCTCAAAGTAATAGACCCCTGCCCTAAGTACTCAGCCAGAGCTTATTCTCTTCGCTCACAGCTAGTGGAATTCTCCTTAGAGGGAATGTGGCATGACTGGATGCGCAGCAGGTCTGCAGTTGACATTGCTTGGCGCGCTCCCTGGCTTAACTTGGCTAAGATGAGTTACAGCATGTTCCGGCAACCAGGTATACAGTTGATTGGCCTTACACGCTGTGTGTTCTATTTTCCACTTAGGTTCATACGCCAATTTGGGCATGATCAGACTTGTCCGGAAAAAGGGATAAAGTACCCAACTTCATTTCCTATTCGTAGTTCGTACTTGCCTCGATACCTCGCAGCTTGGTGCACAAGAGAATTTCTGACTCCGGCCCTGAATTTCAGTTGCATCCTTCCTAATGAGTACTTGGCTTGGCTCGAGGACGAGGAACAAAGTAGGCCGACTTTGGTTGTAAAGACTTCCATGGGTACAAGAAAGAGGTAGAGAATTGACGCTTGACTCATTTGTGCCCCTAGTTTATTGCTTTGTCTTTTCTTTTCAAGTTTTTATGTAAAAGCAACTTTGTTTAGGAGAAAGTACTTGTGGTGAAATCAATAAAATTAAGAATATTGAAAGTCTTCTTTTGTGTTATAGAAAAGTAAAATTTGAGAAACTTTTTTTTTTTTTTTAAAACCCATTTTCAGCGATAGTCACCACAGGATGCACACGGAATCAATCCTAGGTTGTACAATCTAAAATCATACCTGTCCCCAAATTTGATCATTACTGCTTCATCTTGTAACTGACCTTTCTGCTCAAAGGGAAGCACCAAGGCGACAAATGGTAGGAAAGGATGGGTTTAAACCAGATAAACAGGACAGTTGAATTGAAAGTGGTTATGGCCGAACTTCGAGATGAAGTTGCCTACGTATCCCAAAGATGAGAATCAGGCCTTACGTAGTTCAGTGAGGGTTCACTCGAGTATTTATTCTCTCCTTTTGTGCTCTAATTTTTGCCAAGGTTGCCCTTTCGGGTTTTCAGCCTTGCGAGCTCAATCTGTCTTTATTTCTAATTTTTCATGCTCTAACTTTTGTCTAGGTCGCCCTTTCGGGTTTTCGGCCTAGCGAGCCTCTCAGGGATAATATTTCTTCAACGTGTCCATGTTGATCGGTTGTGAAAACTCCAAGCCATCCAAATCCATAAGAATAATTGCCCCTCCGGACCAGATTGACTTGATGATATAAGGGCCGGTCCAATTGAGTTTGAACTTGCCCCTAGGGTCATGGATGGGGGCTCGGTTGTCTTTGAGTACCATGTCTCCTTCCTTGAGATTTCTGGACTTGACTTTCTTGTTAAAAGCCCTAGCAATTCTACGTTGGTAGCCTTGGATGTGATATAACGCTTTCAACCTCCTTTCGTCGAACAACATTAATTCTTCAAATCTGCTCTGTTGCCAATCCGCCTCTGCTATCTGGCATTCGGCCATGATTCTCAGTGACGGTACTTCAATCTCGATTGGCAGAACAGCTTCCATCCCATAAACTAGAGAATAGGGGGTTGCCCCTGTAGATGTTCGGATTGACGTTCTGTAGCCCCAGAGTGCAAATGGTAATTTCTCCGGCCAGTCTCTGTAGGTTTCCACTATCTTCTGCAGGATTCTCTTGATATTTTTGTTTGCAGCCTCAACGGCTCCATTGGTCTGCGGTCTATATGTTGATGACTTACGAAAAGCCACGTTATATTTCTCAAGCAGGTCTATCACCTCTTTCTTGAAATGCGAGCCGTTATCTGAGATGATCTCGTTGGGCACCCCATACCTACAGATGATGTTGTTTTTGACGAACTTGGCCACATGCGATGCTTTTAGCACGGAATAGGACTGGGCCTCCACCCACTTTGTGAAGTAGTCGATTGCTACTAAAATAAACTCGTGCCCATTCGACCCCTTTGGCGTGACTGCGCCGATAACGTCGATTCCCCAAACTGAGAAAGGCCATGGCGAAGTCATATTGTAGAGCTTTGACGGCGGAATGTTTATGCGATTAGCATGGATCTGACATTTGTGGCATCGCCGTACAAAGCCAATACAGTCCTCTTCCATGGTTGACCAGTAGTAGCCTTGTCTGAGAATTTTCCGCGCTAGCATTACACCGTTCATGTGAGCTCCACACTCTCCTCCGTGGATAGCTTCCATAAGGCGCCTTGATTCTCCTTCCTCGACACACAACTTATGCATTCCCAGATGGCCTCTTTTGTACAACTTGTTTCCGCAGATGATGAATTGGATGGCCAGACGCCGTATTCCCCTTTTGTCCTTGGCATTTGCCCCTGGTGGGTACGCCTCTTTGTCCAAGAAATTCCAGATGTCATAATACCAAGGGTTCGTGTCTTGAACCTCATCTATCACGGCGATGGTCTCATACGCCGGCGTATACTTCTGTTCAATGATGATTGGGCGCATCTTTACTCCAAGCGGAATATCCACCATGGAGGATAAAGTTGCCAATGCATCAGCAAATCGGTTGTTCTCTCTTAGTAAATGGGTGAACGTCAATTTTTCAAACCTCGGAATCAGCACATCCAGGGTTTGATGATAAACCTTCATTTTCTCTTCTTTGACCTGCCAATCTCCGTTGGCTTGAGAGACAACCAAATTCGAATCCCCAATGACGTCCAGCCTGATTGCCCCTAGTTCTAGGGCAGCTTCCAAGCCAGCAATACACGCCTCATATTCTGCTTCATTGTTGGACACTTTAAACCGAAGTTTGAAAGCTAAGGGTATATGTGAATCATCAGGTGCTATGAGCAATACACCTATCCCATAACCATATTGATTTGATGCTCCGTCAAAGTACATCGTCCATGTTTCCTCTTCTATCTGTAGGATGTTTTCATCTGGGAAAAGATATTCCACTGTTTCATTATCTCCTTCTATCGAATGTTCAGCCAGAAATTCCGCTACGGCCCTTCCTTTGACTGATGTGCGCGTGACATACTTGAGGTCAAATTCGGAAAGAAGAAGCAACCAACGAGCTAGTTTACCCGTAAGTGCTGGTTTCTCAAAGAGATATTTGATGGGATCTAATCTCGAAACCAAGATTACGGGATACGCTAACAGGTAGTGTCTCAACTTCCTCGTTGCCCAAACTAAAGCTAAGGAAGCTTTCTCAAGGGGAGTATAGCGAGTTTCATACTCCAGCATCTTCTTGCTTAGATAGTAGATGGCTTTCTCACCTTAGCTTCCGATTCTTGCGCTAGCATGCACCCCATGGTCGAATCTGTCACTGACAAATACAAGATCAGCGGTTTCCCTGGTTCTGGTGGTGACAATACAGGTGGATTCTGAAGGTACTGCTTCACCTGTTCAAATGCGAACTGACATCGATCATCCCATTGAAACTTCTTTCCTTTCTTCAAGAGACCAAACAGCGGTTCACAAATCAAGGTTAATTTTGAGATGAACCGTCTTATGAATTGCACCTTGCCCAGAAAGCCGCGCACTCCTTTTCAGTCCTCGGTGGTGGCATTTCTACGATGGCCTTGATTTTGGAGGGATCTACTTCAATTCCCCTTTGTGTAATCAGAAATCCTAACAATTTTCCTGCAGTCACGCCGAAGGTGCATTTCTGCGGGTTCAACCTCAATCTGTACTCCCTGATCCGCTCAAAGAATTTTGCCAATGCGGTGTAGTGGCCTTGTCGCTCTTTAGACTTGACAATCATATCGTCAACATACACCTCAACTTCCTTATGGATCATGTCGTGCAAGATGGTGGTCGCAGCCCTCTGATATGTAGCCCCGGCATTTTTCAATCCAAAAGGCATAACTCTGTAACAGTAGGTACCCCACGACGTGGTGAAAGCAGTTTTCTCTCTATCCTCTGGTGCCATCAAAATCTGATTGTACCCAGAAAACCCATCCATGAATGAAAGCAAAGCATGGCCAGCTGTAAGGTCCACTAGTTCATCGATATGGGGTAATGGAAAGTCATCTTTTGGGCTGGCTCTATTCAGATCCCGGAAGTCGACGCAGACTCTGATTCTGCCGTCCTTCTTTGGAACCGGAACGATATTAGCCAACCAAGTCGGATACTCAGATACCATTAAGAAACCGCATCAATCTGTTTGGTGACCTCCTCTTTAATCTTCAATGCCCAATCTGGGCGAACTCTACGCAATTTCTGTTTGACGGGTCGGGCTTCAGGGTTAAGGGGGATCCGGTGTTGTACAATCTGAGGATCGATTCCAGGCATGTCTTCATAAGACCACGCAAAAACATCTTTGAATTCTTTTAATAAAACGATTAAACACTCGCGTTCCTCTGAAGACAGCGTGGATCCGATCTGGACCAAACGAGGATCCTCCTCAGTACCCACGTTAATTGCAATGATTTCATCTGTGCAGGGTTTAACACGCCTTTCCTCCTCTTGGTCAACCAAATTTTTCAAAGCCCGAGGAATTTCTTCCTCTTCGTTTAAGTCAAAATTTTGAAAATCAAGATTAGTACAACAAACTAAAGGCACAGAAAAGTAAGCAAAGTCTACAACATTCCCATTAGTACAGTCTGGGTCCTCGGTTACAGTTGACTCAAAAGAAAAATGAAAAGACGATTTTGACAGGACTTTGGTACCCGGGTTACCACCCCCGGAAGTACCAGACTTAGAGGAGCTCGAATCTGACTCAGACTCAGCGGAATCAGATTCGGACTCGTCATCCGATTCAGAACTGCTGATGATGATCCCTTTTTCAACTTTCCAGACCAGGTGCGGAGCCTCAGATGCATCCACAATAAGATTAGAGAAATCCGTAGTTGGTTCATCCCCGATCATTGAGATAGTAAAACTATCCCCCAAGTTGTCAGACTCAGTTCCAATAGGAGAACCCGTGAGTAGGTCAGCCAGTGCTTTTCCCAACAGTTCTTCTTCTTCAATGTTCACAATTACAGTCTTGCCTTGACCTGTATTAGTACTCAGGTCCACCTGCTCATCTTCCTCTTCTGGTAAATGGTGCCCAAAGAAGATCTCGAACCCGGGACACATTGTCTTTGTCTCCTGGTCAAACCAAGGCTCTGGAAATCCACAAAAAGGAAAATCTTCCCCTTGGCGGACAAAGCGTCCGTTCAAGGTTCCCCGTATTGGCTTGTGGACTAATTCGTACTGTTTCCCAGCCTTCTTTGCCTGAATTCTTCCTTTCAGCTCAGCTCCCTTCCTTTGCCAATCTTCTGCAGTAGGTTTGTATCCCAGCCCAAAAGCATGGGGATTATGAATCATCTCCTTGGCGGTAGGACCTCCTTGTCTGCCGCTCCTGCCTAGTCCTAATCCAGGCATGTGTCCCTGCTTGTTCATCATATAAATGGACTGAGCACTCACATAAGTTCCGTCACCTTCTGCCATGATGGTTTGAACCACCCGGGCCTCTGTCAGCGAGAAGCCAGAAAGGAATACATCCTCTTCCCCATGCATGATTTCCAACACTGGTGTGGTAGTACCCTGGGGAGGATGGATTGCAGAATTACCGTACACAGTAGCAATTCCACCTTTAAAGGGGTATTTCACCAACTGATGAACTGTTGATGACACAGCCTTCATCTGATGTAACCAAGGCCTTCCTAACAGTAGATTGAAAGTTGCCGGTACATCCATCACATGGAATTCGACCTCATGTTCGGAGGGACCGATCAGGATATGGCTTTTGAATGTTCCTATAACATCCCGACTTGTGTTGTCATAAGCTCGAACAGATTGGGTTGTGGGCGTAAAGTCAACAGGCCTCAAACCTATGGCATAAGCAGTTCGTACCGGGCACACATTAATTGCGGATCCGGTATCCACTAACACCACCGGAATCCACTTTTTTCGGCTTTCCAGAGTTACATACAAGGGTCGGTTGTGGTTGGCACCCTCAGGTGGCAGCTCTTTATCTGTGAAAGATATCACTGGCGTAACATCTCCGGATGTGACTAACGACACTAGTTGATCAGTGGTAGTATCAATAGGCAGTTTGATCCGATTCATTACCTCTAACAATGCTTGCCGATGTTCTCGGGAAGCCATTATTAGTCCCCAGATTGATATATCTGCCTGAATCTTCTTGAGTTGGTTCAAGACCAGATTCTCTTCACAATCCTTCTCTTTTGCATTCACAATCTCTTTGTTGGAGGATTCTGGTTGATCTAAAGCCACAGGTTTGAAGTACCGACGGGTCATGTGATCGACCTCGTCCACATACCACGTATCGTCGGGGGTATCAGATTTCCATCTTCGTCCGTGTATGCGTAACTTAAATCATGATCTTGCCACCATCCCCCCAGTTACGGCCAGGTGTTTATCAGGTACCTGGAGCATGTTCACATCATGGGCCATGGTTTTGGTTTCTGCATTCATGGCATTGTTGTCATTTCCTCTCTTGAGGCATTTCCTTTGGATTGCTTCCATTCTTTCCTGCTGGAATTGTTCCAACACTTGTTCTGTGCTAATCAAGGATGTAGCCTCGGCTTTTCCTTCTTGACTCCTCTTGTCTGTTTTGCCTCATCCAGCTCTTCAGTACTGAGCCAACCGTTGTTTCTGGACTCGAATCCACCAGCCCATTGGACACTGTTTGTATCCTCTTGTCAAAGAAGTAGATTGGCTTGTCAGGCAACCATCCTGATGTTGCCCTAAGTGGCCTTCCCTGATACATTGATACTGAGAACATCTGGCAATATGACCACTGGTTTTGGCTGATCAATAGCCACAATATAAAAGCTGGGATCATACTCCTCTGCAAGTGAGGTCCCTTGTTCTATGACACAGGCATCAGACAGCCCGGTCTTTGGTGTATTCTCCCTATCTCTGTTCTTGCTGCCACATGCTTGGTTTGGATTTGTGGGGTTAAGTCTATCATGCACATGTCCGTGTTTTCTGGAATAACCACCTCCGGTTTTGGTAGGTGGGATGAGGTAATATATGTGCTGGGATTGAAGGTAGGTGGTAGTGTTTGGATATGGTTAATATTTCTGGGGGGAGGAACTTGGTTATGTGCAGGAAGTGGGTTGGTTGTCACATTTGGTTTAGGAGGGGCAATGACTTTGTTGTCAATGAGATTCTGAATCTCATGACGCAGACGATAGCATGAGTCAGTAGGATGGCCATGCTGTTGGTGGAAGGAACAATATTGAGTTGGGTCGTGTCTAGCTGGTAGTGGGTTTGGGAGAGGTCGTGGATCGAGAGGCTTGAGATGTCCCCTTTCCTGCAACATCTTGAAGGCGCGGGACAGATTCATATGGAGAGGGGTAAAAGTTCGTTGGAACCAAGGTTGCCATTTTGTGCAGCTTGTGGGTTTGTAGCAGCAGTAGTAGCAGCAAAGGGATCGGCCATCTTGGCCGACGATGTAGCCAAGGTACTCACATCTGCAGACCGTGGCATAGCGCTGGTACCAATTTGTATTCCGAGTGAATGGCCTCCTTGCAGGTTCACTAGTTCTATGGAGAAGCCCCTTCTTGAATGCACTTTCAATTTGGACCCCTAACTGGTGTAGTGAAGCAAATGTTGATAACGGAGTCACAATCATTCTTTGTAGCATATCAGGTTCGAGATTGTGGACCACTAGCCTGACTTGTTCCATTTCAGAGGGCCTATTTGTCATCCGGGCTGCCTTGGCTCTCCACCTGGCAACAAAATCGATGAAAGATTCTTTGGGGTTTTGGGTAGTGGCCTCCAACTCACTGATGGTTACCTCTATCTGAGTGTTATAAGAATATTGGTTTACGAACCCTTCAGATAGCTCTTCCCAATTTCGCTTAGTAGAGTCTTCCAATTTAGCATACCAAATGGCTGCTACATCAGACAAAGTTCTCCCGAACAATGACAATTTCTGAACACGAGAAAGACCCATAGGCCTTAGAACATCTGAAAACAGGCGGATATGTACAATTGGATCCCCACTTCCATCAAATCTGTCAATGTGGGGCATCTTAAATTTTTCCGGTAATCTGACCGAAGCCTCAGCGTACCCGTCTTCAATATCCGGAATGGAATTGAAGCCTTGGGATTTTTTCAGCGCTTTCTCCAGCCTGGCAATTTTCATCATAGCTGGATCATCGTTACTGTCAAAGGAAAGGAAAAAATTCCCCATGGGGCTGTGCCGAAGGTCTATAATTTGGAGCCTGCGGAAATATCTCCTGGGGACCCGAGACTTGGGGATTTTCCACTGGTGGAAGAGGATCGGGATTAGGCTGAGTAACCGGGATTGGAGGCACTGTAGATACTGATGCCCCAAATGGGCGTCGCAGATTGGCGATGATTTCATCTTGTGCAGCCAACCTTTGCTCCATGGTTCTCACAATTGCCATCATGGCAGCAAGGTCTTCTGTGTTCTGTGCCATTCTTATAGGCGAGTGAGATATTGATGAATTGCGGGTAGGACTAGGTGTTTGTGGAGCGCTGTGTACTGGTGCTGATGCCTGTTTGTTCTTTCTTCGTCGAGTGGCCGGTGGGAGAGAGACTAACACCGGCTGACCACTAACCAGGTCCTGAATTTTGCAAAGCCTACCAACACGAGTCCACACAACTTGGGGGATATTGAGTCTTTCTGAAGCTATGATGGTAAACTACCTAGCAAAAGCAAAAAAGAAAAAAAAAACAAATCAAAATCGGACAGCACTTCGGCCCCAAGTTTTTTAACACAACACGCCGCTGAACTGTGAGCCCTGCTGAACTTATGTTGACCGCTCATTTGTAACACTGATATGAACCACCCTGTACAGTTTCACTGTAAAAACACATACCATGTAAAAGAACCAAACACCCCTACAAAGGAGGTAGGGTTATCCTGTCCTAGATTTTGACATGATCTAGGTTTCACTATTTCAAGCAAATGGTTTCATAACATCCTGTAAGGGTGGCATCCTGTCCTAATTTGGAATAGTCACTAGAGCGTACTATATGCATTAGGTCAAATAGTCACAGAGGGTACCTCAGCAAGACTACCTAATATACCTCTCACACCTAACACCGAGAAGTGAAAGGAGGATCAAATGGTATGGCGGTAATCCAGATCCAAGGGTTGTGTTCCCAACATAGCAGAGCCCATGACCGGTCAGCCTTTTGGCAAGCTTTGTAGGCAAGCCTCCAGCAAACCATCCAGGAATAGCAGATGGCAAACACAGGGACTTAAGCGCACCGATGCAAATGCAATGCAAATGCAAAGAACATATAAATGTAGATAAAAATTCACATCATAAATTTCAAGTCAAGTTCTCTAAATCCCCAGCAGAGTCGCCAGAAACTGTAGCTCGGCTTTTCGCGCCCCTTTCGGAAGAATGAAATAGCCCTTACAGTTCGGACTCCACTTGTGTGGTTTGTTGAATCTGATTTCACAAGTGCAATGTGAAACAGTGGAAACACAAAAAGAGTCCAAATCCGGCAATTGTTTTTGGAAAATCGATGTTTGAATCAAATGCCAAAAATGGACTGCTTTGCCAGATTTCAGAGTCGCCACCTAAATATTTATGGAAATTTAGGAGGAAACCCGTGACTCGTGCCAAAGGCCATTAGTCCGTCGTTACCAAAGTGTCTTGGTTCGGGAACTTAGGTATGAGAGGGGAAGGTCAATAATGAGCACCCCACTCACCCGATCAAAGATCGGCCTCTACTAATTATGATGTGATTCTTATGTACAATATATGTTCTTATTCTGTTATTTAATAAATCCTAAAATTTATTATGTGAAGCATACAAGGTATAGACTATTTGCTCAAATTGGAAAAATTCAATTTCATGTTTGTTCTCGAAAAAGGGTTTTGAATTTGCCACCCTTAGGTGGCTTAGGTTTGTGAATATTAAAACGTACATTCGTTGAATCATTCCAATTTAAGCAACAAGCCTTCATCCACAGGCATTCAAACAGTTTATCATTTAAGCAATTAGCCTCATGGTAGGATGCTAAACATAATAAGAAAATTATGTACAGCGGGATGCTAAAGCATAACACTCACATATTTACGACGTCCCGCGAACAAGCTACAAAACAAAGTTAGAAAATATGCATGATTCCTAACTATACAAACACATGTGATATGCAATTACTAGACTCGGCTACTAATATGGCATATGAAATGAATGATCGCATGCGGTCTAAGCATGTATCAAAGAAGTATTGAAACGACAATGCGAATTGGATGATGAACCGAGCCTTGGTGCATGCAATACAAGTGGATGCAAACATGAGTATGCTAAATAAAACATGATGCCTCTAAACTAACCATCATAAGCTGAAATAAAAGGGAGAAAGACGTGGGGTTGGAAGACATGCACACACACACGCACACTTATTACAAATTTGTTTGCCCTCGCGCAGGAGGGTCCGAATGTCCAAATGCGCCCTCACGCAGGAGGGTCCGAATGTCCAAGTGTCCGAATAAATAATTATTACAAAACCGAATGAATAATAAATGAAAGGGGCTGTCTAATTTATTACAATAATTGATGTAAGGCAAGCCTTGACACAATAAATTCGGTATAACGTCCGACCGAATTCAATAATCATATTGGTTCTTTAGGTGGGTTGTAATCCAATTTTAACCAATTTTATTAGCCTTTTTTATTACCTGTCCATTTCTTTATCTTTTCTCCTGTTTGTGCAAAAGTGATATTTACATCCACTAAGTCTGAATGCAATAAAGGAAAATCAGTGTCGACTTAACCCGAATAAACCTTATTTTCTTCAGAGGAAATCACAAAGGAAGAGTCAAACTTATTTACAAGTTAGGGATTTCAAGTCAAACTCAAGATGTGCAACAAGGACTAGTCAACTCAAAAGAGTAATAATGACTTAGAAAAACCAAACTTGAGTGATAATGACTTGAAATCCAAACTTGATAATGAGTGATAATGACACTTTCCTTGGTGATTTCCATGGTCAATTAACTTAACAGTAAACAAACAGGTGATAAATTCTTCGGAGAAATTACAAAGGAAGAGTCAAACTTATTACAAGTTAGGGATTTCAAGTCAAACTCAAGATGTGCAACAAGGACTAGTCAAACTCAAAAGAGTAATAATGACTTAGAAAAACCCAAACTTGAGTGATAATGACTTGAAATCCAAACTTGAGATAAGTGATAATGACACTTTCCTTGGTGATTTCCAAGGGTCAATTAACAGTAAACAAGCAGGTGATAAATTCTTCGGGGGAAATTACAAAGGAAGAGTCAAACTTATTTACAAGTTAGGATTTTAAGTCAAACTCAAGATGTGCAACAAGGACTAGTCAAACTCAAAAGAGTAATAATGACTTAGAAAAACCCAACTTGAGTGATAATGACTTAAAATCCAAACTTGATAATAAGTGATAATGACACTTTCCTTGGTGATTTCAAGGGTCAATTAGTCCCTTAAAAGTAAACACACTGATGAATTAAAGAGAAATGAAAAATAAAGATTGTGCTTTAGTATAAGAACATGTATACATTTGGGGTAGTGAACCTCCAAAGAATTTAAACCATTAAGCATGGAAGAGTTCCTTTCTTATACTTGAATCACAATCTTATTTTTTCATAACTTTTTAATAAAAAAGTAAAGAATGGAGGGAGGTTGCAGAGGTGGTTATGCAAGTTGATTAATTGATTCATTGGTTAATATAACACAAACAAAATATGTAAAACAAACTTATTGAAATAAATTGAAATTAAAGAGATTAAAGCTAATGTAATTATGAGGAAGGATAGCGAACCCCTCCCCACTTTTACAACTTCAAATCACATAGTTTCTATGTTGAAAAACAATTCCAAAACAGTCCCAAATCAAAATGAAAATATGAAAAAAAGATGCACAAAGATTGAAATAAAAGTAAGAAAATTTTACCTCAATAGGAAGGTGCAAGCTTGGCGAGTGGTCACGAAGATGGCAAACCTCTAGCGGATGGCGGCGTAACAACGGTTGGAGCAGGTCAGCAGTACAATGCCGAGAGGAGAGAAGATGAGAGATTGGTCTCGTTTAAGCTCCTGAGAGAGAGAGTCGGAGAGTTTTCCCCCTATGTGTTGACATGTTTTGTTGTCTTCTCCTCCTATGTTCCTCTCTTTTAATCTGCCACCCAGTACCTGGCACCAGCAGAGAGTGGCAGCGGTGATGGCTCGGCATACTCAGTTCACGGCTGGAAGCTGTACGGTAGCTTAGTCGTGGAGTTTGCAGCAGTGGGTGTATGCCGGTTGTGGAGTTGCAGCAGTGGGTGTTGTATGGGTATGGAGGGTGTGTGCTATGTGATGTGTCCTAGAGAGAGAAGAGAGATGTGTGCATGGGTATGGAGGGTGTGTGTGCTGTCAAAAGCCGTGTATGGTGGTGATGGGTGCCGTGAGAGTGTTGAGTGTATGGTGTGTGAGAGTGTTGGGTGGCTGCCGTGTGTGCTGTGGTGGCTGCCGTGTGTGTGTGGTGCCGAAAGAGAGAGAGGAGAGCTGGGTTTGATCAGTGTGTGTTGATGAAGTCGGTGAGTTGCTGGTGTATGGGTGTGTGTGGAGTGGTGTTTCAGTGGTGGTTTGGTGAGCGAGGGAGGGAGAGAGTCCCGTGGGTGGTGTGGTGTCTTGAATGGGTATGCTGGGTTTGCTAGGTTAGAGAGAGAAGAGAGAGCCCGTGTGTTTTTAGAGTCTTGATGCCGAGCTCTGTGTTATCTATGTATATGGTCTGTCTGTTGTGAGTGAGAGTTGTGCTAGGTATGTGCTATGGTGAGTTGTGAATGTGCATGTGGGTCATCCCTCTTTTTTTTAAATATCATCCCCTCCTCTTTTCTCTTATCTCTTTTTTTTCTTTTTGTTTTTTATCTTTCCACCGAATATGGTGTATTGTCATGCTTTCTTTCTTTTCTTTTTTTTTATTTGTTTAAAATACCTTATGTTCCTCACCCACTTAAACATCATCATGAGCCTCCTACACATATTGTGCACCACCCACCTTTTTTTTTTCCTCTCTTTTTTTATATTTTGTTTTTTTTTTTATATACATACTTTTTTTTTTGTTTTTAATTTTCTTTTGTTTATTTATTATTTTTTTTTTATTTTCTTTTGTTTATAAAATATTTATCAATTTATATAAAAACACACTTAAAAGATATACACACACATAATTTAATACACACACACATTAAAATTATAAAATATTACAAATTAACAAAATATAGTGATGGCCAAAATGGGTGAGGTTTGGAATTAAAGGTTCAATTTGATATTTCTGTTGAGAAATTCATAAAATGGCATATTTCCAATTTGCATCATGGGGTGTTTAAAAGAAGGTGCCCAAGTCTTAGGGGCGGTCAAAAATGGGGTGTCTACATAAGGCACCTAGTATTACACCATACTTGGGTTATTGAGGCGTTAGGAGGTTGTTCTTAGAGCTTTTAAGCTGGTTTTGATCAGAAAAGAGGCCTGAGGTTGCTGTTCTTCAAGGGTGAGCATAATTACTTTATATTCCCCATTCTTGCACCAGCTTTTAACCCACTTTGCATGCTGTTTTGAGCTTTGTGTATAACTGATAAAAGTTCTATTTTTTTATGTTTAAGATGTTTCATTAAGGTCATTTTGGTGTTGGGGGTCATCCTCCCCCTCTTAGGCCTTGTTTGGCCCCTTTTGTGCCTTTCTTATTGAGCCTTGAACCTTTTGCGTATTGGCCTTCTCACCACTGAAATCCAGTGGATTTTCAGTGGCGGTGAAGGGGTCTTGAAGTTTTGTATAGGGAAGGGACACCCCTCTCCCTTTGTGTCTCATTTGTTCATGTTTTTGGCTCATAAGGGTAGCATACATGCTTAGCTTTACTTAGCTCCATTTCAGAGGTTTTTGGGCGTTATTTGGTCATATTATACCTCTGTTTTTTGTCAGATTGATGGTCCATTACATGCATCATACACTTGTCTAGTAATCCCCTTTATTGTCATAACATGTGCCATGCATTTGCCCCTCCATGCTTGCATGTTCTAGCTTGACTTTATGAAGCTTTTGGTCATATTTCATCATGCTTGAGGTCTGTTGGGTACTGATTTGATCATGTTTGCCATGTTTGGTATAGCCTCTTTGCATTTTGGCTTGTGAGCCTTGAGTGTGTGAGTCATTAGCATGCTTTAGTTAGGTGGTTTCAGTGATTTGGAATCACTTCTCATGCTATTTCAGTCCATAATCCATGCTTGTATGCTTGCATTCATCATCCCTTTCATGCCTTGAAGAGTTGTTCTTTTATGCCTTGAAATGAATCATAGTGCATGCCTTTTGTTTAAGTCATTTGGGATGCCATTCATGTGGATTTTGGAGTGTATTTTGACGCACTAAAACTCTGTTTTTGGTTGCATAATCCATGCCATGTTTGGTTATGATAGTTGTAGTGGAATGCTCCCTTTTGTGGCCTTGAATGCCCTTTGTTTTGGGCCCATTTCTCGGCATGTTTTGACCATGTTCCATGCGTGTTCTAATCCTATTTTGGTCTGCCCTAAGACTATTTTCAGTCATCTTGGCCTTGCGGGCCTTGATTGATATGGCCTTGGTTCAAGCATCTTGACTAGCTTTGAACCTTAAGCCCATTAGCATGCTTTGTTCACCTTAGGTGTATGATTTTGTATCATTATTGACATGATTTCAGAGCTTGTTGTATTGCCATATCCTCATGTTTACCCTATCTTGCTCATGCTTGAATGTTGTGCATTGTGGTCTAGTTTATGGACCAATGTTGTGTGTGTATTTGCCTCCCCTTTTGGCCCTTTAATTTGGGTGTTTTCGCCACTGTTTTGGGGCATGGCTGAGGCCTCCCATTTCAGTTTAAGTCCATCATTGTATATAAATTGCATGATTGACATGTTGCATTACATTGGTTACATGCTTACATTGTATCATGTTTGCATGTTTGCATGTTGTTTAGCTAGTTGCATTACATAGTCTTGTTGTATGCTTGACATGTTCATATTGCATTAGTTTGGCTTGCATGGTTAGGTGGTGTCATGTTGCATTAGCTTAGCATGCTCATATTGCATTGCATTAGTTGCATTACTTCGCATTGCATATAGCATACATACATAGCATTGTGTTTGGTTTGGGGTGTCAAACCAAACACGAGGAGTGAGGTGTGTTCGTACTCAAAGTGACGAAACACATCTCAATCCTCGGTCGCCGATGCCCTTGATCTCAACATGATAGGATGTGAGGCATTCATTCGTTTTGTTGCATGCATTTACATTGATTTGCAAACTCGGTGCCTTTGACCATCATGCATCGAAATGCGTGATCGGTGGCCCGAGGACCGAGGCCCACACTCCCTTGAGTCCATAACATGATAGGGAGAGTGGACATGCACACATTGTCTTGAAAATTCTATACCATGCACTGTCTGTCCTCTGCTGCTGCCAAAACAGGTTTCTGCAGGAGAAAATGGCTGGCCGGCCACTTTTAGTGCCGACCGACCATAAATGTCCAGCCGGTGGTCCAATATTTGGCCGATCAGCCTACCCTCATGGCTGGTGAACTTGGATTATGGCCGGTGGCATTCCACAACACTCAAGGAGTGATTCAGAAGGATTCTGGAAACTTTCATAAATTTCAAAGGAGCAAGGCAGTGTAAACAGAGGCAACAGTGGCATGGTACCGGGTTTCCAGGCGAGATGAATCGAGCATGCATCATCCCATCATTCCGAGGCGGGGCTGCAGCCACCTTCCTTCTACATTTAATTAAGTAGTTAATCATTTATTTGGTTGTGTAATATTTATTCGGACCCTCCGAGTGAGAGCAATTGTGTAATAAACGTGCGTGTGTGTGATGCATGTCTTCCAACCTCTATTTCTTTCTCCCTTTTATTTACCTGCTTTCGATGGTTAGTTTTAGGGTACGTTTCATTTAGCATACTTATGCTTGCATGTTTGCATCATTCATCTGTATTGCATGCACCGGGCTCGGCGCATCATACTAACTGCATCGTATTTCGATTCCAAGTTGAATACATGTATCAATTGTTGCATCTCATATGCCATCTTAGAATAGCCGAGCCTATGCATTTTTGCATGTGTCGGATTAAGCATTTCAGCATAGTTAAGATCATGCATGGATTTCTAACATAGCTTTTGTTTTGGCTTGGAGTACTCGATAAGTGTTTATACATTAGCATCTTTGCATGTGTGTGAGTGACTGCCATGATAGCATGCTTACCATGAGGCTATTTGCTTATGTGATATAACTGCCTGAATGCCTGTGGGTAAAGGTTGGGTTACTTGAATTGGAACAATGCATTGAATGCGAGTTTTAAGCCCACTTGAGAGTGGCAAAACCATGTTTTCTAAGCCCACTTGAGGGTGGCAAAAATCTGCATTTTAGCCTACTTGCAAGTAGCAAACCGCTTTCAAAAACAAACATGAAATGTTTTGTTCCAATTTAGGCGATCTAGTCTATAATTGTGTGATGCGTGCATCACATAGTAAATCTAGGCTAATAACCGGAATAAGAGCGCATAATGTTTTCAAAACTAGATATCATGGTTAGTAGAGGCCGATCTTTGATCGGGCGAGTGGGGGTGCTCACGAAGTGACCTTCCCCAATCGTACCCAGGTTCCCGAGCCGAGGTAACTTTGGTGATGACGGACACGTGGCCTTAGGCAACGAGTCAGGGTTTCCTAAATTCCCCAAAAATAAAATATTTAGGTGGCGACTCTGTATCTGGCAAAGCAGTCCATGTTTGGCACTTCTTTCTAAAAAATTTGTTTTCCAAAAACGATTTGCCAGATTTGGACTCTTTGGTGATTTATCAGTCTTGCACTGTACTTTGCAAGATCAGATTAAAAACCGTGACAATTTGAGTCCGAACTGTAGTGAGCCCAATGAACAAAACAGGATTCATTCCCGGGACGTTCGGGGACGTCTACATGATCGAGACCAAATTCGTAGGGCATATCTACAAAAAGGTCCTTGTCAACCTCGTGATCATAGTTTTCCACAAAAATCATTTGGACAAAAATTTCAGCGATTTAATCAGGCTTGGTTTAGTGAATTTCCTAATTGGTTGGAGTATAGTGCAGCAAAAAATGCAGCATTTTGTTTATGTTGTTATCTTTTCAAACCCGATATTGGAGATCAAGCTGATGGTAATTCTTTTGTTGGTGAGAGTTTCTCAAATTGGAAAAAAAAAAAAAAATTCAGACTCATGTTGGAGGTCTCAATAGTGCTCATAATCAAGTTTTGAGTAAATGTCAACACTTGTTAAACCAAAATCAATATATTCAAACTATTTTTTTCAAACAATCTGATCAATGAATATTAATTTTTAATGTTTAATATTAGCTCGAAAAATTATTATTATATTATTGTTATTGATTGGGGAAGAAAAAATTTTGAGATTATAATTAATAGTGGCCCCCCATACTAAATTCCTAACTCCGCCACTGATTGAGGGTAATGGGAATCACCCATTTTGAAAGTCTCAAGCATTAATCCGTGTGAATATTGAAGCTCTTTGGTATTAGGTGATTCACTTATTTGTGAGGCTACTTATTGTATACTTCCATAATTTGGTATACTTGTAAGGAAATTAGTAGGGATGTACGAAAAAACTGAAAAAACCGACTAAACCGATTGAACATGACCAAATCGGCTATATTTGGTTTGTTTTTTAACAAGAATCGGTCTGTGCGGTTTTTAAATTTGATTTTTTTTATTTTTTTTATTTTCGGTTCGGTATCGGTTTGAGCACCTTATGCACTGATCTAAACCGAAACTGACCACTTCAACATATATTGTATTTATAATATATATATATAATCTAATAATATAATGATATTAATAAGTATAATAAATTATTAACCTTAATTAATTAACCTTATCATCTTTATAACCTAAGTTTGTAAACTCTTATTATATATAATTTTAACTCAACTCATTATTCTTGAAACCAGTATTTTTAAACTTTTTTTATTTTTATTTTTGTTAATTTAGGAATTGAAAAGTATGTATTAAATGAATGGATTGGATATGTTTGAAATGGTAAACAAATAACTAATTTAACGTTTTTATACAGATTAATGATTATATTTAAAAGTGGCTCAAGTTTAAAAAATCCTAAACCGATTAAACGGCACTAAACTGAACCGTTTCAATCGGTTCAGTTCGATACGGTTTGATGGGAGAAGCGGTCTGTATCGGTGTTCAAAATAATAAAATCGACATTATCGGTTTGGTGTAATTTTTTTACTTAAATACCGACCGTACCGAACCGATTACATCCCTAGAAATTAGGGTAGCTGTTGTGCCTGCACAGTAGCCACAATTGTGCTACTCACGTGGAGTTTATTTTGTGGCCTATTTTAATAATTGAAATTGTTCATTTTTAGATAATATTAAGTATAATATATTTAACCCAAGGATGTGTGGCATTGTGGTTAAGGCTTGGGGTTTAAGTCCTAAGGTCACATGTTCAATTCCCCTCTTCCTTAGGCCAATCTCCTGGGCGAAGCATAGTTGGTTAGGAGGTTAGACCTCAAGTTATCTAATCAGCACTTAGTGTGGGTTCAATACTCCCCCGCTGTGCAAGTCCTGACTTAAGCGGATCTTGTCTTGGGAGGTCGGGGCAAGTTTCCAGGTTATAGTCTCCTCGCTCGAAACGACTAACAGGACACCCTGGTGATCTCTGCAGGGGACGTTGCCTTAGACCTATGGGAGGGTAGAGAGGATTTTCCTGTAACAAAAAAAAAGTATAATATATTTTTTTTTTAAAATTAAATTAATCGAATATCAATAAATCTTTCATCGAAATGCATTTCTATATAAAAAAATAAAGATAAATGTGATTTGAATTATAAAATTGAGTACAAATACACTTCGATGAACTTAATTTTTATACAGATATATTATACTATACTCTAAAAAGTGAACGATTCCAATAATTAAAATGGGTTTTTAAATAAGCCCGTTGGTCCATATTTTAATCCTATTGTGTTAGTTGTTGTTGTTGTTGTTGTTGGTTTTTTTTTTTTTTTTTTTTCATTTTCTAGATTAAGTGAATTAGTTATTTCATCAATTAAAAAGGATACATTGAAAAAACTTGATTAAAAAAATTAAATTAGTAATTTTGCCTCACGTAAAATTAAAAAAAAAAATTAAATGGAATAAAATATTAAAAATTATAATTGACAAGGCCCATTTAAAAATTTTGCTTTAGGTCCCAAAAAGGTTATACTGCCTTTGCCACAAAGAAATGAAGGGTAGTACTAAGAGGATTTCTAAGAGCATCTCCAATGCATCCTCCATAACTTTAAATATGAAGGATTTGCTCCTTTAATCTATCCTCTAAATTCATTTCTATTTGGGAGGAGGATGAGTTGATCCTCCATATTTGAAGGGAGGATGAAAAATAAAGAATCCCCTCCAAAACACTATTCATTATATATTTTTTATTATATTACAAGCAATTATTAATATGTAAATTTAATTTTTATAAAATTGGCATCATTAACAAGTATGAAATCATACCTTTAAAATGAGTATAATATTAAATATATTTTACAAAAATTTTAAAATTAAATATTTGTTAATGACACCTAATTCGGAAGAAAATGAAGGGTTGTAAAGGTTTGTGGTTGGAGTTTGAATGAATAGTGACATACTCTATATTAACTTTTAGAATAAAAAAAATTATTTTCATCCTCATGGTGGGAGGATTGGGTTGGAGATGCTCCAAGAGCATCCCCACCAGTTTACCTAAATTTTATCTTAAAATATTATTAAAAAATTCATTCCTTATTTTAGGAATTACTTTTTCATTTACTTCTCCCAACAAATTTCCCATTCTTTCTCTATTCTATTAAAATAATAAATTTAATTGCTTTTAAATTTGAATATTTTTGTAATAATAAAAACAGAGCAGTTTTGTATAAACAGGGCAGTCTACGCTCTCTTCCGGCCGGTCGTCCCCGGACGTCCGGCCCCTTCTCTAGCTGCTACGTTCACCTGCTGTGTTGCTGCTGTTTTACTTGCTGTTCTTCTGTTGCTGCTGTTTTGCAAAATTAGCACTAAAGTGTTGTGAGCTAAGGAAGAAGGACAGATCGGAACTTGGTTTAACCATTAGCATAGATATAATGCTTTTCCACTGGAAGTGCAACCATTGTTCTCAATTCATTGAAAAGTTTTCCTAAAACCAGGAGGTTTCCGACATAGGCTTTGTTAATCCTTTTCTTTTATTTGTTTACAATTCCCATGATAACTGTTATAATATTGTGCCTGTTTGGTGCAGTTTAAAAGTTATTTATTTTAGCTTTCAGCTTAATTTAAGTCATTTCGATGTGTTTGGTTTAGGTTATAGCTTATAGCTTATAGTTTTTTGGAAGTCAGAAATCAGCTTATTTTTTGAGTGGGGCAGGAGATGATTAATTTATAAGTCAGAAATTAACTTATGTTCATAGTTATAAGTTATAAGCTGTTTAGGCATAAGTTATAAGCACTTTCTCACAGCTCTACCAAATAGACCTTGTTAGGTTTTTATTCTTGGCAATCCCGTTTGACAAAACTCTTTTGAGTTGTAATTTTATTCGTATTTTTATTTCAGTGAGGCTATGAGTTTATTAGATGCGAATCCAACCCGAATCGAGCTTTGCGGAGAAGTTTGTGATGTTAATGCTTTCAAGATTGCCACTTCGCTGATTATTACGGGGGTCGAGCTGCCCGGTCAGCTCGCGACCGAAGCAAAATTCAAAATTGCATTCAAAATTGCATATCAGCCGTTGCTCGCTCGAGCCAAGGAGTTCTCGCTCGAGCTAAGACTTTCTCGCTCGAGCCAAGGAATGCTCGCTCGAGCCAAGGATTGCGTCCATACAAAAACCTGAAGAAGTGTATTCCTCGCTCGAGCCAAGGATCCGTCGCTCGAGCCAAGGCACTAGTAGAAATCATGAAAATTACTCTACTCGCTCGAGCCAGGAAAGCTTCGCTCGAGCGAGCCTCAGAATCCGGATTTCTCAAGGAGTTTGTTTTCTTCCCAATCTTGGATTACTTTTGGTTCTCTATAAATACTTGGTTTTCTCCCAAAACTAAGTAATTCATTGAAGTCCTCTAGATCTTCTTTTTGGTTCTTAAAGGTTTATATCTGGGGATATTTTGATTTTTTCTTTGATGTTTTATTAAGTATTCAACTCATGATTTAAAGAGAGTACATCAAAGATTTATTTGTTATACACAAAAGAGAGAGTTGTTCTTCAGTTGTGAATTCTGAAGAATTCGAGCCTGAAGCTTTGGTGGAATCCGGAGTGGCTCATCAGAAAGACAATTCCGTGCTAAAGATAGGGTTGGAAGAGGCACATAGAGGTTGGTTCAATTAGGCGTTGTGAATTCGCTAGATAATTGAGAGTATACCTGTGTAATTCCTTTGAATCTTCTTAGTGGATTGTTCTTGTGGCAGTTGTCCGTGGTTTTTTTTATCACAATTGGAAGGTGTCCAATTGTGGTTTTTCCACGTAAAATCTTTGTGTCTCTTTCTCTTGATTGTTTGATTGGGATTGTTATATTTTGCTTAGAATTGGTACATAATCACAAATCAACATCTAGGAGGTTTCTAGATTTTTCAGACCTATTGTATCTTTGCTCATTGTCAAATAATTTAGTGAGCAGGAAAAAAAAAAATTGTCTTCTTTGTTTATTTATTTTTTTGTAATTTCCTTGATGAAAATAACCTTCAATTGAAAAAGAGTGACCTACACCAGTGAAAGAGATTCTTGAGAGAGTTTTGGCATGAGATAAGAAGGGCCAGGGGGGGATCAATTGGGTGGGTGGAGATTAATGTGTTTGGTTTTAGTTTTTTAAATTTAATTTTTTAAAAATTAAGTTTTTGGTTTTTTGTATTTTTTTGTTTGTAGTAAATATTTTTAAAATTTTAAGAATTTTTTTTATTTTTTTAAATGCACCTTACTTAGATGTATCTAAATAGTAAAATATTTGTGAAAAAATATTTTTAAAAATTAATAAATACACAAAAATATGAAAAATGTACTCAATTTTCATTTTTTTTTGTTGAATTTTTGGTATTTACTGAAATTTTTTTAAAAAAAATTTACAAATATTATACCTTTTAAGTACATTTACCTTAAGTGCGTCTAAATTTTTTTTTAAAAAATTGTTTAAAATATTAAAAAAATTTAGTGAAAACAAAAAAATACGGAAAATGAAAAAGTAAAATTTTCTGAAGAATGAATTTTGAAAACTAAAACCAAACTGATAGTATGTTTTCTAAATTTATATACGGATAAGATTGTAGCCAAATAAAAAAAACGAGAGTGTAAGGAGTTGTTTTGGTGTATAAATAGAAGCTAATAGGTTGAATATCATTAACTTTTTTTCCATATATGTTTTTAGTAGAGATTAAAAATATATATTTTTAGTAGAGATTAAAAATAATTTTTTTTAAAAATATTGAGTATTAAACAGGTCGTGATCTAGGAGAATTGCATTGAGAAAATCTGCTCAATGCTAAAATTTTCAATCCAGGACAAGTACACATTCCATCAAAATTAATTTTCATCCACAGACCATCACACAGAATATCAGCATCAAAGGGGAGAGACAAGCTCCAAACCTTCCAAATTTCCCATTGCATGCATCAATCCAATTTCTAAAATTCCAAAAATATTGAATCAAGCATCAACACTATTATGTATCTCTATGCTAAATCTGATCACTCAAACTCATCAACCAGATAGATTTGCACATTTTGAAAGTCATTGCAAAAACACTGTACACAAGTTCACCTTAAAATGAATAACGAAGTAATAGAAGTATAAACAAGTATGGAAACATTGAATAGGACATAAACAAGCCCACTACACTTCATCTTTTACGATGTAGTTAAGCTATTAGGTAGCTTTAGTTGGGGCAAGTGCTAATATTTACCGCCACCACACATGTTTGTGTGTGGTGTATGAGCAATTTCCTACACAGTTGTAAATTGTAATATATACGAATCTCCTTTAGCTTTTCCTTTCTCTTGTTTCCAAATCAATTTAAATTTCGCATTCATAAAGCAAGATCAGCTAATTAGGCATTACCCTAATAAAATTAATAACACCTATAGTATTATCTGCAGTCACTTTTGTGTTATATCCACAAAGGTGTATGTGTGTAAATTAAATAAACAATAAAATAAAATAATTCAGAAAATAATTATATAAATTATTCCCCGAATTAAATGCTTACAGAAATTAATGTCGAGGCTTGTGTTGGACACAATCTCCTTAAAGTAGATTTTGCCCTCGCTCCAGTGCTTCGAGATTTACCGGTGTCTACTTTCCAGGATGCAACGACTAACACTTGATTTTACAGCATTATAAAATCAAGTCTGGCGAACCAAACAATGCTATAACTCTTTCCCTTTCTTTTTCTAAAAATAAATGCAGAAACAGACGCATGAGCAACCAAGGACGAACAGAAGAAGAAAGGAAAGAAGTCTGGAAATTTTTTCGAATCAAAATAAATTGTTGGAGCAAACTTTAGAAAACCTGTTCGAACAGATTGAACAGGCACTAACAGATTTGAATTTGTTTGGAACAGATTCAAATTTGAATTCAATAGATCTGAACCTGTGTTGAACCCTTTGAATTATTCAAGTGGGTTAAACCTGTTAGGGACTTATTTGGGTGAAGAAAAAATTCTGGACCAATTTATTTTGAATTTTGAAACCAAAATTAAAAATAAAAAATAAAATACAAAAGTTTTTAGCCCAAAAAGATAAGTATTGGGCCGGACAAGCCCAACCTAACCTCACACCCCGCACCCAGGCCTAGGCCAGCTGGACGGGCGGCACCAGCGCGCGTGTGGTTTTAATTTTGGGTCCAATGGGTCTAACTCACTTCACCTATCCACAAACTCAGGTGCCCCTTGGGGCCCATCCCAAATATCCCAAGCTAAGGTATATAAATCTATTCAAAACCTCAAGCCTTTTCTAATATGGGACAAGCGCATTTCACAAATGTGTAGGAAACACACCAAAACTAGTTCCACAAATCCGAGAACGCGCGTTGAATTCTCATTCATCTAGAAATGGTTTTGAGCAACCAAATACATGAATTTATTCACTACGCGGCATTAAACGTGAATCCAATTAGAAACGTTAAAAATAATGCTTGGGTCTCACCTTAATTAATGCTCAAAGTTAGCAAAAAATATGTTAACACAAAAGCCATTTTCCAACATTTTATTTCCTGCCGATGGCAATGCAAGTGACATGATGAAAAGAATGATTAATTCTAGGTAAATAATATTTTGTTTTAATTAAAAAAACATAGCTATGATTAAAAGTTTAATTTATACCCATTAAGGAACACACTTTTTTTCATTTTTCTATTTAAAAGCAAAATAAGAACTCGAAATCTCTACTCAAACAAAAATATACACTAAAGATCGTACTTTCTCACAAGAATCTGAACTAAAGTTTCACCAACTTACAAAAATTAAAATAAAAATGAAAAAAATAAAACAAATTTATGTTATATGTAAATTTTTTACAAATAATTAAACATGTCTTTGAAATTTTGACAAACAAAATTTTTTGCGATACGTAAAAGAGAAGTGCTAAAAATTTACAATTTTAGAGTTACAAATTCACCCATAATGATGTATTTGGCAAGAGACTTGGGCCTACATCATTGAATGTGTAACAAAGTAAAAGTGATCATATCACATCATTGTGAGTCAAATTGGAGGTTTCAAACATTTTTCAAATAGATATGACAAAAGAGTTGGCATCTCTTTTATCTTAATTATAATTTTGAAGGTGTTATAAATATCTACACACACAAATATATATATATATATATATATATATAACAGCTTATTCAACCAAAAAGGTTCAGCAATTTTTCACAAATTAGCAAAAGTTGCATCAAATAAATTCATAAATTATTTTAGTACTTTTAAGCTAAAAAACTATCTTGTAAGTAATACCAAACGGGGCAATATTTCATGAAGAAAAGGAAGAAAAATTAAATAAAATGAAAAAAAAAACGTTAAAGAGGGGGGGGGGGGGGGGGTGTGTTTGTCTGTCAAATAGACTAGGGTAAAAATCAAGCACCAACTATATTTTTTATTTCTAATTTGAAAAAAATATTTAAAAAATTGAAATAAAGAAACAAAAGTGACTTTTGTAAATTTTGAAAGCCTAAATTACCAATATCATTATTTTTAGATAACAAAATCCAATTTGCTATTTTCAAAAAAAAAAATTATTTAGCATTTCCCCCTTCATGAATGAAAAAATTAAGAAAACAATAATAGAAGGAAAAATTTCAACAAAAAAAATAGAAGAAAGATAAGAAGTTATAACTTCGATCTCCTTATCATTGTCCGAGCAACCAAATAGGATATGATTATGAGAGAACACCTAATTATTGAGTTCTTTCTAGTCGGTCAATCAACAAACTCATACTGAGAATCAAATTCAAAAATTATAGCACACAAATGATACAATAAGAATACTTTCATGTAGGAAACATAGATAAACAAACTCTAAATAAAGCACATTTGTAACCCAATAATTCCCGTTGCACACTACATGACATAGGCGTGCGAGCGCGTGCGCGCGCGCGCACACACACAAAAAAAAAAAAAAAAAAAAAAAAAAACCAGCTAAAAATGCATTCAAAGAATGATTATATGGGTATTAAACTCTTGTGATTGGTTGTTAAAACAAAAAAAAAAATTACTGATTGTAAAAAAACAATCAGCTTATTTGATTCCAGTTTTCAGAAAACAGTTTTCAGAAAATTTTACTTTTTTATTTTTCGTGTTTTAATGTTTTCAATAAATTTTTTAATATTTTAAGCAAATTTTTTTTTAAAATTTTTAGACACACCTAATATAAAAATGCTTAAAAATATTATATTTGTAAAAAAAAATTTATTTAAAAAAATACACTAAATACCAAAAAATACAAAAAAAATATAAAAATACAAAAATTTAGTATATTTTCGTCTTTTTGTTTATTTATTAATTTTTTAAAATATTTTTTCACAAATATTTTACTATTTAGATACATGTAAGTAAAGTGCATCTAAAAAAGTAAAAAAAATTACTTAAAATTTAATAAATATTCACTAAAAATAAAAAAACACGAAAAACAAAAAACTTAGTTTTCAAAAAACTAAATTCAGAAAACTGAAACCAAACACACTGAATGATACTTGAACATCCAATAATATTTAGACATATGCCTTGATTAAGGCTTTTAGTAAGAGTTGAAGTATATGTAGCATTACTCAAATTCCATACTTGGCAGTGGAAAAAATCAACTCATAATGGTAACTGGTAAGGGAAAAGTTATTGAATCTCAGGATCAGTGACGGAACTACAGCAAGACCATGAGGGGCTATGGTTTCTATACGGGAAAGAAATAAACCTTCTCGTATAATCCTGTTGATCAAGATTGCGCTCCTCCGGATGACGTCGCTTTACTCCCTGAAAACACAAACGTGAGCTAGCCGACGGGTGTGTGCCGGATACCTCTCCGATGCCTAAGTCAGCAAAAATAGAAAAATAAACAAAAAGCTCTGTGTATTCGGGAATCAAAGTTGTGTTACCTCTCCATAGGTGATGTTGTGAGCTTTTATAGGTTCCGCGTGGCACAATCCTAGTAGAACTCTTACTCCTCCATGTAGAGTCCTCCTAGGAGTCATACTCCTGAAAGATAATGCTTATCCTTCAATACCCTCCTCACTGCTTAAACCAAGTGAGATGGTTTTACCATGGTCAGACTCCAATATGACCGAGGTAAGCATGGCTATGCTAAGCCGCAGACTAGACCGAGATAACTTTAGCTCAGCTCTTCCATTCACTGCTCTTACCTCAGTTTTCCCAGTGCTAACCATGGTATGTCTCGACCGGGATAACCAATAACGTGGTCCCGACCGGGATAACTTTGTGTGTGACGACTGAGCTTACCGTAAGCTCTCTGGGACCGGAGTAACTTCAAGCCTCTTTTGGATCGGAGTAACTTTAAGCCTCTTTTGGACCGGAGTAACTTTAAGCCTCTTTTACTCAGCCCTTCGTACTGTGGCCCATAACGGCCCATTACCCAGCTCGGCCCAATTTTCATATAAATTACCCTCTCAATTGCCCCTTAATTCCATCTGCGCAGCATGATAGGGATTACCTTGTCTACCAGCCGAGCTAAAAACTTTAATCTTACTACCGAGCTAAGCTTTTAAGCTTTTCCAGCCGAGCTAAAACTCTTTTAGCCTTTCCAGCCGAGCTAAATTCACACCGGGCTGTACCTGTCTGGTCAAAACGTCTCTTCAATCACAGCAACTTAATCGCTTCTCATTCTAAGCACACGTGGCATGCTCTCATTGGCTGAAGGCAGCTGTCACGCCGTCTTCGTACCTCGTGTTTTTTGAACAGTTCCCGCCTTTAGCCCTTCTCTTTTCACAAAACAATCCATAATGCTTTGAATCATTCACTTTACTATTCACCTTCTTTCTCTGGCAAGCCTTTGAACCCCTCATTTCAACCTTGCAACTGTGAAGCTCGTGATTTTTGCTTGCAACTGTTGCCCTCATCTTGGCCTGGTAAGCTATATAGATCTATTCTCCTTTTGTTGTTTTCGCACTTGTTTAATCCACAGCTTTTTGTTTGTGTGTTTACAAAACATATTCTTTTCCATTTGCTTTGCCTTGCGTTTTTCTGGGAAAAACCTTATAAGAACCACTTGTATTTATGAAATACCCTGAGAAACACTGGTTTCAATCCAAAATCAACATGCAACCGAACTAGGAAGTTGTTTGTAGATAATGAAAGCCAAGCCAAACTAAGCGACCGAACTAAGACGTTATGCCATTCCTATAGCTTCAATAGGCCGAAGTACCTTATTTTTCCTAGCCGGCTAACGAACCGGACTAGGTCTGTGCAATAGTATACTTGAAAGCCTCGACCGAACTACATTCTGGGGCTAAACCAGCCTTCCTAGTTCAGACTGAACTAAGAACGTTGCCCCTAGAAGCTTAACCGGGCTAACAAATCCCCTGCTCAAACCGAGCTAAGACTTGTAGCATCTCATACAACCAAGCTAGGACTTCATTTATCTTGCCTTTATTTCTTTTAGCACGGTCCAACGGTCTGTGCTTAACACCTTTGTTTTTCACTTTGCAGACTTAGGTTGCCCAGGCACTCTTTTGAGCGCTCAACCGGGCTACTCAGCACCATTCTTCGACTGAGCTAACACTCAGCTTAACTCATACATAACTTAAGAGTAAATGGGTAAATATAGGTTTTTAGTAGACACACCTGGTGGTATGGCTGAATTCCGAAAGGATTATAACATTCTTGACGATGTTCACCTCACCTTAGCCGAGCTAGGTGTCACACCCTGGGGAAACCTTGGTTTTGTTCCTTTTACCCTCCTTTCCATCGTAGAAACCGGCCTAAGATTCCCTGTACAGCCTCTTCTCTATGAATTCCTTAGGCAGACCAACCTTTGCCCTACCCAACTTTCCACCAACTCTTACCGCATAATAAACGGCATTACCGAGCTAAATCGCCGGGCTGGTCTTAACCTCGGCTTAGCCGAGCTCTTCCATCAATACTCCATAGGCTCAAAAGAAGACGGATGGGTTTATTATTTAAAAATACGACACCGCCGAGAAAAAATAATCAAAGATACCCCAGATAAAGATTTAAACGACGATGATTTCTTCTGGGTTTCTAGGAACTTCGAAGACCAAGAAGCCCAGATCCCTGGTGACCGAATAAACTGGAATAAAGGGACCACCGGTATAATTACCTCGGCTCTATTGCATGTTTTTGTTTTATCTCGGTTTCCACTCCCTGAACCGAACTAACTATTGGCCTTCTTTCTACAGATTCAGCCCATCTCAAATCACTGTATAGCTACCCCAACTTAGGCGTACTTCATGCCGCACTACGATATCCCGAAAGAAGTTGGGCCAAGCTACTGAATTTTGAACCGACGTATAGATACAGCAGCCGATGAAAAGCCACAGTAACAGACTTCTTGCTAGAAGCCTCTCCCGAACCGGATCCATCCTTACCTCAAATCAACTTGGTCCGAACTACCGCTGAACAAGAGATGGCAAAGAGGAACAGAGTAAGGGCCTTGCTAACCGAAACACACCAAGCCAAGGTACCACAAACCGGTCAATCCACTGAGACCGTGGTAGCTCTTCCATCTCAACAACCCTCCTCATCTCGTCCAAGCAAGCGTGCCCGGACTACCCCAACCAAGCAACGCCTTGCCGATGAAGACGAAACCATTCTTCCACCAAGCCCTTCACCGAGTCCGCAACTGGAGCGTTCCGACCGGGCTAGCTCCTCCAAGTGGGCACCCAAAATCACTTTCCAAAACCAAGCTATTCAGGACACTGACTCAGTGGTTACTGAGAAAGATCACTTAATGGCATTCAATCTTGCCAAGAGTGTTTGCCTTCCAGCAGACATGGAGCACCACAACCATTTGACCGAGCTAAAGGCCATCCGCTCGGCCACAAAATCCATGGTGCTTGTAAGTAGCTTCCTCTTGCCAATTTTTCTAATTTGCCCAACTTTCTGCTTGGTTTTACTACAAGTCTCTTCCCACTCTTTTTCAGGCCATGCAAAAGAGCCATATTGCTCATAAGCGTGTGTTGGAGCTTCGTAAAACAGCAAGGCAAGCCATGGCCGAAGTAACCGAGAAAACACCCGTGCTAGAAGAGGCCAGGAAGCAGATAGCCGAGCTAAAAACCGAGAACAGTCGTCTGACCGGTCTTGTTAGCTCAGCTGAAGCAGACAAACAAAAGGCTGCAGCCATGATAAAAGACAAATATCTGCGAGAGCTGGCCAAGCTTGAAGGGAAGAAGAACGCCGAGATTGAGAAGCTGAAGAAGAGTGCAGATGAAGCCGAGCTCCGAGGTTACAAGGAGGGGGAGGCTACTTACATTAAACAATGTGAAGCTGCCAAGGATCTTTTCTTCAAATGTGGGTGGAGAGCGGCTATGGCGCAGCTCGATCACAGTCTAGAGACCGAGGTCTTCAACCCTCCTACATACTTCATACCAAGCTCCATGGCGGAATATGCTGCTGCCCTTCAGCAACAATTTCTTGAAGATTCAGATGATGAAGAAGAAACCGTGCCCAATGATACCCTGGTTGTCAATGAGCCTGTCAATCAGTCAGCTCGGTTGGAGCCAGTGGTGGAAAACCTGACTAATGAGCTGCCTACTGAAACCGCGCTCCCAACCGGGACCGTGCTTCCAACTAAGACCGTGCTTCCAACTGAGACCGAGCTCCGGGATGAACTTGATGCTGATCTTAATGATCTATTTAGCTGATCTTTGTATTTTTCTTTTTCTTTTTCTTTTTTTTTTTTTTTTTGACAAGAAATTGTAACCGGGCTGAGGCTCCACCCTTTGTACTTGCTTTGAATTTTCAATGAAGTCTGCTTTTTTGTTCCAACTCTTATTTCGGTTGATCTCTATGCTTGTGCTTTACTTTCTAACTGAAGTCTTGGATGAGCCACAACATTCTCTTGCCGAGATACTTTATCCTGGTCTTAACATTGCAACTATAAGTATACCTGCCAACCACTCTTTAGCCAAGATCCTTACCTCGGCTGAAGATTACCAAGAGTTGGTTTAATCCAGCCAACCACTCTTTAGCCGAGATCCTTACCTCGGCTGAAGATTACCAAGAGTTGGTTTAATCCAGCCAACCACTCTTTAGCCGAGATCCTTACCTCTGCTGAAGAGTACCAAGAGTTGGTTTAATCCAGCCAACCTCTAAATTGGTTATTCATGCCATCTTAGAATAAAGTGTTTGGTTATTCCGACCAAACGTCCTGCAGCCTGCATCCTTATCCTGGGTTTAGGAAGGGTGTTGGTTTTTCCAGCCAACCTCTAAGTTGGTTTTTCCAGCCAACCTAGAGTAAAGTGTTTGGTTATTCCGACCAAACGCCCTGCAGCCTGGATCCTTATCCTGGGCTTAAGAAGGGTGTTGGTTTTTCCTAGCCAACCTCTAAGTTGGTTTTTCCAACGAACCTAGAGTAAAGTGTTTGGTTATTCCGATCAAACGTCCTGCAGCCTGGATCCTTATCCTGGGCTTAGGAAGGGTGTTGGTTTTTCCTAGCCAACCTCTAAGTTGGTTTTTCCAGCCAACCTAGAGTAAAGTGTTTGGTTATTCCGACCAAACGTCCTGCAGCCTGGATCCTTATCCTGGGCTTAGGAAGGGTTTTGGTTATTCCAGCCAACTTCTAAGTTGGTTTTTTCGGCCAACTATGCTTTCAATGCCCCTAGCTTACTAAAACAACTTTGACAGAATAAAATACTTATGCTGAAAAGAAAACTACTTGTTTTATTGGGGAAAAGAAAAATTACAAGTATGTTAAAGAAAAGTTAAAAATAAAACAGTTTGAGATTGGCAGTGTTCCATGGTCTGGGAATTGCTTTGCTGTCTTCGTCTTCCAAGTGGTAAGCCCCCTTTCCGGCTAATCCGACCACTTTGTAGGGTCCTTCCCAATTAGGCCCTAACTTGCCATCTCCCGGTACCAAGGTGTTTCCCATCACTTTGCGCAGTACCCAATCTCCGATCTTGAATTGTCTTGGATGCACCGTCTTGTTATACTTTCTGGATAACTCTTGTTGGTACGAGGCAATGTGAACCAGTGCTTTTTCTCTTTTTTCTTCGGCAAGGTCGAGTTCCAATGCTATGGCTTCTCCATTCAAGTCTGGATCAAAATTTTCGCTTCTAATTGTGCGGAGGCCAATTTCCAGTGGGATTACTGCTTCCATGCCGTAGGCTAAGGAGAATGGTGTTTCTCTTGTTGATCGTCGAGGTATGGTACGGTAAGCCCATAAAACATGAGGAAGTTCCTCAGCCCACTTGCCTTTTGCCTTCTCTTACCTTTTCTTCAATCCATCCAAGACAACCTTGTTTGATGCTTCTGCTTGGCCATTTGCTTGAGGATATGCCGGTGTAGAATTGTAGAACTCTATCTTGTATTCTTCACAAAAGCCTCTAAAGATTCTGCCGTCGAACTGAGTGTCGTTGTCTGATATTAGAGCCTTTGGTATGCCGAATCGAGTGATGGTATTCTGCCAGACAAACTTCTTCACATCCTTCTCCTTTATTGATGCTAGTGCTTCTGCCTCCACCCATTTTGTGAAGTAGTCTGTTGCTGCAAGGAAGAACTTTCTGTTGCCGGGTGCTGTTGGAAGTGGTCCTACTATGTCCAAGCCCCACATTGCGAAAGGCCATGGGCTTGTTAGTGGTAGGAGTTCTTTGGTAGGCTGATGTATTTGGTGTGCGAACTTCTAACATTTCTCGCACTTCTTCACATATTTTTCTGATTCTGCTTGCATGTATGGCCACCAGTATCCTTGCGAAATGGCTCTGTAAGCTAATGATCTTCCTCCTTGGTGGCTTCCGCACACACCTTCGTGTATCTCGAACAAGAATGCTTCCACTTTGCTGGGGTGAACACACTTTAAATAAGGTCCTGAGAATGACTTTTTGTACAATGCCATAGAAGGGGAGAGCCAAAATCGCTGCGCCTTTGCTCTAATTTTGTTAGCTTCTTTCTTTTCTTCCGGTAAGACGCCGTCTTTTAAGAACAGTATGATGGGATCCATCCATGAGGGGCCTAGTTCGGTGCAACATACCTCTTCTGCTTCGGGGTCTTCAATGCTTGGTTTTGGTAGGTAGTCGATTAGCAGCGGATGAGGGATGGATGTATCTGCCATTGAAGCAAAGCCTGCTAGTTTGTCTGCTCTGCTGTTTTCCTCCCTGCCAATCTGTTCTATCCTTACTACTTCAAATTTCTTGATCTCTTTTCTTACTAAGTCTTGGTACTTAGCCATCCTGTCATCCTTTGTTTTGTAGTCGTCCGAGATTTGGTTTACCACCAGTTGTGAGTCACTGTAAACCATTGGCTCGGTGGCCTTCATGTAGAATGCTGATTTGAGTCCTGCAAGAAGCGCTTCATACTCCGCTTCGTTGTTTGATGCTGGGAAGCCAAGGTTGACTGCTTGCTCCACGACTAGGCCGTCTGTGAGATGAGGACTATGCCAAGTCCTGCGCCGTGCTGGTTAGATGCTCCATCTACGAAGAGCTTCCACATCTCTCCAACGAACAATTTCCAGCAAGTGGAGGGGTCAGATGATGCTGTGGGGTCAAGAATGTTGCCGGTGTTTTCTTCAAGGTCCATGCTTGTTGTCTGCCTCTCGTTATCTGATTGTACCAAGTCTTTATTTGTTGGTGAGTCTTGGCTTGGTGTAACATGGTTCGCTTCTTCCTTGCTTTCTTGACTCTGGTCTGCCTTGGGGTCTGACTGAGTATCCTGCGCCAGGGGTTGCGCTATTCCGGCGTCAACTTCTATCCCTAGTTCGGTTGTGTCAGTCAGGTCAACTGGGCAGATATGATAACTTCCTGGGGTAAATTCTGTGACAAAGTCTGCCAAAGCTTGGGCCTTTATCGCGGTTCTGGGTTGGAACTTGATGTCGAATTGTCCCAACTCTACTGCCCACTTCAAGATTCGCCCAAAAAAGTTCGCCTAGAAAAGTTCGCCCTCTCAAACAAAGCTTTTAATGGGAAAGCTGTGAGGATGACTATGGTGTGGGCGTGAAAGTAGTGTGACAACTTCCTTGAGGCCATCATCAAGGCCAAGGCCAGTTTTTCCAGTGGCAAGTACCTTGTTTCGGCGCCCAACAATGTCTTGCTGACGTAAAAGATGGGCAGATGTTGGATTCCTTCCGCACAGACCAACACTGCGCTAATTGCGTGCTGAGAGACTGCCAGGTACAAGAAGAGTTCTTCTCTAGGCATTAGGGTGACAAGCAGTGGTGGGGAAGACATGTATTCTTTCAAGTTTTCCAGAGCGCGGTTGCATTCTTCGTCCCACTCGAACTTGGCTTTTAATGCTTGAAAAAATGGTCGTAGTCTGTCTGACGACCGGCTAATGAATCGGTTGAGTGCAGCTGCCATGCCGGTGAGATGCTGCACTTCTTTTACTGAATTAGGCCTCTCCCGATCCTGAATAGCTTTAATCTGGGAGGGGTCTGCCTCTATACCCCGGTTGGTCACCAGGAAGCCTAGGAATTTGCCAGATCCTACACCGAACGCGCACTTAGATGCATTAAGGCGCAACTTGTGCCTCTTCAGAATCTGGAACATCTCACCTAGGTCCCTTAGATGGTCGTTCTCATCCTTGCTCTTGACCACCATGTCGTCGATGTAAGCCTTCATTGTTCTGCCTAACAACGGCTCAAACATCTTGGTGACCATTCTCTGGAATGTGGCCCCTGCATTCTTTAGGCCAAAAGGCATGACCTTGTAGCAATACAGTCCTCTTGGAGTTGTAAAGGACGTGACCTCCTGGTCTGGTTCGTACATGGCGATCTGATGGTAGCCTCGGTACGCATCAAGAAAGCTAAGTCGGCTGTGCCCCGCTGTTAGGTCTATGTCACGACCCAAACCCGGCCCTATGGGTTTAGCACCGTAACCGGCCAGTAATCCGAGATTACCAAAGGCCTGCTTAATAGTAATACAGTAGAACAGAGTTCAGGGCCTGGCGGAAGCCAATATAGTAAATAACTAGTGTCCATTGAGCTGTGGAAATCTGTATGCCAAAAACATTTTTCATGCATTCATACAGTTCAAAACAGTACAGTCTATATACAGTCTATACAATCATATACAACCATTCAGTACGGGGACCTAATCCCTCGATAACAGTACAGTAAACATTCAGTCTATACAATCCGTTCGGTCACTACAAAACAGTGAGACAGTACAAAAAGGGGAAATACTAAAACACCCCTAAGCCTTAGCATAACAGGCTCGGAACCGCGCAGTGAGGCACAGTGGCTGGCTTGACAAAACTGGGATTCTACCCCGACGCCTCTAGCTCTGATCCAGTGCCTGAACACCTACATATATATATGAGCGGTGAGCTAAAGCCCAGTGAATAACATAATGTATAAAGAGGTTAAGAATGTAATGTCCTTACAGTAATGAAAACAGTTCATTAAACAGTATTCCAGTCTTTCAATCAGAACAGTTATATAGTCTTATGTGGTACATCCATTAGCATAACAGTAAACAGTAGGTCTTAAAGAGCGAACAGTAATGATGGCCAGTCATTCAGTAAACAGTATGATTCCACAAGGGAACCGACAGAGATCTCTGTAACAGTACAGTCAGTAACAGTAAGTGCTAAGGATGCCACAGTACAATTCAGAAATAAAGGACATACATTCATTCAGTAAATAATTACATTTTAGTAAACAGTTCAGTTGATAATCAGATGACCATTTTTGAACATATCTTTATACAACTGTTACTCACAGTGCTCTGAGCTATCGGTAGCTAGCGCGTCTCCTCAGAATGCCAACCCTAAACAGTCAACAGATAGAACACACACTAAGTTTCACAGTCGGAAGGGTGATAATTTAAATCCCTAAATTTCCTCGGTGTGGTTCTACATTTATATCCTTAACAAGATGTCTTAAACTAGGCCTAAGAATGCCTAGAATGGGATGAGGATGCAAAAATACACTTAGAAAACATTTTCAGAAACTTCAGTGAAACAGGGTCCCGCTCGAGCGCAGGTTTACCCGCTCGAGCGGACAAGCAAATACTGGTACCCGCTCGAGAGTCCACTTAGCCGCTCGAGCGGATCAAAAAGTACTGGATAGGTGAAATCTCCGCTCGACGCCCGCTCGAGCGTGTCACCCAGTCCTCCGCTCGAGCGCAACTCCTTCCGCTCGAGCGGACTGATGTACAGTGCAAGATGCTGGGAGCTCGATTTCCCCGCTCGAGCGGCACTTCCTCCGCTCGAGCGGAAGGCAGAAATCTGGAAAACCCAGATTCGACCTCCCAGCTCAAAACCAAGTTTTCAAATACCAAAATCGATCCTCTTGGGCCCATTTTCTGGAAAACTCATTAAAACACATAATGTTACTTGATTCCAAGTTCAATTTGTAAAATCAAAGCCCAAGGGAAGTTTAATTAAGCCCATTTCCAAACCAATTTTCAAGAACATGTAAGAACAACGTTCAAACATGACATGCATGCATTTAAACCAATTCAAGGCTCTAATGTGATGCTCTAATGTGCTCAATACTTTGAAAACAAGATGAAAACATGGACTTGTACATGATTATAAACATGCATGTGGTATTTAATCATGAAATCAACTCCAAACTCACTAAATTCAACATGCATGCAACAATTAGACTTCAATCTAATATGCTAAGCTTAAAACATGACTTAAACTTACAATGATGCAAAAACCATGCAAGATTTAGCTCAATGATACAATTAGGAAGATGAATGATCTACCTTAATCTTGTAGTTTAAGCCTAGAAGTTCAATTAGGCAATCAACACTTCAATTCTTCAAGATTCAAGCAAAAATCCACAAGATGAACCACTCCTTCAATTCCTCTCTCTCTTACTCTCTTCTTTGGTCGGTTGGAAGGAGAAGAAATGGCTGAGTGAGTGTTTGATCAAGTGTATAGGCTCAAGTGATAATAATAAACAATGGTCCACTAAAGGTGGCAATTTGGTGAATAAGTTAAACTTGGCAATTAACTCGTTTAAATCTAATTTAATCATTCCTGAACAATTTTCAGATAAAAATACCATTAAATCACAACTATTCTACTGATCCCAAAACTCTACACGGTTCCTAATTCGGCTGCCGATAAGGCCTTCAATTAGCAGTTTAAACACATAAATTCAAACAGGTAATCAACCAATCAAACAGATGCGATATGCAATTCAATAGACAAACTTATTCAATTTCAGTTCCGATTTCAATCAGTTTATTCAGTACTTCAGTTAATTCGATCATCAGTCATTATCAATTCAATTTAGCAGTATTCAGTAGCTAATTCAGTAGTTTAATGGTAATCAATACAAGGGTTGTTACAGTCTATCAGTTGATCTATCCGTGGTAGGGGGAAGCTGTCCTTTGGGCATGCTTTGTTGACTGTCTTATCGTCGACGCAGACACGCCATTTGCCATTCTTCTTTGGCACCACGACTATGTTGGAAATCCATCTGGGGTAGTGCACCTCTCTGATAGCTCCTGTCTCTAGCAGATTTCCCACTTCTTCCGCCACTATCTCGACGTGGTGGAGTGCCGATCTGCGAGTGCGCTGAATAATTGGTCTGGAGGATGGGTGGATATTGAGTTGATGACAGATGAAGTTTGGATCAATGCCTGGCATGTCGCAGGGTGTCCAGGCGAACACTTCGATGTTAGAGGTCAAGAATTCCAAGACCTCTAATCTCTCAATGCTGGACAACAACGAACCGAGCAAAAAGAACTTATCCAGGTTCTTTTCATCTATTCTTACCTCTACCAAGTCTTCTACCGCTTTTTGATCAGCTGCTTTGCCGACATCTGCAAACAGTTCATTGCTCTCAGGTTCTTCCACCGAATGAACATATCCCTTGGCAGCGCGGCTGCCATTAACAGTGACAAAGCATTGCTTGGACATAATTTGGTCTCCAAAGACCTCTTCAATTACCCCGGCTTCATTGGGGAATCGCATTACTTGATGGTAAGATGAAGCTACCGCTCGCATGGTATGCAGCCATGTTCTTCCCAAGATTATGTTGTAAGTGGAAGGGACCTTCAACACCCAAAATTCCACTTGTTTTGTCACGCTTCCTGCCCTGACTGGAAGGATTATCTTGCCGACTAGCCACTCTGGCATTGAGTTGAATCCAATCAGGGGAGATACAGCGGGTGCCAAGTCTTTGTCTTGTAGCTTCAACTGTTTAAATGTTTCGTAATACATTATCTCACATGAACTACCTTGGTCGATCAAAATCCGCTTGACGTCAAAATCCTTGACTCGGAGAGTGACCACCAAGGCATCATTGTGAGGGCAGTATATCCTTGCCAAGTCTCTGTCTGAAAAAGAGATGACATTGGTGGCCTCCGTTCTTCCTTTCTTGATTGTGGGTTGTGCACTTAGAACCTCCCTGAAGTGCTCAGCCTTTTTTATCATGCCCCTGAGCTCACATACGTGCTCAGGTTCGCATACCCCGTGTATTACGTTTATCACGTCTTGAGGTGGGGCGTCGATTGGCATTCCGTTCGGGTGGTTGTCATTCTGGGAGGCTGGCTGCGTCCCTCCTTCTATGTATTTGTCCAGGTGACCGGCTGCTACCAACTCCTCTAGATGCTGTCTCAATGGTGTACAATTCTCAGTGCGGTGCCCCTTTTCTTTGTGGAAGGTGCACCGTGATCTTTCGTCGTAGTCCTTCTGAGCCTCTCCTAGCTTGGCAGGCCATCTGACGAAGGGTTCATCGCGTATCTCGCTTAGAATCCGGTAGATTGGCTTTTTGAATACCGTAGTAATGGCAGTGCGCACTCTCAACCATCTTTTATCTTGGTCTTCTCCGTTGTCCCGCCTGCCTCATCTGTTTTTGTTCGGACGTTCTACCGCGTTGACCTTTGCCGCGGTCTTTTTATCTAGTACTGCGATTGCGCTAGATTTTTCTTTAGCACAAGCGCCATCTTCTTCTACCCGAATGTGCTGGTGCACTCTTTCCATTAAGGCCTCCATCGTTAGAGGTGGCATCATAGTGATTGAGTCCCTTAGTCTGTTCCCAACTAGAAGGCCCCTTTTGTACTGTGCGATGGCGAGATTGGTAGGACAGTCCCCAATCTGGTTGAAGGTCTCCCAGTAGCGACTATTGTAGGATCTAAGTGTCTCCTTGTCGCCCATGTCAATGGGGAGAAGCTGGTCGATCTCCACTGGCGTTTTGGTGTTTGTTCTGAACCTTGTTACGAACACCTCCGCCAATTGCGCCCAGGAGGCTATGCTGCCTTCTGGAAGTTTTTCGAACCAAATCAAGCCTAGGTCGCCAAGGCTTAATGGGAAGAGGATGCACATCAAAGCCTCATTTCGACGATATACCGCCACAACCTGGCGGAAGTGGCTCAGGTGCATATAGGAATCTGTCTTTCCCTCGTACATGGTGAATTTGGGCTGGAGGAAGCCTGAAGGTAGGGGCGCATTTTCGATTGCCGGAACAAACGACGAGGTCTGCAGCCTCGCTAATGCTTTGTCCGTTGGTTCGTAGGCAAGGCGCGGTAATGGCATTCCAACCTCGACGCTTACATGCGTTCGAGGAGCCAACCGTTGAAGGGCAGATACCCTGCGAGGGTCGCGCGCCCTATTATCCTCCTTCCATCGTGCCCTTTTTTCCAGCACGGTACGTAAGTTGGATGATCTTGGCAACTCCGTCTGCCTGGATGATGTCTGGTGCGTGTGTGAGGGCCGATAGGTGCTTCCCTCAGTATACGACCTCTCAGTCCTCGTTCTCTCAGACCTGGAGCAATGAGTCCTGGAGGTTCTGGATTGAGTATCGCCTGTCCTGAGGCTTCTACTCTCTGCTTGTAATGATGTGGTATGCCTACCACGGTCTTCTGAGTGGCGAGGGGGCGTCTTGCTTTTGCGCCCCTCTCTTGTCGCCACTCATTTTCCCTTCATCTGGCGCTTCATAATCTCCATGTCCGCCGCCATCCATCGTATTAATTCGTTCTGCTCCTTTACACGGTCCTCTAGAACTTGAGGATCAATCCTCCGCTTTTGTCTGTCAGGACTTTGTGAACGAGAGTGACGGGGGCTGTTATTCCGCCTCCCTCTAGCATCCCTCCTAGGGTTATGTCGTTGGGGCTCCAAGTCCGCCATGGGGGGGACATGAGGCAAACCTTCGTGCCTCCCACCTTCTTCTGGGGTTTGTCCATCAATGGCGGACTGCGACAAATCTTCGTTGTGCGCCATTACTTTTTATTTAGCAAGGAAAACTTAATCAAGAGGTTTTGTTCATTCTGTTTGTTCCCACAGACGGCGCCAATTGTACGGGAAAGAAATAAACCTTCTCGTATAATCCTGTTGATCAAGATTGCGCTCCTCCGTACGACGTCGCTTTACTCTCTGAAAACACAAACGTGAGCTAGCCCGCGGGTGTGTGCCGAATACCTTTCCGATGCCTAAGTTAGCAAAAATAGACAAATAGACAAAAAGCTCTGTGTATTCGGGAATCAAAGTTGTGTTACCTCTCCATAGGTGATGTTGTGAGCTTTTATAGGTTCCGCGTGGCATCCTAGTAGGACTCTTACTCCTCCATGCAGAGTCCTTCTAGGAGTCATACTCCTGAAAGATAATGCTTATCCTTCAACACCCTCCTCACTGCTTAAACCAAGTGAGATGGTTTTACCATGGTCGGACTCCAATATGACCGAGGTAAGCATGGCTATGCTAAGCCGCAGACTAGACTGAGATAACTTTAGCTCGGCTCTTCCATTCACTGCTCTTACCTCGGTTTTCCCAGTGCTAACCATGGTATGTCTCGATCGGGATAACCAATAACGTGGTCCCGACCGGGATAACTTTGTGTGTGACGACCGAGCTTACCGTAAGCTCTTTGGGACCGGAGTAACTTCAAGCCTCTTTTGGATCGGAGTAACTTTAAGCCTCTTTTGGACCGAAGTAACTTTAAGCCTCTTTTACTCAGCCCTTCGTACTGTGGTCCATAACGGCCCATTACCCAGCTCGGCCCAATTTTCATATAAGTTACCCTCTCAGTTCCCTACTCATGAGAAACAATTGGGTGTATGGTACTTGATAGTTGATAATATGTTCACCACTTGATAGATATATTGGCCTCCAAGATATTACACAATTGAAATCAATGGCCATTTTATATCTGGACATTTTATAAACATTTTGTTTATAATTAGGTACTTTTTGATTTAATGAAATGAAGGTATAATGGAATCATTATTAGAATGTTGATTTGTACATTTGATTTATTAAAAATAATAATAAAAAATATATTACAAATAAAATTATCATTCACCATTATAAGTGAATTGTTCTTTCAAATTAACAAACGAGTAATCCCATTTCATTTCACTCTTATTCTAATGAACCAAGTATAACATTAAGACTAATTTAATATTATATTAAGAGGTTGAGGGTTTTACTATTGCCACAATAAAAAATTTTATTTTTTTCAAACGGTACTCCAAATGTACACAAAACAATAATAATAAAAATAAAAAATTGATTTTATTGAGTTAACCAAATAATATAAAGAAAAAAAAAATTATGATTGTAGAATTCATACAAAATTTTATACTTGCTTAGTGTGACAATATGTAATAACCCATATTCATGTCTTAGTCATGTTCATGTTCATGTGCATTTGCATGATTTTGTCTTGTTAAGCTTGCATTTGTAGACTTTGACTTGTTTTGCCCAAGTAAAGGTCCCTGTCTTATTTTGTGCTTATGTGATTTGCCTAAGTGTTGTATGCCTGCTTTGTTCCTTCCTTGCTGTCTCAAGCCTAGGTCATGTCAAGCCTAGGTCATGTTAAGCCTAGGTCATGCCAAGCCGAGGTCATGTTAAGCCTATGTCATGCCAAGCCTAGGTCGTGTTAAGCCTAAGTTGTGCCAAGCCTAGGTCATGTTAAGCCTAGGTCACACCTTCGAACCTCTTACACCTAGGACCATCTTGGAACTACTTTGGTTGACCTCCACCTTCACCCTGGGTCATGCCAAGCCTAAGTCATGTCAAGCCTAGGTCATGCCAAGCCTAAGTCATGTTAAGCCTAGGTCATGCCAAGCCTAGGTTATGTTAAGCCTAGGTCATGCCAAGCCTAGGTCATGTTAAGCCTATGTCATGCCAAGCCTAGGTCGTGTTAAGCCTAGGTCGTGCCAAGCCTAGGTCATGTTAAGCCTAGGTCACACCTTCGAACCTCTTACACCTAGGACCACCTTGGAACCACTTTGGTTGACCTCCACCTTCACCCTGGCATATTGGCCGAGATGTCATCATCTAGGCCGAGATGTTATCATCTAGGCGTCCTAGATCTTTGATCCTTGCACCTAGCGATCTTGTTCCGGGACTGGTATGACCTAGACCGAGGTATGGCACATCTAAGCCGAGGTGTGGCACAGCTAGGTCAAGTGTTATCCTTCCTAGCTGAGATCATTGAGACCTTACTTACCGAAGCCTATGTCCTAATCCGCGGTCATTACCTTGTTAAAGTGCCCATGTCACCTTACTTGTTGTATACACTTTGTCATTCTCTTGTCTTGTCATTCTGTCACCTTTTTGAGGAGATCCAATCCGGTGATGCCACGTGTCCCAGCAGAGGGTTAAGACAACTGGCAAAGAGAGAAAACATATCATTTTGTCATATCCTTGTATTTGGAGAGAGAGAAGCTCTAGGAAGAAGAAGAGGAGTTCTTGAGAGAGAAGTAGATTTCCAAGCTTGATCCTTAGAGTTTAAACCGTTAGATCCGTGTTTTGAGGTTAGATTCATGATCTAATCTTGTTGTTTTTTATATTGATCTAATCACATTGCATGATCTAGCATGATTCATGAGCCATGCATTGATTTAAAGCTTGTTTTAGAAAGAGAAAATGATGTTCTTGTGTTCTTGAAAGAAAACCATGTTTTGATCCGAAAGTTTGTATCAAGATCCATGTTTTTGTGTTTGTTTTCATAAGATCTTCAAGTATGGGTACCCAGGTCCATGTTTTCGAACTCATCTCATGAAATCTCAGATTTTGAATAAAGAAGTTATGATTTTAGCATTCATGTTCTTCATGTTCATGTCCTTCATGTTCTTCATGTTCATCAAGAGGGAAACCCAGATTTCCAGACCTCATTTCCCTAGGTGTGATCACCGAGACCACTCTTGCCTAGATCCCACCCTAGGCCAAGCATCGTATCTCACCTTGTCCTACCTTGCATGATCACTTGCATCTTAGCCTATTGTAACATGCCCGGGGGTGCCCGCGCGCGTTAAATAGTTCGAACCCCCGAGATCTCTTTGATCTAGTCTCACGAGTGCAATGTGAAACGTAGATGAGAGTCCAGATTTGGAAACTTTTATTAAAAATCCATTTTATTGTAATTTTGTCAAAAATGGACTACGTCATCAAATCTCAGAGTCGCCACCTAATATTTTGGGAAATTAGGAAACCCATGACTCGGTGCCAAGGCCACTGTTCGTCGTAACCAAGGATGCTTGGCTCGGAACCTTAGGTATGAGAGGGAAAGGTCAATAATGAGCACCCCCGCTCACCCGATCAAAAGATCGGCCTCTACTAAACCATGATATGACTTTTTATTTTCTTTTATATGTTCATATTCTGATTATTGAATAAATCCTAAAATTTACTAGTGAAGCATACAAGTATAGACTAGTTTTGCTCAAATTGGAACAATTCAATTTCATGTTTGTTTTTCGAAAAGGGTTTGGATTTTCCACTTGACAAAGTGGGCTTAAAACGTACATTCATTGAATCATTCCAATTCAGGCAACAAGCCTTCATCCACAGGCATTCAAACAGTTTATCATTTAATCAATTAGCCTCATGGTAGGATGCTAAACATAATAAGAAAATCACACACAAATGGGATGCTAAAGCATAAAAATTCGCAGATTTACCGACGTCCCTCGAACAGCTACAAAACAAAGTTAGTAAAATATGCATGATCTTATATACAGAATCCTAATGCAATTCACTCATGAGATGCAACTAAAGATTCGGCTTCTAAGATATGACATGTGAATCATCTCAATAACATGAGGTAGCGCATAGAATCACAGAAGAATTGATTAAATCCACACATGTAAATGTAGCCGAATCTTAATGCATGAGACATGAATGTAAAGCAGGGATATGCATGGCATGTCAGATATATACACATGCACAGTTAGGGAAAGCGATTAAAGAATGGGATAGAAAGAAGTGGGGTGGGGGGAAATTATTACAATACTTTGAATATTACAAATCCAAGGAAGATGAATAAAATAAAATCCTCACAAACACTCAAAAGAAAAAATAAAATAAAGAACTTCACCACTGACACATTCCACTCCTTTTCGCATGCCCCGAGTTCCGCAACACCACATGATTCACATTTTTCAGATTCAAGCGGCAAACCAAGGAACGGATTTGAAATCTGACTAGCATGGCTTATAGGGAAATCACTATTGGATGATATGCAAATTTCCTGATAGTGTAGAGAGGGAAAGAGTGACTATCTCCTCTTCAGAACCTCGGAGTTGTACCTGTCAAGAGAGAGAGAGAGAGAGAGAGAGAGTAAGTGCTTTGTATGTGTGTCTATTCCACCTTTTCTCTCTCTAGAAACGTGTATGTCTGTATGTCTTCCATGGGATGGAGCGGAGAAGGACCGAGAATCGTTCCAGCCAAATGCGTCAGATTGTCGCCATTTTGGCTTGATGCTTCTCTTTGTTGCATTCTTGAAGCTCCTCTAGTATACCAGAGACATTCACCATCTTCAAACCCAATTGACAGCCAGAGAGAGAGCCGTGTATCTGGGTCTGTCTGAGTGTCTTGTATGAGCCGTGTGTGTAGGCTATGTGTGTTGTGTGTGTGTGTGCCTCTGTGTCTATTGAGTCTGCCGTGTGTTGTCTTAATGCATGTGTCTAGTGGGTTTGCCGAGGGAGAGAGTCCGATGGCAGTGAAAGAGAGAGAGACGTGAAGTGCATGTGTGTGAGCTTGGCTGTGACACATAGGTGGTGTGGTGGGTTTGCCGTGGCTGTGTTCAGATCAACCCCCATGTCAGTGTGTCGTGTGTATGCATGGTGATGAGTGTTTGTGTGCATGGTGTAGTGTGTGGGTGTGTGTGTGTGCTGTAGTAGTATCAGAGAGGGAGCCGAATCAGTGTGTGTGTGTTCATCGTGGTTGTGGTGTGGTGTGGTGTATGAGTCGTGTGTGTCCTCTCCCTCTCCCGTGTGTGCTGTGAGTGTGTATGTGTGTTAATGGGTTGTGTGTGCATGGGTCCTCTCTCCAAGCCGAGAGAGAGAGGGAGAGAGAGATCAGTGCATGCTGTGTTCTATGTTCGGTGTGCTTCGTGTATGTGTGTGTATGTGAGCTGGGTGTGTATGGCAGTGGATGTATGGGTGTGTGTTAGCTGGGTGTCGAGAGAGGGGGAGGAAGAGATCCGTGCCCCAGTGTCTTGGGTCTCTCTATCAGTCTTGAAGCTCTAGTGTGTGTATGGAAGGAGAGAGAGAGTTGGGTTTGGTCTTTCTGTGTGTGTCGGTGTGCTGTGTGTGCGTGGGTGCTGCTGTGGCAGTGTGCCTGAGTGTGTTTGGAGTGTTGTAGTGTGGGTGTGTGATGTAGCCGTGGTCTGTGTGTGTATGAATGGTGTCTGTGTGTGTGATGTTGTGAATGGTGTGTGATGTGTGTGGAGGAAAAAGCCCCCTGAGAGAGGTTGATGCCAAGTCTTTTTGTAGCTGTGTATGATATGCTGGATGTCTTGTGTATGTGATGAGTGTCATGCATGTGCTGGGGTGTGTGTTATGAGTGCATGTGGGTCTTGAGCTCCAGAACATGTTCTCCTTTTTTGTTTTGTTTTTTTATTGCCCACCGAAAAACCTGATTGAGGGTGAGATAGTGCTATCTATATTTTATATTTTTCAAAATCTTTGAACCTTTCTTCCACCCTCTCTGGCATTTTTCTCTAAAATAATCCACCATTCTCCTCCACCCGCCAAAACATACTCATCATCATTCCACCACTCCACCACTCCACCACAAATATTCTCAGCATCTTTTCTTTAGTATCTTTTCTTTTTTCTTCACCTAAAAACACTCACCCGACGTCCTCTTTTTTTTTTATTTTCTATTTTTTTATTTTTTATTTTGTTTTATTATTTTCTTCTTTTTTTTTTATCAAATATTTATCAAGTTATATAAAACACACCTAAACATATATACACACACATAAAATTATGCAAAAATATATAAAATATTTATAAAATAATTTGACCAAAATAGTTGAGGTTTGGGATTAAAGCTTCACTTTGATTTTTCTATTGAGAGTGGTCAAAATAAAGTACCCAAGTCTTAGGGCCGGTCAAAATAGGGTGTCTACACCTATCTTGCATGCACACGTAGGCCAACCTCTACACACCTAGGCTAACCACTTCACACCTAGGCCGACCATGGTATACCCTTGCCGGCACCTTGTAACACCTCGGCTGGTAGCTGCACCCCGAAGCCTAGGTAACCATACCTCAGCTAAGACCTCCCGGGTTCACCCAGCTAGGTCATTTTTTCCTAGATCATCTCTGTGCATCCATTCCAAGACCTGGTTGGTACCCAGCATGTTTTCCCTAGATGAAAAACAGTGATTTAACTCCCAGCATGTTTTCCCTAGATGAAAAACAGTGATTTAACTCCCAGCACGTTTTCCCTAAATGAAAAACAATGATTTAACTCCCAGCATGTTTTACTTTGTCTTGACTTGGTTTTGAAAGGAAATGTCGGGATCATTTTCATTCATGTAAAGTTTGTTTTAAGGATGCATTTCATACCCATCTTTGAGCATCTCTTCTTGTCTTCTTGAAGTGCATTCAGTAGACTTTATTATTTATTTGTAGGTCTTGGATCCTTGCCTTAATCCCTACACCCGAAGAGCTATGTGAGTGGTATTTTTAATAAAGCTATGTTATAAAGTTTTAAATAAAGCTTTGCTTCATTTTGGAAAAGTATTTGATCAAGCATGAATGATTATCTCTAGTTTTTGTATCAAGTATTATCTTGTTTTGATGACATTCTTGGAAAGTCCTCCCATGCTAGGGGATTTTAAGCCCATGTACCACCATGTTTGAGAGATCTCTGCCATCGACGGTCTTGTACGGATGGCCCCACCGACGGCCTTGTGCGGTTGGATTTGTCTAATCGATTCCGGGTCGATTATTCCCTTGTTTTGTCCGGAATGTCATCCCCCATGTATTATGTAGATGTCATTAAACATCCCAAGAAGATTTGAAAGATTTGATTGATGAACTTGATTCATCCCATGTTTTGTACAAGTTATTATATGTATTGTTTTGATAAAGATCTCGGATATCATTCATTCAAACCTTTATTGATTATATCATTCACTAAGTATCCAAGCTCACCCTCCCCTTTATATATATGTAGGTGGCGAGCAAGAAGGCGGTGACGCCTAAGATGTTATGTGCAAGATGTTTTGATTCATGTTTTGTATCATCTTGAAGATTATGTTTCTTAGTTTTAATTCACTCCTTTTGTATATGTCGGCTTAAGGAGCCTTTTGATGAAGATGTAATATGTACTTTATTTTATTTGTATCCAAGTTGTAAATCGTGTTAAAATGTATGTCATTTTCATTTAATCTATGCACAACTCTTATAGACTAATTAGATTTAAATATATTGCTTCCGCACATGTAAGCCCCATATGTATACTCTAACTGTGTGTGAATCTTTGTACGTTGGCCTTTGGTAATCTCGAATTACTGGCCATCACGGCACCATTCTACTAGGGGCAGAATGGGGTCGTGACACAATAATTTAAAAAAATAAAATAAAATTAGTCATGCCACATCTCAGCCCCCTATACATAAAATCCTAGTTCCACCCCTACCCAAGGTATTTTATGTACTACAACAAAAAAAAAAAGAAATATAATCCAACAATATATCCAAGTGTGCATAACAAATAATATGGAAACCTTAAAAACCGTCCCAACAAATAAAATACTAACAAAGAATATCAGTCAGGATGAATGACCAAAGACACAACAAAACAGTAAAATACACACGCCTGCACAATTAAAACGAAAATAACATCGATGAAACAATGCTTACACTACATGTGGGGACATAATTTTTGAATGACAACACGTGGCCGAGGTGTCACCGAAGTGCCAGCCGAGGTGCCACGTGTCCTGGTCATGACGCCGAGGTAATCTCGGCTAGGCCGAGGTTATCTGCGAGAATACCGAAAGGCGAGATAAGCGGATAAGGAACAAGAGTCTTAAAATGGGAGAAGACTTCAGTTTGGGTAAAGATGAGACTCTTAGAGAGTTTATCCTAATCGTACTGGGAGTCCAAGATTAGCAGTGATCCTAAGTCCATTAGAGCTAGGCTTCTATTGGGACTAGGATTGTGTTGGCTATAAAAGGGAGGCACCCCCATGGGTCTAAGGTATGCTTTTGAGATTCTGTCTAGTGAGTTAAGCACTTTTGCTATCTTTGAGAGATATTGAGTACTGACTTGATCGTCGGAGTGCCCCCGGGTGGACGAGCCACCGCCGGAGACTCTTCTTTCTGTTACAGGTCGTTCGGGCTTAATCTATTCTGTCGGTGCTCTCTAGCTGGGTACTTGTTTGGCAGTGTGGTCGGAAAATAGCACACACAATTTGGCGTCGTCTGTGGGAACGAAAGGAGAATAGATGGCCGATGACGGACAGAAAGAGAAGGTTGGGACGACACCCTTACTGAGAGTGGGAAACATATTGACCTTGACGTCGAAGAAGACAACTACAATGAAGAGACTCGTGATAAGAATCACGGAGGAAAGAACGTCGGCCGAGAGGGAGATGCCCCAAAGAAGGCCGACCGAGGTAAGTATTACAACGAGAAAGACCTCCAGGTATGGAAGGATAGATGCCTGCGGAGGAACGACGAGATAAAGAGAATGGCAGACAAATTGGCAGACCTGCAAACGGTCGTCAATTTCCTGATGCAGAGCAACGTCGTGCAGCCACTGTTCTCGCTACAAGATATGTCGATTCTAGCGACCAAGAAAGACGCCCAGAAAAGGGGGCAGAAAACGGTTCCTGCAGTCCCTCAGCATGGCGAGACCAAGGGACATTCTCACCGGCCTTCGCGGGAGGTCAGCCATGGAGAATCCCAGAAGGCACGATCTTGGCCTAGATGATTAGGTCCGAGAAAAGAAGAGCTCAGTCTAAAATGAACAGATCCCAGATTCCAGAAGGTAAGATCTCGGCCCAGATGATTAAGTCCGAAAAGAGAAAAACACAGCCTAAGTTAAAGATTTTTTATATAAGGTCCACAAAGGAGTAGAGGAAACCATGCAGAGGGCTGGAGAATGATGCTTGGGAGTTGGAATTTTCAAGCCCAGATCGATTTAACACTTGTTGAAATTTTAGACAAATTTACAAGTTGAAGTTAAATCGAGGACGTGTTTAACACTTGTTGAAATTGAAATTTACAAGTTGAAATTAAACCGAGAACGTGTTTAACACTTGTTGAAATTGAAATTTACAAGTTGAAGTTAAACCGAGAACGTGTTTAACGCTTGTTGAAATTGAAATTTACAAGTTGAAGTTAAACCGAGGACGTGTTTAACACTTGTTGAAATTGAAATTTACAAGTTAAAGTTAAACCGAGAACGTGTTTAACACTTGTTGAAATTGAAATTTACAAGTTGAAGTTACACCGAGGACGTGTTTAACCCTTGTTGAAATTGAAATTTACAAGTTGAAGTTAAACCGAGAACGTGTTTAACACTTGTTGAAATTGAAATTTACAAGTTGAAGTTAAACCGAGGACGTGTTTAACATTTGTTGAAATGGAAATTTACAAGTTGAAGTTAAGCCGAGGACAAGACTGGTTTAACACTTGTTGAAATTTTGAGAAAAATTACAAGTTGAAGTTAAAGTCGAGGTCATGTTATAAGAAGACTGGTTTAACACTTGTTGAAATTTTGAGAAAATTTACAAGTTGAAGTTAAGCCGAGGACAAGACTGGTTTAACACTTGTTGAAATTTTGAGAAAATTTACAAGTTAAAGTTAAAGCCGAGGTCATGTTATAAGAAGACTGGTTTAACACTTACTGAAATTTTTAGAAAATTTACAAGTTGAAGTTAAAGTCGAGGTCATGTTGAGTCAAGATTGGTTTAAACACTTGTTGAAATTTTGAGAAAATTTGCAAGTTGAGATTTAGCCAAGGTTACGAGTGAAAGAAGTATCTATGCACGTGCCGAGATTACCATGTTGCCAAGACTTAGAAGATAATGGAAGACAAAAGTCTTAAGAAGTAAAAGAAAAGTGGCGAGTTTTGAGCAAACACTTGTGAAAACATTTGTTACAATGTTTTCAAGTGTTAAGCCAAGGCCGAGATAAACAAGACTAGAAGTTGTGTCCGAGGTATTTTACCCCGAAGAGATTACACAGTGAAGGTGTACCTTGAAGACATGCAAATTATTCTAAGTATAGAATCATGCAAACACATTGAAAGAAGAAATTTGAGGGTGCATTCAGATAAGGAAAGAAGGCACTTCTTCCTGACATTGAAGAGTAATTGTTCAGATTACAAAAGTGGCACGTCTGCCAAATTAAAGCTTACATTGTTTCAAAAGTAAGAAAAGAGTACTAAGTACAAAGGAAAAAAAAGATCATAAACGAAACTACTCGGCGTTGGCAACGGACTATGTCTCACCCCCAGAAGACAGCTGGGGAGACTTCCTGGCAACCTTCTTGGCCTTGAGCTCGACGTCGGTCTCTTGTAAAGTCTGGTCGATGCTCTTCTTGGCGATAGACGCGTCAGATGTGGTCTTCTCAAGGATAGCATCTTTGAGACCTCATCCCATTCATCCTGAGTCAAGTCAAAGACTTGCTCATTCAGAGTTAAAGACTTGGCCCCAGCAGCTTCTTCATTTCTTCTCGGCCTCAGTCTGATCCTCGGACTCAGCTTCATCTTCGGACTGACTTGGAGATGGAGGGAATGACAGGACGAGGTTGCTAGCATTCTTGAGAGGAGAATCCTTAGGGACAAGAGCAGACGGATATGTTCAAACATGGAAAACAAGCAGAGACAACAAGGTATGAAACTAAAGAGAGGAAAAAAGAATAACTCACCGAAGAAAATGAAGCCAGTGTTCAGTATGCCGGAGTCAAATAATGGCAGCAATCGGAAAGGATCAGCAAAAGCTTTACCAGAGGAGAAGAATGGAAGTGGTTGCACAACTTGAGAGCTTGAAACATGGCAGATTTGGGAGAATAAAAAGAAAGAGAGTCTAAGGACACAGATAGAAATGAAATAGTTTTGTTGGAATTAGAAATCCTGACGTGCCCGTGCTGACGTCAGACGGCGGGGGGCAGAACTGATGCGACACAATGGGGGCGTGATTGGTATGTTCCAAATCTGATGATGGTCTCTGATGATAGTGTGATCTCTGTTGAGATATTGAACCTAGATGAGAAAGAACATGATGATTCTTGATTCTTAATTCTTGATGAGTGGACATATGAGTCCTAAATTCTTGGCGCCGACAAGCCATGAACTCGGCCGGAGGAGTACATGAATAGGTTCCATCACCTCAGGATGTCGAGGTAATAGAACCTAGGGCGCAGTTGTGGAGACATAATTTTTGAATGACAACACGTGGCTGAGATGTCACCGAAGTGCCAGCCGAGGTGCCACGTGTCCTGGTCATGACGCTGAGGTAATCTCGGCTAGGCCGAGGTTATCTGCGAGAATACCGGAATCCGAGATAAGCGGATAAGGGACAAGAGTCCTAGAATGGGAGAAGACTTTAGTTTGGGTAAAGATGAGACTCTTAGAGAGTTTATCATAATCCTACTGGGAGTCCAAGATTAGCAGTGATCCTAAGTCCATTAGAGCTAGGCTTCTATTGGGATTAGGATTGTGTTGGTTATAAAAGGAAGGCACCCCATGGGTCTAAGGTATGCTTTTGAGATTCTGTCTAGTGAGTTAAGCGCTTTTGCTATCTTTGAGAGATATTGAGTACTGACTTGATCGTCGGAGTGCCTCCGGGTGGACGAGCCACCGCCGGAGACTCCTCTTTCTGTTGCAGGTCGTTCGGACTTAATATATTCTGCCGGTGCTCTCCAGCTGGGTACCTGTTTGGCAATGTGGTCGGAAAACAGCACACACACTACAAAATTCAAAACTGGCAGAAACGATAAACAAACATAAATAAGAGAAAGGAAAGGTAAGCCACTTTATATCAACTTTGGGCCCCTTTTTTTTCTGCTGTTACAGTTCACTCCGGCCTATGATAGATGAACAGTAACCATAACTCTTGTTTATTTTGATTTTGGACTCTGGATTCATAGTCGGAAGGTGTTATGGATAGTGTGAAAACTCACATTTAATTATTCTTAAAAGAAAATAAATTAATTAATTAATTAATTAATTTTATCCAGAGTTTATCTGAAATATATATTAGTGTAAAAGTTAGTTTTAAATTAACCTAATTCAATCACTAACAAAGACATGATTAAGAATAATAATTTTGTGGGTATTCAATATTTGTTGTTTATAAATTATTTTAATTAGGATTTAATATGATAATTATTCTTACTAAATACCTTAGTTAGAAATCTTAGTGTGTCAATTTTAAGAAACCCACACAAAAAAAAAAAAAAAAAAAAAAAAAAAAAAACAACAACAACAACAACAACAACAACAACAACTTTGCAGAATTTTTGGTGGCAAATTTGCCACATGTTGGATTGCATGATATGATAGGGAAGGAGAGCCCATTATACTCTTAGCATTGAGAGAAAGGGAACTCATAGAATGAAGAGAGAATGATGAGAAAGAGAGGGAGAGAGAGAAAGGGCTCAGCAAGCATTGTCTATACATATGCATGCAAACATTCATTGTGTATAGTGGCGAAGCTAGGATTTTGGCTCAAAAAGGGCACCATTGAATTAAAATCTTAACAAAAATCATAATTTAACTTAATTTTTATTTGATCGTTGGACTAAAAATTAGTGCGATGCAAAAGTTATATTTAAATATAAGGTCAAGTTAACTGATCATTACCTTTATTGTTATTAATTTATTTTATATATGATGATCATAATGATTTGAAAAATAATTACATATACCCTTATGAAATATGATAACAAAATTATATTAAGGTGCACACACATAAAGAGATATAGTGAGGATAGAGAAAAAAAATGAGAGGAAGGTGAATAAATAATATACAGAAGCTATTATATATTACTTGTTTTTTTCACTGTTTTGAATAATGGAATTGCATGACAATATATTATTAGTTGTCATTAATAGTGTAATAATTATGTGTCGTATAAGAGATGATATAAAATAGTGACAAAATATCAGTGATATATAACATTTCTCTACTATAAAATTTATAAGAATTTTTTTTAGCATAATTAAACATTTAAAGTGATTAATTAAACATTTTTTTTATATATAAAAAAAAAGTAAAGAAAATAGTGATATAAAAATTTCAAGATATTACTTAAAAGGATTAAATTGAAATATATATATTTTTATTAGAGGCAAAAAAATAAATTTTCAAAAGTTGAGGGGGGGCACGTGACCCCTCTGGGCCTCACGTGCCTCCGCCCTTGATTGTGTATAGATATGCATGCAAGCATTCGGTGAAGAAAGGAAAAAAAAAAAATTGTGAAGCAGCTAAGTTGGGTAGGAGAGGAAGAAGAGTGGGAGATTAAGGCAGTTAAAATTTTCTATCATTTCATCATTCTATTATTAAGTAAGAAAACTCTCTCAACCCTCTCATTTTTTTTTTTATATTTGAGATTTTCAGATTATATACATATGATAAAATGTCTAAACTTGTAGATAAAATTTTATTTATAATTGTATGAAAATTTATGATGGTATATCTGTGTGAGTGATTTTTTGATCACACTGCCCGCCTAGTAATCAGCTAGAGAGCACCGACAGAATAGATGGCTTCTAGCTAACCTGCAACAGAAAGAGAAGTCTCCGGCGGTGGTTCGTCCACCCGGGGGCACTCCGACAATCAAGTCAATATATCTCTCAAAGATAATCAAGTGCTTAATTCACTGCTCAAAGCATAAATTGCGTACCTTAGACCCATGGGGGTGCCTCTCTTTTATAGTTAACTCAATCCTAGTCCTTATAGAAGCCTGACTTCTATGGACTCCAATTTAGTACTTACTTTGGACTCTTCAAGAGATGAGGATAGACTCCCTAAGAGTGCTATATTTATCCATTTTGAAGTCTTTCTTCATTCTAGGACTCTTGTCCCTTATCCGCTTTTCTCGGATTCCGATATCATCAGAGATAACCTTGGCCTAGCCGAGATAACCTCGGCGTCATGACCAGGACACGTGGCACCTCGGCTGACACGTCGGCGTCACCTTGCCACGTGTTGGTACTCAGAAAATACATCCCCACAACTGCCCCCTAGGTTCTATTACCTCGGCATTCTGAGGTGATGGAACCTATATCATTCCCTCTATTTAGCACGTCGGTTAAGCTTGCTTCATCATCTATTGCCGAAGTCAGAACTCGTTGGCTTAATATGATCGAGACCTATAATCTGCTTTCATCAATACTTTGGAACCAACAACCAAGTTCGTCCAAGTTTTTCAACCGAAACCGTCCTCCTAGCCGAGGTATTTGTTTCATTAAATCAAAAACTCCAAGTGTTTCATCACGTGTATGAACTGGCATGTACAATATTTCAACCGAAACCGTCACGCATCTTTCCTCTACGGAACTGTGTCTGATATGCGTCATTAAGTCGTCTCGCACTTACTTGCGCTGTCTGACAAGCACGTTGTCCCAAGCACCATAATTGCCATTTTGCCGCCATTTCATGCTTTTGATCAAAATCAACCCTCTCAAATCTTCCATTTGCTGCTTTTGCGAAGCTTTCTGCAACCAATTTCACTCTCTCCCTCCGGTGAGGCTTTCGCTGATCCTTTCTGATTGCTGCCGTCGTCTGATTTCGGCGATCCTCATACCGCCTTCACTTTTTCTGGTAAGCCACTATTCCTCCTGGTTTCAATTTTTGTTGCTCTTCAAGAGTTTTTGCTTCATTACTTGTTGCCATTGCTGTTTTGCTCAAGTATTCGATTTCATGAATCATGTATCTCAGTGTGTCTATTTCATGATTTTGTTTTTGCCCAAGTCTTGAATACACATACTGTTCACAACTTTCTTGCACTTTTGCCACTGTTCTTGGCCTTGTACCCTTGCATACACTCTGTCATAGTGTTCTTGATGATTCACCACTATTCTTGGCTCTAAATTTTCTCTTCTTGTCTTTTCTTGTTGTATTTCCAGATTCTTGCCCTCGTTTCTGTTTTCTGCATAGTCCTAGAACCACGTCCCTTCTTGAAATAGATGTCAAGATAACAGTAGAGAAGCTTCCCCAACTGACTGCCGAGGCTGAACTACCGTCAATTGTTGAAGCAGATTAGTCCGACGTTCTTGCTTCAGTCCCTAGTTCTTAGGGTCTTCATTCTTGTACTTTTGTTGTCTTTGCATATGTAACTTCTTTGCTTCTGAACAATGTCTGTTGTTCGCCGATGCGCCACTGCTTTGTATTTGAACAAGAAATCACTTTACCAGGTCGAAGTGCTTCTTTTAATGCATGTTTGTATTTTTCTGAGTATTGAATACTTTCTTCTGCTTACTGCCTGTATGCTTCCCCATACTATAGAATTTTTTTAACTTTTTTCGAATATATCCTGCAAATCACTTCAGGGTAGTACACCTCGGATAAGCATCACTTCAGAATTATCATCAGGTAGACACCTCGGATAAGCATCACTTCGGAATTATCATTGGGTAGACACCTCGTACTAACATAACTGCGGTACTTTATTTCTACAAGTGTGTTCTTTAACAGAGGTATTCAAGTGTTGCTTCCTCATTTGTACTTGCCTTCTTCTATACATGCTTCACTCAACCTTCTAAGCTTTTAACAAGCTAGTTGGTTATCTCGGATGATCATATCTCAGAAAACGTCTTTTAGTGTGATCTCGGCTATACCAAGCTTGTAAATTGCTAAAAAATTTCAACAAGTGGTAGACTTCGTAATCTTCAACTATTTCAACTTGTAAATTGTTTTAAAATTTCAACTTGTGAACATAAGTTGCACTTAAGATCACATTATGGAAGTTGGCTTCATGCCGCAGTCACAAATCCTTTCTAGCCGATGTGTTCTTCTTTTTACTCTTGTATGGAAAAATAATTTGCATGTCTTCAATTTACACCTTAACTGTGTAATCTCCTTGGGGTGTAACACCTCGGTTGCACCCACTAATCGGTTTATCACAGCCTCGGTTTAATACTTGAAAACATTGTAACAAATGTTTTCAGCTCAAAAATTCGCCACTTTTCTTTTACTTCTTAAGACTTCTGTCTTTCATTATCTTCCAAGTCCTGGCAACATGGTAATCTCGGCAAGTATGTAGATACTTCTTTCAGTACAACCTTGTCTTGACTTGTAAATTTTTCTCAAATTTCAACAAGTGTTAAACATCATCTCAGTTTAACTCTGCTTGTAAACTCTTCTCAAGTTTCAACAAGTGTTTGAACATTATATCGGTTTAAATCAACTTGTAAATTGCTACAAATTTCAACAAGTGTTAAATTATAATCTCGGTTTAATTTCAACTTGTAAATTGCTACAAATTTCAACAAGTGTTTAAACAATGATCTCGGTTTAACTTCAACTTGTAAATTACTACAAATTTCAACAAGTGTTAAACATTAATCTCGATTTAACTTCAACTTGTAAATTGCTACAAATTTCAACAAGTGTTAAACTGTAATCTCGGTTTAACTTCAACTTGTAAATTGCTACAAATTTCAACAAGTGTTAAACATTAATCTCGGTTCAACTTCAACTTGTAAATTGCTACAAATTTCAACAAGTGTTAAACTATAATCTCGGTTCAACTTCAACTTGTAAATTGCTACAAATTTCAACAAGTGTTAAACAATAATCTCGGTTTAACTTCAACTTGTAAATTGCTACAAATTTCAATAAGTGTTAAACATTAATCTCGGTTTAACTTCAACTTGTAAATTGCTACAAATTTCAACAAGTGTTAAACATTAATGTCGGTTTAACTTCAACTTGTAAATTGCTACAAATTTCAACAAGTGTTAAACATCTTTGTCTTCTCTCTGCCCCCTAATTGTGTGTTTCTTTTTTATCTTCTAGGATCTGAGATTTTGCTCACTGAACTCTTCTCTTCTCGGATTTAAGTGCCGAGCTCTTGTCTTCTGGAATCTTGGATCTGCTCACTCAGGTTGAGCTCTTCTTTTCTCGGACCTATTCATCTAGGCCGAGATCATTTCTTCTGGGATCTGGGATCCGGGATTTGCTCACTTAGGCTGAGCTCTTCTATACTCGAATGTCATCTCCTTGGGAGCGTTCATGCCCCCTGTCTTTGCGTCCCTTCTGGAAGGGTCTTCATTCTGTTTATGTCGATACATTCTCCATCTTTGCTAAACTCGTCGTTTCCGCTACGTTGATTTTGTACGATGATGGCCATCTATTCTCCTTTCTTTCCCACAGGCGGCACCAAATTGTGTGAGTGATTTTCTAATCACACTGCCTGCCTAGTAATCAGCTGGAGAGCACCGGCAGAATAGATGGCTTCTAGCTAACCTACAACAGAAAGAGAAGTCTCCGGCGGTGGTTCGTCCACCCGGGGGCACTCCGACGATCAAGTCAGTATATCTCTCAAAGATAATCAAGTGCTTAATTCACTGCTCAAAGCATAAATTGCGTACCTTAGACCCACGGGGGTGCCTCTCTTTTATAGTTAACTCAATCCTAGTCCTTATAGAAGCCTGACTTCTATGGACTCCAATTTAGTACTTACTTTGGACTCTTCAAGAGATAAGGATAGACTCCCTAAGAGTGCTATCTTTATCCATTCTGAAGTCTTTCTTCATTCTAGGTCTCTTGTCCCTTATCCGCTTTTCTCGGATTCCGATATCATCGGAGATAACCTCGGCCTAGCCGAGATAACCTCGACGTCATGACCAAAACACGTGGCACCTCGGCTGACACGTCGGCGTCACCTTGCCACGTGTTGGTACTCAAAAAATATATCCCCACAATATCAAATATTGATAGTCTGAAAATCATGATAATATTGTGAAATTTGGACTTGCATGTGTAGTTTATGCCATTAAAAAGATTATTGAAGATGTTATTTGGCCCTTTAAATCTGCCAGAAAGTTATACGAATTTTTTGAAAATATTTCTTCTACAAAGTTGTTGATAATGATGTCTAGTTTGACCAAAAAAAACTTTTAACAATTATTGAGTTTTGTACGAATTTATACAAAATTTTAACCAAATCTGGCACTATAGGCAGATTTCACTATGTGTTTGAAAAATCATTAAAACATTTATATTAAACCAAATCTGGTAATTTCTAATCAAAAAATGAAATTTGAGAAGTCTAGTTTCATAATGAATTTTTAGATTATGGAATTGATTTATAAATTTAACTATGGAATTAATTTAAGAAAATGTGATAAATCTATGTCATGAACATTCTTGGAATTTTTAAGAATTATTTATAATTTATTTTTGGAAAATGCTTTCTGAAAAATGACCATAACATGTTTATTGAGTACTCTGTAGATTGATATGAATTTTAGAGTTGTATAAGTAATTTATTTATAATTTTATTTGCAAGATATACAGTCTGAAAATTTTGGCAGATTAAGGAGGAATCAAAAATTATCTCTTCAATTGTTTCTTTAGACTAAAATTTAATATTGTGCTAATCTAATCTTGTAGATTAAAAATCCATGCATATGTGTGATTATGATTTATTTTTTTTTGGTATCTACATTATTATTTCATACCATAGTTTAAATAAATTGTTTATTTAAATTTTGTACAATTGGTAATTTTGTACAATTGTTTATTGTGTGACATATGTAATATTTTATGTTGGGATTTTAATGAGTTGGTATAACATTATTGGTAATTAAATTTTGAATTTTTGTGAATATCTCAACAAGTAAAGAAACACGAAATTTAACCAATGATACATTAAAATGTAAAAGTGATGGGGTGAGCCCGGTTTAGGATCTTGCGCAAGTGAGTTGCGAACCCTAACATGTGTAGACGCGCCCGTGGGCTTCACTCTACAGTTCAGACTCCCTTTTGTTGTTGCGGTTCTTAATCTGAACCAAAGAGTCCAACTATGGCAAATCGTTTTGAGAAAAAACAGATTTTTGAAAAGAAGTGCCAAACATGGACTGCTTTGCCAGATACAGAGTCGCCACCTAAATATTTTATTTTGGGGGAATTTAGGAAACCCTGACTCGGTGCCAAAGGCCACGTGTCCGTCATCACCAAAGTTGCCTCGGCTCGGGAACTTGGGTACGATCGGGGAAGGTCAGCTATGAGCACCCCCTCTCGCCCGGTCTGAAGACCAGCCTCTACTAACCATGATATCCAATTTTGAAAACGTTATGTGTTCTTACTATGTTATGCGCACAGCAAACAAGTATAGACCAAATCACCTAAATTGGAACAAAACACTACATGTTCGTTTTGAAAATGGTTTGCTACTCGCAGGTAGGCTAAAATGCAGGTTTTGCCACCCTTAAGTGGGCTTTAGAAAAGATGATTTTGCCACTATCCAGTGGGCTTAAAAACTCACAGTTTTCATGCATTGTTCCAATTTAAGTAATTTGACCTCCATCCACAGGCATTCAAGCAGTAATATCACATAAGCAGCTAGCCTCATGGTAATCATGCTATTATGGCAACATTCACACGCATGCGATATGCTAAAGCACAAAAACTCACCTAGTACTCCAAGCCAAAAGAGAAACTAGTTAGTAATCAATGCATGATCCTAGCTCATGTTAAGATGGCTAATGCAACACATGCAAGATGCAACTAGAATAGGCTCGGCTATCCTAAACATGGCATGTGAAACGCTACAAGTAACATGTATTCAATTTGGAAATTGAAGTACAATACAGTTAGTGTGATGTACCGAGCCCGGTGCATGTAAACAAATGCATGAATGCACGCATGCATAGCATAAGGATGCTAATTGAAATATGCCCTAATACTAACCATCAAAAGCAGGTAAGTAAAAGGGAGAAAGAAGTGGGGGTTGGAAGACACGCACACACGCACCCACACTTATTACAAATTCGCCCTTACTCGGAGGGACCAAATAAATATACAGACCAAATAAATAATTAACTACCCTAGCTAATTAAATATTACAAACCCTTAACTAATTAACAAATTAATTAAACTATTTAAAGCAGTAAAATGGCCTCGGGAAGAGGGGTGCACGCATGCTTGGATTGGCTTCGCCCGGAAACTCGCTACCATTGCACTGTTGCCTCTGTTTACACTGCCCTGCTCCTCTGAAAATTGCCAAAGTCCCAGGATTGCTTCTGTGAGTGCTATGGAACACCATCGGCTAAGGGGAATGGCCACCGGCCAAGGGAAATGACCATCGGCCACAAATTAATCCATCGGCCAACAATAGATGGCCGGTCGGCACTGTATGCAGCCGACCGGCCAAAACTTCCTGCAGAACCTGCAATTGACAGTAGCAGAGGGCAAGCAGTGTATGGCATAGAATTTCTAGGCAAATGTATGCATGGACATACTCCCTATCATGTAATAGACTCAAGGGAGCACGGCCCTTGACCCTCGGGCCATCAATGGCGCATTTCGACGCATGATGGCCTAAGAGGCCACGTTTGCATTTCAATGTCAAATGCAATGCACACAAACATACAAGGGACCCAACCTCAATCATGGTTGATCAAGAGGTGAGGCAATGCACAACAATGCACATGCAACCTAAGCATGCAAGCTAACACACAAGCATGCAATGCAACTACATGGCACACACAATGCACACAACATAACATGCACAACGCATTGAAACATGGCATACACAATGCAAGATGGGCTTACACCAATATGAGATAGCCTCAGCCACACTCACATAGGAGGCCATTAGGTGAAATGAGGCAACCGAAATGCACACAAATATGTCCAATGCATGGATCAATCCTAAGATACAACATGCAACCCTAACACGACATGGCAAATGATGAAACATGGCATATAAACATGCAGATTTCAGCACTGGAACATGATGCCAAATGGTCCCAAAACATGGAAATATGTCACCCAATGCATGCTATAGGCCCCGAAACCCAAGATTAGGCGCATGAAATGGCTTACAGCTATACAAAGCATGCATAATTTGAACATGCAATGAAGATACAGAAGCAAGGCAGCCCCGAGACAAGCATTTTTACAGTACAAAGCATGGCAAGACAGTAAGCACAAGTGGGACTAAAATGGCATGCAAAAATGGCTCCGCAAGGGAGGCAATGAAGCAAGTAGTAGATGCAAAGCCCAAACAGAAAAAGACCCTTCTACAACACTGAATAGGGACCAAAAATATGACTACTTACAGTAGATGAAAAGCCCCAAATCAATATACAAACATACTCAAAATGCAATGCAAGACTAGGGCCACAAGAGGGCTATAACATGAAGTATACTAAACATGCATCAAAAAGCCAAAGACCCTTCATGGGACATGGAGAGGGAGTCAAAATAAGACCCTTTTCAGTTCTGATCAGGGTCGAAAAACAGAATCTCAATGTGCTAACAAGTCATGCAAAAATGGGGATCAAAGAGGGGTTCAATGGCAAGTGACACATGGAGGTCCCCAACAGTGTTGAGCCCTTCTTCAATGTTGAAGAAGGGCTCAAAATAAGCCTCTTTATAGTTTACATCGAAGCTCAAAAACACTTGTAAATAAGGCTAACCAATGAAGCTAAAAAATGCAAGTTTAAGGGAAATGGATGCTTATTAAGGCTTAAAGTTGGGTTTGATTGCTTCTTGCTGGAAAACCTTACTAAGGAATTCCTTCATCCAGATGAGATGTTCAACACAACAAGAGCAACAGAGGGTGGTTGGATTCCGGTGGTGAGGCAACGGACAGGAGGTGGATCACAAAGTAAGGAAGCACAACATGGTCTCTTCACTATCTTCGTGGACAATATCCCGTCTTCCATGGATGCTAAAGCTCTGTACAACTTGTTCACAAAGTTTGGGATCGTGAAGGACACTTACATCCCTTTCAAAAGAAGGTTAGTGACCAATTCAAGATTCGGGTTTGTGCGCTATAACTGCAGCATAGCAGCATCTGTTGCAATCCAAAAAGGGGATGGGCTGTTGGTTGATGACTCAATGTTGGCGGTCAAAATGGCCGCTTATGACAGAGGAAGTAATAGCAGAAATGAACAGGTTAGGAGAAAGCCCCAACCTATCAGACGATTCTCGGAAACAAACAACTTCAAGGGTAAAGCTGCTTTGGTGGGGCACAGATCTTTTGCTGAAGTGCTAAAGGGAGTGACCTCTGTAGCGGAAGTGAACACAGACACAAACATAACCGTAATAGCCAAAGAATAGGGCAATGGTTGGCTATACAAAAGTGCTATTGTTAGATTCAACACCGAGTATAACGCCCACAACATTCAAAAAGTCCTGGAGGGAAAAGGGTTGGAGCAGATAGAGGTCAGGAAAGGAGGAGGGAGAGATGTAATTATCTCTTTTAAATCTTCAACTAAGTTGCAAGCAAACATTGGCAAAATAAAAGAGTGGTTCAACGATGGGAGCAAATCTGTGATGGAGTGGAGGCCCAAGTTGCATCTGCAACAACAGCGGTGTGTATGGTTGAGATGCTACGGTATTCCTTTGCATCTTTGGAGCATGGATACACTTATCAACATTGGTAATATTTGGGGTACTATTCTCAGGGTAGATGGGGATGTAAGCCACCCAAAATCTTTCTCTTATGCTAAGGTTAGAGTGGCTACCATGTGCATGGAGCTCATCAACAAAAATATTATTCTAGAATGTAAGGGTCATCATTATCCCATCCTTGTTTGTGAAGATCACCTTGCAGACTCTAGCAGTTTGAAGTGCTTCGGCACGTTTGAACCCAGCTACACTGAAACCTGCTCCAGCGCAGACGGCGGGACGCTTCCAGCAGCAACGGCGTGGGCAAAGTTTGATGGTGATGAGGTGGCAGGCAACCGAGCATTGGGTGGTGCTGACCTGGCTTGCACAAACGAAGTTGAGGAAATGAAGGAGCCACTAGACAACCACATAGCTGAAGATGTAGGCACTATTGTTGAGGAGACCCCACGTGAAGGTGGTTTCAGCAGAGAAAAAGTAGCATGCGTTGCGGGGCCTTCGATGGATGGGTCGGAGCAAATCTCAAAAAGCAAGGATGGCGCGTTCAGGTGTGCTCAGCAAGCTTCTCCTTCTGGTCATATTAGTGGGTATGATTTTAATAATGGTTTTGGCCCTGATTTCAATTTGACCGAAAACTTGAAGAATGAATCTGTGGTTAATCTTGGGCCTCCCATTGGTCCTGGCATAAACTTGGAAGTTTTCTTGGCCCATTCTCCTACTGTTCCTGAACCACCACCTAAGCCCATTGAGTCTTATAATCTCAATCCTATAAGCAGTGGCAGATTAGCCCTTGGGCAATCCGTGAGCCCTACATCCAAGCCAGGTTCTATTGGCAAAACACCTTTGAGCCACACTCATTCGACCCAATCTAAGCTCCCTATTCTTTATAAAAAATCTCAACATCCTGAGAAGAAAAAAGGAAAAAAGAAGATTAATCTAGAGGGGTTTAACAGTTTTGCCAGATTTCATGGCTACAGGACTGTAGCAGCTCATAAGCCCTCATCTAAGTTTGTAATTTTCAGACTAGCAGCTTCTGTGTTTGCTCAGTCTGATTTATCTGAGGGTTGCTCATCTTCAAACAAGCACCTTCTTGAGGAGGCCACAACCACTATACAATTGGGGAAATCCTTAGGCATCAACTATAATGGGAAAGAAGACACTGTGCTGAGCAAGTTAATTGATTTAGAACTTAAAGATAAGGACAGAATTTCTTATGAGGGGAAGGCGCAGGAATAATTTTCTGCTCATGGGAGTTTTCAGTGTGCTATTTCGTTTATCCATGAAGCTATTATCTTGGAACATTAGGGGTTTGGGCAAAACTGAGAAGAAGGGAAGAATCAAAAGTTTGTTAAAAGACAAGCATGTTGATATTGCTTTTTTCCAAGAAACCAAGAAAGCTGTCGACTCTGAAATCGCTGTTCGAAAGCTTTGGGGGTGCAGAAATATGGACTACATGTCTGTGGATCCTGTAGGCTCTGCTGGTGGACTTCTATGCATATGGGATCCTTCAGTGTTCCAAATGTCTGGCTGCTGCTGCAACAGGAGGTATATCTTACTTTCTGGTTCCCTGTATAATTCCTTTGATTGTGTTCTGATAAACATATATGCACCAAATAACGCCTCTGCTAGAACGTCTTTTGGGGCGGGATTAATCAAGCTTAAGGATCACTTTTCGGGTCCTTGGTGCATGGGTGGTGATTTCAATGAAATTAGGCACACAGGAGAGAGGGTTGGCTGCTCCACTAGAGACATGGGGATGAAACATTTTAACGAGTTTATTGAGAAATGTGAGCTCCATGATTTACCCCTTCTTGGAAAGAAATTCACATGGTGTAATGCCCAGGAATCTGAAAAATGGAGCCGCATAGACAGAGTACTCCTCAGTCCAGAATGGTTGACTAGCTTCAGATTGAAGTTATGGGGGCTACCTAGATTAGTTTCTGATCACTGCCCTCTGTTGTTGATGGAAGATGAAAGAGATTGGGGCCCCAAACCTTTTAGGTTTCTCAATGCTTGGACTCTCCATCCAAGTTTCTCTAAGTTCTTTGCTAACACTTGGTCCAGTACCACTGTCTCAGGGTGGGCCGGATTCAGAATTGTCCAAAAATTAAAGCAGCTAAAAGTAGAGTTAAAAAAATGGAACATTGACGTATTTGGAAATGTCTCATTCAAACTCAAGGCTTTAGAGGGAGAATTGCATGCATTAGACATATTAGCAGAGGAAAGACTTCTGGATGATTCTGAGAGGTCAAGAAGAAGAGAGGTCAGAGGTGAAATGTGGCATTTGCTCAGAATGGTGGAGTGAATTTGGCACCAAAAATCCAGATTGAACTGGACTCTAAAAGGAGATAAGAATACTAGATTTTTCCATGTTCTTGCTAATACCAGACAGAGTCAAAACATGATCAGCTCCATTGTAGTTAACGGGGTGTCTTATGAGGATCCTAGCAAGGTTAAAGTAGAGATCTTCCAACACTTCAAGAAGTTGTTTGCTGAGGATTGGGTCAAAAGACCCGTCTTGGGAGGGCCTTTCAACACAATTGAGGCAGACTATGTTTCTCTTCATCTTGTAGCAGAGTTCAGTGAAGCTGAGGTGTTAGCTGCAATTAAGGACTGCAATAAGAACAAAGCCCCAGGCCCCGATGGCTTCAATCTGTTGTGTTATCAGAAATTTTGGAAGATTATGAAGCCTGAGATCATGCAATTCTTTGCAAAGTTCCACACAAATAGCAAACTTACATATGGTATTAATAGTACTTTCATGTGTTTAATCCCTAAGTTGGAAAATCCCTCCGGCCTATCTGATTACAGACCCATTAGTCTTGTAAGCTCCCTTTACAAAATTTTGGCTAAAGTATTAACACACAGACTGAAGCCAGCTCTATCCTCAATTATTGGAGAAACTCAAACTACTTTTATAGGTGGAAGGAACATTCTTGATGGGGTTTTCATTGCCAATGAAGTGGTGGATGGTTGGAAGAAGACCAATAAGAATGGTTTGATCTTAAAGCTAGACTTTGAAAAGGCTTTTGACTCGGTCAACTGGGAATTCCTGTTCTCGCTACTGTCTAGTTTTGGGTTTGGCAACAAATGGATTTCTTGGATGAAAACTTGTGTGTCTACAGCCAGAATTTCCATTCTTGTGAATGGGGCTCCAACTAAGGAATTCTCATCTCAAAGAGGTCTAAGGCAGGGCGATCCCCTATCACCTTTCTTATTCAATATTGTGGCTGAGGGTTTAAACATTCTTTTGGTCAGAGCTATTAATCGTGGCATCCTCAAAGGTGTTCATGCTGGATCTCAAGATGTCCTCTTATCTCACCTACAATTTGCAGATGACTCACTTCTTTTTTCTGAGGCAGATAGGGATCAAATGGTTCTTATTAAAAGAATCCTTAGATGCTTTGAAATTCTATCCGGGCTTAGAATTAATTATCACAAAAGTGTGTTGTGTGGTGTTGGGGTGTCCGATGATTTATTGCTCTCCTGTGCACATCTTCTTAACTGTAAAGTTCACAGTCTCCCTTTGAAATTTCTGGGTATGCCCCTAGGTGCCAATCCTGGTAAAAAATCTACATGGAAGCCCGTGCTTGACAAGATCAGATCTAAACTTTCAGGGTGGAAGAGGAAACTGCTATCTTTTGCAGGTAGATTAACTTTAATCAAGTCTACCCTATCTAGTTTACCAGTTTACTTCCTCTCTTTATTCAAGATGCCAGAAGGTGTGGCTCGAGAATTTGAGAAGATTGAGGCAGCTTTTTTATGGGGTAGTAATAATCTTAAAAGGAAAGTGCATCTAGTGAAATGGGGGGAGGTTACTAAAAGCTTGGATCAAGGGGATCTGGGTATCAGAAGAATAAGAGATGTTAACGCTTCTCTTTTGCTCAAATGGTGGTGGAAATTCGGTACTCAAACCAACTCTCTGTGGAGGAGAGCAATATGCAGCAAGTATAATATTGATGAGGCTAGTTGGCATCCACCTTTAAAGCCGTCATACAAACATTCTCGAGTCTGGAAGGACATTTTATCAATTGGGATCCATAGCACAACTATTTACAGCTTTTATAAAGTTAACTGCCTAATCCAAGTGGGGGATGGGAGTAGAACCAAGTTTTGGCATGACAGTTGGTGCGGAAGCTTTAGTCTCAAGTCTGCTTTCCCTCTTCTTTTTAATCTTTCATTAGATAAAGAAGGCTCTATACAACAATTCATGGCAAGAAAATCCAGCCCAAGCAATTGGAATTTTCCTATGAGGAGAGGGCTTTACTCTTGGGAATTGGAAGAAGAAGCTAATTTACTTGCTTTGTTAACTTCAGCTCCCTCTCTGGTAAGTGACAGGGCTGATCATCTTTTGTGGACCTCTGCTTCTGCAATTCCTGGTGTCTTCACTGTGTCATCTATCTACTCTGCTACTACTTCAACTCTAGGGCCTCACTTTAAAATTTGTAGGCATATTTGGAATGGAGCTGTCCCCCCAAAGGTCGCATTTTTCAGCTGGCTGGCCTGGAAAAACAAAATCAAGACATCTGTGTTTATGCACAGAATTGGCATTTTAGATGCATCTGCTTCCCTCATCTGCCCTTTTTGCTGTTCTGATCTAGAATCTGCAGCACATATCTTGCTTCATTGCCCATTCTCTTGGATGATTTGGTCGTCTATAATCAATGAGTGGGGGTTATCTTGGTGCATTCAAGGTTCAGTAAATGATCTCCTCCAATGGTGGATGGCCGTCAAGTTCAAGAATATTGTTAGGCTAATTTGGAGAGCCATCCCCCTCATAGTTCTTTGGTCGCTCTGGAAACTTAGGAATGAATGTGTCTTCGCAGAGGCTCAGCCTACTCTTTCTGGCTTGAGTGAAAACATCAAAATCAGAGCAGCGCTCTGGTTGAAAGCTTCTATCAAAGATCTTCCCTATTCAGTTGATGATTTAATTTTCAATTGGATCCAAATCAGAGGATGTTCTTAATTTGTTCTGAGCTGGGTTGAGTTGGTTTAGGCTTGTATTTTGCGAGATGGTGGGCTGCTGTGTGTCTCTTGTATATTCTGGTTCGGTCTGTTAGCTTACAGTTGAGTCGATGTGCAGTGGATTTATATGGGTGTATGATGTGTCTGTTCTGTTGTTGTGTATGGCTGATTTCTTCTGTGCAAATTTGAATCTTTCTGTCCAAATATGTGTTGTGAAAAAGGAGAGCATCTGCTTCTGGTTCGGTCTGTTAGCCTACAGTTGGGTCGGTGTGCCTTGGTCTGCAGTGGATTTTTATGGGTGTATGATGTGTCTGTTATGCTCTCTGTTTCTGCTCTGGAGTTGTGCTATGTGGCGTTGCTTAGTATATCAGTTTGGTTCGGTAGCTTGGGTGAATCTCAGCTGGTTTGTCAAAAAGGAAGGCAGAATTTTTCTGGTGCATCCTGAGTTGATAGAGTGGCTGGGGGCGGTCTGAGCTTCTGCTGGCTTGCTCTTTGCTGAGTGCGAGTGGGCTATGGTCTGTTAGGCTGGAACATCCGCAGTATGCATTTGGATCCATATTAATCTCTGTTTGTTGTTTGTTAGCTTCTCTCCTTCGTGGAGCCTTGAGTGTGTGCTAACAGATGATTTTTTGTTCGTTTAGGTGCCAACCTAGTTGGGATCCAAATGTTTCACTGTGCTGCTTTTTGCACCCTCTTCTTTATTGATGTAAATTATAATTATCGTTATGTTTTCATCAATAAAGTTTCTATTTTGCCGATCAAAAAAAAAGGGAAATGGATGCTTACCCTTGAAGAGCAGCAAACCAGCAGCTCTTGGTCTAAATTTCTGAGCTTCTAACCTCTGCAAATGGCCTCCCAAGTGCTGGAATGGAGAATGGAGGTGTTGTGCTAGGTGTTGTAGGGCAAATGGTGCAAGAACAAAGGTGTTTGGAGGCTTGGAGAAGATAGATATAGAGAGTGTATGTATGTATATCAGATATATATCTCTTCCCTCTGGTTTTTTTGCTCAAAATCTCCAACCCCTTACAATGGAGGGGGAGAGCTCTTTAAATAGGCAATGGAAAAGGTTCTAGGCTTCTAAGACAAGCTAAATGAAAGGGCAAAGGTGCAAATGGCTCAAGGCTTCTTGGAGAAGCTAAAACAGCTGGCCAAGCTTCTCCAAGAAGCTTGGCCAAAGGGTTCAAGCTTCTAGAAGCAAAAGGGGGGTCAAAGGCTCAAAAGGGTGCAAAATAGCCACATATATGCATGGGGGGTCGGGTCTGTGCATCCCAGCTGGCACAGCTGGCATGCACCATGCCTGCAAGAGTCAAAAGGGTCAAACCGGCCAAGAAAAAGGGTCATCGGCCAAATAAAGTGCCGGTCGGCACAATATATTGCCGACCTGCAATTGGTACTGGCCGGTCGGCTAAATAGAGTGCCGATGGGTGGCCAATGAGGTCAAAAAGTGCCGGTGGATGTCCAGATTGAAGCCCCGGAAGTTAGCTTTCCAATGGCACAAACCTTGCATTAAAATTCCTTCTGTGGAAAAAGTTATGCCCTTTTTGGTGAAGCCGCGCAGACTCGATCCAACCGGGATGATGCCCAACTTCAACCAATCATACCTCCCCCACCCGGACTTGGTTTTGAGAGATTCTTGAGTGCAAAATGAACCCTCGGAAGTAAGCTTTCCAACGGTGGTGGCCCCATAGCTAAAATCCAAGTATGCAAATGAATAAGCCCGATTCAGCGATGGCTGCTCGACCCTCTTCTACCCGGATTCATGCTGAACTTCTTCTCCAACTTGGTTTCCCCCTCTTCTCCTCTTTTCTTCAACTTCAAACCCCTAAGTAAGGTGTTTTGAAATATTTTTCAAAGATTTCATCTCTCTTTCATTCATCTCCACTTTGTCCTTGCTCGGTTTACCGAAAAGCGCAACATTTATCGAAATGCGAGCGTCGGAACATCTTGGGAATTTAATTTCAAAAATATTTTGAAAGAGAGGGTTTTAAGGTCTAAAAACTATCCAAAATAATTTTGGTCCAAAATGGGGTGTGAAGTTGAGATTTCTCTCTCTCCTTGCTGAAGAAATTGAACCTTTCCCCTGCACACCTTTCATCACCGAGCAAACCATCAGTAATGCCCAAGTCTCGAGGGCGGTCAAAAATGGGGTGTCTACAACATGGCACGGGAAGTTATTTCGGCTCTTATCGGTGTAGGCGATATAAGGTTAGTGGTGCGGGTATCACAACATAAATCGTTCCCTTGGAGCAGACCGTGATGTGAAGACTCGGGTATGTAACTCTAGTACGTGGACATCATTGGCAGTTACAGTAAATAACATTTAAATATTTAACCAAGGGGGAGTCAGAATTGCCCGTGGCCATTGCTTAATGGTTGAGTGGAAATAGTGCTCCGTGGGGAGTTACTTAAATTTATCTGATAAACTAAATCTATGAAAATTTGAAAAGAAAGGTGGCCATATTCCTTATGATGAAATACTACTTCTGTTTGTTATAATTTTTTTTTATTATTTGATTTATTATTGTTTATTGTTATTATTTCAACTGATAACATTTATTTTATGCTTACTAAATGTTACTGGTTATTCTGTTACTACACATTATTCATAAATTGTGAGTATTATTATTGGGATGGGTATTTTTGGGTTGTAATATCTTATTGAGCTCGTCACTCATTAGCATTCCCGTTGCCCTGGCGCTTTATGCCAGGTACCGAAAAAATTGAAGGAAACACCGAGATCTTGCAAGGCAACACTCAGCCTTGGTTAGCTTGAAGAGTGCCAAGTTCCATGAACTATTTTCTAAAATTTCTAGTTTTTCTCTAGTTTTCTTTTTATATTTGTGTCATTTCTTTTATGTACTAAGACTAAGTTGTGATGTAAGAACTTTAAATTCTGGGTTGTTAATTAATGGATGTTAGTAATATTGGTGGTAATAGTGATTTTAAATTCTAAATCTTATTATGATGTCCTTAAATTTTTGGGCGTCACAGATAGCCCTTGGCGAGAGTATTAGCAATCCAGAGTGGGAGATGGTATTAGCAAAGTAGTCCATTCGGATTGGGTATTATCGGAAGTCCGGCCGGTCAACCGGTCAACGCAATTTTTATTTTTATTTTTTATTTTTACTTGTTGAGCATTTTTTTTTAAAACATTAATGTTAACGTTTTTGTATTTTTTGTTAAGCAAAAATCATAAGTTTATTTGTTTTATTATTTTATATAAAAATAATTTAACAATCCCAATACTGACAATTATTATCGAAATAAACACAATTTTACTAATCTTTTCACTATCAATCCCCTCTATTTTACCTCCAAAAACAAACGGACCTTGATTGTTATGCTAAAATTCCCTCTAATTTGCTAAACCCAAAAACAAAAGAAGAAAAACATTAAAAAAATAAGAAACGAAATTATATATATCTATACTATCTATATCTATTAAATGAAGTCCCAAAATAGTCTCTTGAAACTTTTGCCACTTGAAAATTATATAATTAAAAAAAAAAAAAAACCACACCTACACTGTTTAACTGTACACGTTTTGTACCCCCACCTGTTATTACTCCACGCCTACAACTTCTCTCATTTAATTGTCCAATTAGATTTTATTTTTTTTTAAAAAAAAAAAAACTTCATCCTTGCACCTACATGTTTTTTTTTTTTTTTAAATCCTTCCTACTCTCCCGCAAGTTCAAGGCAGCGCTTCTTGGAGAGGTCACTAGAGTATCCTATTAGCCGTTTCGGACGAGGAGATTATAACGTGCGAACTTGCCCAATCTCCCAAGACAAGTTCTACTTAAGTCAGGACTCGTACAGCGAGAGAGTATTGAACCCACAGTAAGTGTTGATTAGACAACTTGAAATTCAACCTTCTAACTAACTGTGCTACGTCCAAAAGATTGACTCGAGAAAAATTAAACCCATGTCCGAGAGACTTAATCCCCAAGTTGAAACAACAATGCCACCCACCCCTGGGTTACACCTACGTTCTTTTCCCTAACTTTCATCTTATTTCATCCCTACCCTACACCTACGCGTTTTGTACCCTCACTTTCATCTTATTGTTCCATAGTTCCACAAACTTTTCAAAAAATTTCTTCCCATTCAAATCATTGACAGGTTTGCACATTTCCGTTGTCTTTTTCTTACTAAAGTTGCTCACTTTAATTTTTTTAATCAAACTATTGTTGTTTTTATTTTTAACCTTAACTATTTTGTTAATTTTGAAGGCAGCTATTTCTCAAATAAAAATATAAAAGTAAAAGCATTATCAAGTATAATTTTTTCATACAATTTATTTTTATGTTATTGTATGTAAAATATGGATTGAATATTGTAAAGTTTTTTTTTTCTTCTTCCCGTTCTTTCTAAATTTCCTTTTAACTGAAACTTTTTTCTTCAATTTTTCTCAATTTTTTTTTAAAATTTTATTACTTTATTATGATGTATCATAAAAATTCTAATCAACCAATTCAAATGGTGGCCTACGTGATGACTTTTTACAACTTATTTTTAACTTAGAAATTAGAAATGCAATTGGCTTTTTTCTATAAGTGTTCTATCGATGTTTGTTTATTTTTTTTAGTATAAATTCTGTAATTATTTAGTCAAAAATATGATTTTTTTTATTTTCTATTTATTTTTTATGTTTTGCATTTTATCAGAATATGCAAGTAAATTTGCTTACCATTACCGCCTATTGAGTGACTATGATCTCCAAATAATCCAGTAGCAACAAAAATACCGTACATTAAAATGACAAGATTCAAAAAGAATTTTGCTAAAAACAATTGTATATTGGCAAGAAAAACAAAGTGATGCCAAAGAAAAAAAGATAGAATGAATCCAAAAAAAGTGCACCATTAAAATGGACTACTGGAGCAAGCAATATAGTTTACAACATCAAATACAGAAATATATGCATGTATCAAAACACATTTTAAAATATTTCTCCTTACATCATCTTAAAGTTTTTCATAACTTGAACAACATTTAAAAGCATGTCTTCCTCTTAAAAAATAAATAAATTACATAATATAAAATATATGTATATATATAAAATATAAATTACATAATATAACTTCTTCTTTTTTTGTAATTTGCACACGCATCGGCTGCTAATATATTATAATATGAAGAAGGAAATTGGGAAATTGTAAATAAAGACAAATAAAAATAAAATAAAATAAATAAGGGGGAAAATTGAAATTTCTTGTTTTTACACAACAAACATGAAACAAATAAAATAATGTATAGTATCTCAAAAGGAGAAATCTTAATTTTGTTGAGTGAACTCTCATATAACTTTTTTACAGGATCAGTTCTATTGAATCAGTTTTGAAGATGCTCTAAGCAAACTTTGAAAGACCATTCCTAGAAGATCAACTCCTTCGATTCAATTTTCAAGATAAGTAGAAAAAACTAAGAAAAGTTTCAATAAGAAAGGAAAAACAAAAGTTCACAAACTGAAAAAAAAAAAAATTTAAAAAAATGTTGAATGTTACTCGATATCAGAGAACTCGACCAAATATTTATTCAAACTTGTGGAGGAAAAAAGGGAACCATTTTAATAATCTTCCCAAAACCTTGCAAAATAGCACAAAATAAAAACAGAAACAAAAAAAAAAATGAAAACCAGAAGCAGAGCAAGAAAACCTTAAACAAAAAGGGGGAAAAAACTGAATTGCAATAGAAAATGAAAAGAGAAAATCTTGCAAAACTGCATAAACGAAAAGGATAGATATGCTAAATTTCCATTAGCACACTTAAGAGCCAACGGATAAAAAGTAGAAAAAAAGAAGGTTAAAATTGACTTTTCAGCAAAGCAAAATTACTCTTCATGGGAGGACGAAAATTACCATTAACAGTAGTGTTTTTTATACTTTTTAAAAAAAGTTCTATAAAGAGGTGAGTAAGGTTTGAGCCAACGGCCATAGATAAGAGGACTTATACGTACTTAAACTACACACAATTTAGACTTATACCACTTAAGTTGTATAAGTCTAACAAGTCTAATTGGGCCTTATTCTTTCTCCAATACTATAAAAGGCTAATAAAAATTAGGGCCCTATTTCTGTTTAAAGTCTGGAGCCCAATATGCCTTTGTTGCCTACCCCTTGTTGGGCCTGCTTACAATTCTCATAAATTCTTTTTAAATGGATTTTCATTTGTTTTTATTGAATTTTTTTCCAAATTTTAATCAATTTTTTGTTTTTAAGACACATTAAGATTATTTGTATCTAAAAAGTAAAGATGTTTAACTAAATTATAAGAAAATTACTAAAAACAAACTAAAAACCCAAACAAAAATGTATACAGATTTTTGTTTGAATTTTCATCAATTTTTAATATTTTTCTAATATTTTAGCCAATTTATTCTATATTTTAGATGCATCTAAAAATTACAAAGAATTGATTAAAATATAAAAAATGACCAACAATAAATAAAAACTCATCTAAAAATAAATTTGAAAAATTAAACCAAACATATTCTATTATTTTAATCCATCAATATCAAATTGAACACTACACGTATATGTAAATCACTTTTAGAAATATGATGTCTACAATAAAATTACAATGGAGTTAATTTTGATTAATGTAATTATATTTTATATTGTGATATGTGTTACAAACGAATAATTTTAATAATCTTAACCTTATCATTCTATAAAAGTGTTACTTAAATACTTATATATAATAAATTTAGTTAAATTATTTGTTGATTTTGATAATCTCAGTTCTATTGTGCTTTTAAAAGTGTAATTATCATATAATGAATTTATATGATATATATTAAATTATAAGATAGTAAAATAAACACTCATTTTGATATTAAAAATAATAGTTAAATTAGAAAGAGATTTAACAATATTAAACTAAAACTAAAAGTGATTCTAATTATTTAATTTAATTTTAATTTTTATATTTATATTTATTTGGATAATAAAAATATGTAGAAATAGAACTATATAAAATTTATTTAAAAGATTAAATATAAATATGTTGTGATTGGATTAAGAAGAAAATACATAAATTAATTATGTTGAGTATTGATTTTTTTTTTTTTTTGAATTATTCATACATATTGTATATAGGTTTATCCAATTTAAATTAAACATAAATATTTTGTAATAAATAATTTAATGTTAAATAAAAAATTAAATATAAATTAATATTAAGACACCAATAAGATAGACAAGCAACATAAAAATATTAAAAAAAAATTAATTTGATCTGTGTAATACACATAATTAAGCACATTAATTTTGTCTTATTTATTTATTTGTATGTCGAGATAATTTTTTTTTCAAATATCATAATAATTAAATCATAATTATATGTATGGGAAATAAATATTTCTCAAATAGAATACACACAAAATTGGTTATTATAATTAAAATTAAATTTTTGTAAAACTTCATATGTAAATGAAAAACAAATGCTTATATGATTTTTTTAGGAAAAAAAAGAGAGAGTAAGGTTTAGAATGTGCCACATAAGAAAAGAAAAAACACTACATATATATATATATATATATATAATATGATTAGAGTTTAGATTAAACACTACATATATATATATATATATATATATAATATGATTAGAGTTTAGATTTGTCTTAAAGCTGTGAAGTATATAAAATAAAATATTATTATATTACATAGCTATCAATTATCATTTTCTATATAATTTTTTACACGAATAAACTTTTTGAGTAAATTAAGAAAAAATTGAAACATAATGTTTGGTTTGTGTTTGAGAGATGTGTTTTAGAGATAAAAAGTACGAAAACATGTTTGGTTTGGTTTTTTGGGAAATTTGTTTTGGAAAATTATTTTGAGAGAGAGTTTTGGAAAAAGTGATTGATTTGATGTGTGTGTGAGAGAGATTTGTTTGGAAAACTTGTTTGGTTTGTGTGTTTTGGAAAAAAAATTTGGGAAAATTTGTTTGGTAGAGAAAATTTCTGAAATTTGTTTGTAGAGAAAATTTCTGAAATTTTTTTCAGAAACACAAACCAAACCTACCCAAAGAGTCAAAAGAAAAAGAATAAAATTGAAGGGTTGAAAAAATAACCAAATATAATAATGATAAAATATAATGGGTAAATTATAAATACACAAATTTGCTTAAAATACGAATCATCATTGTAATTTTAAAAATTACATTCCATCTCTTGAGATTTTTAATTTCATAACAAATGGCTTATTGTATTAATAAACAATCAACTCAATTAACAGTTTTTAATAATATTTAAAATATACTTTAATTAATAATTTATATAATTTTATTATTATATAAGAAGAGAGTTATAAATTTTATTTTTTTAATTAATTTTATTAAATAAAAAATGTTTCACGAGAAAATATTTATAAATTTTCAAAGCTTCTGTAATTTATCAAAAATATAATAATGGGATACGTTTTGGGGAATATAGAAAGAGCAGTATATAAAGTATCAACACGAGACATGCAATGCAAGGCGTAATTTGAAGAAATTTGATGGAAAGAAAATCTTCAATCCTCAGGTACATCTCTTCTTCTTCACGTTGCTTGCTCTTCTTCTTCTTCTTTTTTTTTTTTTTTTTTTTTGTTCTTCCCTCTTTATATGTTCTGCCGGGTTTCTGTTACATTTTTTTTTCTTTTTTCTTTTTTTTTTGGGGGGGGGGGGGGGTTTGTTTGTGTTTGTGTTTGTGTTGTTTTCAGGCTAGGGCTGTTAGTTTCTTCTTCTTGTTCACCTTTTTTTGTTTCGTTTTTCCCCATTGAGGTTTTGTAGATCCAGGCCATTCTTCTCCGCCTCTTCTTCTTAACGATTATTATTATTTATTTTTTTGGTGGTCTTATTTTCTAGTTAATGATTAATTTTAGCCCTTTCTCTGGTGAATGACCATGATTTGATCCCCCACCTACCAACCCCCATTTATGCCGGCTGCACTGATTGATTATGGTTGTGAATTACAATGCTAATGAATTTCTTTGCTTATTATGAATTAGGTTGCCTATTTCTCTGCGAGTTGTTATGGAATTAGCATTTTAAATCAATTCTATTAACTGAGAATGAATGTGCTGTTGTAGTAGTTTGGGTGCTCCTTGCTTTGGTGAATCCCACTCCATGCCAATAAGGGGACACCACATATTGATATAAACTTCAAAACTGAGTATTTTTTCATGGGCAAATTAGACTGATAGTCCGTACATTCATTTTGGTCCCTCCGCTTTTAATTGATTCACTTTTGACCCTTCATTTTAAATTTTGTGTTATTCTGATCCAATTGATAATGCCATTAGTGTTTTTGACGGAAAATAATCATTGAATTGGTTGAGGTTAGCTTACTAAGTTTAGTAAATTTATAATTTTACTTTAAAAAATATAACATATGCCACTTGTATGCATATTTTCTATAATAAAAAAATACTAAGAGTTGTAAACAATTGAACCAAAATCATAAATTCAATGTCAAAATCGAGCCAACTGAAATTATAGGAACTAAAATGACACAAAGACCAAAGTACAATTTACCTTTTTTTTATAATCCAAAATTTACTAACAAATTGAAACCATCACTTGCAAATCTTAGAAAGCTAATTTGGGGTCAAACTAAAAATATATGGAAACAAAAGTGGGAAAAGCGAAAGAAATTAAAAATGCACTCACATATCTTTGTTAAGATGTGAATGCTAACGTGAATTACTCTCTTCCTCTATTTTATTTTCTTTGTTAAGAAAGTATTTGAATATTAAGTTGAATTGCTTAATGTTAGCATTAGTGAGCATGGCAAACAAATGAGACTACGAGGATCGAACCTCAATCTTCTCATACCAAAATTTATAATTCACAAATTACAAATTTTGTATGAGAGCTTTGCCACTTGAGCTACATCCTCAAGTTTGTTTAGGTGAATTTGTGAACATTTATCTGATTAATTTTTTTTTTTCCAAGATAGTTTTAATTTATTTATTTTTATTATTGAATTGCATTCTCTCTAAATTTTGATAGTATTCATTAATCATATGAAATTTTTTATACATATTTTATTTCTTATTGTAGCATCTTACGATTCTTGATTTGATCCTATGTAGGCCGGTAGAATCCCAAATCAATCCTATGTAACCCCCAAATTTTTACAACCTTGGATCCTGTTGATAAAGAGTTATGGCTCGTTTTTTTCGTGGTGGAGGTCAGTATTTGTTTCCTTTTGCCATCTCTCTCTTTCTTTCTGTCTCGCTTTGAACATAATTTAATTATATATTTTTTTTCCCATTTCAATTTGTTTGTGCTTTTTGTTATCTGAAACCATTTGCTCAAAATGGTAGAGGTTTATTTAAAATTTCAATGTTTATCTACTCGCAAAAGGTACATGGCATCTGTGTACATTTTGCAGCATATTGGAAACTAAAAATTAAAAACAAATATTGTTAGTTACTTTTCATGCTTGATTCATCACTAGTTTACTTTTATCATTGACATTTCTCTCTCAGTTTGTGTTTGTGGATATATTCTAATAAAGGTTCTTTGTTGAACTTGTAAGTTTTTAACAACCTCAAGCTGTGTTGCAAATTGATGTTTTTATGCTTTAGTTGAACAACTAATACATGCTATGGGTTTAATTGTTTTTGATATTGTCTTTCTGTGTTTTTCTTCCCAAATTTGTTGCTCTCGTCTTTTGCAGGAAAATCTTCTTCTGGTTCAAACAGTTTAGTGTGAAGCATTTTTCTTATACTAAACGAAGTTCCTTGATCGTCCCTAGTAACTTCCCTGCTTTTCATTTATAAGGGAACTAGCAATCGGTTTTCAACAACTTCTCTAGCTTTTTTCCTTTTTATTTTATGTTTATGATATCTTGTTTTTGTGTTTACCTTTGCCGTTGTGTTCTATATCTTCATAGTTACAAAAATTGCTGCAACTCTATTGGGTTTCTCTGCTTTAAGCAAGAACTTGGCAAATCTTTACGTAGAGCCATATTCATGTGAGATTTTAGTCAAAGAATATGAAGAGGTACAAATTTTCACAGTTCAGTCATTGGGAATGGTTATTGGTGATATAGTAGTTGTTGCCTCTTTTCTTAGTTGAGGATGTGATGGTGCAGCCCTTGATTGATTGGATGCCAATTATTGGATTTGGAAGCCAATGTTGAAGTCCATGGGTCCAAAGTCTTTTTGGTCCCATAATTGTAATTTGTAGTTTATTATTATATTTTAATTAGATTTAATTAAATAAAGTTAGCCAGGAATATTAGGTGGTTAGGTTTCCTAATTACAATGTAGGACTTTGGTTATATAAATATTAGGATTTTGAGTTTTGGAATTGTAATATTCAGTTTTGAGAATAATATTTGAGAGTAAAAGGCTGTGGCCAACTTTGAGTTCTTCTCCCTCTCTCTGTCCCGTTCTGCATCTGGATCAGTCATAGGTTTATGGCTTAAATCCAAAGATTTAATTTCCTAATGCAAATATTTTTAGTTTTATCTCAAAGAGTGTTTGGAGAGATTTTATGTTTCACTCTTCAATTTTCTTTTTAAGTACAGTGTTTGAACTTATATTTTGTCCTTTCTCTATTATGCAGTGCATGAGCAGCACTCCAACCAGTTGCAATGCCCAATGTTGTGAAAAAATTCACAAAAGGATGGCATCTTGCCTTGAAAGTAAGTTGCGTTTATATGCATATCTAGAAACTTTCTTTTTTTCTCTAAGGTGCCACTTTTGCCATTATTAAATATAAAAGAATAAAATGATGATTCCTTGGTGCTTTTAAGATGGTTCTACATTTTAATTATGCAAGAAACTCTATACCGTATCTCATACGAACCAAGAGTTCCATACCAATTCTAAAAGGAAAACTAAAAAGGTTCAATCATCGTATAGGATTGTATTTTAAGGTGTCTTTATCTATTTTATTATGACTTTTGATCCATCGAAATGCAAAATCCCATGTTCTAAGGTTTTGTTTTTTTTGTTTTCTTTTGGGGGAGGGGGGGTGGTTTGTTCGTGGGAGTAACACATGTTGATAGAATCAAGTTTGTATTCGCCTGATCACTATTTTTTTGGTATGTCATTAGATTGTTGTAGGCCTTCCAATTTATTTTATTTATTGGATTCATTTTATTTTTGATTTTCTTGGGAGGCAATGTAGTTAATAAACTTGTTTGCTTTGAGTTCTTGTACAATGTATACTGCTTTGGCTTTGTAATTATAGTTACTATTACTTATCAAAAAAGCAACTTACAAAAATTTCAATTGTGAAAAGAATCTTAGGATTAGGACGGGTGAAAGTTGGATCTTAAGGTTTAGAAAACATGTAATGCACGCTATTTGGGTTGTGATTAAGTAAGTTTACTTTCGAAATAAAGATAAGGAAACAAAGAGGAGACAACATGGTGTAAATTTGATGAATGGATACAACAGGGTGTAATATCAAGAAGGGAGAAAGTAAAAATGAGAAATCTATGGTGGGCTGAAATGATTAGGTTTGGAAACTAGACATGAATCCCAATTTATAAACTTGTGATTAATGCTAACTTGTTAGGAGGTTTTTTGGTAATCCAATAGAGAATGCATGCTGAAAAATTTAGGCCAATTATTATTGATTCATAGTGTTTGGGAATTTTGTATCTGGAGTTAGGGTGAAACTTATTTGGTACTTAATCAAATCAAATCAACCAAACCAAACCAAACCTTGTGTCCCAATCAATTGGGGTCGGCTACGTATCATTTTCCTCAATTATGTTTTGCAGGGCCATATGCTTAAGTAAATTCATATCCTTCTTCACCATTGTATCACATATCAATCTAGGTCTTCCCCTCCCCCTTAGCATTTTCACTAGCAGTAATCCTATTGCACTTCCTTATTGTTGCCTCTACCAATCTTAGTTGTACATATCCAAATTATCTTGGTCTATTCATTTCTAACAATCAGCTCCAATTGGAGCTAATAATGTTAGTAATCTATAATTTTGTTATAAACAAAACAACTTGAATGGAAAGAAAACTACTGGCTTGGGGGTGGGAGGAGAGGAATGCTACATTAATTTAATAGAAATAAATATATTTGTAGAGACATCATGCAAGCGTGCAAGCTTTTAAACTAATGATAACGTGGAGTAACGTTTCCAATGAGTTATAAAGGTTATTGGTGGTCCTTTTTTATTCGATCAATAAGGGGTGATCAGTCGGAAGTGTGACTTCTTGACAGTGTTTCTCCAATAGGAAATCTTCAATTGCATCAAGAACAGGAAAGATGGCTCGAGCTTGGTGATTTGGTTGGTGAAAAGTTGCAAAGAGATGGTGACGACTATGCATGAAGGCTTTTTGAAGGATGATCTTGATCAAGATGATTTTTTGTGATGATGGCGGGGGTATTCAATCAATTCATATGGAAGACTTTGATGAAGGATATTTCGGTGGTTGTCAAGCATTGGCAAAATTTGGGGGTTATGGTGAATCTGATGACTTCTTAGATGAGTCTTTGGATGGCGATGATCGCAACAAAAACTAGATCTCAGCGCTGTAAGAGTCGTCCAACTTTGTTACAGTGGTTTTATTCAACAATGCTTCTGACCAAGAACAAGGGGAAAATCATTCATCAAGATTTATACACATAGGAAATGAGGGAACAAATGGAAATGGTGTTTTCACCGTTGAAATGGATCCTATTGTATGTGAATTAAATGGGTATGATCGTATGAGTACTTTGCTTTGAAGGGGCATTATTTGCTTTTTTGGTTATGTTGATCATCAAAACAAAGTGGATAGGAATTGTGATGCTCACACTTTTCTCTTCTTTGTTTTCCCTTTTTTCTTGCCAAAGGTTAATTTTGATCTTGAATCTCTACCACCTTCCAATCCTTTGAGAAATGCTTGCATTGGGGCTTGAGATGATATTCTTTTTCCTAGTAAGGATCTTATACTAGTTGATGGCTGCAATTATAATGCTGCTGTTAATTACTTTGGACTTATGGAAGGGGAATCTGGTAACCATGAAGAGGAGGGGTGAAGGATTTAGAAGAGAGTGTGGTTTACCAGTGTTTATAGCCCGAACAATCCTAGGTTAATAGCTTTCTTCTAGAAGGAGTTAGTTGCTCTTTGTGTTGTGTTCTCCCAGTTGGCGTGTCAGAAGTGACTTTAAGTTTAATGTCATTACGGTAGTTTCAGAGAAGATTAATGGGGATAAGTTACTTAAAGTATGAAGGATTTTGATATGTTCATTAGGAATTGTGATCTCAATCTATCGTCAAACTTGTCTTTAAGACAGCTGAAGAGGTGCACTCTTTATCACAGGTCCTTAACCATTCTCCTACCAACTTTGTTAAGGCTACCTATACATTTAAAGTAAGTTTTTTTTTTTTTGTGTGTGTGTGTGTGTGTGTGTGTGTGTGTGTGTGTGTTTTGTATTAGTGGTACGAGAGAGAGGTGGTTGAGATTACGATAGGAAGAAGTCAACTTAGCCTGTTGGATAGGATCTTCGTGATCACCTTGTAACTAAAGTTACAAAGATTGATTGGCCTGAAATCTGAAACAGCCTGAAATTTTAGGAAAGCAAAGATGATTCACTGTAGCATATTCTATTACTGACTTATCTAGCAACCAGTTATCTGTCCAAAAGTGAGTTTAAGTTCCATCTCCAATAAGCCAACGAGAATTCTCAGTTAGAAGCTTATCATTGGAAATTCTTTCAGACAGAAGCTTTGAATAATTTTGACAAGGAGTGGCCAGCCACATAGGCTTTTGGTTAATATGTATTGGTTTGGACTGGCTGAGTGTTTTTTTTTTTGGTTTGAAAAAGCTTGTTTGTATTAATGTTAGCACCGTATGGTGTAATTGGATTTCTCATGCTTTCTTTGATGGCACAAGCAGCCTAATGTTACCTCGTTGATCTTTATAGATGTATTTCAATTATTTACCGTTATTTTTTCTCATGCATCATGTATGCAATCTCAGGTGTGCAAAGAAGGGTTGAAAGAGAAAAGAGTAAGTTTGACCTTTTGATTTCATGCTATTGTTTATTTCATTTTCCAATTAAAGCTTTCAAACTTGTATATTCGTGTTGATTTATGTTTATTCATGCTATTTTCATTTAGAAAATGTTTGGAAAGTTATAAATACGCTCCTTGAGGTTTTAGAAAGTAAATACTGCCCCTTGAGGTTTCAAATCGCATGACAATTCTCCCTTTGTTAGTCAACCGTTAGGTCAACTAACAAAAGTAGATGATGGTAGCAATTTTATTTTTCAACATACGTAAACGCTTTGCTCATTTCTCTCTCTATCTTTCCTATTTTGTTCCTTTCTCCCTCTCTTCCTCCCAGAACCACACCTCCTAAGAAAAACCAATGACCTTTTCATTTTATTTCATTGTTATATACTCTCATATAATTTCATATACAACTATGTTAATGATTACAAATTGCAAATATCAGTAAGGCTACATCCTTGTGAGACAATGTGTCGGACTTTTGGCAAGTATCTTCCAAGCCCCTTCAAACGTTTCAAAATTCTTGTAAAATATGCCATATTTGCTCTTGGTTTTATTACTTGTAGAGAGTTGGCCCTTCCAAAATCTCAATTTGTTTTAGTTAGGGTCATGATACAATACACGTGGTGTATATACCATACGTTAATTATGTTCTAAATTGGTGTTGGTTACGAGTCATTGTGGTTTTTAGTTATGGGCCATTGTCCTACTGAGGCTAACAATTGGAAAGTCTCATTATTATGTTTATTTATGTGTAAAAGTGGTTTTAGTTACGACTTATTGTAGTGACTTTGGTTACGACCGAATTGGTATTTGATGACTCAAGTTGGTGTTAGCTACGACCAATTTGGCTATGATTGGTGTGATAAAGTATTTAGTATTTAGTATATATTATTATTTCTCGCTTATTATTTTGTACATACTTTTTGTTTCGTAAAGGTCAAGTATTTAATATTGTCTAAAATTTTATTTGCAAATTTAATAATAATGTTCAATTTTTATTCTTATAAATATGAAAATATAGTAAGAATTTAATAGAAGGGCAAATTATATTAAACCCCCTCAAACTATTGGCCATTTACACTTTACCCCCCCTAATGTTTTAAACTCAACAATTACCCCCTCAAACTATTTGAATTTGAACATTAAGTTCTTATGTTAGTCATTTGTTAGATATTTGGATAAAAATTGCCAAGTGTTGTACACATGATGATTATATTAAATTTTATGACCAAATTATCCCATTTTATTTTTTGTAAAAATTTAATATAATCATCATGTACATCGTACTTGACAATTTTTCATTCAAATATCTAACAGATGACTAATAAAAGGACTTAATGTTCAAATTCAAATAGTTTGAGAGGGGTAATTGTTGGGTTTAAAACATTAGGAGGGGGGGTAAAGTGTAAATAGCCAATAGTTTGAGGGGATTTAATATAATTTGCCTTTAATAGAATAGATTATGTAGTCAATTTTTTATAGTATATATAATTCGGCCCCCCTTAACGAGATTTCCGAGTCCAGCACTAACTAAAGTGTGTTCCTAGTGAGCATCTTTAGCCACAACGCACTCACTTCCTGCTCAAATCCACACCAAACTAGTCACCAACAATACATTGACCACCGAACTAGTCACCAACAAGCGTGTTGTGTCTAACCTCGAGACACTTTGGATACTCTTAAAAGTGTATTTGACACTTCATCTTTTTTAATTAAAAATGAAATTCATAATTTCAGACATTTAACCAACATTTTGCAGACACTTTGGCGACATTTCTTGCATTCCTTAAACAAGTCCCACATAAAAGAGCATGTGTTAAACAAATTGTTGATGGTGGTATAAAAAGAAAGGGAGAGAATGAAAAGGAACTAAGGGATTGAGGATAAATAGAGAGAGAAGGTAATATAGAGTGCAATTGTTTTAGCTTTCTCGTCTATGGCTGCAAAAGGGTGTCAGTTGAGCATGGGAAGGGATGGGGGTGGCTGTTGAGGGTGGGGAGGGTAGGGTTCTGGTTGGCAGGGGAGAGTGGATGAGGGTGGGGAGGGTTTTTGAATGGAGGAAGGAGATGTGGGTGTTAGGGTTAATTTTATTTTGATAATGGAGGGTAATTAGGTAGTTTACATTTTCTTTTAATTCTATTAAAAGACAAATGCTGACTGAGGATAATTGTAATTTCTCAAATCATGAGAGAATTTGTACTTCTGATAAACATCAAGGGTTGTATTTGTAATTTAACCTTTTTTTTTTGTGTGGGTTATATGTGGATGAGGTGTGTTGGGTCTTATTTTTTAATGCAGAGTATGGAGAATCTCTCTTGAAAGAAGCAAATGCGGCAGGTTTTGCCCATGTTGAAGATCACTGGAGGTATACAACGTGTAATGACCCTGCACAGTGCAAAATAATTTGTGAGATGTACAATGAGGTAAGTTGTGTTTATTTTAGAGACTTCTAAGATATTTGTTTATGTGATATAATAATTATTTATGGGCAAGTTACACCGGTGGTCCTTACATTTTGCTCCCAGTGTTATTTTGGTTCATTCACTTTCAATTGACTCGATTTTGACCATTAATTTTAAATTTTGTATCAATTTGGTCTAGTTGATAATGTCGTATTTTTGACAGAAAATAATTACTGAATTAGTTGAGATTAACTCACGAAGTTTAGTAAATTTATAATTTTACTTTAACAAATATAACATATGCTACTTATATGCATATTTTTTTGTAAAAAATTATAATCAGTTAGACCAAATTGAAATGAAATCATAAATTTTGAATCAAGTCAATTAAAATTATACAAAGACCAAAGTACCGGGATTATTATTACAATTTGCTCAATATTTATTGCTTTTTATACTTGAGAATTAATAATATGGGCTAATTATTTAATTATCATTGTGTTTGTAGTGCTATGATCTCAAATGAATTACCAAATTTTTTATCAAACTGCTCACATGGGTATGGTCTCACATCTATGTGAGAGGTTTGATAGAAAATTTAATAATTTATTTAATATCCCTATCATAACTCTTTACATAATCATGAGGTTGTTCAGATTTATAACAATTGTTTAATCATGCAGTGCCTTGGCAGGAAAGGCACGAATTGTGAATCTATTGGCGACAACTGTCCCCAATGTAAAATAGGCTCCTAAATGTCGTATTGTTGTTCGCCATTATATGAATGTTTGGAGCACACTGAAGTCTATATATTATGCCTCTGAGATGAGACACTTATATTTATGGATGGGGTAAACATTCAGCTAAAGCAATGTTTCAGTTTAAGTAGCTTAGTTTTGTGTGATATATTTATATAATTGGTGTGAGATATATATATATACACATATAAATGAACTGGAATATTCTTGCTCTGGTTAAATTATGGATATGAGAGATGGTTGTTGCAATTATACTTCATATCTTGTGAAATGCTTTCTAATTTAAAATTTATTTGAAAAATAAGGGAAAATAGTAACTGTTTTAAGTTATATATTTTATTTACATGATATTAAATTTTTTGAATAATATTTATCCTATTTTTGGGATAATGATTATAGTGAAAATAAAATAAATTAAGCAGAAATAGATTTTTTGTTAATTTTATTTTTAGTTATCTAATTCATTTTCTTTTCATATTCTTAACTCAACCAAAATAAAAAATAGTTTCTTTTTCACTTCATTTCATAGCGTATAACATTTTATGTTTTCTCATAATATATTTTCATTTTATTTATTTTAAAATTTTTGTTAACTTTTTTTTTAATACGTTTTATAAGTATTGAATAACAATATTCATGTAAGTATGGAAAAAAAAAATAAGGATCTTGAAAAAGTAATTCAAAAAATTATCTAAAAATAAAGTGGGCGGAGAGTATTCAAAATTCATGTGATGTATTATTACAATCAGAATGTATCTATTCCACGCGTTTTATTTCATGAAAACTTTTCAAATATATTTTTTAAATGATATTTTTAGAAAATTGACATATAAGTATTAAATAACAATATCAACGATGATTAATAAAAAAATTGAAAAAAAAAATTTAGAGAGCTCAAAAAAGTAGCCAGGAAAATTATCAAAACAATAAAAATGTCATGTAATGTGGATTACAACAACAATAAATTTGGTCTAGATTTTAATTTTGACAACTTTTTGAGATATTATATATATTTTATTTTGTAATAGAAAAACAATTAACAAATGAATGATAAAAATTCATAAATTTGAAAAAAATATATTGAGATTTTCATCATTAATATAAAAAATAGAAAGTTTCCATATTGACAAAAATTTCAATGATTCTCTAATTAATGGACAAAATTTGAAAGGTATTGCCATATTGGTCATTAAAATTAAAAAAATAAAAATGAAATTTGATGAGAACCAATAATGTGATAACACATATTTTTACATTATAAAAGTTCAAAAAAATTGAGAAAAATATATTGAGCTTTTCAAAAACACTACCACACAACATTTTTACTTATATTATATAACTAGCGTAAAACTTGTCCTATGCACGGGTAAGTAACAAAATGTGATAAACTATTCTAAATATGTTAAAAATTAACTAAATACTATGATATTAATTTAGATGGGTATTTAAATAATAGATTTTAGTGATTTTACTAGGTTTATATAAATATGCAGGACTAATTAATTTTTTTTTGAAATACACTCAATTAAATAAACTCAATTGAAAAAGAATAGTAAGGGTAAAATTCTATAAATATAAGATGAATATGAAAAAATTAAATTAAATTTGAAGATGCATATAGAAAGAGAAAATTAGATAAATCTTCATAAAAGAATAAATTCAACTGAAAATCAAGAGTGAAAGTGGATTCTGTAAATATAAGATAAAGTTTAAAAAAATCAAATTTAAATTTGAGGATGAACTATAAGAATATAAAAAGAGAAAATTAAATAAATTCTAGAAATATGAGGTAGAGAGAAATTCAGTAAATATCAAATGAAGATTAAAAAAAAAAGAAATTAAGTTGAAATTTAAAATTTTAAAAATAAAATAAGATAAATGTGAAAAAAAATTAATATAACTCTAATAATAGAAGATGGTAGTAATTTAAAAATTAGATAAGAGTGAAATATTATCTATAAATTTTAAAATTTGTAAAAAAAAAATCTTAAAAATAAGAACTGGGGTATAGCAAGTTAAAAATTAGATAAGAATTAAATGGAAAATATAATTTTTTAAAATTTAAATTTTGTGTAATTAAAAAATAAGCATTTATGATATCTTATTATACAAATTTTAACTCTATTTTGTGTCTACTACTAATAATTTTTAATAATTTTTGTATTATAAAGTTACTTAATTTTTATTTTTTTTTAAATTAAGGGATCACCTTTTTATTTCTTAATTTTGTTTTGTGTCAATAACCTATAAATTTCAACAATTTTTGTATTTTGAAGCTAATAAATAAAAAAAATAAAATCGCTTTTCTTTTTATAATCTTAATTAGATTCATTCTAATTTTTTTTTGTGTCAATAACCTATAAATTTTAACAATTTTTGTATTCCAAAGCTACTAAATTAAAAATAAAAAATAAAAAGTCACTTTTCTTTTTAAAATCTTAATTAGTTTTATTTTTACTTTGTGTTAAGATTTGGTAAAGTAACCTTGGTAATCCTATGCACGAGTATAAATAAATAATCAAAAATTTGTTTTAAAATTAAATAATAATATAAAATTTATCTAAAATGTGTAGTAAAAATGATTTATTGTCATTTAAATTTTATTCATTTTTATCAGAGTTATATATAAATGACTTGTATATTTATGTCAACGTGACTTTCACCTAATCATTAAAAGTTGTCTTGGTCCATGCCCAACTTATGAATCATTTGACTTATTTATTTATTAAATTGGTAAATAAATATTTCTAAGTATTTTTTATTTTTAAAATAAGAAATATGAACATATTTATGCATATCTATTAAAAAATTGAACTTAGGTAAAAAATTATATATTTATGTTAACACTATAAAATAAATAGTTACATATATTCATATATTAAAAAATTATCTAAGACAGAGCTGTCCTAAATTGTATATCATATTTTAGCTTTAATCTTAGTAAAAATGTTTGATAATAATAATTGTAAATATTATGTATAAATTATATCATAATTTATCGATTTGTGATTGATATGAGCTAGTTTGGGAGTTCTAATATTGGATTGAACATTCAATGGGCCAATTTTCAAGCCTTGTTTTAATTATCCGAACCGTTCATATTTTAGGGTGCGTCCAGTACATCATCCCTACAAAAAATAAGACAGACAAATAACAGAAATCACGTGTTTAGATCAATTTTATATGAATCGTTTATTTTCTCACTATCCCTTTTTTTCCCATAGAAAACTGATACAAGCACATGTTTGTCTTTATTTGATGGACTTGATTTTTTATAGGGATGATGTACTCAATGAATCCTAAAATATAAATGGTTTAAATTATCAAAATGGAACCTAAAAATGAGCCCATAAGGCCCTGCAGCACCTCTCAAGTCTGATGGAGGGCTAGAGAGAAACTCAGGCCATGTTAAAGAATCAATAATATTTAAATTTTAAGTTAAAGAATTAATTATTTTTCATATGTGTATGTATGAATATATCAAAATCATACATTAATGCAATCTTAGGGAAGCAATTTTTGAAAATAAATTTGGTATGATAAACATAAATTAATGAAGTAATTTGAAATGGTAATTATGGTAGCATAATTTAAGGGTTTAATATAAAACTCCATAAATTTAATTGTGAACTAATTAGTATTTTCATTATTAAAAAAATTATTAAAAAAAAAATTTGAGTTGAGAGCTTGAACATTAAAAAACCATATTAACGCTTATTATGTATGAAAATAATGAGATTTGATATATACATTGAGCAGTAATGGTCATAGTGAGAGGGAAAAAATGTTATAAATTTTTATTATATAAATTATTTTATATTTTATGGTGAAGAATTTAAAATATTTTAATAGAAAATATTTTACGATGAAATATTTTTGAGTGTGTGATTTATTAATTATTTTTTATTAATCGGAAAACTCCTTCCTTGTTTGATGGTAAGAAAGGAATGATTTTAGGAATAAAAAATGCACTATTTGTTTAAAACAAAAGTGTTAGCATGTGATTTATTAATTACTTTTTTAAATTGAAAAATTAAGAAAATTAGATTGAACACTTTTAGATCTCTCCTAGCTCTTTTCACTAAAAATATCCTTTTGTTTATATAATATATAGATAATAATAATATATACCAATATGTAATCAAATTTGAAATTAGGTTTAAAAATTAAATAAAAATGATTCTCAATTAGATTGGAAAGTTAATAATTGTTCTTTTTTTTTCTAAGTAAAAGAAAATGTAATTGTTAATTACGGTTAAAAGTTAGGAGAAATAACAAATCAGTTGGAAGTTGGAAGAAAATTTTCAGATTAATGGTAATGTTTATAAACTTTGATTTGTAATTTCTCCTAAAAATTAATAAATATGTAATCTTTTTTGTAAACAAAATTTGTTGAATAAGACAAAAATGGTATAAATGTGTTTTTATGCATGTAGCAATTTAGTCCAAAATGATGTGGGACTCTTTGCATATATTTGAATTATAGAGGGATAAAGTGCTACAACCCTCAACCAAAAGAAAATAAAATGAATTTTGCCCCTTTTTATTATTATTAAAGTGCATTATCTCTTAATTTTGATAGTATTCATTAATCATATAAAAATTGTTATATATTTTATTTCTTGTAAGATCTTACAATTCTTGAATTGATCTTATATAGTGACCTATTATCAATTAAAAATTGTTATATATTTTATTTCTTGTAAGATCTTACAATTCTTGAATTGATCTTATATAGTGACCTATTATCCTAATTTGGGCGATTATATTCACATCACTTACATAAACTTTTTGATATTGAAATATTGAAAGCATAACAACTGCAGACATAGTCATAATTTAGAACTATTTAAATCTTTTATTTTTGATGTCTATATTTTATTTACAATTCGTGTATTTGCATGTCACAACAATCCTAATTAGTTGTAACATACACCTGACAATATGTATTCACTATACAATGCTTACAAGGCTATCATCCTCACAAGTGCTCAAACTCTTGGTACTCCTAAATTTTTTGAATGCAATTGGAGATCCAAGAGACCTCTAGAGTGAGAAATAAGGCCTTCCATTGGATATCCTTACAAATGAGGCCCTCCTCTTGTATAACCTCCTCAATTGATGGTTAGGATCATTTTGATCCAAGGGTTACAATCTTTCCTCTAGAGCATTCTTTAAAAATATCTAGGATAACAACCTCTTTACTACATTCTAGAATTCTCTATATAAGTGTAGTATATAGTAGGCTTCTCTATAATTGTGAAAGGCTGAAATATTCTCCATAAGGAAAGTGAGATGAGTTGCTCCTTCTTATACTCTGCAAAAAGACATCAAGTCGTTAGTGATCACTCTCGACCAGATTTGGTCGGGAGGACCCTCCGACGGTCAAGTCAAAATAGTGTTTGAACATATTATATTGAAAAGAAAGATTGAGCTATATTGTTTTTTCATACTTGCTATTGCTATCTCTGGTTTTTCCTTTTATAGTCCTAATATCTTATATTTTGGCCGTTGGATGACCATTTTGATCCAATGGTGTTGCATGCCATCAGACCTTGGTTGAGCAAATGGTCAAGTTGCCTTGATTTGTCACCGCCAGATTGTTTCATTCTGGGTGGCTTAGATTAGTTTGGATGTCTTATGCCCAATTTGCTAGTACCTTGACCGTTGGATCTTACTTATCGGACGATCATGTTGTTTGGATGTTCTGATCTCGAATCCTTATCTCTGATAGTCTTGATCTCCATCGTTGATTGTACACGGATCCAAGGGCATTGCTTTATTCTGTGAATCTCCCTCTAAGAGGCGATTTTATTCTGACTTTAGTCATGTGACGCTGTCTCCTCATCCGATGGACATTATTGGGTTTCTTCTTCACCTTGGACTACTTTGGCTAGACTAAGACTTGGTTTGGGGTACACTAAATAATACAAAAAGTCAAAAAGTCACTATCCTATTTAAGTCACATCATCTTATTTAAATCACATCATCTCTCTAACACATCACATCAAATCCAACCCAAACCCAACCCATATAAACCAATAAATCAAAAAGTACACTTTTTTAAAACATCCCAAACTAACCCTAAATGTTTTGGGCCAATCATTCATGTCCTTGGGCTTTTGAGGTTAATGCTTTTACCCCTCCGCAACTCTATAATATTCTAGAATGTTCCAGACTCATCTAGACTTCTCTAGATCCTTCAGGGTTCTTCCACCACATTCAGAATCTTCTAAGGCACCACAGACCCTTCCACCACGTTCTAGAGCCTTTCAACCTTCTTTAGCACGTTCTCTCGCCTTCCGAAACCTTCCATAACCTCCAACACTGCTTCCCGTGTCACCAAAATTCTCAGGGCGTGATAGGTACTCATATTTAACTCATTTAAAATTAATTTTAATTCAAGTTGCAAAATGCAATTTGTTTATGAATTTGGACAAATTTAAATGTATATAAATTGATGCAATTGAATGAGTTCATAATTTGGGGTTAAATTTATCATAGTTATTATAAAATTAAAAAATAAAAATCCCTCTAATTAATACAAAATCCAAACAATACATTCAATCAAATTAGTTGAATAAATCTAAAAGTTCATAAATTTTCCAAATCTAATACAAAAATCATTAATTAATTGAACAAAGCCGGCATAGATTGAATGAACTATTTTTTGAAGCTTGTAATATTTGGACCAAATGTTAGTCCAATCCAATTGAAAGATTGTTTTTTTATTTTTTTTATTTCAACAAAATTGGGCCCAATATCCGGCCCAATGCACGAAATATCTCTCTCTGCGCCTCCAATGTGAGCCGAAGCTGGTCTCTCTCTCTCTCTCTCTCTCTCTCTCTCTCTCTAGAATTGAAGGCTTGGTGGTGTCTACAAATGCCGCAAACACTGTTGTTCCTCAAACCTTTCTTTTCAGCTCCATCCACTCTCAGTTGGAGGTTCGTTATCCTTGTGAATTTCACGGAATTACTTCAATTTCATTCTTATCTGTTTATGTTGCTTTTGTATGTTTGGTTGCGGAGAAAGTCTTAAATTCAATTTCTTGTTGAAAATTTATATAGCCAATTAAGCATTATAAGGCTCAGTAGTTGGGTTTTCTTGGGTTCCAATTATGAGTGAAGTTAGTTTAATAGTTGAGATTCGTATAAATTTATAATTGCTTGTAGAATCTTTATAAATTTATAATTGACTGCTAATGGGTTTTATATTTGTGGGTTGTTCATTTCTTATCATGTTGTTTGTTGGGTTGTGTTCATTTAACGCCTTTGTTATCATTGGTATAAAATTTATAAGTTGCTATTCTCACTCCACTTTGTTCCAAATACACTCTATTTGTTGTCTTTATTATATATAATTACATTAATACCTTGGAATTTTAGTTTTTCCAAGGAGTGTATTTTGTGTGAGAAGGTATTAATGTAATTATGTATAATAAGAATAAAGAAGGGAGTGTATTTGGAGTAGAGTGGAGTGGGAATATTAGCTCCCTAAAATTTTCATGAACACCATATTGAAGTTTCATCAAATTTTGTTCCACAGATTGTTGAGCAAATGAATAATTAAGTTACTCCAATCTCTAACTGGATAAGCTTTTAGATGAGATAAGCTTAGTCCCTGTTTTTTTCTTCTGGTTCAATAGTTCTTTCTTTCTTTTTTTCTTTTTCTTTTTTTTTTTTGGTTTGTTGTCTGATATTGTTTAGTTTCTGGGTTCGGTTTGTTTTGTTTTGAAGTGCTGGGGTGTGCCCCTTGTTTGTTTTGTAATGGTGTTTTCTTTTGATATAAAATTTAAAGTTACCAAAAAAATTAAAATATATATATATATTTTAGATGAGATGGTGATTAACAATTTATGACAGTATCAAAGTATACAATAAATCATGTGTTTGAACATCACTGCCTACCCGGTAATTATAATAATTGCATGTTTTTGGTTTGCTTATAGAGGAGAGTTTTGCTACACGTGAGGGGAATGCGTTGAGAATAATAAAGTAACTCTCTCTTTCTAATATCTTAGCTTAACTTTTAGATACGATGGTGCCATGGTGGTTAACAATTTATCACATATGTTTGAAAAACAAAAAGAGGATACTTCTTGAATAACTTTCCAGCTTTTGGGGTATATTCATATTTTTTACGGGCAGGATAATAACATTACGATATGTTGTGTCTTTGTACTCCAGTAAACCAAAATATGTGGAGACTTTGTTGATGCCAACGTAAAAATCCATAGAAGAGCTGAGGTAGTTTGTCTTGGTATGCTGGCTCCAAGAAAGTTCTTGCAAAAGAGGAAGAAAATAGAAGTTTTCAAGGATGCAGCTGACGAAGCTGATCAGAAGAACTGGAGGAAACTTATGAATGAAATTGAGGAGGCTGGATCTGCAGTTTCAGTGCTCAGAAGCCAAAGGATCAGAAACGAGTCACTTCCCAAGGACCTTGTTCTGGGGACCCTGGTTAGATTTAAGCAGCTAAAGAAATGGAACCTTGTTAGTGAGGTATTTCCAGAGGTCTTTCTCACAATCTTCTTTTTCTTCTTATTTTGTGGCTTGCATGTTTGCTTCAGTCATTTCATTAACTGTTGAGGAGGAGAATATGTTGTTGCTAAACTGTGTTCTAAGAGTCACACATTCCACGTTACCAATATTTAAGTGAATTATAGAGTTAACCCCATTATGCATCAATTCAAAATATTCTGTGTGAGGCATACCTCAAATGTTGTGCCAATTAAATTTCTATATTAAATTCAGTATGAAGGTTCTCGTATCTAATGATTATCCAATTGTGAAGTGTCCAGACCTTTGGGCTATTAGGGAAGTATGTTTTGAGTCTTGTATCCACCTTGCTATTGATTGGCATGTTTGGATTATAGACCGTTTAATATTCTATACGTGAAGAGGAAAATATTTTGCAGTTTGTTAACACATCATTCTTATTTTTACTATGATTCTAACTTCTTGTTCTAATCACATGTAGATTCTTGAATGGCTTCGGACTCAGCATTGGTGGCACTTTAATGAGATGGATTTTCTTATGCTTATCACGGCTCATGGGAAGCAAGGGGACTTTAACAAGGCCGAAAGGGTTTTGAGCTACATGACCAAGAAGGGTTATGCATCAAATGTAATATCCCACACTGCTCTTTTGGAAGCATATGGAAGAGGAGGTCAATACAATAAGGCTGAAGCAATATTCCGAAGGATGCAGTCTTCAGGCCCTGAGCCTTCTGCTTTAACATATCAGATAATTCTGAAAGCATTTGCTGAGGTAATTGATCTCTGTTATACCATTTCTGGGAATAATTCAAATCCTTTGACTTATGTAATTTCTTCAACTAAATTTTTATTATTAAAATCACAAAAAAAAGGTTGTGGTCCAGAAGTGTGTAAAAGTTTGTCAAGGGCATGCGTATAAGAGTAATATAGTTTTGGACTCTTTTGCTTCTCTATGTAGGAAGCTCACTTTCATCACAAACTATGGCAGGTGGACGCATGATGCCTATGTTTAATTTTATTTATTTATTTCATATTTAAACAGCATGATGTCTATGTATCCGTTAAGATGTTGATGTCCTTAGGTTTTTTTCTTCTCTATTTCAGAAGTTGTACCTTCACTCATTCTCTGTAATTGGTTGCATGCAAGATACCTCTGCGTGCTCTAAAGAGTTAATATCTTTCCTTTGCTTTTTTGGTTTTAAGGGAAATTATTATGAAAAGGATGTTGTAAACGCAGGGATCACTTCCTTTCCATATATACATTAAACTACTACTATTTGAGGTTTTGAAAATTCATCTGATCTCGGCCTTCTAGGCCGGTCCCTCAATAAAGAGACTCCAAATTTGAGTATCCTTAAATTACCTATAAAAATAACATAAAAAATCCTCTTATTGCTTCCAAGTAGATTAAGGTGGTCAAAATGATTTGGATATTTCATAATGGAGACTGGAAAGTGTTGTGGCTTAAAAACACTGATTCCAATGTCATGGAAGTATGCACCAAGACTATGCCATTACCATGATGTTGAGTGCTATTAAATAAACTGCTATCTTTTCTGCAGGCAAAGAAAGTCCAGGTTCCTTGTAGCTCTATATTGCATTCCTTGAATATGCTTCACCATTAGAATACCTACAATAGGACCATGATCTGATCAGTATCCTTAATTAGCCCCTTTTCCTTCCCTCATTTTCTCTTCATTCTTTAATTAATCTTTCTCTTCATTCTTTAATTAATCTTGTGTTAGATGGGGGAGCGCATCTGGGTAGTTTATGGGATATACTTTAAATTTGCTGTGAAACACTACTAGTATGCATGTAATGTGTATCTGCACAGGCACATGATTTTTGGAGTAGGATATTGTTGTGCCATTGTTTGAATATGCGGGAATGGATATTGTGGAACCTTATGGTTGATTGGGTCTTGTAGGGGGACAAGTTTGAAGAGGCTGAAGAGATATTTGATACCCTTCTGAATGAGGAGAGTTCACCTTTGAGACCCGACCAGAAAATGTTTCATATGATGATTTATATGTATAAGAAAGCAGGGAGCTATGAGAAAGCTCGTAAAATATTTGCATTGATGGCTGAGCGAGGAGTGAAGAAATCTGCGGTTACTTATAATAGCTTAATGTCATTTGAAACAAATTACAAGGAGGTTGCAAATATCTATGACGAGGTAAAATTGAAGGACTTTCTCTTTAGTTTTTGTATTCCTGGATTATAGTTAACCAGTCTTTCATATGGAAGTACTTTTATTGATTGTCTATTAGCGTAGTGCAGTAATTTTTTTATATTTATGCTGTATTGCAACACACATTAGGGGTTTGCATGCAAGTACACAAGCATTCTTTGTGAAAGAGTAATCCTTGAATGCTTGTTATAATTATGCAGGATCTCCTGAATTTTCTTTCCTACGTTTATCTTTTAATTTCCTACTTATGTAATTTCATTAGACTTATGAAGTAAATGCTAATTTCAGATGCAAAGAGCTGGCCTTGAACCTGATGTTGTGAGTTATGCATTACTTATTAATGCTTATGGAAAAGCTAGAAGGGAAGAAGAAGCATTGGCTGTTTTTGAGGATATGCTTGATGCTGGTGTCAGGTGTGTAGTGACCTATTTCTTGTTATGATATCACTAGTATACAATGTTATAGAACTTAGATGTTGAGAAAATTACAGTTTATTCTCTACTTTGATTTTTTTGACTTTTGATGAAAACCCACTAACCATGCATAATGAATCTTGCTTGGCCTTTTTAGGATTTTTTCTTCACGCGTAGATTATGAAAAACTAGATATCATTGACATTCCAATATTGGAATAGATATTGTTGCATATGTAGGGGTGGAGCCACATGCAAAGGGAAGCCGTGACTCCCCACCCAGGAGATAAATCTGGCTCCACCCCTATAGTTGTGTCTTAACTTGGATTTTTCCATCTGAATGTTGAGAAATGAATTCAGCTTTCATGTTATAAAGACTGTTGGGGAATCATTTTTTTCTTCTATACTCTTCTGCTTGCTACTTTGGAGGATTCGTGCCCCTCTTTTCAAAGACTTAGAAAATATGAGGAAGAAGAACTCAGAAAATATGAGGAAGAAGGAATATATTGCTGTTATATTCAAAACTTCTTATCTTGTGAAGAGAAAACTACACTCCTTATATAGGAGAGAACAAGAGCTACTATTTGTGCCACTAAGATCCACTATCACCACTAAGAGATCCACTATCACCACTAAGAGCCACTACCTATCTCCTTACATAATATATACATCCATTATAGCCACTATCTAGATTACTATATACATCCATTATAGCCACTATCTAGATCACTAACATAGTGTATATAGACATTATCATAACCCACTAACAGCCACTATATGTCCACTAACAGCCACTAACAATAATAATCAGATTTCCAGCACTCCCCCTCAAGCTGGTTTGAAGATATCTTCCATAGCCAGCTTGCTAGTCAGCTTATCAAATTGCTTCTTGTGTAGTCCCTTCGTTAGCACATCAGCTAATTGTTCACCTGTTGGAAGGTAGGTCATACAGATTATGCCAGCATTGATTTTCTCCTTGATGAAATGTTTATCCACTTCTATATGTTTTGTGCGATCATGTAGAACTGGATTATGAGCTATAGATATAGCTGCTTTGTTGTCACAATAGACCTTCATAGGTGTCGGGTGAGAAAGCTTTAATTCTTCAAGAATTCTTTTAATCCACATTACTTCACAGATTCCATGGGCAACAGCTCTGAACTCTGCTTCTGCACTACTTCTAGCTACCACATTCTGTTTTTTACTCCGCCATGTAACTAGGTTCCCACCTACAAAGGAGCAGTATCCGGATGTTGATCTCCTGTCTGTAACACTTCCTGCCCAGTCTGCATCTGTGTATACTTCAACTTGAAGATGTCCATGTTTCTTGAACAGTAAGCCTCTCCCTGGAGTTCCTTTCAAATATCTTAAGATCTTATAAACGGCCTCAAAGTGCTCTGCCCCTGGTGAGTGCATGAACTGACTTACCATGCTGACTGCAAAGGCAATATCAGGCCGCGTATGAGACAAGTAAATCAATTTCCCTACAAGTCGCTGATATTGTTCCCTCTCTTTGACTTCTTCAGCCTTAGCAGCTTGTAACTTCAAGTTAGGCTCGATCGGAGTCTCCACCATCTTACAACCAAGCATACCTGTTTCTCCAAGGAGATCAAGAACATATTTTCTCTGATTAACGAATATACCTTCCTTGGATCTTGCAAATTCCATTCCGAGGAAATACTTGAGGGCTCCCAGATCCTTAATGTGAAATTCTTTTGCGAGTTTCTCTTTGAGGGCTGCTAACTCTGCTTCATCATTACCAGTTAAAATGATGTCATCAACATAAACAATCAAAATTGCAATTTTACTGTCTTTTGAATGTTTATAAAATATTGTGTGATCTGCTTGACTCTGCGAGAAGCCACAACTGATAACTGCCTTCCCAAAGCGTTCAAACCACGCTCTTGGTGATTGTTTGAGTCCGTATAATGACTTGTTCAATCTGCATACTTTGTCGCTACCAAGTCTCTGCTCAAATCCCGGCGGTAGGCTCATGAACACCTCCTCTTCAAGATCACCATTGAGAAATGCATTTTTAATGTCAAGTTGATGTAGAGGCCAATCTGAATTTACTGCAAGAGATAACAGTACTCTGATGGAATTTATTTTAGCAACAGGAGCAAACGTCTCCTGATAGTCGATCCCATAAGTTTGAGTGAAGCCTTTAGCCACAAGTCTCGCCTTGTATCTCTCAACGCTTCCATCTGCGTTACATTTTATCGTAAACACCCATTTACACCCAACTGTTTTCTTGTCTTTGGGTAGATCAACTATCTTCCAAGTACCACTTCTCCTTAAAGCATTCATCTCCTCCATGACTGCTAATTTCCAATTCGGATCATCCAATGCTTCCTGTATATTCCTTGGAACAAACAAGTGTGAAATCCTAGATGTGAAAGCTCTATGGTTTTTAGACAGTCTTTGATAGGAGAGGTAATTTGCAATAGGATGTTTAATGCAATTTCGGACACCTTTCCTAATTGCTATAGGAACATCAAGGTCGGAAATAGAAGGAATAGGATTACCTAAAATTTCGATGCCAGAACTCGGGTGGACATTCGGGTCATTAGGATGGACATTCGGGTCATTATTCCTCAGATGAAATCGCTTTCTAGTATAAACCTGAAGCTCAGAATTTAGATCATTTGGTAGTACTTCTCCCCCTAAACAAGAATCTTCTTGACTAGGCACCATAGAACTTGGTTCTCCTAAGTGATCATTATCAGACAGATGTGGTTTTTGTGTAGGATAAATGACATTGGGGAGCGGGATAGAAATATCCCAAAAATTGTCTTCTACTACTCCACTTGTCTCCCCCTGAAGAGAAGTGTTGGGGAAATAAGATTTTGTTTCCACAAATGACACATCCATACTCACATGAAATTTCTTGGTTTGAGGATCGAAACACTTATACCCCTTTTTGTTTGAGGAATAACCCAAAAAAACACATTTTATAGCACGGGGGTCAAGTTTTGAACGAAATTGACTGGGAACATGAACATAGGCAGTACATCCAAAAACTTTGGCGGGTAAATCAGAAAACAACCTCGTGTCAGGAAAAAAAGTTTTGAGACAATCAAAAGGTGTTTTGTATGTTAACACCTTTGTAGGCATCCTGTTTATCAAATAAGAGGCTGTTAAAATTGCTTCACCCCATAAATATTTAGGAATATGCATGTAAAACATTATAGCACGTGCTACTTCAAGTAAATGTTTATTTTTTCGTTCTGCAATGCCATTTTGTTGAGGGGTATCCCGACATGTAGATTGATGAAAAATCCCTTTTTTGCCAAAAACTCACCCAACTGCTCATTGAAATATTCTGTTCCATTATCAGAATGTAAAATACCAATTTTGGTTTGAAATTGGTTTTCAATCATATTGTAAAAATTTGTGAATAAATTTTTCACGTCAGATTTTTTATTCATCAAATAAATCCAACATAAGCGGGTATGGTCATCAATAAATGTAACAAACCATCTTTTACCAGAAAGAGTAGTGATTTTAGAAGGGCCCCAAACATCACTATGAATCAAATAAAAAGGTTTGGAAGCTTGGTAAGGTTTTGGCAAATAAGTAGAGCGATGAAATTTTGCAAAAATGCAACTTTCACAATGAAAAGAAGAACAATCAATCCCTTTAAATAATTCTGGAAATAAATGTTTCAGATAAAGAAAACTAGGATGTCCTAGCCTATAGTGCCATAGCATTATTTTTTCTCGAACAGAGATTGAACTAGTACTATTAAAGCTCTGAGCTTTTTTACTACTAACAGGTACTTCATCAAAGTAGTAAAGACCTTCAAGCATCCTAGCACGCCCAATCATCATCCCCGAGTTCTGGTCTTGAAATTCACAATGGGATTCAAAAAATGTAACACGACAATTAGAATCCTTAGATAGTTTACTGACAGACAAAAGGTTACAGGCTAAGTTGGGGACGTGAAGAACAGCATTGAGATTAATTTTCTCAGTTAGTTTAATAAATCCTTTTCCTGCAATAGGTGAAAAACTACCATCGGCTATTCTGATTTTGTCATGACCAGAACAAGGGAAATAGGTACTAAATAAATGGGAAAAACTAGTCATGTGATCGGAAGCACCGGAATCTGTGATCGGAAGCACCGGAATCTATGATCCACGGAGAGAAGTTTAGGCAAGAGAAGGCTTTAGGATTTCTACCTGTTTGTGCCAAAAAAACACTAGGAGTACCGGATGAGGAGTTGGATTTTATCAGCTTTAAGAGTTGATCAATCTGCTCTTTGTTGAAGGGACCTGAATCGGCTTCATTAGCAGTAGGAAAGCCACGATTCTTCTCTCCTTGTTTGCTGCTTTTCCAGTTGACAGGTTTGCCATGGATCTTCCAACACGTTTCGCGTGTATGGCGAGGCTTGTTGCAAAAATCACACCAGACCCGTGGCTTATCATCAAACCTGCGCTGGTAATTTGCAGCCTTGTTGGCCGCAGCATCGCTAATTAAAGCAGAAATTTCAATTGACTCACCAGTACCTTTTTTCTTAAGCATGACGCTCCTTCGGCTCTCTTCCCTTCTGACTTCGGCAAATACTTCGCCAATGGATGGGAGAGGAGGTCTGCCAATAATTCTTCCTCGCACTTCATCGAACTCAATGTTGGACGTGATTTCCGACATGGCTATGACGGTTTTAGGGCTGCTGTGTTTTTGTTGCTCTAATACCAACTTAGAAAATATGAGGAAGAAGAACTCAGAAAATATGAGGAAGAAGGAATATATTGCTGTTATATTCAAAACTTCTTATCTTGTGAAGAGAAAACTACACTCCTTATATAGGAGAGAACAAGAGCTACTATTTGTGCCACTAAGATCCACTATCACCACTAAGAGATCCACTATCACCACTAAGAGCCACTACCTATCTCCTTACATAATATATACATCCATTATAGCCACTATCTAGATTACTATATACATCCATTATAGCCACTATCTAGATCACTAACATAGTGTATATAGACATTATCATAACCCACTAACAGCCACTATATGTCCACTAACAGCCACTAACAATAATAATCAGATTTCCAGCACAAAGCCACAACCCACCATAGTGGACTTTAGAGAGATTTAATACGCAAAAGTTTATAATTGATCGAGCCTAAGGGGAAAGTGATTTTACATCTGTGGCCAACCAAACACGAGCATTTTGTTATTAGATTATAAACGAATATTACCCAATGCATTTGGATATAGGTCAACCACAATCCATCTGTGTATCTGTAACCATATATCTCATCAATGATAAATATGAAGGTGCTACATTTGAACTGAATCAGAAACTACTTTGTTTAGTCTGCACAGAAGCCTTACTTGGATCTAAATATAGCTAAATCGGAAACTAACTGTTCAAACTGATGAGAAGAGGTCAACCTGGTACTAATTCATATATGAATTGGGTTAGTTTGCCAGGTTGGATTCATACCTGCGTTTCTTTTATGAGTTGAGAATGGATGGAAATCCCAGTATCTCATTATGTGTTAGACGAACAGTTTTGCATTTTAAAAAAGCTTTAACATTGATTTCTTACCTTTGCTTGATAGTTGATACTTGGTGTCCTTTGCAGGCCAACACAAAAAGCTTATAACATCTTGCTTGATGCGTTTGCAATCTCAGGAATGGTGGATCAAGCTCGAACTGTCTTTAAGAGCATGCGAAGAGACAGGTAACCTTTCCTCTTTCTGAATATGATCACATACCCTGGGCTTTTCCTTGAACATGTCCTAAACTAAGGATGGAAGTATCATTCTCAGACAGTAATTCTTTATTTCCTTCTTCCTGAACCCTTTGTCTCTCACTCTTCTCTCCTGTAATATGTTTTTCATTGTTCAGAAGTATAAAGAGCAAGTCAGCGATTTCCTGATTAGTGCCAGTCCAGCACTTCTGAAAGAAACACATTAAAACCGTCAGGTTCTGAAACGGTATTCCCTTCACAGCCCTTAATAGCAGCCCAGATTTTCCCTTCAGTGAACTCAGCCTCCAATAATACAGTTGCTTGTGAACCTCCAATAGACTGAAAGTGACCTGTCAGCTTTGGTCTAATCTTCCAAAGTTCAGTGAACTGCTTCTTAAAATGAGAGAACACCTCCATCTTTTGAGGATCATCATAATTAACTCCCTCAACCACCGCCGAATTCAAAGAGTTTCTGTTCATTCTACTGCTAGCGATAGTGTGAAAGAACTTGGTATTCCTATCTCCCTTCAATGTCCAACTCAATCTGGATTTTTGGAGCCACATCCATTCTACTCACTTGCTTAACTTCCAAACTTACTTCTTACCTCACATCTTCTAGCCTTCTCCGACTCATTCAGTGCTCTTTCTTCTGCAATCAAATCAAAAGAATGGGCTTCCTTCTCAGCAATCTTCAACTTCACATCCACGTTGCCAAGACTTCAGTATTCCACTCTCTCAGAGTCACTTTCAGTGCTCGGAGTTTCCTTCCGAGACTTGCATACAACTGGTAAAACTTGGATGTAAAGCCCATGCATTCAAAAATCTAAATAGTCTAGGACCCCAATCTCTTTCATCTTCGGTTAGAAGAATGGGACAATGATCCGAGACCATTCTTGGAAGTACCCAAAACTTAAGATTGAATTTGGCTAGCCACTCCGGGTGAATTAAAACTCTATCGATTCTGCTCCACCTCTCTCCATCATGAGTTGCACCAGGTGAACTTCCTTCCAAGCATTGGTAATTCTGCTACCTCCATTTGATCAATGAACTCGTTAAAACATCTTATTCCTCTATCTCTTCTGGAGCATCCCTTTCTTTCATTTATATTCCCAATCTCATTAAAATCACCACCCAAACACCATGGCTTTGGGAATAAAGATTTCAATCTAATAAGTGATTCCCACACCTTTTCCTTGCTCCCTGCATTATTTGGTGCGTATACGTTAACAACGATACACTCAAAAGAATGACGAAAAGTACCAACAAGGAGTAAAAAAAATTTGCTGCTACAACATTCATAGAGTGGGAACACTTCAGGGTTCCAAATACATAATAGAGTAGTGCTACAGACCCCACAATTTGGACCCCTAAATTCACCCACAATGATGTGGCAAGGGAGATAGGCCCTACACAATTAAGTGTGTGGCAAATAAAAGTTAACATCTATCATGCCACATCATTGTGGGTTAAATTGTGAGAATTTTTGTGGGTGTTAAATATTTTCCTACATAATAATCCTCCTGCACTCCCTTCCAAATTAACTTCCATGAAATCAAAATGCTCCCCTACCCACAATGACCTTACAAACTCCCTAGAAACACTCGATTTCTTTGTTTACTGCAACATTACCAGGTCTACCTTTTCATCAACACGTTTCTAATCTTCCTCCTTTTCTCAAGTCTCCCCAAACCTCTAACGTTCCATGATAAGACCACCATTAAAAAATCAATATGACCCTTGAAATCACCTGAGCTAATGTAGCTACTGAGCATCAGCCCCTCCAACCTCGAATCGCTCTTTATCCTTTGTTTCAAGCTCCATTGTTTTACTTACGACTTCCTCCTCTATCCCATTGCAATTCATACCCAAAATTCAACCCATTTGCATTGTTGCTTGAGCTTCATCAAGGATTAGTCTATCTCTTCCTGATTTGCTTGACATTGACAATGATAATGTTGCTACCGCCACTCTAAAAACTGCTCCTTTCTTAAGATTAATACTTGTACCAGCATCATTTTGGTTTTTTTGCATACACTTCTTCCTTCCCCCTTTGCTTTTCTATCCCTTATCTCCTACTCTTCTGCTTTCTATGGTTCGATGTTACACCCTCATCAGCAATCCTCTGATTAGATGATAATAAGACAGTTTCAATTTGGTGAGCATGGGCTTTATTATTATCTGCAATCAATATGCTCAGCTCCACCAACTAAGTTCCAGGGTTGGGTTTGGCCCAATACAACTTCCAAGGTAATGGCAGGCCTACATCCCTCAGACCAACTCAGGCTTCTAACAAAACCTGGAGTGAAAAATTCACCATCGACCCTTTGCCTCCCATCTTTAATGCTTTGATTGGAACTCGTTAACGTGAGCATACTTTTCCCACGCACGCACTGCATCCGGTTGATTTTCCCCCACCACTCCTTGTTTCTTCTACTGCTGATTCCTCCACCCAGCAATCATCCCCCACGACCTCATCACTTCTAATCTTCTTTGAATAGCACTGATGTCCACATCATCCCTATTTTCCACCTCCTCCTCCACATAGGCGTCCACATCATCATCGTCTTCCTCCCTTTGACTTCCATGTTCAGAGAATGGTCATCCCCACCTTCATAACTTCCATCACTGCCTTCTTTGCAATGAATCGACATTTGCAAGATTCACGAGCTGTTCTTCACAAACCTTAACTGGGAAAAACTGTCCCTTGCATTCCAAATTAATCACATTATTGATCAACTCCATACATTTCGTGGCAACTCTTACTCTGCCACAGTAAAAGAACACATCATCAATTCCTATCACCTCCCCCAAAATCTCTCCAATTTTTTTAAAAGTATCCACATTCCACAAGTTTAGTGGAATACCATAACGGCTGATCCATACAAACCTTTCCTGTTCAATGCACAACCCTTTCTTCCATTCCATAGCAGAATCACTCCATTCATGCAACCAACTTTTCATCAAATGAAATTTCTCCTTCATAATATCCACTGAACTAAAGGTAAGAACAACATCCCTACCAACCCCGACTCTTACTTCAATGTCCTTCAATCCTTTCTTTTGTAACTCATCCTGAAAATCCTCAACAGAACAATAAGATTTGAGCCCTACAATGGAACTTTGATATAGCCATCCATTACCCACTTCATTAACCTTGACTGTAAATTTATAGTTCTCTGATGATCCTTCTCCTCTGACTGCCTCAGTGAATGTTCTTACTCTTACACCGGTCGACAAGATGCTCTTACCCCTGCTGATGTCTTTTCTGGCATTTGTTGAGTATGGTACCCTCTGTCCTTTTCCCTGTTCTTTGCCAAACTCTGCTCTCTTTACTCTTATTGCTCGATCATCACACCAAAGTCCATTGGCTTTTTGTATTACAACATTAGCTGCCACTGGGCAATCATACCGTACAAATCCGATTCTTGACTTTGTTGACTTTCTTCTCTTACTTGGAAAAAACACATCTTTTACAATGCCATAGTTTGTAAACAGATCAAAAAGCCCCGTTGGCTCCATTGACTCTGGGATTTTATCCACAAAGATGGTGTGAATGTCTGCTTCCTCTTTGTTGAACCGCTCCCTCTGCCTTCATGTTTGTAAACCACTGGTTTCCACCCTCCTCTCCTCTCCATATTGCCAAATTTTTTATATCGCCTATATATTATTTGAATGGTTTCATATTATTTTGGCATAGCCAATTCCCATAGATATTAGGATTAAATATTCATATATATGACATAATAAATGTTTCTTTAGTGATGTGTTATGTATTTTATTTTCTACCATGAGGTTATGATTGGTCATTATGTCTTCCACTTTTAGTCTGCTTAGCTTTAGGATGTAACCATTTTTTGAATTATTGATAATGCACTCTCGGATGGCAGATGTACTCCTGATCTCTGCTCTTACACAACAATGTTGATGGCAGATGTACTCCTGATCTCTGCTCTTACACAACAATGTTATCAGCTTATGTGAATGCATCTGACATGGAAGGTGCTGAGAAATTCTTCAGAAGAATAAAACAGGATGGATTTGAGGCCAATGTTGTCACTTACGGGACACTGATCAAAGGCTATGCAAAAGTGAATAATCTTGATAAGATGATGGAGAAATATGAAGAAATGCGTTTTAGTGGTATCAAAGCGAATCAAACCATTTTCACAACAATCATGGATGCATATGGTAAAAACACAGATTTTGACAGTGCTGTTGTGTGGTTCAAAGAGATGGAATCTTGTGGGGTTCTTCCCGATCAGAAAGCGAAGAATATT